>JACYFF010031955.1:82990257-83017398 GCA_017589665.1 Selenicereus undatus
AATCACTGTGTAAACTGATTCATTGATGTACTGACCAAAACATGATAGCATTTCTAAATACTCTCTGATTTCTGAAGATACAAGCAATGCACGTACCTTGAGTCTTTAAAAATGTCATTTGACATGATACAAGTCAGATGTTTCACAAATGTCATCTAACTTGATAAATGTATTCTGACTTGATAACACTTATGCAAAATTGGGAACGATAACTAGGCCTCAACTCTATTTCATAATTGTCAGTGTAAGTATGTGTAGTCAGCAAATGATCCTTACTCGCATAATTGACTAAGTAAAAGTATGTGTAACAGAAATTGAGTAACGAAAGGGGATACATAACTTGTGCATTTCAATATAATAAACTGATCTTAATTCAATATAAGACAAGTTAAACCAAAATGAACTGATTTAAATCAGCTAGGGTTATCGAACCTGAAATACAATAAATTGAAGCAAAATAGGCCAAATGGAAATGATTGAGGTGGTAATGGAAAGATTTTAATTGATATAAATGACATATGGGTTTCTGATATTTCTGAAATGGATAATGGAAAGTGTGATGCTTCTGAAATGGATAATAGAATGGTTAATGCTTCTGAAATGGGTGACAAATGGTTTATGCTATAAGGGGTGTTGTGAGGTTCATAAAAGCTCATAGAACACCCTAGTTTGGTCTGGAGAACACTGATTTTGAGTTATTACCCCGCTCACTTCCCAAATTTCAGTTTCATACTTATTTAACTCAGTTTTCAACCAAAGTAAGCTTCTGTACATAATCAAACTTGTTGAACTCACTACACTTTGCAATTTCCTTGCAATACCCATAATTATATAGAAACTTCTGAAAATATTTCCAAATATCACAAAGTTCTATATTCACTCATGTTACCGTTTGATGGTCTGTTTTAGAAAATCCATATCTTTCACTCCCGACGTCCAAATGATATATAAAACCCCAATATGAAAATCTCACGATGTCCAATAAACCTTTCATTTAGGGCACAAAGAATGATTCACATAATAAGGTCCCTAAAATTAGGGTAGAACACAGACGTGCATAGTTTCAGTTCAATCTGTGCAGTCGTAGCAAAACGACTATAACTTTTTCCATAGAACTCGGATTAAGGCGACTCAAAAGGCATTTGAAAGATAACGCATTGGTCTATCCACACACCAAAAATACAATTTCAGTGAGCCAATCAATACCAGTTTTCCAGTAAAGTTATTGTTCCAATTTAGTTCCCAGTTTCAATGTATTATTCACAGTCTTGAGCAAATTGGTCATAACTTTTTCCACACAATTCGAAATTGAGTAATTAAAAATCCTATGGAAAGATAACTCATTGAGGTATATTCACACCAAAAATCATAATTTTCCCATGTCCCACGAAATACCAGTTTATTCCCAAAGTCACCCCTATTTTGGGTCTGTTTATAGCACAACAACGCTTATTTGCAAGCTTTTCTTGACATAACCACCCTTTGAAATCACTCTTTAACTTATATAAATTAGCATAAGCATCTTGATATTCATTACCAATGCCAAAGATCACAAAATCTCATTTAAAACAATCAAAATTCAACACTTGAACATGAAGCTTGCATGATTTAGATAAAACCCTAACCCTAGCTTCAACTCCACCATGATCCATCACCAAGATGATTCTGAATTCAATAAAAGCAACATGATCCATCATCAAAATAACCAAAACAAGAAGCAAAAACCAAAAAATTCAAAGAACAAGATTGAAGTCACTTACTTTGAGCTTGAAATAAGTGGAGATGGAGATGATATTTGGTGGTTTTGAGGATGGAAAATGGTAGCCAATGGAGTGAGGTTGTTTGGGGATTGAAATCCTTGCCGGAGAGTGGCCGAAAAACACCCAAAAGAGGGCTGGTGGTGGCTGCCATGGAGGTTGAGAGGAAGAGAGAGAAAGCAAAGCTTTGATGTTTTGCCACTTGGTGTAAATACTTGGTGCAAAATGACCTTAAATACTTGGCTAAAAATTTCCCTCCCCAAAAAAATATCTTTGCTCATTACCATTAGGAGCTAATCATGGTAATTAGCTAAACAAATGAATTAGAAACTTGTTGGATCGGAACTGGGCCTAAATGAGCTCGAGTTTGGAAAAGAACTGAAACCGAGCGCGTTTAATTTTTTTTATTTTTTTTTGTTGGAAGCTCGGGATTAAAATGTAATACCATGAAAAATAATTTAATCTTTTAAATCATAAATATCGAGGCCTACTATCAATTTTTCTCGAAATTATCTGGTAAATAAAACTCGAATTGCAAAGTGGGACCCGAAATGAATTTTTCCCAACTGGGATGATTCAATGAGATAAATAAATGTGAAAAATGAATTACATGGATTAATTAGATAAATAAATATGAGTTAGGGTCAGGCTATTACAAATGGTGACATAAGTTTAGAACCCAGAGGCAATGGAGAGGTTCCTAGAAGTAAGTCATGCACTTGTTATCCATATGTTACTTTTATGTCTAAGTGCAATTCCTATTTTTCGTAATTACATTTCATTTATTTTCTATAATTGTCATATATAACACTCACTTGCTTTTGTGAAATCATAGGAAAGGTCAATTCAAACTCCTTGGAGCGTGGAGAAAGTGACGTAAATCCTGATATGGGAGGTGAATCATTGTCTGAAGGTGGTCACAACACAACAAGTAGAACGCGCATACAAGCAACCAAGGAAAAGAATGAGAAGGGTCATGGACCTAATAAGATAAAGGTTTTGAAGAACTCTATGTTTGTCGATGTGAACGAACAACTTCAACCTATAGGTAATTCTCAAAGGCAAATGTATTCCATGAATGTGTGTCTTGCACTAGAAGACTACCACTTGAGAGTATTGACTGGAGGAAAATTGAACAAGAGAAAAAAGATTCAGTAGGGGCAAAGATGAAGGTATATATATTTCAATATATTTTACATTGCTTTCAAAATTGAATGTCTACACTCTGATTTTTACACCAAGCCCTGCGTGTGTGCGCAGATTTCAAAGTAAAAAAATGACTTTTAAGTTTATTTTAAGTCTTGATTGGTTCTTTTTGTTTGTATCTATTGTATAGTGTTCATTTCACTTTTCCGAAGGAAAGGAGCCTTATGAATGGGCAATGGAGAAAATGCATGCTTGTTGGAGAGGCTATAATGTGAGTTAAGGTGGCACTATTTGATGGTAGAAGTCATGACAAAGCAATTAGCAAAAGACCGGAACTCATACCACTTGAAAAATGGGCCAACTTAGTACAATTTTGGGAATCAAACAAGGACAAGGTAATTATGTGCTTTAAGAATATTTACAGTCATAATTATTTTGAATTAATGCAACTGTTATGATGTGATTTATCAATTGTTCATTTAAGCTAGAACTAAAAGTGGAATTGAAAATTGGGGCAATAACAAAATGTGTCACTATAGAGGGACAAGGACTTTTGCATCTGTACGTGCTAAAGAAGAGTTATTATGTATATCCTATTTATACTATAGCTCACTTTGGTTTTAGGTAACTCATTTAGTATTTTATATACCTTTTCGGAAAAAGGCAACATGACAGATAAGCTTACAATTTGGTTGAAGATCCATGCACCAAAGAAAGCTACAAAACTTAATGATGCTTCAGCTACTACAAAGGCATGAGTGTCTATTTTTATTTAATTTTCTTATTCTTCTTATTTCTTTTTACTAATGTCTAACATGACAGGAAGCAATTGAAAATGAGTTATCTCGCATTAAAGAAGATTCATGTGATGATGCTACTTGAGGCGGAATTTTCAAAAAGGTTGTTACAGAAGACAAGTGGTTATACTAAGACCTTTGGCATTGGAGTCAAAGCTCTTTGTTCAACTTCTAAAAGGTGTGCTTTAGAGGAAGAACGAACTAAAAGAAGGAAAATCGAGCAAGAGCAATAAGAAAGTCAAGAAAAGATTGAGCGTTTGGAGAACAAACTTGGATATGTCACCAATTTGGTGAAAGTGCTTTTGGAGCACCAGGTATTCCTATATGAGATATTTTATAATTTGTTTCATTACTAAGATTTCTGTGCTACTTAATTGTTTTTAAAGCTAGTGGACAGAGTAATGGTCTTTGTCTAAGAAGGTCTTATTTGTGATATGCATGTCTTGTAGTAGGCAATGACTTGTGATATATATTTTATTCATGCGATATAGATGTTCTTGATGAGCTAGATATATTTTGAAGCTGTGAAACTTTCTTTAGCTTCATATATTTTCTTGATGAGCTAGACATAGTGCCCATATATAAAGCTTATATGTGGTATGATTAGATTTAGGTCTTCGGCCTGGTTTAATTTGCAGCTCACTTGGTATAAATTGTTGTGACCTTATTTGGTTGTCTTTTCCATTGCTGAACTGAACAATCTTCATCATGTGCATATCTCCTCTTCTTGTCATAGAATAAGCCTATTTGCTTATTGTGCTATTGCCTTGAAGCCTACAATTATGGAGTGTGGTTGTTTGTACTTCCCGTGGTCTGCCTTCTGTTTTTGTCAATATCATTCCTTCAGGTTTTTATAAATATTCCTTGATCTATCATGATTTTCCTTGCTCTTTTGTGATTTTTGATAAACTTTCTGCTTTTTGTTCGATATGTGGGCTTCATCCCCAGTTGATATCAATTTGCTATAGGTTCCTATGGTCTGACATATTTGCTTTTGCCGTAAGGCTGAATAATACATTGTACAACACGGGCATGGTTTTTTTTTCCTCTCATTTTCAATAGAGCCTAGGACCACTCTTAGAGGATTTCTCATCCAAAGCTACCATGTAATGCATAATGTTTAGAGATCGCTTTGTATGGCCATGTGAGAAAACCATTTGATTAGTCGGTTATGTTTTTAGTTGAAGTTAGTTATATTTTAAGATGTAAACCTAGTACTTTGGATGTGTGATCCGTCGAGTTGTATCCTTCATTTCCTTCTTTATTATTGATTTTTAATGTTTGGTATACTCCAGGCGAGTGGATCGTAGAGTTATGGACTCTGGCTTGTAGCCGTTGAGCTTATTTCTATGTTCTTTTATACTTCTACCCAATGCAGGGAATTAATGGGAAATGACCAATTTTTAGGCGAAACTCTGTCTGTTTTGCCCCAGAATTTAACTAGGAATTTAATAAATAGTTCATACTTTTACCCCTAAGGGTTGGGGGTCTCATAGATGGTATCAGAGCAAAGTTCTGTGACCATAGGTCACGACCTAAGTCTTACAGTTCATATAGTTTTCCAGGAACGCATTTGTGATAACGTGCTATTGTGTACAAATGTAGTTCCAGTATGAGCATCGATCTTCTTAGCATGCTAAAACTAACTTTATTTTTGTGGATCTGGAGCATTGTCATCATGTTTTTGTCACTCCTTCTTTGTCTTCAAACTAGATGCCATGATGAACTCATTCTAGTTCTCTTTTCTATGTTAACTTATGGCTTCTCCTTCCTTTTGTTCTGGGGGTGGGTGGAGCCCATTCTTTGAAAGGGTAAAATGTTTTGAGATGCATTTTTATTTTACCCATGATGATCTTTAGCAACCCACAAAGTTTATATATAATTTCATAGATCATCAATAATTTTTTGAAAAGTTACTTAGGTCCTAGTTCTAAGATAATAACTCAAGAAACCAGAAATAGCCTCAGTTAGTAGGCTCCTTCCCTCCCCCTCTCCTCCAAGTTGAAATAGGTAGTTATGGAAATTTCTAAATTAAAGACTACTGTCATTTCTATAGAGTATGCAAATTTATGCATTTTATATATCAAGTTCTATAATAAGTGAGTGCAGAGGAGTTAATTTGACTATTTTGCCGGTAAACTTTTGCAATTTAAGATGATCTTGTACATTTCGTTTCTATTGAAATTAATTTGTTACAATGCAATTTATTGCATCTCTTTTCATAAAGGTGTGGGGGGAATAGAGTGTGATTGGAGGTTTAGGTGAAAATTTCATTTGGTTGGAATGTGTTTGATAACTTGTATATTTTTGTTTATTTTAATGATAAATTTGACATCATGTTATTAAGGGAGAATGCCATTAGATGATTATAAATATCCTCTATTACCTCTTCTTAAGATTTATGCTTTTGTGCTTGTTTAATAGGGAATATCGGAGGATGTTCTTTCTTCATTTGAAGAAGATGAGGATATTGATGATGACAGTGAAAATGGTCATGCATTTGAAGAAGACAATGCCAAAGAAGTTGACGATCAAGAACAAAATGATGAGTCATAGCTTGAGTTCTCTTATGTGGTTAACTATTGTCTTGACGTATCTTTTAGATATATAGACCAAACAATGTTTATGAGTTTGCACTTATAGTTTGGACTTTAATTTCAATGGGAGCCATTGTTGGAGTTATGTACTTATTTGTTATGAACTTTTATTGAATGCATAGCACTTTTGAAAACTTTTAAATAACATTGTGCTTTTGTTTTAGTTGATTCTTCTATTGTGAATACCAATTGTACCTATAGGTTTGATTTTATGTAGATATATTTGTTGGAAAAAGTAGTTCCCACTTGAATGGATGGACTATTGGTAGTACATGTTTTGGATCATGAGGTGTGGGAAGGAACAAAATTACCAACATATTGTAGCTTGATGGAAATTCTTTTTGGGTGGTACATAGTAGTGTCAACAGATCTTCTTGTTGGACAAGATGAAAAAGGCGGGAAAAATAAAGAATTACCAACAGATACAGTACATTGGTGCATAATTTTTTCCGCCGGTTGATTTAGTACCAACAAAAGCATCTGTTGGTAACACTTTCCATTACCTACATATTATGTCTCTGTTGGTAACACGATGACATTCACCCACGGATTCATTTTGTTGGTATTAAGGAGAAATTGCAGTGGATTACAATATACGTTGGTAAAACTAATACCATCACCTCTTTTTACCAACAGTCTAACAATAGACTAATATCTGTTGGTATAAGGTTTTACCAATAGCAAATGTACTTATTGCAATAGAACTATCCATGTTGGTAAAAATCACTTTTTTGTAGTGTTAGGGCAATTGTATGTCAAAGAAATAGTTCAATTACATGGCATACCAAAGGGCATAGAGTCTGATAGATACTAAAGGTTTTAAGCTCGGTTTTAGCAAGCCCTTCAGAAAGCTTTCGGAGTCAAGCTAAATTTTAGTAGTTCATATCACCTTGAGACCAATTGGTAGACCGAAAGACTGAATCAAATTTTGGAGGATATTCTGAGAGCTTGTGTGCTTGACTTTCAGTGAAAGTGGGAAGATTATTTGCCTTTAGTAGAATTTTCTTATAACAACAGCTATCAATCCACCATAAAATAGCCCCTTTTGAAACACTATATGGAAGGAAGTGCAGAACACCATTGTGCTGAAGCGAGCTCGATAAAGCATTAACCATACAGCCTGAGTGGATTCAAGGAATTACTGAGAAGATGAGAAAAATTCAAGAACATATTAAAGTGGCCAAGGGTCAATAGAAAAGCTATTTGGATGAAAGGAGGAGACCATTAGAGTTTCAAGTAGGAGTTCATGTGTTTTTAAAGGTATCCCCAGTTTAAAAAGTTAGAAGATTTAACGTCAAGGTAAACTGAGCCCTAGATATATTGGACCTTAAGAAATTATCAAAAAGTTGAACCCTGTGCCTTATCGATTGGATTTACTAGCAAATCTTTAGCGTGTGCGCAATGTTTTTTGCATTTCATAGCTCAAAAAGTAATTCTAGATCCAAACCACATTATCATAGTAGAGCCTCTAGAGGTTGCTCAAAATCTGGCATATGAACAGTGCCTGTACAAATATTAGAGTACGAGATTAAAAAACTCCAAAACAAAAACACTCCTCTAGTACAAGTTCTGTGGGCCAATCATACTTCATTTGAAGCTACATGGGGGACAGATGAAGACATGAGAAGAAAATACCCACACTTGTTTAAGGTAAACCCAAGGTTTTTTTAAATTTGCAAGTTTCAAGGATGAAACTTATTTTAAGGGGTGAAAGCTATAACGGCCCGAACCTAACATCATGCTAATTATCTTAAATTATTTTAATCACAAATTAACCAAGTTGGGTATCACATTTAAATATAATGTTTTATATATCCGTATGCCTATCGATGTAATTGCATATGGAAACAGTAGAGTGACCTCAAATGAATTTCATTACCCCCCTAACTAATCTATTTGAATATTAATAACCATTTGGACATTAATTAAATAAAAATCTACCTAATTATTAAATGGATAATTTTTAAAAAACAAAACCTATAATATAGTAATAATAATAGCACTAGTCATAATAATAATATAAAAACAAATATAGTAACGATTGCAGTCATAATAATAAGGTAACATATATATATATATATATATATATATATATATATATATATATATATATATATATATATATATATATAAAAGACCACAAGGGGTAATAATTTGAAATGAAAATTTTTTCTTCCAAATTTTAGACCCATATGGTGTACAATTTAATTCCTTAATTTAGCCAAGAATATTAACCAATATATATATATATACATGTATATGCATTGGAAAAAAAAGAGGAAAACGAGATTATAAAGGTCCAAAACGTCAGCAAAATTAGATTATACTATGCTTAAAAAAAAGGAAAATTCAAAAATTCGGAAACAAAAGCCCAAATCCCCCCATCCCCTATTTCACGAAACCCTCCACCCCCCTGTTCGCTGCACCCAGCACACCCCCATCTGTCCCTCCGCCACCATCAGCAATACGCCATCGTGCACCGCCGGCCACCCATTGCTGCCACCCGCCGGCACCTCAACCACCACCTATCCTCCCTTCAAGTTTCCTTGCTTTTTAGTGGGCTCAAGTGGTGAGAAGGTAAAACCGTAACTCTCAATGAATTTGAGTTTCATTTGTTAATGATTAAAATTTTGATATTAGATGACGTATTCAGCCTTGATGAATGTTAATTTGTAGTTTTTCTTGAAATTTGGTTGTGAAATCAAATTGGTGAAGTGAGGTTGAAGATGAACATGGTATTGAGGATATAATGTTTGAGGATTAAAAATTAAGCTTGTTTACGTTATTTTAATGGTGTTGAAATTAATTTTAATGAATCTTTGAATGACATTAATGGGATATATATGTTGATGTGTGTGTCGAGGCCATGAGCTTGATGGTAAGGGATTAGCGCACAAGCTTATTTGTGTTGCTTCCATGATTTTAGATGAATTTTTAATGGTAATTGAATGAAAATTAAGAAGTGTATGTATGTATATGTTGTTGTTGTATGGGTATGTGTTATGAACTAATTGCTAAGTGAATTGATGGAGAAGAGAATGGAGGGAAATATAACTTGAATGTTTGAAAACTATGAGCTAAGCGTGGGGTTTAGTTAGATTATAAGACTACAATATTAAAGGAGTGCAAGTTAAAACTAATATTATGGATGGTTTTGAGACTAAATATGAGAAGTAAGGAAGGAGGACATAAGTAATTCTGTGATTTGAAGTTTATTAACCTAGTACGCCTATGTGATTTTATTTTACCGAGTATTTATATTATTTGGGACTCGACTTGAACCTGAAACCAAGTTCATGATACCGCCCTAAGCAGTATCGCAATCAAATAGTTTAAAGCATAATGACGGGTTAACAATGGTGCAGCCATGGAAAAGACAATAGTGATACTAACACTAATAATAACAATGATGATAAAAGTAACCACAATTCTAATAACAATAATAATAGTAGTAGTAGTAGTAGTAGTAGTAATAATAATAATAATAATACTACTACTACTACTACTGCTACTACTACTACTACTACTACTACTACTACTACTACTACTACTACTAGTAGTAATGGTTAATAATGACGTTACTACTAATAAGTGCGACAAATAACGATTTTAACAAGCTTAAGATAATAAATTAAATGGTAATGGCGATAACGTCTATATTAACAAAAACAAGGTGAGTTACACCATCACGCTATTATAACATTTATAAAATGAGCATTAGCAATACCTAAAGAAGGTACAAAAACAAATTAGAATAGAGTCAAGCTAAGTAAATAATAATGAGTACGTTGATAATCCGAAAGAAGAGCCAAAGGATTTTGAGTTACTTGTTAAACTAAAAAATTTCATTAAGTTTTTTAACACTACCGTAAAACTACATATTTGAAGCAGAAGCACATCCACCTCTGCGCCTTCAAGCTGAACAAACATTTTTCATTAAAAAGGGGAGAGACTTCAAGACCATGTACGGACATTACCTGTGCTCTTCGAAAATTTACATGTTTCTCAAACTATACAAAATTCAGATAATGTTCATATAATGAATCATTTGATGCAATGTTTTGCCACCTAAGCAAGTGGCCCCATTAGTTATCAATTGTCAAGGCATACGCCCTTTAGTTTACCCATGCGGCTGTAGCTTAGGATTTCTGATGGGCCTAAGAGGTGTGCACCTATCTCAAGATTACGTCAAACGTCAACAGGGTCCATTTCTAGATAGTAACCGAAAAATCAACTTTAGTCACATTTTCTCCCTCTCATTTTTTCAAGCAAAATGTTTTTAAAAGAGAATCCCTAACTAAAACTGAATACAAAATTTATTTTATAGCATAGGGATGTACATGTCGAGCTTTGGCTCATTATTCGAACGTTTTTCTATTTTCTGCTTTAGGTAAGAGATCAGTGAACAACCCCTCTCCTAGCAAGCCAAAAAGAGGCAAGAAATGAGCGGGAGTCGCAATTTTTTTTTTCTATTTATGCTGAAGATTAGCTAGCCAAGTGCTCACGGTGATTTATAGGCTAGCACCTCTGGAAACTTGTTGATTGTAGATTCTTTTGGACTTTGTGTTGCTGGTGCTTGGTAGTTGTACATTAAGTTTACCACGTTTATTACGAATTGAGCAAGCCATCAAATATATGTTTTCATTTCCAATGTTTAGTGAATCTGGTGACTGTGTGGATAACCTAGCGTTGCAAGTAGTTCCAACTAGCCTTGTTCTATCATGGAATTGTAGTAATGCCTTCAGTCAAAAGACGTTAGCTACAACCATATGTAAATAAATTATTAAGTTAGAATAATCAGGTATTAGGGATTGGGGGCCTTACAGGTGCACCCCCATCGATGGAGGGGAACCTTCTAGAAGCTTCCTAGAAGGTCGAGGATGAATCCAGGAGAAATACAACTCATGTAGGTTGTAATTGTCATAACATTTTGATTTATTTTACTAGGATATTTTGTAAGCCCCTATTGGTCAACTAGCCCCACTAAAGTAAGAACAAATCCCCTCCATTTTGGGTATATATAAACTAGATTATTTTTATGTGCACTTAACTTGAGTTGAATTATGAAATGAAGAGCAAAAGGCCATCTTTTCTCTAACAAGTATAAGAATCTTTATCTCTTAAATTAAAAGTGCTGATTAGATTCTTTCCTTTAGAATTCTTATCTGGTGGTTAAGAGCCTTTAGGAGAGAAATTTGGTGAGAAGTAATTAATCTAACATTAGGGTCCTATCTTTGGTATACTCTCACGATTTTATTGATTGTTTGAGATTGAGTCTAAGAGGAGTATTTTTTGGGAGTGGTTATTTTCTTGTTATATTGATATTGACATTTTAAGGATCTATCCTTACCAAATTGGTATAAAAGATGCATCTCCTTGTAAGTTATTATTGAATCAAAACCTTCATCTCTATTGATTCAATCAAAAACCTGACCTGTCTTCTTATTTTTGCCCCTAAAAATCCAAACTTTGACACTTCAAAATTTTTCTCTATTTACCCCACCTCAATGAACCTTCATTAGCCCATAACGGATCTCCAAAATAGCCTAAACACAATCTCTAATAGAAACACAACCTAAAAACTCGACAAAAATCCTTCAAAAAGAATCACAAAAAATTATGGGATAGTGTCCACCACTGACTATAGGTGGTAGCCATCACAGTCTGTGGCAGGCTTTCTTCTCCTCCTTGGTCATTCTTTCCTTCTCCCTAAGGCTACCACGACCCTTCAGCCCCTACAACTGATGGTTCCCTTGTTTTATCCTATACCTCTTTCCTAGCTCTACTATGGCCAATGAAGGAGATTCCTCGCTTTCTAGGGGCATTCCACTTTAGCAAACCCATGAAATTACAAGATATAAGATCATTCAAGAACAAGTGACAACACTCACAAGGGGGCTTGAGCAAGGGAAGGGCTCCGTTCCCACATGTTAGCCCCATTGATATTGCTTACTCTTTCTCCCATGAATATTGCGAAGATGATGATAAATGAGCTAGATGAAGAAGGCATATGAGGGATGACCTTAGAGACTTCAAGATTGAAGCCCTGAAGTTTGATGGAAACCTCAATCCAAAAAACTACCTAGATTAGGTTGAATCTATGGAGAGAATCTTTAAGATTAAGGAGTATAATAATGGGAAGGCATTTTAAATTGGCCATTCTCAAGATAAAAGGATATGCATCCTTATGGTATGAGAACTTGAGAGAAATAGAGTAAGGGAAGTTAGATTCAAATCAAGACTTCGTCCAAGCTCAAGAAGCACATGGAAAAGAGGTTTCTACCACCTCATACAAGCAAGAGCTCTACCTCAAGATCACTTCTCTTAGCCAAGACAACCTTAAGGTTGAAAAGTACTTTAGAGAGTTTGAACAACTCCAAATGAGGGTTCGATCGAATGAAGAGCTCAAGCTCACAATAGCCAGATTCATCAAGGGTCTATTCCCAACATTGCTAACAAGGTAGATTTACAACCTTATCTCTCATTTGATGATGCTTGTAGTCTAGTTATTAAGGTAGAGACACAACTCAATGGTAGCAAATTTTCCCTACCCCTTTTACAAATCGGTCTTATCTCCTCAAAGGGATTTTATTTCTCACCCTAAGATTGAGACTACTCCAACCTCTAGTAAGGCCCTAGATAAGGGAAAGGGTATTGCTAGTGAGCCCCCAAAGAGGTTAAAAGGAAAAAAAAAATTTAGGTGTCATGCATATAGTTACTTTCAAGTCAATTGCACAAATAGAAAAACTCTCACCATTAGAGAGGAAGAAGAGATCCAACCTCTTGTGAAAGAAACTAGCAATGAGGAGTTTAAAAATAAGGATCACACTTTGGTCACTCTAGGCATTGGTGAACCGTTGGTGAATGGAAGAGCACTTCAGGTCAAAGAGGCACCCCTTGAACCTAACCAAAGTGAGCAAATCTTCCATACTCAGTGTTGCATTGGAGAGATGTGTGAGCTCATCATTAATGGAGGAAGTGCACTAATGTGCCTTCCTTGACTCTCATCAACAAGGTCCAACTACCCACCAAGATCCAACCCCCTACACTCTTCACTAGCTTAAGAATGGGAGTGAGGTAACCATTTCTAAACAAGCTCTTATTTCATTCTCGGTCGCCCCATATTATAGTGAAGTGCCACGTGATGTGCTACCTATGGATGCATGTCATTTATTGCTTGGTAGACCTTGGTTGTATGATAATCATGTGATTCATTAATGGTATGCAAATACAAATGCATTCGAGCATAGTGGTCATCGTCGCACTTTGGTTCCATTACCCCTACCCAAACCTCTCAAAATTAAACCAGAGAAGAGAGGTGAGAAAAGCAACTACGTGAGTGAGATGCCAGTAAAGAGAGCCATTAGTAAGAGCAAGCCCTTATTTACCTTACTTATGGTAGAATAAAACACAAGTACACAACTAAGATAGTGAAAGCCATACACCCTCTAAGTCAAGTAATTTTAAAAGAGATTGAAGATTTATTTCCTAACAATTTGCCCCTAGGGCTTTCTTTTTAAGAGAAATTAAGCACTAAATCTGTCTCCTACTAGGTGCTCCTTTGCCTAACAAGATGGCCTATTAATATAATCCTAGTGAGCTAAAGAAATTACAAAGGCAAGTCTAAGAATTGCTTAACCATGGGTACATTAAGGAGAGCTTGAGTCCTTGTTAGGTTCCCACCCTTTTGGTAAAAAAGAAGAATGACACTTGGCATTTATGTGTTGACTAAAGGCCGTAAACAACATCACCATTAAGTATAGGTTCCCTATCCCTTAATTAGATGATATAGTTGATGAATTACATGGGTTTAAGGTCTTCTCCGAAGTTGACGTTAGGAGTGGGTATCACCAAATTAGAATGAAAGAAAGTGATGAGTGGAAAATCGCTCTCAAGACCAAATATGTGTTCTATGAGTGGCTTGTTATGCCTTTTGGTTTCTCTAGTGCTCTTAGCACCTTATGACACTTACGAATGAGGTTTTAAGGCCTTTCATTAGGAAGTTTGTTGTGGTGTGTTTTGATGATATTTTGGGCTATAGTTGTGATGAAACTTCTCATGTTGAGCATCACTCCCAAGTCTTTCAAGTCTAGAGATAACAAAAATTGTATGCTAAGCTTGAAAAATATGACTTATTCTCACCTCAAGTTATTTTTCTTACCTATGTTTCTCCGAAGAGGGCTTACAACAGATAATTCCAAAGTTGAAGCTATTAAGAGTTGGCCCATGCCTACTCCATCACAGAAGTGAGGAACATCCATGGCTTGAAATCTTTCTATCGTTAGTTCATCAAAGACTTTAGCCCCATCATGGCTTCCTTGAGGGAGTGCATGAAGAAGAGAAATTTTGAGTGGTCATAAGCCACCCAAAGAGCCTTTAAGACAATTAAAAGCAAGCTATTTGGCTTTTCCCAACTTTGAGCTCCTTTTTGAAGTTTAATGTGATGCTAGTGATGTTGGCACTGTTGTGGTTCTAACCCAAATCAAACAACCGTTAGCTTATTTTAGTAACAAGTTGAGTGGCTCTAAACTCAACTATTCCACTTATGACAAGGAGTTTTATGCTATCATCCTGGCTCTTACCAACTTAAGTCACTACCTCAATCCTAAGGCCTTTGTGATACATTCAAATCATAAAAAGGACTTGTCTTTGATCAATGGACAAGCTAAGCTTAATTTAACGTATGCCAAGTGGATGGGATTTCTCCAATCATTTTCCTTCACTTAGAAGAAAAAAGATGGGAAGGAAAACGTGGTGGCTGATGCAGGCTCAAGAAGATACACTCTTCTCTCAACTCTCGAGGCCAAAATCTTGGGATTTCATGCCATCCAAGACCTTAACAAAGAAGATGAGGATTTCTAAGGAATTATTGCAAACACTAAGGGTCATGACTCCTATATCTTACAAGATGGGTTGCTCTCCAAGCACAACAACCTATGTGTTCATAGGGGCTATCTAAGGGAATTATTTAAGAGAGAGGCACATGGTGGTGCATTGGGTGGTCATTTTGACATCAACGAAACAATTGAGATCTTTAAAGAGCACTTTTATTAGCCCAGAATGGCAAGTGATGTTCATAAAGTTGTCTTTAAGTGTACTATATGTCATAAAGATAAGAGTAACTTTCACCAAGGATTATATACTCCTCCTCCAACACCAAATACCCCTTGGGAAGATGTGAGTATGGATTCCATTTTAGTTTTACAAACAACCCAAAGGGGACATGACTCAATCATGGTTGTGGTTAATCAGTTCTCCAAGATGGCCTTCCATGTCATAGGGATGGTGCTTCATACATTGCTCATCTATATTTCAAGGAGGTCGTCAAGCTACATGGAGTGTCAAGACATATTGTCTCCAATAGAGACCTAAAATTCCTTTCCCAATTTTGGAGGTGCTTTTGGACGTTAGGAACTAAGCTCTTGTTTAGCATTACTTGCCAACCTCAAACCAATGGGCAAACAGAGGTTACCAATTAGACCATATCTATTCTCCTGAGAGGATTGATGAGCAAGAACCACATGGAATAGGATCTATAGTTCCCTCATGCCGACTTTGTTTAAAACCGACTTCTACGTATGCTACATCCTGCTCTCTTTTGAAACTTGTTATGAAGTCAATCCTCTCACTTCAGTACACCTTCTTCCTCTTCCCATTCAATATTAGGTTATCTTGAGTCATAAGAGAGAGCTAAGATAATGAAGAAGCTTTATCACAGCAAATTTGAGCTCAAATAGAGAAGGTTAATGCCTCTAATTGTGCTAGAGGTAAAACATCAAAAGCCCATGCTTTTTACCAAAAAGATTTCATATGGTTACACTAAGGAGGGATAGATTCCCTTATAGGAGGCAAAACAAACTCATGGCTCGAGGAGAAGGCCCATTGAAGATGATTGAATGGATTAGATACAATGCCTATAAGTTGGAGGTACCAGGAGACATGAATGTGATCGCCACCTTCAATGTGGTTGATCTTGCTCTTTAAGTGGAAGGTGACTTTGAGGATTTGAGGGAAAATCCTTCCTAAAAAGAGGGATATTGATGCATACTAATTCCTAAGCTAACTATCTGCTATTCGCTTATCCATACCAAAGTCCAAGCCAACCTTCCTTGGTTAAGAAAGTCGGCACTCCAGAATATTATCCAGTTTCGACATGGCTTCTCACCACCCCAACAATGCCAAATAGGGGGAAATATTGCTTTGTTGGGAATTTTAAAGAGTCAACTTTAGGATGATGCAATAAAATCTCGAGTTAAGTTGCATTTTAATTCCCTAAAGTGATAAAAACCCCAACTCATACAGTGCAGGTTTTTATTAGCAAACTTACTGAATTTGGGTTAAGTTTAAATCCTACCTAGCAAGCCCGATTGATGCAATCCTAAGTTGTGTGGATTCCGTAAGATGTTTATTTTGGCCCCATGTGCTAAAATTTGGGAGAAATGGCCCAGGTATATGGAGTGTGCACAAAAGTTTACTTTTGAAGCAACCTGGAACTTGACCTTATTGAGGTGGATACAGCTATAATCTTTGATATTATGTAGAATGGGATGGTTCTACACACATTAAGGAAGATGTGCCAAGTGGCGGAACCCCCCATGCTGGAGTAAAACCTTCTAGAAGCTTCCTAAAAAGTAAGGGATGAATTCTAAAAAAATACAACTCATCTTGGTTGTAATTATCGTAATATTTTGATTTATTTTTCTATGATATTTAGTAAGCCCTCTATTTTTTGACTTGCCCCACTAATGTAATAGCTAATCCCCTTCATTTTATGTATTTGTAGACCCAATTACCTCCATGTATGCTTAGCTTGAGTTGAATTGTGAAATGAAAGGTAAAAGACCATATTCTCTCTAAAACATCTCTACATCTTTATCTCTTAAATTAAGAGTAATGATTAGAGTCTTTCTTTTAGAATTCTTCTTTGGCGGCCAACAACCTTTAGGAGAGGAATTTGGTGGGATGTAATTAATGTGTCATTAGGGTCTTATCTTAGGCACAAATCTCACAATCTTATTGATTATTTGAGACTGAATGCAGTAGGAGTGTCATTTGGGAGTGATTATTTCCTTGTCATATCGATTTTGACAGTTTGAGGACCCATTCTCATTAAAAGGTTAGGTTGTTATTTGCCAGCTATGGTTTAAGACATAATAAAATTTGCTAAAGTATGCAAAGCTTGTCAAATACATGGTCATTTCATCCATCAGGCACTATAATTACTCCATCCAAGCATGTTGTCTTCGCCCTTCCATGCATGGGGCCTAGATGTTATGGGACCTTTCAAGCCATCTTCCTCCTGTGGCCATGTATTCATTCTGGTAGCCATATATTATCTTTCAAGGTAGGCTAAAGCTATTCTTTAAGAGAAGTAGAGGCAAACAAGTCACTGACTTCATTAGAAGCCATCTCATTTATAGATGTGAAGTCCCATAAAAAATTATTCAGATAATGCCGTCTATTTTAATCAAGTAATGATAAGAAGTACAAGTTCAGACATAGCAAGTTACAATACATCATCAAAATGGCCAAACTGAAGCATTCAATAAAGTGATTTACAAGATTCTAAAGAAAATGGTCCTAAGATTAAGGAGGGATTGAGATTAATGATTACCAGAAATTTTATGGGCCTATCGAACCATAGGTTGAACCACAACTAGTTGTACACCCTACAACTTGGTTTTTAGTTTAAAATCCATGCTACCCCTTACAGTGCAATTGCCTTCCCCAATAGTGGTTATGCAATTCACTAATCCAAATGAAAATTTTCAAGCCAGATTAGCAGAATTTAAAGCATTACATGAGCTTCAATTGACGGCTCAACAAAGACTTGAAGTTTATCCGACTCGAATGGTTGGTGTATTCAACAGGCGAATGAAGTTTTGCTCATTTGGTCTTAGTGTTTTGGTCTAAACAATAAGGACGCCTATTGACATTAATTGAAAGAGACAGGGAAAATTTTAGTCCAAATGGGAGGGCCCTTATGTAGTTACAAGGTCTTCCCTTAAGGCGTATATGAGCTCTCAAATCATAATGGACAAATTGTGTATGCTTGTGACAATGACAAATTTATAAAGAAACTCTGTACTTGAAGTTTCTGGATAGTTGAGTTGGATTAAACTACGAAAGACGTGACCCCTAAAAATGGGGTACATAGGTAATCTGGCTTAATACTGGACCTAATCACAAAAAACAAGTTAATTCCCCTCCCCCTCATGTAAAAATTCTTTGATTCATATGATATTGTAAATTGTCATATGAAACTCATGGTGGGTTGACTATTAGTTGCAACTTTTTAATGCAATTACTTTGATTTTAATTATTATGAAAGAAAGAGGATGAGGAAGAAAAAATGATACCAGTTAGCTAAAAATCCAAAAAAAGGAGCTATTACATCATTAATATATTTGTCTTACTCCAACATTCAAAATAATTCCTTGCAAAGAGTGAAATCTAAACATAAACTTAAAATAGAGGGAAATAAGGAACGAAACATAATAAAATAGAATAAAAACAACTTATTATTTATAAAAGGAGACAATAGAGTCAACTAAATGGTTCAGTTGATCCTTCTCCTTTTCTAGATTTTGGAGCTTAGCAACTCCTAGTTCAGTTAGCTCCACTTGAAGTCATTCTCTTTCCTTTCTTTTAAGATTGAGATATGTCCTCAGTTTGCCCTCTATGATAACAAATTTCTATTTCTAATCTATAAGGTCCTTTGTATTTTATGGATCTGTTCTTCTTCCTTCAAAATCTCCTTCTCCCTAAGTTCATGTTCCAATTCCTCACTGGATAAATCTTTAAGATTTTCTTCCATGTGAGTAATTTTTGAGGTGTAAGTAGAATCTTGGGAAGGCAGAAGACGAAGTTGTTGGATATCCACTAAGGCTTTTGTTTTTGTAATAATCTCAGCTGCGTTGAATGTTTCCTCTGCCTTAGAAGTGAGCCAAAAAAATTTTTGCGGTGCTAACTTGAGATTTGCCAACCTCGAAGGGAAGGATTTTTAAGGATCACAAAACCCGCTCCATGTTGCCCAATAAAGCTCGGGTAGAGTCCTGGTTGGAAATCATCTCCATGACAGCCTTTACCCACTAAGAATACTCTCGCAGACCCAATCTTTTATAGAGTTAACAAAAGTCTCCCTATTATGTAGGAACACTTTGAAGTGGTGTAACTTCTACTAAATCATCTAGAGTGACTTGTGCAAGGATAATGGCAGTTATAAGAGGGTCCTCTTTCTCTTTCACAATGAAAGTAGCTACCATTATAGGTTCACCTATGCTTTTTGATATAAGGGCATTCTGTGGGCACAAAGTCTCCATGGAAGTCAGGTATGAGCAAATCCTTAAAGCCCATGTCATTTGCTGCATCAGAATCATCAGAGTACTCAGGACAACCATAGTGAGCTCTCTTGAAATTAACGTTACTTGGAGATCACTCACAAGAATTTCTTTTTTACTTTTGTAATTTATGGTCATCCTCGGAGACTTTTCCATCAAGAAGCCTCAGTAATTTTCCTTTCAGGCGGAGCTCTAATTGAATTCCCTATAGGAGATTTATTACCCATCATCTCCCAAATTTTAGTAGGTAGGCCAACAGATTATGGACGTGGTTCTAGGCAATCAATGATGGAAATTAGAGCTCTTCAAACTGCCTTATGTTGATAATAATATGCTAAATTTTAATTTAAGTAAGGGGGTGCTTGATCTAACCCATCAATTACAATAACTCCAAGAATAGAGTCCTTCAAAATAAACATTTTGGATGTAAAATTGAGCACCAGCGTCACACTTCTAAAAAGTCACCACTGCCAAAGTAAGGTCCATCATATTTCTCTTCTGCCTCAAAGAGACTGCAAAGCTTAAGGTGGTAGAAGAAGGTCCTTGGTCAAATCCTTACTAACAAGCAAATTGATTTGCATAACAGAGCTCAAGAAGTAATTCAGATCCAATTCAGACAAGGAGTACAAAAGATCTTATGGATAATAAAAATTTAAAATCTTTATCTGATAGCTCCATATCGACTAAGTGCCGCCCTTTTAGTGACTGCTCCTATAATGCATTCGCGTAAAAAGAGATGGATTTCCCATTTCCAAAATTGCTTTTACTTCTTCTAGTGTAAATCATTTAGTTGACATTCCACTATAGCGCTTTAATGTATGATAATATGCCGAAAACTCAAAATTGTGGCGTTGAGAATATAAGGATAGAGAAAATGTCTGCCAAGTAACCCACTATAGAATGAATTAGAAAATAAGGGTCAGCCAGACCCGGATGATTAGGATGAATTGCAACTTGCCCCAAACCGTAGTAGATATATCCTAGGATTATCGAAGCTAAGGAGATTTTTTTAACCTTTTGCCATTAAAGAGGCCAATACGAAAGTCTTTAGCCTTGTTGCTTCATTGTGATTGGTGGGACAAAACGACTCAACCAAGAAAGCAACAAGCTCAAACGTTTTTATGACATTTAATGTTGAAGGATGATTCGTTGGGGAGATTCGCATAGGCCTAAATGATGTCCTGCTTTCCGACTCCTTATAAAAGGCACTCTAAGTCGATTCCCCTCTATAAAAATGATCCAACCCCCAATTCTATTAGACATTGCTACTCTAATGAAACTGATATAGTTTAGCATGAATAAGAAGCAATTCCAGAGCCGTTCGTGAAAATTTTTCATCATCCATTAAACCTTCATTACGAGGTGAAAATTCATCGCATACGTCTCGTAGAATGGGAAGGCCACCAATTCTCTCCAAGTCATAGAGCGATATGCTAACTTCTCCAACCTTGATGGAGTGTATTTGTTAAAGGACCTCAAAGTCCACAGAATGCTCTCCATACATCCCTATCAAAATGGTAGGGGTAACAAGATGCACCAACAACCCCACATACGTTTGCTGATCTAAGGGTATGCTCAAAGTGTTCTAAGATATACTTAGTCCATTCAACAACACCAATCATAAAGCTGGATAGCCCTCGAAACATAAAATTTACACCCATATTTCTCCGCAAACTGAGAAGTTCGTGGAGAGCATGATGAAATGGTGGAGCGACCAAAAATTTTTCATCCTCATTAGAATCCGTGTTGACCTTTTCAAGAACTATGGCATCGAAAAAGTTTGTATAATCTTTGCAGACATTTATGCAACTTTTCTCATCGTTGTATGAATAGGAGAGGGTGCCCTTTCACACCATTTCTTTTCTTACCTATGCGACCCTAGAGTTCAATGGAGGAAAATAAGCAAGGGTTTTCAAGGAAGAGGAATATCTCTAAATGAGATCATAAGTTGACTCATCACCATTTTTAAGGGGTGCCCTTTAAGAACCACAACTGCTATCCATTACAATCTGTTAAAAAAAATTAATAAATATTACATCAAAGCATATCACCTATGCTCACAAGTGCTCGCACACATGATACATGGGAGCTGACTATTGGACTTCAAAATTTAATGAATATGTTTGAAAGTTGGGTTTTCACAGATATAAGGGATGAGTGGGCTAAGATTAAATATCATTGTATGCCATATTAATTAAAACAAAGCTTAATAAAAAAGAGGAGGGATATGCAGTGTTAGTTCACGTCCAGACACTTCCATTAACTACAGGATAATATTGAAATAAAGGAGGTGGGTTAATTGTTAGTTTTGGGGATTTTTTTTGTTATGATAGATTCTTCTAATGACACATACTATTTCTTGGCTATACATCAACATAGGTTACGTTCCAAAAACCTCTCACCAAATGATAATATAAAAAGAAGGGGGGAGACAATTAAATGAAAGAGATGCTTAGTAAAGAAAAGAGAAGATTAGTTGGACAGAACAAGAAGTTGTATCAAAGCATTTAAGGCAAAAAAAAAAAGGAGATTAGTTAGAAAGAAGAAGAAACTGTATCAAATCATTTAAGGTGCAAAGTGTTTAAGGTGCAGAAACTAATCAACAATCAAGGGCTAGAAGAATCAAAACAGTAGAAGACAACCAAATTGAAGGTATTAAAGTCTCCTAAGTAAAACGCCCATAAGAATGATCATGAAGTTTACGGCTATTTTTTTCATTCATCTCTAATTCTTAATCTTGGTGCTCCTTACTGAGTTCCTTCTCATTGAATTAAAAAAAAAGGAGATCACAACATATTCAAAAGGATCCCAAATATAGGCTCATTGATCACAAGTTCAAGGTTTAAAAAAAAAGATATCACAAATTTGGATTCACAAGGATATCAGGGTTCCTAAGGACTCAAAAATTTGGATATGCGAGCAAAGGCGTAAAATATGAAGAGGGGAATACTGTTGATCTTTCTCATTCATCAACAAAGCACATGGTTCATATGCATACACGAAGCAACTGAAGTAGAAACGTGAGAAACCTAACCCTAGCTTGGCCTTTAAGCAACCTAGTTTAACTAGAAACAAAATGCAAGTGTATTATCATAGTAAAACTAGGACTATCATAAGATTATCATTATACAATTATCACAATAGTTATATAACATTATCTCGTTACTTCCCCTCAAGTTGGAGCATGAAGATTAAGAATGCCCAACTTACCAAGTAAATTAAATTGCTGCTTGCCCAAAGCTTTATTGAAAATGTCATCCAATTGATACTTGGAAGGTAGATAATTAGTAGATAAGTCTCTAGAAAGCAGGCGTTCCTTCACAAAATGACAGTCAATTCCATCGTGCTTAGTCCTTTCATGAACACTGGATTGCAAGTGGTTCCTTGTAGTTCTCGAGCCATTAGACTTTACATGTATTGCTAGTGAATGACTATCAAAGTTTCTTTTGAAAAAGAGCGTGCTATTTTCTTGGGATGTCACCCATTGGCTTGTCTTTTTAATTTTATTTCTCCCCAAGTCTTATTTCGAGAAGGTGTATGTAAAAAAGAGAAGAGGGGATTCCATCTATCTCTAGCCACGAGTATCAAGATTTGGGTCAATGTATGGTCGAACATGTGAGCGTAGGTCACATTTTAGTAATGCAAGTTCTATGAAAAATCTGCATACAAAGCAATACAAGGGCTAAGCTGTATATGATGTGATGTGTATGAGTGAATGCATAGGCACACACTTAATACAACGACTAAACAAATGTATAGGTGTACGTATGCATGTATATAAAGTGTAACATAATGAAACTATGATGCCATGCAAGGCCAACAAAGCTTAGACACAATGTGGTGCTAGTGGCTAAGGTATGGTTCAAAGGCAAGCTAGGTTATCTTAGATAGCCAAGTTTGGCAAAACTATGAAAGGATATTGTATAGACTGTGCCTAGATTAGGCAAACAAAAAGGTGAAGAGAACTTATCTAATTGGAGGTCAAGTGATGATTGATGAATGAGTTATCCAAATCAGGGGATACTTTTCCCTTATGAGGGATTTCCCCTTGGTTGGGAGCTCGTTCATATTGGTGGTTTATTATGCTCTTATCCATTAATCTACTGATCATGCAAATCTGTATGCAGCTGATTTCCAAACACTTAAATTTTGAATTTAATACTGTGTTTATCAATTAAAGATGTATTTTCCCAAGGTTTTTTGTGATGGAAAGAAAAGATATGAAGCTAGGGTCAATGGTTATAATGTGCCTATATGTGTGTTTGGGTCGACGATAAGGGTAAATATACCGACTGTTTATGTGATTTGTTTCCTTTAGTTAGTACATGAATTGGCATGAAGGCTCAAAATTGTCACTTATATAAACCTTAGTATATGTAAATAAAGAGATGTCAACTTGTTGTGGATTTGAATTCAAAGTAGTCTCTTTTTTTAACTTCCTTTTTCTTTGTTTCTTCATTTATTTTTTTCTCTTTTGGTTCTTGCACTTTTGGTCACTTCATAGGGCAATTTAGAAATTTTGATCCCTATTGACATAATTTGTGTAGTGTATATTTGAATTATATGGTCATTGCTTGACTCCCCTTATGAGATATATCCACTAGTAGCGTGAATTTACATGAGCACTAGCACTTATTTTTATTTGTGCTTTTCTATCTTTTTTTTCAAGTTGACCATTGTAAAGATCATGCAGTTTCCATGAATCTTAGGGTCTTGATATCTTATTTAGACAATGTCACCAACTGGCCATAGTAATTTTGTAGTTTTTGTCTATGTAATTATAACTTCACCATTTGAATAATTTAGTGAATTTGAATTTATGTTTTTTAATGAACAATACATTATTTTGAACTTTCGGAAGACCCATTTTTGAATGGATATTGTAATCTTCCTTCTTTATCAATGTCAAGTGTGGAAAGCTTCAATACTTAGCGCATTAGAGGCTTAATCTTCTTGATACTATACCAGTTTGATTTGTATGAGATTGGCTTATAAGAGCTTTGTAATTGTTGCCAACTATGAATAAAAGACATGTTATAATGTGATCTGTGCCTAATTCTTATTCGCCGCTTTTTTCGTCCTTTGACTTTTCTTGTTTTGCTTTTTTTTGTGTTGGAGAAATGACCCTATTTTATTGATAGAGTCATAAATCAAGTCCCGTGTGTGGACATGGTGCTTAGAGCCATTTCCCCTTTTGATTGGTTATCCTTCATTTTGACATCATACTCTATACAGTTTGATTTGTATCGCCAAGTATAGGTTGACTTGGTCTCATAGATGTTCATGTTGAACAATATGCATAGGTCTAACTAGGTTATAAGTAGGAAAGCGAGTTGCCAAAGGAGCATCCTGTCCAAGGCAAATCCTTGTAGTCACACACTTTATTCATGTTTTTAAGATTCTTGACACATTTCATTTTTATTTTCTTATTTTTGTACATTTTATTTTGCAATATAGAATCATCATAGGACAAAAATATTAAAAAATAGGAGGGGGACGAAGAATGTATGCACAAATCCAATGATGAAAAAAGATGATGGACTTTTAATGACATGAACTTGAGGGTTGTTTGTTGGGTGATTTTGAGTTTTCTTATCCTTTGAGCTCAAATCTCGAGCTGATACTCTATTATATGACTTTAAGGTTAAGAATGGCATATTTTCACCCTTTTTTTGCATATGCTTCTCCTCTTGAGACTAACACTTCTTTGGACACCTCTCAGGATGTCCCTTATTATCCCCGACCCCTCACTTACTCTAGCTCCTCTTGGAGAGCTCGATAAGAGAGAGGGATTTGAGACTGATGCTAGTTCTGATGATTGGAGTGATATATTTGTTGAGTCATAGGATACCTTTACCGAGGAGCATTCACTTAGGAGTCTTTTGTTGTGGAGTTCAGTGAGGTTACACCTCATGAGGAGCTTATTGATCCCATTTCTACTGAGCTTTCCCCTAACTTAGCTACCACCCTCCCATTTCATCCCTTCCTTCTTCCATGCCCACTCTTCTCCCTTCTTTAGACCATCTGGAGTCTAATTTTATATAGTATGAGGCTTTTATGCTTGGCAGTCATTATTTAGATCATACCCTTGATGATATTGACATAGAGAGACTTGAGGATCACTTTGAGGTGAAGGACTTGACTTTAGGCCATCCTACAGGCTTTGATTTTCATATCTCATTTGATTGGCTTTGCCTTGGTCCTCTCCCCTCCCCTCTTAGAGATGTTGGACTTCATTTCAGTTATTCAGACCATTATTGATGGTTTATACATTCACATAGTTATATCATTGTGAGACCATTGACTTGTGCATCTGAATTTGATATGCACATCTCTCTTTTGATTGGGCTGAGAGCTTTGATAAGCTCAAGAAAGCCTTGAATTGCATTCCATTTATGCACTTTATTTAGGCTACACCTCTTGTGTCTAACTACTTTCATTTCTATGAGAATTGTGCCCAATTGTTTGATAAGATGTTACGAGCTTTAGTGGGTTTTGATACGAGTAACAGCTTGTGAGCTGATATGGAGTGTCTGATGCTCCATGGACCTCTTCAACATCATCTGAGTGAGGTATTAGTTTGGGTACAATCAATACCCAAACTGGTACTATCGTTCTAGCCCTTCCCTATTATCATTTTTCTTTTTCTTTTCATTTTGTTTCCTTTTTGTATGTAATTGTGGATATTTAAGATTGTGGTTGAGTAGGTGATTGATTTTGAGGAGAATTTTGAGATTTGTTGAGCCGAGTTAGCTATGATCACCCTTGGTTGTTTTATGTGTCGTGTTAATAGTAGTGTATTTAGCCTATGAATATGTGTTAATCTTTTGGTTTTTGGTTTTGGTTTTGTTTAGTTTTTACTTACTAGACCGTTGTTTAGTTTTGGTTTTGTGTGGCTTTGTTTGTTGGCAATACGTTTCCTTAAATATGTGTTAGTGCCTTTTGTTTTGTTGGTTTTATACTTCGTTTTCCTTTTGTTTTGTGTCTTGTTTTGTTTAATGTTTTCTTTTCTTTTCTTTTGTATTTAATAGTTCCTTAGTTTTGTTTTGTTATCATTTCGGTGATTTTGATTTTGTTTTTGTTTTATAGTTTGTTTTTTTTTTGTTTTCTTGTGTTTTGGTGGTCCCTAGTTTTTATATACCTATGTGTTTTTATGTGATTGCTTTTTGGCACCTTAGTTCACACAATGAGGACATTATGGAGTTTGGTGTATGGGCTGAGTGTCCATTTGTATATATTTTCAAAAATTTTAAAAAAACTCAAAAGGATTTTTGTTTTTCCTTGAGGGTTCATGTGTTTTCTTAGGTTGTTGTGATCCCATATTGTTAGGTTATTGGGTTATATGTAAACAGAGTTTCCATGATTAGATGTCTAGTTGAGGATATAGACCTAATTTTTCGTACAATCCCTTCTCATATGTTGCTCACTTTACTGTCAATTCTCCTGTTCTTGTTGTGCCTAAATCTCAAATCCATCCCTTGAGACCACCACAGGGAGAGAAAGA
>JACYFF010031955.1:83027736-83053038 GCA_017589665.1 Selenicereus undatus
ACATACACACACAGAATCATACGTACATGAATACATATATAGATACATACATACATACTTACATGCGTACATTTGTATACATATATACATTATCCTATGGTAGTTAGACATACTGTGTTGTATGGATCATGGTGTTGACCAATTAAAATGATACAAGTTCAAAGGGTGATGGTAGCAAGGATGAGGGTACTTAGATAGATTTGTGGCTATAGGTGTGGGTGGATAGATTTAAGAATGAAGTAATTAAAGGTATAGTTAAAGTTGCTTCCATCGAGGATAAAATGACAGACACTGGACCTCGAGTGTTTGGTCATGTGAAGGGGAGTGTGGAGGCTTCTTTGAGGACTGAGGAGATGTGAGAAGATTAGCATCTCTAAACTTTGAGGACGTTGGGAATGACCAAAGAAGAGCTTGAACGAGGCGATTAGACAGGACTTGAAAGTTTTAGGGTTGACGGAGGACAACACTCAATATAGGAAAATGTAGGGAAATAGGATTAGGGTCTTGGGGCAAGTGAGGTAGCTTCATAGCCACCTTTGGGTTGCCATAGGGTACAACGTGTCGTTTTCTGTTACTAGGTATTTTTCCTTTTTTTTGTTTGTCGTGTTTGAATGCATGTTGTTACTTTATCTGGACAGGGATGTTGTTAGACACCCCTTTATTTGTCAAGGTGTAGAAATTTCCTCTGCAATGTTATACTTGTGTTTTACTTAATTACTGTCACATGTTTTATTATTGTTTCTTTGTTCAGCCTCTCTATGGGCAGAGACATCTGTAGATGTAAGGTTGCTTACATCTGGATCTCCCCAAACCATATGAAAGCGGGACCCACACTAGGAGGTGGTGTTGTTGCTGTTGTGTGTGTGTATAAACACACACACGCACATACACACTTACCGCCCCATCTTTTCCATTTTCCTGTCACTAAGTTTGTTCAGGCTCAATGGATGACAACGCTTTTTGCTTGTTTATGTTGATTCGACTTTGTATAAGATAAATCGCTATATTGTTATATTGTTCTTGATGTATTTAACTTTGGCATGTGGCTTTGTCTATGGGACTTCTAATGTAAAAGGAGACGTTAGTTGGCTCCATTGCCCTACTTAGGGTCAACATCACCTTCTTCGTTCGTAGCAAGTTCCAATAGACCATTTAAAGTTGTACAGGTTTTGGCTATGTCCCTTTAAGTGTGTGATCCATGGAGGCTCTTTGATTATGCTTACCAGATGTTGAGTTCATTTTGTTAAGCAATCCGAACAAGTGGCTCATACAGGAAGTGCTAAAGGCCTTTTAATATTAATTTTTATAGGTTGCATTAGTTTTAATGAATTTTGTTAACATGAAAGAACATGCAGTATCTAACATAATTTTTCTTTAAGAAAATAATTCCCCTTTTTTAGTTATTATAAGCTCGCTAAGGTTAAGCCTAGTCTTAATTAGCCTTAAGGACGTCTTTAATGAGCTCTAGCAACGTAATATTCCTCTATGGGAGGGTGTGTTGCAGAAGCACGTGAAAATGAGGTATATTTGTCTGTCAAGGAGTTGTAATCTTAAGGATTAAACAATGAATTAGGAGGGCTTATATGGCTAACAGAGTATGAGGTAAAAACTCAATGAATTTATAGGGGAGACAAAAATGGTTGAAGGAATACAATGTGAGTCAAGTTTTCGAGTCCACACTATCACTAAGTTTGTTCTAGTACTTCATCAATCAACTAGTTCTCAATGTAAATATATTTATTTTCTACCTACTACTGCTCATTCTACACCCATAGGTTATGGTTGGTCCCTTGTACGTCACCCTACCTATTTTTGGGCTTTCTAAGGTACTTTCTGATTGGAGTAATCTATTCGGACTTAATGTTTCAAAAGCAAATCCATATCCACTATAATGTCAATTCCAAATAGGTTAAAGACAG
The DNA here is from genome assembly GCA_017589665.1 of Selenicereus undatus. Lineage (NCBI taxonomy): Eukaryota > Viridiplantae > Streptophyta > Magnoliopsida > Caryophyllales > Cactaceae > Selenicereus > Selenicereus undatus. Next base: position 83,029,656 of record JACYFF010031955.1, read on the forward strand.
GCAAGTCTGTAGGGAACTCATAGTCTGCAATTATGGTGGGATAGTTTTCAAACATTCTTCTACAGTCGACCATATCTTAAGTAGGAAAGTAACAAACAATGATGATAAGTGTGGAATGGTCCTAATTTTAGTTTTCGAGCAACCATAGGGCATGCAAACTTAGGTGTGGCTCCAAAATCTTATTTGTGGCTCCAAAATCAATCCAATTAATGACTTAAATTCTTAAATAATCATGAAAGCACAATTGTTATGGTTGGTCACTGGTACTGGTGTGGGCTTCCTTATACTCCCTTTGAGTTCGCCACTTGGTTATAGTAGGCTTCCCTTAACCCCCAATCCCTTCGTTATTGAATATTGCCATTAAACATTTTCTAGATAAGGTGACGAAAATTCTCAATGCCACCTCCTTTCTGTACTTCATGTGCAAACCTTTTTAAAACTGATTCATTGTTGACCTCTCAGTAGAGACATGGTAATGGCAAAGTTAGGAAAATCATTGTACTTGGACGCACAACTATCAAGTCTTTTATTTTATCCTAGTCATAGAGTTAGCACGCGTGGTAGTTTTCAGTTCATGTTTTTTTGCAATTATGTTTTTTGTAAACGACACAGCTGTTACTAATAGGATATTTAGGATTACAGGAATAACATGAGTCTAGTACAGTGTTTTTACAAATTTGCGCTAACCAAAGATTTTAAGATCCCGAGAATAACACTTTCATAGTATTATATCATGCGTATTAAAAGCAGGTTTAAAACAAATCACTAAAGCAGCTCTTATGTCCCTTACAAGCACTTACACCACATAGTAGGACATAGACCTTTCAATTCAAGCAGGTAGGGTAGATGCGTGTCGACCTATTTTGGGTTTCGGTTTGAAAATGTTAAACTCTTACCTAAAGTCTTGGGTTCAAATCAGACCTTACAAGGAAGAAGTGTCCCCCCCCCCCCAACCATATATATAAGAATTAATTTAATTTTTTTAAAAAATAAGAAAGCATCTAGCTCCAAAACTTCAAACTTTAATTTTGAAGCTCCTTTTTAGGTTTCATTCTACTAAACCTAAGGCTTATTTACTTTTTAGATCATATTTTCTCAAGAAGATAATAAAGAACAAAAGAAAAGAAAATTGCGTACATATTAAACTAAAATTTCTACGAAATATGCATAACGATCCCAATATCATACATTTGGAAAACATTATCAACCACATACAAACCCTTTTTTGGTCAAACATACTATTTTATCTAGTGACGCAATGATTTGATTGGATAATGAAAAGATATTTTTGTTATAAGAAAAAGATCAAATATTTTAGCGATAGTGCCACAACGGAGATGTTTTAATAATAGGCTAGAGTAATGCATAGAGAAAAAATATATGAAATTTTAAAAGAGGGTAGAAACATAGGAATTTTCCTCTTTTTAAATAAGATTTTAATGACTACATATGCTCATTAACATGTAAGACGTCATTACATATATTGGGTAAATAGAGTTGTTGTATAAAAACATGTATATTAAAAAATTAGTCTAACCCAAACGGGTCAAACCTAACCCTAACTGGTTTGACCCAAAGAGGATCGGGTTCCAAAATCTTCTTCAAGGCCCTAACTTTTTCGGGCGGGTTCAGCTCAAGTTATCAGGTTAGGTAAATTTTTGCCAGGTCTGGAAGGACAACATTGGGTGTTAAATTATCGCATTTTACATGTCTCTATCACCTAATTTTAGCTCGTATAATAATACAATACTTAGGATTTTTACTTGTTTTGTTTACTTTTGTATGTAATGAGTTCAATCGGGCAAATAAAGCAAAATGGAGCGAAGACGGAACAAGAAAAGCCAGAAGATCGCAAGCAAAAGGTGGCGATGCCCATCGTGGCCACCACCACAACCTACCATAGCCACCATTGTAGGAGGGCAGTCGCTGGCAATGGGTGGTTGTTGCCTACACGACAGTTGTCGTGGTGGCGATGACTGGTGCCTTTTTTCTCCCAACTCAATTTGTATTTAAAGGACCTTTTGAGGGTTTCTTGTAGAGACTTTTTGGAGAGGCTTTAGTTTTGGTTTAGCCATTAAAAATCCCATTAGGGAGGTAATAACTAGGAGATTAGGATTTGTATTTTGGTTGTTTTGGATTCAGGCTTGGAGATTTTCATACAAGCCATTCAAGAATAAGTTTTCTCTTCTTGTTCTCCGTCTCTATTTCATATTTTGTTCCTGGTTAGATTTTGTTGGTTTAGTTCGTGTGTTTGATTTTGTTTGGTTTAAATGTTTAGTTTTTATTGTTAATCCATGTTTAATTGTTTAGTTTTTATTATTAATCCATGTTTAATTATCTTGTTAGATCATATTAGTTTCATTGCCTCTCCTAGTTACTTCATGTTTATTTGCTTGTTTGTTAGCCTAGTTGTAGTTAGGTTTGATTGTGTTTTGTGATGATTAGTAGCTAGTTTTTGTTACTTGGATTGTGATTAGCCTCTTGATAGCTAATTAGTCTTGGATTAGGCCTAACCAGACCTAATTTATGCTTTTAACTTATAGTTTTCTCTCATGCCTACCAAGTGTTTAATGAAATGCCTAAGAGAATTTTCATCCATGTTTTTTTGGCGATTGATTTATGCTGAGAGGTGAGGCCAATTGGTTAGTGTGGGGGAGAGAATAGTCGGTATTTGGACATGAAAACAATCTCAATCCTAGCTAGGTCCAAGAGTTGCTAATCTCGTTGTCTAATTAGGCTAACCTTATGAAAATAGGTGGTTAGACTAATTAGATTAGCTCGTGACCCTTGAGAGAGGAGTTGGGACTTTAATGGTGCAACTGACCATCTCTAGTTGTCGATACAAGTTAGGTATGTTAGGACTCGTCTTGATTACTTGGTTCATCAATTGGCCAAATCACAACTTCAAGCCTCTCTTCGCATGGTCATTGGCTTAGTTAGCTTGTCTTTTTTTCCATTTTCATTTAGCCTAGACTGGAACACTTGAGCTGAACTTCGATACTTGAAACCCAACTCCTAGTGGATGACACCTCAAGTACTCGATGATAAACCTTACACTTGCGGTTATAAATATTAAATCTTAAATTCTTCCTATCAAGTTTTTGTCGCGGTTATCGGGGAGTTAGTGCTTTTCAATGTCAGGGTTTACATGAAAATATGAGGCTAGGCCTTCAGAAAATCCAAAAAAATCTAAAAAAATAAAAAAATTGAAAAAAAATCAAAATGGCTATTTTCCATTTCCTTCAACTTGAGCATGAACCTTTTTGGCAATTTTTGTCTAGATTAAACGATTATCGTGCTTAATATGTATATTTCATGTATGGTAAATGGGAAATATATGACGTTGTGCTTAAGGGGATAACACACGAGACTCAAGCTCCTTGAGTCTATGTGTTACGGTGGCATATGCTCTTTAGATGTTGATGATATGTTGAGCTTGTTTGAGTCTTTATCTAGCTAACAATGGCAACATGAGTGTGCTAGTGAGTCTTTTGTGTGCCCTTCCGTACTTCCCTATCATTTGCATGCTCAATCTCCATGGGATTCTTATCATTACCTTACCCTCATGTTGTCTGCTTTTACTGCCAATCTTTTGACCATGATGCAAATTCTCGTCCTTATTATGATATTTTCAATGAATGCTATGCTACACTTAATGCCATGATAAAGACAATGAATGAGCGACATACGCACTTTGTTAGTGAGACGAGAGAGTATGGCCTACTGTGTGAGACTGACCCTAACCTATCTTCCCCTCCATTGAGGTTAGTCTCTAAGGTGATTATAAGACTTCCCTTCCACCAAAGCCCGATTTTATGATTCATACACCTTCTGCCGGCCTAGAGGAAGCAATTGAGGATCCCTTGATTTCTCCACCATTTGTCACTTCATCCTTGTCTAGTGCACCTAGAGACACTACCATTGGTGACTTGACCTTACTTGCTTCTCCCAGGTCTTCAGCTCAGTACACAGGGTTAGAGATGGATGAGTCTTTTAAAGGTGATGCTAGTTTTGTTAAGGATCATTTGCTTGATTGGTCAGAAGAACCTACTTTGGTTGAGCCGTTTCTTGAGGAGGCTCCATTTGAGGACTTGTGTGGTGATGGTATGGTGGTTGGTGCTCCTCCTAGCATTGAGCATGCAGATCCCATTTGCCCCAAGCTACTTGGCTTAGCCCTTATTTCATCTCCCTTGATTTCCACCGCCCTCTCTCATGTGCATGCTTTTCATGAGTCCTTTGGTGACATTAGATGGTATAATCTCCCCTTCGACCCTTATTATACGCACCTAGTGGACATGCGTACGAAGATTGAGTAGACCACTTTCTTTGATCATTTTCTTGATTTTTTTATGGCTTTTGATAAATGTAGGAGGACACTGACTACCTTTGTTTCTCTCTTATCCATGTTTTCTTACTTATATCACTCTAAGATGCATACAGTAGCACATGACAAACTTCTGAGATCTCTAACGACGTCTAAATTGGAGACCCATGTCGTAAGAAACAATGAGGAGTCCCCAAGCCTCCATAGCACCATCTTAGGGAGATAGTTTGGGTACAATCAATGCTTGACCTCATGTAATTGTTCTAGCTCTTCTCCCTTATTTTTATTTTCTTTCCTTTTCTTTTTATTTAGTTATCGATATTAGGTTGTGTTTTTGTTGGGCATCAATATTTAGGGGAAACTTGGGATGTTTTGAAGCCGATGGATGGCTATAATCACCTTTATGTGTTTTTCATGCACAGTTGTTTTTTGTTATTGGTGGCATTATTAGATGCGTATATATTCGTTGTTGATGGTGTTGGTTTTGTATATATCCATATTCTTGCTGTTAGTTGGGAGAGGTTGTGTTTTTAGAGGAATGTGTTAGCTTATGTACATCTGTGCTCGTTGAGTATTCTTGTGTGTTTTGTTTTGTATTGTATTTTGTGTGTTTTGTGGTTAGTGGTGATTCCTCAGCTCCCAATGAGGACGTTGTGAGATTTATGTGTGGGGATGAGGAAGTTATATACCCTTTTGTGAAAGTTTTTGTGAAAATTTTTCAATTTTTATATAGTTTACCTTCTTGGCCTTGTGGGAATTTTGTGCCTTTGTGATTGGTTTTTGATCTTTCATAGCTTGGTTGCTAGATTGGATATAGGTTGAATATGAATGATGGAACACCTGTCTACAATATGATCTCCCATATCTGATAATAACCCCATTTCACATGCACAGTTTTGTGCCTATCTTGTACACTTAACCATTGACTTTTGGTGTTAGTAGTTCAAATTTGGGTTTAGGGACATTCTACTTGGTTAATTAACTTCCAGTTTTTTCTTCATTATAAGAAAAAGAAAAAAAATGTGAAGAGCATGACACAAAAGTAAGCCTAACTCTGATACCTCTATTTGGGCTTGAATAAGTGCTTCGCACATCCAAATAAACCGCTACTTAGGAAGGAAGTCCAAATATGTACTAAGTTATTCCTCCTAGAGTTCAAGGCCTAATAAGCCAAGAACTATCCACCTGGGTGAAAGAGCATAAGGAGAAAAGTGGAAAAAAAACAAAAAAAGAAAGAAAAAAATGGTGAATGATTGTGATCTAATAAAAGGGAGTCATAAGCCAAATGGAGATGACTTTTTGCTCAGTTTTAGCCTGGCATTAAGAGCCACTACACTTTACCCTGAGCACCAAGGTATACAAATCGCATCACTATGTTGTGTGAGGTGAAAAATGAGAACTAAGATGCATTTATAGTCTATGTGAGTCTTAAATTATGTTTTGCTTGTATATGGCTCACTAGCTAGGTTGTTAGGGTGAAAAAATTAATCTAGATGTGTATATATTTTCCGTTTGCTTTGTATATATGCTTTGCTTTTTCAAAAAAATTTCAAAAAAATTTCAAAGATTTTGTGAGTATGTCTTTTGCAAACCCTCAGGAAGCCTCATTCATTCACTTGGGGGAATCAAAGGGTTTAAAGGCTTATTGCATATGCTAAATCAACCATGATTATTGCGAAAGTGAGTTAGGCTTCTAGGTTAGTTTTTCTTTTGTTTTGCTTGAGGACGAGCAAAAGATAGGTGTGCCGGTATTTATTAGGTGCTAAATTGTCGCCTTTTACATGTCCCTTGCACCTAATTTTAGCCCATATAATAATATAATCTTTTAGAAAATTTACTTGTTTTGTTTACTTTTGTTGGTAATAAGTTCAATCGGGAAAATACCGCAAAAACGAGCGAATACGGAACAAGAAAAGCCGAAAATCACAAGCAAGAGGTGGCGACGGCCATCGTGGCCACCATTACCACCAACCATCGCCACCCCTGCCGCAGGGCAGCCGTCACCTACAGGACAGCCTGTGGTGGTGGCAATTGTTGGTGGTTACCTTGGCGATAAACGTCGCCACCCTCTACTCCTCTTACCCCTTTTTCTCCCGACTTGATTTGTATTTAAAGGACCTTTTTGGGGGCTCTTGTAGAGACTTTTTGGATAGGTTTTAGCTTTGATTTAGCCGTTAAACCCCTTTAGGGGCTAATAAACTAGGAGATTAAGATTTGTATTTTGGTTGTTTTGAATTCAAGCTTGGAGATTTTCATTCAAGTTATTCAAGAATAAGTTTTCTCTTCTCTTTCTCTCTCTATTTCATATTTTGTTCTTGTTTAGATTTTGTTAGTTTAGTTCTTGTGTTTGATTTTTTCTAGTTTAAATGTTCAGCTTTTATTGTTAATCCATGTTTAATTAGCTTGTTCGATTAGATTAGTTTTGTTCTCTCTCCTCCTTAGTCCATGTTTATTTGTTTGTGTTAGCCAAGTTGTAGTTAGGTTTAATTGTGTTTTATGATGATTAGTGGCTAGTTTTTATTGGCTTGGATTGTGATTAGCCTTTTGGTGGCTAATTGGTCTTAGATTACGCCTAACCACACCTAATTTATGTTTTCAACTTAGAGTTTTCTCTCATGTCCGCCAAGCGTTCGATGAAATGCTTGAGAGAGCTTTCATTCATGTTTTATGGCAATTGATTTATGCTGAGAGGTGAGGTCAATTAGTTAGTGAGGGGGAGAGTGTAACACCTCCAACCCGAGGAGGGGTCACACTGCCAGGACTTCCTAGAAGGAAATCGTTAGGGCTCTTAAAGATCGAGGGTTTAGATTAGCATTTAGATAGTCATTTTAGAACAAAACTGCAAGAGTTTCCCTATTTTAGAACTATCTTAGGGTCTTAGCTCTGCTAAGGTTACCTATAAATTGGGAATAGGGCATAACATTTGCTAAAATATCCCAAGCTCGACCCCTCATCCACTCGTCTGGGGTTAAACACAAGCAAACAACTAACATGTTGGGGTCAGAATGATATATATACAGGTATAGAACTGACTACATGCTTTCACATACAAAATGAACTTAAAATTTACAACAAGGTAGATCGAACACTTGCAAAGCTGGCAAAAGACTTCTTATGGGTCGTCATCAAAATAACTTAATAATATCTCATATACCTGCTAAAATTGAACCTGGAAAAAGGAATAAGTAAAGCAATGAGCAACCACACGCTTAGTGAGAACTCCCCTACCCCTTAAAACCAAAACCATTTGCAGGCATTCATACTAATAATAGTCACATATCACGTATTAGTATACTACTATCATACTAGGTAATCAAATTCCCTGAGGAGAGATTACCACTCATGTACTTTACACTAGCCCCTAAACTCATTCCTAGACCCTTAATGTTCTAACAAACATTCAGGCATGTAATCATGTAGCATAAGAACGAATATGATGCTTTCAAACACACTTGGGAAAACATAGTGACTCACGTTATATTCCAAGAATAACTTATAAATCACGCAAACTTCTTTAAAACTTACAACTCTTCTAAAAACTTCTGAGACACCCAAATTGGTAAGAAAAGATTTGCAAGAAACATTCTTTCTTAAGATATACAACAACAACAACAACAACAACAACAAACTCCCAATGTGGGTCCTGCTTTCGTGGGGTCTGGGGAGATCCAGTTGTAGGCAACCTTACCTCTACCGGTATTCCTTCCCATAGAGAGGTTGAATTCTTTCTTAAGATATGCACCTTTAAAAGCTTAAATGTTCAATGCATTACTAGGGTGTAACCAAACTTCACTTGAAATTTCATTTAAACTATATTCAGAACACATTCATAAAATATATGCAGGTTACGTAAATTTGAAAGCTTTCTTCTTTTCTTAAAAGCGGTTTACTTGGCCTCTTGAGGCTCCTATTCCTTTAAAAGAACTTCTTTTCTTTTCTGAACTGCTTAGAATGACAAATTGCCAAATCTCCTATTTATTAGGAACTTATAATTCAAAAATATCTTATTGTGTTGGCTAAGGGAGTTCAACATCGCCCTTAACTGAGATCCTCACTCTTAATCTACGTTATCCCCAAAGTATACGTACTTAACTTTTTGCTAAAAAGCGTCTTAGCAGAGCAACTCTAACCTCGATATTGTCCTCTGTGGGGAAACAGCTCACACCAGGATAATCATATCCTGAGTCCAGTCCCCCTCAACGTTTTCTTACACGTCACACATCAGGGAACAACTCACACCAAGATAATCATATCTTGAGTCCAGCTCCTAAGAACAGCTCACGCCATCTTTGCATCCATCTCCCAACATTACCTTAGGGGGAAATAGCTCATGCCATCTTTGCGTCCAGTTCCCACCCTCAAGGTCTGGCCACTTGCCTAGCACTTTCTTAGCCTTTAAAATCGCATTACATTTCTCTTCTTTAGATGCTTACTTTGCTGAAATCTTACTTTTAAACAAAACGACCATAACCTTTCGAAATGTTTATAGTTCATTTGTTTTTGACTTAAAAATTTCTTATAAACGGAATAAGTTTGCTAACTCGTAAATTGACTTCGTAAATAACTTAAAGGCTTCTCATAAACGTAATAAGTTTGCTAATACGTAAATCGACTTCCTTTGAAACTTAAAAGCTTCTTAAAAATGCAATAAGCATGTTAATACATAAACCGACTTCGCTTTAAATTTAAAAGCTTCTTATAAACGTAATGGGCTTGTTAATATGCAAAACGACTTCATTTTAAACTTAAAAGCTTTTTAATAATGCAATACGTTTGTTAGTTTGTAAAAAGACTTCGTTTCTAACTTTAAAACTTCTTATAAACGTAATACGTTTACTAAATCGTAAAATGACTTAGTTTCTAACTTAAATGTTGGATATAAACGTAATAAGTTTGTTAAATCGTGAAACGACTTCGTTTCTAGCTTAAAAGCTTGGTATAAATGTAATAAGGTTGCTAAATTATGAAATGACTTCGTTTCTGACTTGAAAGATTCGTATAAACGTAATAAGGTTGCTAAATCATAAAACGACTTTGTTTCTAACTTGAAAGCTTCGTATAAACATAATAAGGTTGCTAAATCATAAAACGACTTCGCTTCTAACTTGAAAGCTTCTTAATAACGAAATACATTTGTTAGTTCGTAAAACGACTTCGTTTTTAACTAAAAAGCTTTTTATAAACGTAATATGATTTCTAATTCATAAAACGAAACCCATTTGGAACTTAAAGTACTTAGTTAGCGTTTAACTCAAATTAGGTTCGTAATAAAATCATCAGTTGTCATTTTCTAACTCCTTTCAACCCCCTTTAAAACTAAAACGAGGGCGTGTTAGGGAAAAAAAACAGAGTTTTAATATTTATAAAGTGCAAGGTGTATCGTTGAGTACTTGAAGTGTCGTCCGCAGAGAGTTGTGTTTCCTACTATCAGGGCTAACTAAAGCATCTCCAGCAAGGCAAAATCAAAAGAAAAGAGGGTAACTAAACTACGCTAACAAACATAGAAGAAGCGACTTGGAGTTGTGGTTTTACCAATGGACGAACCAACTAATTAAAACGAGTCCTAACCTACCCAAACTACATCACGAACTAGAGATGGTCAGTTGCACCATCGAAGACCACCGAAGTCCTCTCTCAAGGGTCATGAGCTAGTCTAATTAGCCTAACCACCTATTTTCATGGGTTAGCTTAATTAGACCACAAAATTAGCAACCCCGGACCTAACTCGATTCGGATACTATTTTCATGTTCCGAACTCGGCTATTCTCTCTGCTACACTAGCTAATTGACCTCACCACTTAGCATAAGTCAATCGCCCAAAAATATGAATGAAAGCTCTTTCAAGCATTTCATCAAACATTTGGCGGGCATGAGAGAAAACTTTAAGTTCTAGGCATAGATTGGGTATGGTTAGGCCAAATACAAGACTAATTAGCCATCAAGAGGCTAATCACAATCCAAGTCAACACAATCTATCGACTAAACATCACAAACACAAGAAAACCTAAACTAACAAAGAAGAACATAAACTTGAACAAGAAAAGAAAGAGAATGAAATAAATCAAATCTAAACAACTAAACAAACATGAATTAACAACGAAAACTAAAGATTGAACTAAACAAAACAAATACAAGAATTAAACTACCAAAACATAAACAAGAACAACATATGAAATAAATAGAGAAAGAGAGAGAAAACTTAGTCTTGAGTTGATAGAAGGAACTTGAAATCCAACGGTAGAATCTAAGATTACAATCTTCAATACAATACTAATCTAATCTCCTCAATGGAGTTTCTATTGGCTAAAACCTAAACTAAACTACCCCAAAAATCGCCAGAGAGAAGCCTCAAGCGAGCCCCCCAAGCGACCCCGAACAAAAACGCCAAAGGAGGATTAAATAGAAAATCGAGCGAACGGGCGAACGGGGGGAAGCACGACGGTGCCACGTGGCATAAGCCCCACCGTGCCACTTCTCTGGCACGGTGGCTCGGCCCCCCTGTTCCTTTTTGCCGATTTTTGCTGTTTTTCTTCGCTTTGTCCCGTCTTCGCTGCTTTTCGCGACGTTTGCTCGATTTGAAGTTTATTACCTACAAAAGCAAATTAAACAAGTAAAAATCCTAAAGATTAAGTTATTATATGAGCTAAAAGTGGGTGAAAGAAGCATGTAAAATAGGATAATTTATTTCCTAACAAATACCCCCACACCTATCCTTTGCTCGTCCTCGTGCAAAACAAAATAAAAACTAATCTAAGAACCTAACTCACTTTCGTAGGAATCACGGTTGCATTTAGCGTATGCAACAAGCCCTTTAAACCCCTTGGTTCCCCCAAGTGGACGAGTAAGGTCTCGTGAGAGTTTACAGAAGATATACCCACAAAATCTTTGAAAAAGAAAAATAAAAGGGAAAAGGAAGGGAGAAACACAAACTGAAAAACAAAATGGATTTAGAAACAAAAACACAAATATATACAAGGGAAAAGCTTGCACACATTCAAACTAACCAAATCACCCATGCAACAAAGATATCAACCTGCATATAAACAGAAGGTACACATCAAGAGTCTCTATCCCCATGACAACATTAAAGCACCAACTGTTCACCCCACTGTACATCAAAACTATGAATCCATCCTTGTGCTTAGTGTGCTAGTGTATCTTCAAACTTAGGACTCGGACTTATTAGAACCAAACTCAATCCCACACGATCGACACGAACTACATTATTGACTTATTAGCATGGAGGAAGGCTTACCCAGTAGCAATATTACTTCAAAGAGTAGCACCTAGTAGTGCATGCCTCAAAGGGTACCTATCAAGTGTTCCCAGTGGTAGTATTTCCTCAAAGGGTAGCACCCAGTAGCACATTCCTCAAAGGGACACTTATCCTTCCAAACTAAAGGAGGTTTCCACTTTTTCTCTCTTTTTTTTCGGTTTTTCTGTTTTTTTTTTTTTTGTGCGAACCAAAAGTGGAAACCAACCAAGAACAAGAGTAGTAGTGTACAAAGACAAGTGCGAGAGCTGATCATGGAAGACTAAGACCCTAAGATAATGATGATGGTATAAGTAAGGATTGGATTACACATGTATAATGAACTATTGGGGTTAGAATTGAGGCTTAGAATGACTCACATAGGACAAAGATCTATCATGCATAACATAGTTATATACAAGCTGATAGCTAACGTACAAGGGGTCAAAGCCGATTAAAATAGTACATAACTCCCCCAAAACAAGGTGGCATAGAGACTACTCCTCCCCCACACCTAAATCTCACAATGTCTTCATTGGAAGCTGAGAGTCATCACCAACCACAAAACACATAAAAACTAAAATCAAACAAAACACACATATACACAAGCTCACTCACTCAACCAAAATACAAAAACACACAAAAACAAAGAAAACAAAATTACACAAGAACACTAAAACGACGCATATATACACAGGCTAACACACTCCCCCAAAAACACAATCTCACCCAATCAACAACAAGAACACACCTATATACAAAACTAACACCACCAAAAACAAATATATACCAATCCATCAACACCACCAATCACAACACACAAATATCCATAAAAACACAAAAACGGTGACCATAGCCATCAATGGCTCAACAACATCCCAATTTCACCTCAAGATGATCACCAACAATAATAAGATCCTAATATCCTCAACTAAACAAAAACAAAAAGAGAGAAAATAAAATAAAAAAAATAAATAAATAAAAGGAAGGGGGAAGAGTGAGAATGATTATACCAGGTAGGGTACTGAATGTACCCGAACTATACCACAACGGCTTAAGGAGCATCAGTCACTCCTTGCCTCTCAAGATCCGAGTCGTCAGCTCGGATGCAGTCAAAGCTCTCAGAAGCTTATCGTTTGCCTTCGCATGCATCTCAAAATAGTGTGAATAAGAGAACACTAGTAAGGATGGAGCAAACAAAGTTAGTGCCCTCTTAAACTCATCAAATGCCATAGAAAAATCAAAATCATGATAAAAAAAAGTAGTCCACTTAATTTTCCTAGGCATGTCCTGTAGGTATGCACAATAAGGGTCCAATGAGGGATTATACCCTCGAATGTCACCTAGGGACTCAAGGAATGCATGCAAGTAGGAGGGCGTGGTGGAGAGTAAGGGGGATGAAATGGGGATCAAGTCAAGTGGCTCGGTGCAAATTGGGTCGATAAGATCAATACAAGGTGCGACACCAACCACCAGACTATCATCACACAACTCCACGAAAGGAGCCTCCTCAAGATATGGCTCAACCAAGATAGGTTCTTTCGACCAAGTAGAAAAATCATCCTCCAAAACAGTAACATCACCCTTGTATGGCTCACCCATCTCTAACCCCGTGCACTGAGCTAAAGGGAGGGGATAAGCATGTAAGGTCAAAGCACTGACGGTAGTGCCTATGGGTGTGCTATAAAAGGATGGAGCAACAAACGTCAATGGGGGTGAGGGAGGGTCAAACACTTCTCCTAGGTCGGTCAAAGGTGCGTCATCAACAACATTAGACTTTAGGGGAAGGGAAGACTCACAATCATCATAGAGACGAGCCTCAAGTCTAGGGCAAGGTAGACTAGGGTCAGTCTCATGCAATTAACTACTCTCCCTCATCCTACTAATAAAACGCTCATGTTGCTCATTCATTGTCCCTATCATGGCATCAAGTCTAGCATAACATTAATCGGAAACATCATAATAAGGACAAGAGTTCACATAATGGTCAAAAGATTGGCAAAAAGAGCACAACATATGAGGGTAAGAAGAATGGTGATGATATGAGTCCCTAGCATCATTAGATTTCCATTGATGCCAAGCTAGAGACTCAAACAAATCCAACATGTCATCATCAGTTAAAGAACGCAAACCACCATAACACATGGACTCAAGGATGGCTCGAATATCAAGTGTTATTCTCTCAAGCACAACATCGCATATTTCCCATTTCTTATACGTGAAATGCACATATTGAGCACGATAATCATTCAACCGAGACAAACATTGCCAAAAAGGTTCATGCTCAGACTGAGGTAAATGGAAAATAGCCATCTTGAAAAAAATTATTTTTGAAATTTTTGATTTTTAAAATTTTTTTGGATTTTCTAAAAGACCTAGTCTCGAATGCTCAAATAAACCTCGATATTGAAAAACGCCAACTTCTCGGCAACGATGCCAAAAAATTGTTAGGGAAAAAAAAGATTTTTAATATTTATAAACCCTAAGTGTAAGGTGTATCGTTGAGTACTTGAGATGTCGTCCGCATAGAGTTGTGTTTCCAACTATCAGGGCTAACTAAAGCATCTCCAGTAAGGCAAAATCAAAGGAAAAGAGGGTAAACTAAACTACGCTAACAAACATAGAAGAAGCGACTTGGAGTTGTGGTTTCACCAATGGACGAACCAACTAATTGAAACGAGTTCTAACCTACCCAAACTACATCACGAACCAGAGATGATGAGTTGCACCATTGAAGACCACCCAAGCCCTCTCTCAAGGGTCATGAGCTAGTCTAATTAGCCTAACCACCTATTTTCATGGGTTAACTTAATTAGACCACAAAATTAGCAACCCCGGTCCTAACTCGATTCGGATACTATTTTCATGTTTCGAACTCGGTTATTCCCTGTGCTACACTAGCTAATTGACCTCACCACTTAGCATAAGTCAATCGCCCAAAAATATGAATGAAAGCTCTTTCAAGCATTTCATCAAACACTTGGTGGGCATGAGAGAAAACTCTAAGTTCTAGACATAGATTGGGTATGGTTAGGCCAAATACAAGACTAATTAGCCATCAAGAGGTGTAACACATTGAGTGTGGAAGGATCGAAGTGACTACTTATATCACCAAAGGTGCACCTTTCCTTTCGGGAAGTCCACTCTTAAGAACTCCACAGTTAAGCGTGCTTGTTGGGGAGCAATCTTGGGATGGGTGACCTCCTGGGAAGTTTCCCAGGCACCGTGTGAGCAAGGACGAAGCACGCCGAAAAGACTTGTGGTGATTTGTGGGGCCCAGTCAACGATCCTTGAAGCTGTTATTAGTAAGACCCGCGACCGAGAGGGGTCGAGGCATTACAGATGGTATCAGAGCCGACCCGCGACGGCGAGCTGCGCTAATGGATGGAGAGCCCATGGACAGTCACCTAGCAGGGGAAAGATACTGGTTGTGGACCGCCGGTCAAGAGGACTCGTAAGTTGGTCGGTTGTTGAGGCACAATGAGGACGTTGTGCGCTTCAAGTGGGGTGATTGTAATACACCCAATATGGCTTAAAAAGGATCGAAGTGACTACTTATATCACCAAAGGTGCACCTTTCTTTTCGGGAAGCCCACTCTTAAGAACTTCACAGTTAAGCGTGCTTGCTGGGGAGCAATCTTGGGATGGGTGACCTCCTGGGAAGTTTCACAGGCAGCGTGTGAGCGAGAACGAAGCACGCCGGAAAGACCTGTGGTGATTTGTGGGGACAGTCAACGATCCTTGAAATTGTTATTGGTAAGACCCGCGATCGAGAGGGGTCTCGGCATTACAAAAGGCTAATTACAATCCAAGCCAGCACAATCTACCAACTAAACATCACAAACACAAGAAAACCTAAACTAACGAACAAGAACATAAACTTGAACAAGAAAACAAAGAGAATGAAATAAATCAAATCTAAACAACTAAACAAACATGAATTAACAACGAAAACTAAAAATTGAACTAAACAAAACAAATACAAGAATTAAACTACCAAAACATAAACAAGAACATATGAAATAAATGGAGAAAGCGAGAGAAAACTTAGTCTTGAATTAATAGAAGGAACTTGAAATCCAAAGGTTGAATCCAAGATTATGATATTCAATACAATACTAATCTAATCTCCTCAATGGAGTTTTTATTGGCTAAAACCTAAACTAAACTACCATAGAAATCGCCAGAGAGAAGCCTCAAGCGAACCCCCTAAGCGACCCCGATCAAAAACGCCGAAGGAGGATTACATAGAAAATCAAGCGAACGGGCGAACAGGGGGAAGCACGACCGTTCAACTTCTCTGGCACGGTGGCTCAGCCCCCTTGTTCCTTTTTACCGGTTTTCGCTGTTTTTCTTCGCATTGTCCCGTCTTCGCTCCTTTTTGCGACGTTTGCTTGATTTGAAGTTTATTACCTACAAAATTAAATAAAACAAGTAAAAATCCTAAAGATTAAGTTATTATACGAGCTAAAAGTGGGTGAAAGAGACACGTAAAATAGGATAATTTATTGCCTAACAGGGCGTAATAGTAAACTAAAGGCTTAATGTTCCAAACTTGTTATTGTTCGAAAACTTAAGGTACTTGACTCGTTTATAAAGCAAATAAGGTTCCTTTGCAAACTTTCAACGTAAATGTTTCTTAAAAGCATAATGGGTTTACTAGCTCTCAACTCGAAACCCAATGAAGACTTAAATAAGCGATTAGCATACAAGTCAGCTAAATTTCGTAATTAGCACCTTAGGATGCCCTTTTTAGGTCGTTTAAATCCTTTTAAACATAAGGAGAATTCGTACACAAACCAATGCCTTGAAACATCTTCGAACTCACTTTTAATTCGCTTTTGAGCTTCCTAAACCTATTGACTATTCAGTCGAGTCACTTACTGAATAATTCGACGATTTAGGATTTCTTTTAGGCTACTAACATTTTCATAAACTACCAGACAATTGGTAAGTACTTAAAAGCATTCGAAATCATGAAAACATACATTTAACAATCCTTCCTAAACATGTCTGAATTTCGAAAACTATTTACTTAATGTCACGTAGCACATTGAGGGAAAAAGGGGGTTCACAATTAGTACATTTATGCACTTCAAAGCACAATTCGGCAGAATTCACTCAATAAGCCACATATGGCCTCGCAATCCACACGATTACGGTAATCACAACCTAGGCTCCATCCTCACACAACACTGACCCCAAGAACCTCAAATTCCTCAATAGTTCCACCTCAAGACATCCAACTTCCAACTCGGTTTAATATTGTCGTAAACAAACTAATAATTCACAAAACCATCATATATAAGCATAGCATTCTCATCAATAGCCCAGTATAGAAATTAAACGCAACTGTACTGATTTAGCGATAGCTTCTAAACAGAAACCAATATGTTTTACTAATGCCTTAATTCTCCCGATTAATATTTTTAAACTTCGAAACATGATTCAGGGCTAATAAACTGACGAAGTGACAACACTAAGGCGATAATCTAATTATTAATAACTCGGCGATAATCTAATTATTAATAACTAATTTAGTTAAAATCGTTGAAACTAATAGTAATTTAGGAGTAAGGAAATCCCCACCTCGATTCCAAGCTAGGTGTTCGATCGAAGGCTTGACGGGCTTGACTTCAGGTACTTTGAACGCCTCCAAACTCTGGCCTTGCCCTCTGGTCACGTGAGCAACATCGACTCACGCCCAAACTCCACCAATTCGAGCCCTAAACAAGCCTAAATTTCAGTTATCAACTTGAGATTGAATTCAGTGTTTGTAGATATGAATTTTCACCCCAATTTATAGAAGATTGAAAGCAACTAGAAGCTAAATTGCATGGCCTTACCTTAGCACGCGTTCAAGCTTCAATTCGGCGTCCAAAACCCTCCATAAGTGTGGCTGGCATGTTTGAATTTCAGCCCAACTTGCATCAAATGGGTGGCCAACTTGTAGGGGAGGTCGAATGGGATGAGTAGCAGGTAGGAGGTGGCGAAAATCTTCTGGGCTTTGAGCTTGGAAGCCACGTTAATGGAGGAGGAAGAAGACGGGCAGCAGAGAGAGAAAGAGAGATGTCGAGGGGGTCGCGGGCAATGGAGAAAGAAGGGGGTCATGCGCGAATTTACTAATTTGCCCGTCCCTACTCTCTTTCGTTTATTTTTGGTCCAGACTGATTCATATTCGATACCGCTAGTCTAATTCGTAACCTGAATTCTAAACCCAAATCGATAATATAACATTTCATTGATTACTTGTTCCAAAATACAGTCAGGTTCGATTTAATAAACATCGAACTACTTCTAAGGTTGACAACCTAATCGTATTCGGGTTCCTAATCGATTTAATACTTGTTAATAACCGTTAATAGCGCTTATTAGAAATCATTGAAGGATTTTCAAAACTAATAATAATAATATTATTACTGGCGAAAAAAATATTCTTTTCCGTAAAATCATCGCTCACATAAGCATGTCAATAATTAATTTAACTCGTATCGTTAAATAAAATAGGTTTCTATAACGTAAAAAGACGTTACGAACAGCTTGGTAGAAAACAAGGTATATGGGCCTTACAGAGAAAATAGCCGATATTTGGACATGAAAATAGTCTTGATCCTAACTAGGTCCAAGGGCTGCTAATCTCGTTGTCTAATTAGGCTAACCCTATAAACATAGGTGGTTAGACTAATTAGACTAGTTCATGACCCTTGAGAGAGGGCTTGAGTGCCCTTTTATGATACAACTAACCATCTCTAGTTGTTGTATTGGTTACGTAGGTTAGGATTCTTCTTGATTACTTGGTTCATCAATTGACCAAATCGTAACTCCAAGCCTCTCTTTGTATGTATATTAGCTGCGTCAGCTTGTTTTTCTCTCCATTTTCATTTTCATAGATTGAAACACTTAAGCTGAACTCCGATACTTAAAACCTAATTCCCAGTAGATGACATCCTGAGTACTCGACGATAAACCTTGCATTTGGGGTCACAAATATTAAAATTAAAATTCTTCTTATCAGACAAATAAATACTTTTTATCGTAACAATATACTTTAATTAACATCTAAATGAATCCTAGCACCATAGATGGGCACATTCTATGCACTCTTCCTTATGGTTCCACTAGTGGATAATCCATTCTGTATTTGCTACCATAGTTGTCTCATTCACAGGTTGATGATTGCGGTTAACAAGGGTCTCTTCCTCGTCATTCTTATTTTAACTGTCAGATTTATCCAATGCCAAAATTCCTAAGCATTGGTAGTTCTACAAATACACTCCTCCTTAGTTTCTTCTTCTACTAGCTCCTTCTCTAATACCACCTCCATTTATTGCTCTTCTTCTTCCTTTTTCACCAGGGGAATAAATTCATTAGCAGAGTCATAATTTAACCATCCAAGATTATTTTTATGAGTTTTAGGGATCTATAAGTGGTGGTTTCTTATTTTGAATCCTCATATGGTTCCTTCTTAAATTTCAGATGACCAGCCGATTCTATCATTATCTAGGTCTCCTGTAAGAAGCCAATGGTCATAGAAGAAGTGCGCTATAGTAAGGTAATCTACATTCCACTCGGTGTGGTCATAAATCAACTTATGTTGTGGGTTTTTATTTCAAGAGGAGAGCCTCACCTTTAATAAGGGTTCATTTACCCTCCATCAATGAGGCTGCAAAGTCCTCACAAAGTAGTAAGTAAACACGCTCTAGTGATGAAGCAAGTGTAGGGGTTGTACTAACAAAAGTGTGTATAACTCGCTATTAAAAAGGTTGTCTTTGGCCCCCATGCGGAAAAAGAAATGAAACAAAAGTGACTATCCATTGGGCTTGTGAAACAACAAGGTAGCACATATGCATAAAGCGGAGTTCACATCTAGAACCAATAGCAATAGCTAGATAGAAACAAGTAGATAGCACAACCTAAAATTCTTTCCCAGATCCAAAGCTCTTACTCATACATTGTAAACGTGTGTCACACTTGATGTTTGTTGTATCTAGATGGTGCTCCTAGGTTTAGTTTATGGTTAAGTTTTGCCTATAAATGGTGAACCTAGAGCTTTGATGCCAAGGCTATAATACCTCGAATTTTCAAGTAATTAATCCAACAAGTTAAATCCCAAATATAAGCCATGTCCCATGTGGGATTTTATTGGGGTGTCACTATTGTGCCTTACTAAAGAGGGCACAACGCTTTGGTATTTGAATAGGAATTTATAAAAAAAAAATGTTCTATTAGTTTTAATAGTGTTAAAGCCTAATTCAACTTAACTAGCTCATATACTGAAAACAACTTAAGTGTAAGCCGTCAGCCTTAACTCAACTATTAACTTAACTATTTTCCTTTAGAGTCGGTAACAACGAGCAAATTTCACCACCAAAACTTCGTGCACAAAATTCCCACTGAAGCATACGAATGAAAATAGAACATATCAAAAGTAAATTTGGTAAACTCATAAGCGTAACCATGGAAAAGTAAAAACAATTCAGAAATAATGGTGCAAATTCATTTGGCGAAAAGCGATAAATCAAGATTGTATTAGGCCTTTACGGAAAATCACAATTGCCAACATATTTCACAAACCTTCAACGGGAAAGACACATGGTATTTACAAAAGAAATTGAAAATAAGACAATTGACCAAACATCCCTTCAAAACTAGCAAGACAAATTCTAAGAAAAAACGAAAAGAAGAAAATTGAAAATGGAAACATCCTTTCATGGAGAACCTTAAAGACAAAGTTTATAAACATACACTTTGAATAATTTAGGATTTCCACCTTTTCCAAGGAGAGTAAAAATTGTTTCCTAAACCAATGATTTTAATATAAACCTTGTTTCTGGACTTAAACTTATCCCAAGCAAAAAAAGGATGATTTCACTATGTTGGATACCAAATAGCAATTCCAAATAAATATGGGAATAACTGATTCAGGAACTAAGTTTTTATTTCAACAATTTAATTTGATAGACTACAAGGGAAATAGAAAATCAGGCATCTACTCGATGAACATGAATTAACATCATCTTTGCAACATCGCCTACAATGACTAATCGTACATAGGAGAGATCGCGCAACTCAAAGGGGAAGACACTAAAAGCCAAAACTGGGGTAACAAGGGTGAATTCCAACCGGTTAGTGCAAGAGTTCCTACTGTCAAAATTCAAATTAGAAAATAAGATAGCAGGGAAGAAAATAGTTTTCCAGGTTCATTATTTCTAAACTCAAAATGTAAGAATCAAGAGTTCAACAATAGAATACAATTGTATTTTTTAGAAATAGGAATCATTTCAAAACCTTGTATTTTAAGAAACATCGTTCCAAAATTTATTATAAAACTTGCTAGATACTCTAGAAGGGCCAACGAAACTTTCTGTTTTACCACAAGATTTGTTGAATTAACCTACTGAAATTCATGTCCAATAAGAAACATAATAATTGAAAACATAAAATGGTACATAGTACATAATGATAATTTAAGAAATCAAATCACAAGTTGAATTTGGAAACAACATTCACAACTACACATATAGATATCAAAATTCTGACATATATGCCACCTCTCTCACATGATTGTCATTGACTCAAGCTCAATCTAGTCATGGATAAACTATAATTAGAAAATTACACTAATTGGTTGAGCAATCCCTCCTGGGTCCTTATTGGTACCTTCGAGTCCCTTATAGTTCTCAAGCCATTAGACTTTACATTTATTAAAAGACACGCACAAATTTTATTTTGCTTTTCAATACTCATCTTTAGATTAAAGGATTCTTAGAGCCAGATTTTAGGTCTCGCTTAAAACTTCCATAGTAAATCACATACAACTCCAAGTGGATTAAAAGATTAGTGTAAAAACTTAAATATGTGTTTTAAAGACCCTATTTCTAGGTTTAAGGTCACATTCAAGCTCAAAGTAGGATAAAAATACTAAATTATTTAATGTGTCAAGCTTAGGTAATATTTTGTGCATTTTCGGTCTATTGACCATCTCCCTCTCCGCCTAAGTTCAAATCAAACAATTCAAAACTTCTGAAAAACCAAATAGTTGGGGTTATAATATTTATAAAAAAATTCGTATCCAAATTCCGTGCCAATTATTTTCAATTGTTTTAGAAGTTCGACCCAAATTCTAATCAAATTCCAACATCTAGGTACTTTAGGTTTTGATTAATTTGAGAGGGTTGATGAAATTAATCTAACATAAAATTTTGATTTATGAAAGAAGTAAAATATTGGAAGATTCCCTTGATTTAAAGTTCTCAAATTTCACATCAAATATACCTAAATAATCCCCAAAAATTAAACCAAGAGAGTTTCAAGTCCCATCACTTCCGTACTATATTTTACCCAAAAATTTTGATATGTTAGAACATTAAAGAGAGGATTAAATTTTTTTCAAGGATTATTTCTTATAAGATTTCTCTTTTGCAAAACAGAAATTGAGTTATGTTGGTAGATCAAAAGTTATGTTCTTGCTCCTTCTAAAGGCAAAGAGGGGAGGAATTTTGTGAGAGGAGCAAGGGTAGCAATGTCCTATACATGAAAAGAGGAAGAGGATTTTTCTCTCTTCTTAGGGTTTTCAGTGAACAAGAGACAGGATATGATTTTATTTCAAGAGATGAGAGAATGAGAACGTAAAAGAATTATCTTACCCTCAATTTCTTAAATAATGCTGTTAGAATTCAGGTGGGTTTAAAAATACTACATCTCATCAAAATGGCTTAATTTACTTGCTAATTTTAGGACAGCTCAACTAATCCATTGCTCCTATCCACATAGGCTAACCTCAAATTATTATGATTTTTATAAAGACTAAGTTTAACTACAGGCATACAACTTTCGTCGTAGCAATTAAGGGTTGGTCCACAAGGATGTGTTATGAAGCTAGATGACTTCATAATAATCTAATAGGCTAAAATAAGCACAATAATGAAACTAAAATAATAAACTAATTAAACACTAGCTAACCTACTAAACAATATCCACAAAATGTAATTGTAACTACTTAGGACTGAAAGTCAAACAAAGCAAAATAATTATCTAATCAAAAAGTGATGATATAGGGGAGTTGGGAAAAGAAAATTAAGCCCTAAATGTGTAAAATTCAATAACCAATTATCACGATTAACCAAGACAAATCTAGAAAAGTTTACCAACACCAAGCGCCTTTAATGGCTTACATTTGTGCTTCAACCAGACCAAGCTAACCTCGATTTGAGCGTAAATGTGACTGGAAGAAACTACAAGCCAGTAGAGTGTGATGAATTGAAAACCAAGGAAAGTAGAAATGTCACCCAAAATTAACTGAATTGGGTCGAATTGTGCAATTTGGGAACAATAATTTTAGATCTGAAAAAAAGGGAATGAAAATTGAAAACTAAAGCACTTTTCTCTCCTATTCTACTCTATGCCCTTGCTTCCTTCAATGTTGCTCCAATTATAGCCTAAAAAAATGCAATGTGCTCTTGATTAACTCCATTAAGCTCAAATTAGGGACAACCCCTTGTAACCGCTGAATTTTTGATGATAATGACGATGGGAAAGGAGGTTAACGACTGGAGGTGATAATGGGAGAATTGATGAAGGCAATTGAAGGAAGAGAGAGGAAAAGCATATGAATGAATGCATAGGTTATAATGACATGAAGATACGAGAAAGAAGATCAAGCAGCAGCAAAAAAAGAAAGGAACTTGGGTTACTGGGTAAGTAAGGAGAGAAAGAGAAGGGGGAAAATCCTCACGAATCATGTGATGGACCCATGAGGGTTTAAGGGTGTGTTTGGACCTAAGAAAATAACATGGAAAGAAAAAAAA
>JACYFF010031955.1:83069550-83106472 GCA_017589665.1 Selenicereus undatus
TATATATATATATATATATATATATATATATATATATAGGTCAAGGTTTAAATTATTGATTATAAGATTTTGAGTTAATTAAGATTGAAAAAATAAAGTCCAAACAATGTATAGATTTTTGAATATAGATTGTCTATTTAATTAACCATTTAAACAAAAATTTTTACTTTTTTTTGTAACTATTACATATTTTTATTAAAAAAAATTTAAAATTTTATTATCAAATTATCTTTCTTTCATAAATTAGTTTTTAAAATTAAACATTCGTGCGGAAGCAAAGACACAAATTAGTTAATCAGGAAGGGCACCTTGTACAGCAAGGAGACCTACTCGGGGATATGACAACTCTCCAAACAACTGCTGCACCTTGAATTTGCTTTAAGCTCCCGGTACCGATCGCGTAACTGTCAGACACATTCTCTCTCTCTCTTCCCCCCCCCCCCCCCCCCCCCGAGTGTCTCTTTCCAGTAGAAGCGTAGAACAGAAGGGGGAAGCCGGTGGCCCGAGCGACAGGCGCAGCGGTGCTGGAAGAGTCTGGCCGACGCGGCGATTACAAATATCAGACTACGTAGGTATTTTCCTGTTGATCGATTATTCAATTGCTATTAGTGATTGGGTTGTATTTTCGGCCATCTACCACTGAGATTCAATGCTATGTGTATATGGTGATGCTGCTGATTGTGTACTGTTTCTTTCTTGAGTTTTGTTAAGCTGTTATCCTTGAAGTCTTCTCGCACGGAATTTGAGTTCATGTATATGTATTGAGTTTGCAATTTTTGTTGTTACTTGTCATCTGCAAAACTTGATCAAGCAATCTGAATCTCCAGTTTTTCTGTTCTTTAATCTTGCATATAGGTGGTCTATTGTTGTTTAATTTTCTGCGATTAAAGTTTCCCTATTTACATTTTGATGTTATCTACTGTGATGTTTGCAGTTATCGATTAGTATATTGAAAAATTTTCTGTTGGAACATTATCTTTTTGTTTTTTGGGGGATAAAAATCATTGCGAAGATGTACTTCAAGTCAACAAAATTGAAAGGACCTTCGGAATTTAAGAACTGGGAAGGGATATCTATATCTACATTTGTATAATATAATTATATTAAAATAAAATGATATGTGACGCCATTAGTCACTGTTCTATAATATGCTAATGTGGTGCATTTTGAATTGAGAATATCAATAGTTTGGCAATTAACTCCTACTAAGATTTGTAATTATGCTTGCATATACTACATGTGACCCTATTTCACAAATTATGAAACCAATGGCAGCTATAATTATTATGTTTCTATATGCTACGAAAATGAATTGAACGGTTCATGTATTGAACAATAGAGATAATACTTAAAGAGTATTGAGCATTAGTTACAGGCAATTTATTGTCCACAGATGATAAAAACAACAAGGATTAGAAGTTGGGTTATTAATACATTACATGAACCTTTGCAAATTTTCTGAATACGATATTCTTGGAACTAATTAACATAGGGAAATTATAATAACACCTTTTAACAATATATTATGAGAATTCATTATTTGTGCAACTAAATAAAAAGAATCTCTCAGCTTGAAATAAGCTAGTTAAATAGTATAAATGATAATACCCAATGATTGGATGGACCACTTTGAAAGCATGAGTGCTCATCAAGGGTAATTATTAGTGTTACAGATCGCTTGGAAATTTTGATATCAATTTATCTCTTGCCTTAACCACCAGTTATCATTTTGAAGTGCGTTAGTTAATTTCTTTGAAATTTGTTTTATGCAATATCCATCTAATTCCTATTGACTCAAAGTTAAAATTTATAGATCTCCAAAGGAAATAGAGAGAAAGGAAAGGAACAGAAATGAAAGTCCATCCATTCTGTGTACAGGGGTTGCATTCTCTGTTTGTTCGGGCGGGAGCAACTGGCTATGATATTGATACTGTTACCTTCAACAGTAGGAGTGCGCGGAAAGGAACTGGAAAGCTTCCCACAACATATTTTGCCACATCAGGATTAGCAAGCACAAGACATGCAATTGTCTCCAAATGCACCAGCACTTTGTTTCCATTTTGTTGTTCTGGTTACTGTTGTAAACCTAAGTTATTGAGTCGTGGAATAAGGAGGTCTTTCTTTTGCTCTCCGAATGATGCTGGCTATGTTGAGGCAAAGATACAGGGTGGTTCTGATGAGAACCCTGTGCCTCTTACTTGCACGGACTCAAATTTGGAGGAAGAGGTGGAGCCTTTTGACTATGGAGAGGCCAAATCAGAATCTGAGGCAGAGCTTGTCTCTGTATCTGATGAGGAGGATGGATTCCGGATTCAGCTTGTGAAGCTTGGAAAAAGGTCACGCCGAGTCGAATGCAGCATATTGATTAATGCTAGCCTTTCAACCATTTGGGAAGTATTGACAGATTATGAAAGGTTGGCTGACTTTATTCCAGGCCTAGCTGTGAGCCGTTTGCTTGACAAGAGGGACAAGTATGCCCGTTTATTTCAGGTATATCCAGCATCAAATTTACCATCACGTCACAAGGGTGGTCATTTCCTCTTATCCTCCCTTTTTTTTTAAAAAAAAAAACAGAGAGAAGTTTGTGCCTTTTTGAGGTCAATTGGAATCTAAGCAAGTTACTATTTCTTAGCTTCTTACTGTGCTTGTCTCTTTTAAAAAAAATTTGAGCCTTTTTTGCTGGTGATGGCTACCCTTGTCATTCATATTGCTGCCCTTTTTTGGGGGGGGGGGGGGCCGGGGGGCCCTTGTTGAAAGCAGTTGGGTTTGAACTCCAAATGGAAGGAAAGTACACCATGCTTGTGGATGTGGATATACTCAATTGTCCTTCCCATGACACTACCAGATTTAAATGTTGTTACACTGTGGGTTGAAATTTTTAGTTTGTCGGACTTCAATCTTCTGCAACGGGGATAAATATCTTAGGTTGGGCAGGCACAGATGTTTTGTATCTTTAGAATATGGCAAACCTAATGTCACTGTTCTTGCCTATCTTAGCCTTGTATAGTTGTTTTCGTTACAGATAGGGAAGCAAGACTTGGCTTTGGGTCTCAAATTTAATGTCAAAGCAGTTTTGGATTGCTATGAGAAGGATCTTGAAATTCTTTCATATGGTCAAAGGCGAGATATTGAGTTTAAGATGGTTGAAGGTGACTTTGAGACCTTTCAAGGAAGGTGGTCAATTGTCCAGGTTAGACATGGGATTATCCTGCTGTATTGTACTGTTTTCTTATCAATTTTTTTTGGATTTCTTTTTTCTTCTCTTCTTTTCTTCTCTCTCATTTTTTTGTTTATTGCTGTTGTTTGTTTCTGTATGATGTTAGTTATGTTTTCGTAAAATATTGTTTTGTTTACAAAGGGATTGGCTGCTTTGTCTTGAACACTAGCTGTAGTTATATTTGAGGGGATATGTCAGGGCACTGTGGAGGAAGCCATTCAGAGGTATAACAAGTAATTTATGTATAAAGATGGTGGAATTCTTGTGGAATTTCCACTTTTAACCAAATTGATGCTCTAGATCTGTTTGTACATATGAGAGATGTGCCATTAGAAAGATGCAGGAAGCAGTGGTTAGTGTTACAGAATTTTAGCTCGCAAAGGATGGGAAAACCCGAAAATATATCATTGTTCATTAAATCACTGAAGGATGAATGAACAAATGGTGCGTGGACGAGGACAAGGACATATGTGAAGGTCACCAAAAGCTGTACATGTTGCAGTTGCTGGCCCCCCCCCCCCCCCCCCCGCCCTGTTAAGATACCCAATCTAGGTGGTCAATATAGAGATGGGACTTAGGAGCATGCTAGTGGTAGAAGGATTGGCAGGAGTAATGAGGATATATGCTCCTATCATCATGGATCATTAATGGGAAAATGTGATATTAACTATGAAATCATAAGTCAAAATTATCCGAGTTACTGCTGTGAGCCACTAAGAAAGTGCAGCTGCTCTTTCAAAGGATTTCTTTTTTTTGGGGGGAGGGGGGGCTGTTGATTGCAGAGCTA
Source organism: Selenicereus undatus (assembly GCA_017589665.1). Taxonomy (NCBI): domain Eukaryota; kingdom Viridiplantae; phylum Streptophyta; class Magnoliopsida; order Caryophyllales; family Cactaceae; genus Selenicereus; species Selenicereus undatus. The sequence continues at coordinate 83,073,555 of JACYFF010031955.1, forward strand.
AATCTCCTCTTGCCTTTCTATTTAACAGTCGTAATTCTTTTGGGAACTGAAATTGTTAGTTTGGCTGCTGTGAAAATGGAGCCTTCTACCTCTCACCATATAGAAACAGAAAAAAGCCTGGTCCTGGTGAGATGAGTGGTGGTCTTATGCGGAACACGCATGAACATCAGTCATCTGTTTGGCAGTGGTGATTTATAGCTCCACAATGTTTCCTTTTTAATATTACATCTACTATCCGATTGATCTAGAGTGACCTGAAACCACTATCAGAATGAAAAAACGTTTGAATCCTAGGAACTAGAAGAACAGATTGGATATTTCTTAATGATCAATTAAGTAGAGACAGGAGTCTTTAATTTGGCCCCAAATAACCATGCACATGAATGTTGATTGTGCCTGTGCCTGTGCTGGCTTATTGGTTTCTGCTGTGTCTTTCTTGCCCCCTTTTTTTTGGGGCGGGGGGGGGGGGGGGGGCGCTTTTCTCCCCCATAGACTTTTAAACATTTTGTATTCATGCTTTCCTTGTTGACTAGAAGTTGGGTATTTCCCCCCCCCCCCAGTAATTAAATAGCTTTCTTGATTTTCAAAAAACCAATCTCGTCCATCAAGAATTACATGTTCTTATGTTGCAAAGGTATATGACGACTTCATGTTGGAATAATTCTCATTCCTAAATCACACACAACCTTAAAGTAGGGTTTGCTTGCTCATAGGTAGCTTGATTAATTTGAGTATGATGTTAATGTGAAGCGGGACGATTGTTTAAGATACCTGAAACTACCAACCTGAGTCCCAAATACCATGGGCGTGCAGGGGTTTGAGGTAAGCAGTCCTGCCCTTGCAATTTATTCTAGAGGTGTTAGCAATAAATCCAAGATTTTGAAGGCATTGAAGTCCTGATACTTTCACAGAAAAATAAGCAAGATATAAGCTGGTCATGTGGTGTTTAATATATGCCCTAGATTAAAAAACTGGTGTATTTAGTTTTTTGCTGGATGCGTAGCTTTATAAATATACATATTACTTGCTGGTTAAACAAGCTGACTTTGAGTCTTATGCGTACAAGCATGCCTGCTGATATCTCGAAAATTTGTGTATGTTGCAGTATGATGCAGAGATGGTAGAAGCTGCTCAAGCCTTTGATATCCTGGAAGGCCCGGATTTCCAATCAACTCAAGAATTCCAATCAACTCTATTTTATGAAGTTGAGTTGGAGCCAAAGCTATGGCTTCCGGTTCGCCTGGTTGAAGGAAGAATTTGTAAAGAGATCAAAATGAACCTATCCTCTATTCGACACGAATCTCAGATTAGACTGGCATCTTCTAGTTGATAACCTCGGACATAGCTACTTCAAGAGCTGATTACTCCTCACAATTCGCAAACCAGGTCTGGTTCACTAACCCAGAGTGCAAATTGAGCTTAATCGTTGTGATGAGTGGCAATCTACATTCCTATTTTGGCTGTCTGAGAGGCATTCTTGGTGACCGCAATGCTTTCTAATCCTATGTTCTCTCTTTTGTTAGGGATTCAGGTGTGGAATTGCAAATTCAACTACTCTATGCGCTGCTTGGATGCCTTCACTCCAATTGGTGCAGGAACTTGATTAGTTGCTCACACTAAGACTGATGGACTAGTGGCTGATTTGAGCTTGAATCTGATATTAATGACGTAAGTGAGTTGAATACAACTCTTTTCTACAGCCTTGGCACACTTTGGTATTGAAAGTAAATGGCATAGCAACAGGTGTATACTACTCTTGAATGGGTCAAATCTTGTAGTGTTACCATTAAACTGACGACCTCACAGTTGATATATGGAGGAAATCCATTTCATCTAAACTTGCAGTGCCCTTCATCCCATGATGGTGCATTGAAACCATGTGATGACTGGTCATTTGCTCTTTTCTTCTGCTTCACATGGTATGCTTATTTTTGCATTTGCTTCACATTGGATGCCTGTGGACATTTATCCTTTGCTCCATTTGAATTCATTTAACTGTGTAGCCACTCTTAGAATTTAGGAAGTCGGCAGAGATTTATTTTTCTTTTTTGGGGGGGGGGGGTGCTGTAGATGACCTATTCCTTGAACTGCAATATTCAAATCATATCCGTTTTACTACAACGGGCAGCAAGGGCATACCCCATGTTAACAAGTATACTCAAATCAATGGGGACTATAATTCCTAGCTCGCCCAAAATGTCTTCCTTTCCTTCTTTTTTAAAAAAAAATAAAGATTGGCCCCAAATCTAATCTCCATTGAATTCTTAACTCTTCATTGCCAGCCAAGCTTTGTATCCTGTGAATCCTGCTTTACTTTCAAACCACGTGGTATATATGACTCCATTAAAAGTACAGCAAATTGGTGCTAGTTGTCATCCTGCCACCTTTATTTTTCTTTGCCATCATGTAAGGCCATTGATCTATGCCCTTAGAAAGCCGCATTCTTCTAATGCATAGCCATCTCAAAGCCACACACAGAGCGAGCGGGGAAGATTTGCATCTAAGCTTTCCATCAGATACGTTTGTCCTGCTATTTGTGCATGTACAGCATCCCCTATCACATGTGACAGCAGTGCCGTCTGAAAGCCTACATCACCTGGACTCGCCTCTCCCACCTGCCATATCCGTGTCAACCTGACCCGACACGGGACATGGTCGGAGCAGACCCTTCTAAAATCATCCATCCTGGATGCAGGGAATTGGGGATAGATTGTGGAGATGAATTGGAACCCAAAAGCTTGGGGAAGAAAATAATAACGGATCATACTGTGCACAAGGATTGGTTAAATGCGAGTTCTCCTCATCAGAGGGTGCTGAGATATGATCTCATCTCTTGAATAGTCGTTGACCCATTAGTCGATGTGAGAGAGTTTTCTTATGTATGATTTGTGTCACTGGATAATTTATGTGTTGCCTCAAGTCATGGCCCAATAGTGCTGAACACTGTTCTTTCACTTCCTTCTTGGGCTGGCGTTTGTACAGATTGTGGGCTGTGGGGCTGCCATGGCCTGACTTTAATATTCTCACGCCTCACCAGGACCGAGAAGTATAACTTTTTGATGAATTTGTTGGGCTATTTTTTTTATGAATTAGTTTCAGTTTTTATTTTCTGTATATAACATGACAGATTTCCAGCCCTGTGTCCTAAATCTTGAGGCTTGACGAGTCGGACACTTGGACCACATGAAGCCTAGATTTATCTTTTTTCAAAAGCCTGATTAAGGTAGCTCTTCTTAGCAATATATGCAGTGGCCTCTCCAGAAGCTAAATGTGTCTTACCAGACTATGAAGACATCTAGAGGTGCACTGATGGTAGTTGTCTGCTCCAGTTGAAGTACCTCAATGTTTAGTTGTTCGCTAGATGAGGAGAAAAGTGTGGAATTTGTGATGTCAACTAGTTATTAAGATGGAACTTGCTGGAAGTCATTTGTTCATTGCATTTTTAGTTTGTTGATGTGGTTGAGAGGCTGATGGGGAAGAGGGCAACTTGTGTTGTTGGTGTTGGTGTTCTACCCCCCCCCCCCCCCGGTTGTTGGTCAGTGGATGTCTATTAATATACTACTACGATAATAGGACCAACGGAAATGCATCCCAAAACAACAGACAGAACTAGAGTTGAAATTGCACTTTAAGTCTCTCTCCAAAATTTATTCTGTGTCTCTCTCTTTGTCTGTGGATGTAAGCATACATGTTCTGTCTCTTTGTTTCTTTTTTGGGCGCGGGGGGGGGGGGGGGGGGTTTCTGTCTTTTTCCAACCAAGTTCCATAAACCCAGCCTTACCAGGGACGCATAGGGTCAGTGATTGAATTGGTTTCTAATGCTCTTGAATTGCCTGATTCTGGTCATATTGTAGTACCTTGATCAAATCATTCCTGATTATAAGGTTGCAAATATCTGAGAAATTCTTCAATATTTCCAGGTTCTGGGTTCTTTACAGAGCTAAAGCAAGATGGTCCAGTTGTGAAATATTTTTCTTTTTATTGGTTATTAGTAGACTGATGGAGCTGTCCACCTGTTTCAGGGTTGGAGACATCCGTGGGAAGGGCATGATGATGATCATGGACATGGACATTATTTGACTTTCTAGTAATTTGTACACATTTTAGCAATGCACATTATTCTAGCAGTTAACAACTAGCAGCCCCCCTCCCCCAAAAAAAGAAAAAGAAATTAAGAACTTGAAGAGAAAGAGGTAGAAGCAGCAGTCTCAATTAATTAGATATGGCAACTCACATGAGTTTTATTAGTTTTCTTTGCCATAGATCAAAACAGCTTGTGCTTGTGTACTTTATGATCCTTAATTGCTTCCCCTTCCTCCTTTTTTGCAGTGACCCCGGCTTTTTTTGGGTGGGGGGGGGGGGGGGCTGTGCATTGAAAAACAGATTTGGCTCAACTGTTGCATTCTATCGTTCACATGGAATCCATAAATCATCTACATGCTTCGAGGTTGTCTCATTTGTCTCCAAGGAGGGCGGCCATAACATTGGTCTTATTTCTGTGTCATTGTACCATGCCAGATTTTTGGAATAATGATGCAGAGAAGGCATCAATAATGTATCCTGTTACTTGCAGCTTGGATATTGGGTGTCTGCAAGAGATTCAGCATTAAACTAAGATGACTGAAGTTATCTCACTCCCACAACTGCTGCCGTTCCTAGTAAATTATCACAGCTTGGATCCGTGAAGAGTACCCCGCCCCCACTAAATAGAAAAATGCTACACAAAAAGAGGGGCTTTTCAAGGGAGCAGGATCTTTCACATGGCTCTTCACTGAAGACCTAATTATCCTCCATACAGTGGTTATTTTTTATCCTCTTCAGGTGTAGACTATGCCATATACTTGGCCCTCTTCAGGTGTAGACTATGCCATATACTTGGCAAGACATGTCCCTCCGAAGTTCTATGTAGCTCTGAGAGTTCAGTTCGGTGCTGGCTTAAATGCCCTTAAATAGGCGATGAAGATAGGGCGTGAAGAAGTAGGATTTTATGCTGTCACTACAGCTTTTTGGGCCCAAATCAGTAGCGTGACTTTGACTGAGAGAAGATAGGCCATGGAGAAGTAGAAATTTTATGATGTCACTAAAGCTTTTCGGGGCCAAATACAATGGCATGACTTCGACTGAAACAGTTGATCCAAATTGGAAGGGAATGCGGTTGGTGATTCATGGTCACAAGAATTGGAAGCTAATAATAATGAAAATCTGGAATGAGTGCCTTGTTTGCTCTCACCCTTTTTACTTTTCCAACAGAAAAATTACAAGGATCTTGGTACTTTTGTTGGATGATGGCTTCACAGAAGACACTATGAGGTTTGGTTTTCTCCGGTAACAAATTTGCTGATGTAGATAGTGGGAAGATGGTAGACAGGCGCAGAAATGGCCTTCCTATAAGTGGTTAATGAAGATTGACGGGAGAGAAGAAGAACAAATTAGTAGCGGAAGCCATGTTGAGGTCTATGTCAATAAAATAAGAATACTTAAAAGTCGAAACTTGCCATCCTGATGGTAACATATTCTGATCTGGAAAGACTTGTTATATAATGCTGGAATCACTTGTCACCATCCTTGAAGACGTAAGTCATGGTGGTGCATCCTTGAAGACATAAGACATAAGTAAAAATATATGGCTCTACATGTAGTCTTTTCCAGCAATGGTTTAACGTAGTTTCACTTGCTTGACATCATGAATTCCAGTGGTGGATTATTAGGTATAGCATTTTGTCATGTATGACACCTGTTCATTCTTTAGCCTAACATCATGGATCGTAAAAGGTGGTTCCTATTGCTTAAGATGGCACAAGTCCCATCTCCGAAATGCAGTAAAGCTGCTTCTCCTGTCTTAGTTTTATTTTTACCGATTTCTTTGAACCAGACAATCTATGGAAACTGTAGGTTAAAAAAATTATGTTTGGCCTCCTTGAATAGTTTTTAGCCGGCCATAAGCTGTTGTCAAATGATGTGGTTGAATTGTTGGGAAAGAAACAATTCTGCTTATCAGTATACCTTATTTCAACCTTCTATTGTGCTAAAATATCTGTTCTTGAGTTGAAACACTCCTCATGAAAGATGAAATGCCAGCAACCTTACTGTTTCTTCTCATTTTGTTACATCTCAGGTACCTCAAAGCTCTTGTTGCTGGATGGAGTAATGATGTGCTCTGTTCTGTGAATCTTGTCAGAAATATTTGTCTTTTTCAATTGTGTGGTCTATGTTCCTTAATGTTGTTTTGTATTTACTTATACTTTACCACCTTTCTTGAATGATAATACTTGAAAAGCTGGTTTCAGCTACAATTTTGCTAAGTCTTATTGCCATGTTCGTGTGAACCTTTTCTCTTTTTGTTTTGGGGGGGAAGGGGGGTGATCTCATCTGAAAAAGCTTTGTGACACCATGTAACTTGGTTGAAGTTAGCCTCAAGGATATGTCCTATTTTGGGTACCAATTTCACCTTTTTCCTCCTTTTCTTTTGGGGACAGAAAGCTCATGCATGCATGCATACATACATAAGATGATGAAAACAAGCAAACCGTAGCTGTAGCTACACCTATGCAGCTAATCCAGCGGCATCCTTCTATATGCACCTGAGTTCATAGAAGACATTACCATGGGCATGGCAAACCTTGCTGAAATTCTTATATTGCGAAACTTTTCATGAAAGCCCAAAGAAGCGACAACCTTTCACTTTCCTGTAGGTTCCATTTGATCCTTAGAAAATTTGGTAGAAAGAAAAGTTGAAAGAAAAAAAATGTGAAGGAAAAAAAGTTGGGAGAAAATAAGTTTTTTTCTTTTGTTTGGATTGAGGAAAAAATACAAAAATTTGGATGAGAAATTTGAATGTTGATGAACTACATGAATCATGTTGATGTTATCTAAGCAATGTGAGGTTGGAGAAGGTTGGGAATTTTCCTCAAACTTTCCTCACAATTTTATGAGGAAAATTTTATCACTTGTTTCTAACAATTTTTTCACCTAACTTTTTTTCATATTTTTTTCTTTGTGATTTTCTTTAAACCAAACACAAGAAAAAAAATAATTTTTCCAATTTTTTTTCTTTCAATCAAATTTTCCAAGGTCCAAACGGGGTCTTATTCCTAGTCAATCAAAGCATGGTTCTTCACCATATTCTGTGAGCCTTTGCTCATGTTGTTTCTGAGGGTATCATCCCTGCACCAAGACAACAGATTAGTCTTGAATAAGTCACAACCATACCTTGCTCAAGGTGAAATTCTAGAATTTGCAACAAGATTATGATGACCCTTTTGCTTCCATTAGAGTTTGGAATGTCTACCTCTTGTGTTTCTTCCTTTGCTAAAGAGTACTTTGTAGTGGTAGAAAACTGGAAGCATGAAGATTGGGCATCATCTAGAGTACACTCATCACTATCCCACTAATGAATTCAAATCCTTCACAACTATTATTATCACTTGTCAAAGTACCAATAAGCATAGACCTCTTCCCATTATCCTCATTATTAGCTTGTGAGCATGTTTTTTCCACATACAACTTGCTACAAACATCCCTTCCATTCTTGGTGATTCACATAGCGCTAATGGGTCTCTTACATTCTTCACAACCTTCTTATCATCCTTGTCCACTTTAACAAAAACCGCACATCCTCTTTGGGAAAAAAACAAAACCCTTTGCATACCAGCTAAGTGAATTGTCATAAGTGCATTTCGGGACGATTAGAGATTCCCTATGAAACTTTCCATATGAAAAATATGTAGAATGAACTTATATTAATGTGAGTATCAACTATTAGGACTATGGGATTGCATTTGGACTCAAAGGCATCTTCAACCCTATAGCCTACATTTCCTTCTCCTTGCACCAAATCATTCATCACTCTAGTTGACCTTGGATCTTATAGGGTTGTGTTATTCAAATCCACATCCATTTCTTTCCCAAAGTGAGATGCTCGTAAATTCTGAAAAGACTTGATTTGCAATGTATCATGCTACTTGATGGTTTTTGGTCAATCTATCAACAACCACCTAGATACTGTCATACTCCTTGGTGGTTTTTGGTAATCTAGTGACAAAATCCATGGTGATGTGCTCCCATTTCCATATTGGAATAAGTTAGGGCTGAAGTAATCCTCCAGGTTTTTGATGCTCAGGTTTTATCCTTTGATAGGTGAGGCATCAAGCCATAAAGTCTACAATGTCTCTTTTCATTCCTACTCACGAGAAATGGGATTTCAAATCACGGTACATTTTGGTGCTTCCTAAATGAGTGGTAAGGGCTGAATTATGTGCTTCTTCAACAGTTCCTTCTTGAGGTCTAGTGTGTTAGGAACGCACAACCTATTCTAATACCAAAGCACATCGTTTTGGATTAGAAATTCTTTAATCCTTCCTTCTTCTAGTCCCTTTCTAATCTTCATAATTTCAGGGTCTTCCTTCTGACGTTGCTTGATTTGTTTTATTTGTGGAGAAGTAATATGGAGTGCTGCTAGGTAGCTTCAATTCCCTGGTAACACTAATTTTATCTGGAGTGCATCGAGTTCCCTCAGAAGCCTCCTTTCCCGTGTAAGTGGGCAGACTATAGAACTAGTAGATTTTTTGCTCACAGTATCTGGCACTACGTTCGCCTTACCAAGATGATACTTGACCTCCATTTCATAATCTTTAAGAAGTTCCAACCACCTTCTCTGTCTCATGTTTAACTCTTTCTGAGTGAAAATTTATTTTAGGCTCTTATGATCAATTTATATCACGCATCTTACTCTATAACGGTAGTGTCTCCAAATCTTTAACGCCAATATGATTGCAGTCAATTCTAGGCCGTCTGTTGGGTAATTTTCCTTATATGGCTTCAGTTGACGAGAGTCATATGTGATAACTCTGCCTTTCTGCATTAGAACACATCCCAACCCTTTCTTGGATGTATCACTGTAGACCACAAATCCCTCATTGCCCTTAAATATTGCTAGCACTGGAGCAGACACTAGCTACTTCTTTAGCTCCTGGAAGCTATTTTCACATTCTTCTGTCCATTCAAACTTGTTGCTTTTTCGAAGTAACTTGGTGACAGGCAAGGCTGTCTTAGAGAATCCTTCTTCATCTTCTGTAATAACCAACCATACCTAGGAAGCTTTATACTTTTGAGACATTTGTGGGTCTTGGCCAATTCATGATCGCCTCTACTTTTGCAAGGTCCACTAAAATGCCTTCTTGAGACACCACATGACCCAAAAGTGTACCTTCACAAGCCAAAACTCACACTTTTTAAGCTTAACATACAACTTGTGTTCTTGCAGAGTTTTCAACACCATTCGTAAGTGATTACGTGTTCCTCGGTTTTAGAATATACCAAGATATCATTGATGAAGACCACCACGAATTTATCAAGGAAGGGCTTGAATACTTTATTCATTAAGTCCATGAAGAAAGTTGGGGCATTAGTTAACCCAAATGGTAGCACTAGGAACTCATAGTGCCTGTATCGAGTTCAGAAGGCGGTTTTGGGCACATCCTCTGTATTAATCTTCAACTGATGATACTCTGATCTCAAATTAATCTTAGAGAACGCCTGAACTAGTTGATCAAATAAATCAACAATCATATGGAGTGGATATTTGTTTTTGATGGTCACCTTGTTTAGCTTTCGATAATCAATACACAATCTTAAACTCCCATCTTTCTTATTTACAAAAAGCACTGGGCTCCCCATGGTGGGACACTAGGTTGAATAAATCCTTTATCTAATAATTCCTAAAGTTCGATTTTCAACTCAAAAAGTTCAGCAGGTGCCATACAATAAAGAGTCTTAGATATTGGGGTGGTGTTCAACACTAGGTCTATTGTAAACTTGATTTCTCGATTAGGTGGTAACAGCGACACTTCATGAAATACACTGGGGAATTCACTCACCACTGGGATCTCATTTAAGTTTGGTTCCTTGGGTTTTGCCACCTGAATTGCACATAGATAATCTTGACACCCTTTTCTCAGCATTTTGAAGGCTTGCATGGTGGATATGGTTAGAATGGTTTTCTGACAGCCATTTCCTTTAAATTCCACACTTTCTCCTTTGGGGCTGGAGAAAGTGATTAGCTTCTTTTCGTAATCTATGGTATCTTTATGTTTAACTGACCAATCCATCCCCAAAATAATATCTCATCCCTCTATCTCTAATTGTATCACATTGGCAGAAAGGACTCTCCCCTCCACATTAATAACACAATTCTTAAAAATGATGTCGGTATGATAAACCGATCCTAGGGGAGTGGTCACATATAGTTGTATATCCATCTTGTCAGGCTTACTGGTGAGTTTCTTTGCAAATTCAGGGTTCACAAACGAGTGAGTAGCACCAGAGTCGAATAAAACGCGAGCATAAAGATGGTTAACAAGAAGAGTACCTGACATTATAGCAGTGGGGTCTTCAGCCTCTTCTCCTTCCAAGAAAAATATTCTGCCTCCTGCTTGTGGTGTTTTGTTGCTCCTGTTGCCTCCTAAGGAAGCATCAGTTGGAGGGTGACCTCGTTGTGCCTCAAGATTGCTTCGCACTCGTGATTTTGGAGTGTTGCCCTAGTTGTTCCCTGCTGCTTTTGGGCAGTTAATGACCTTGTGTCCCATTTCACCACATCCAAAGCATCAGTCTATGTTGCTTTTGCATGGGCCAAAATGTTAACACCCGCATTGGTCACATGTCTTCTTTTGTTGCCATTAAGCGAGTTATTTACCCTTGTCTCGGTTCTTTCGAGGGTTAAATCTCCTGAAGTTTCTGTTTCCTTATGACCTAGACCCTCCAGAGTCGAAGTTCCTCGTTGCTTGGCCTTTTTCCCTATTTTCAATTTCAGTCCCATTCATGGTTCGGGCTATGTTCACATCCCTTTAGTATATTTCTTGGAAATTGGAATAGGCTTGCCTCGCTATCATCTGTTTTACCTCCCCTTTTAGTCCTTGCTCAAAGTGGTCCATTCTCATTTCTTTAGTACCTACTTGGTTGGGTGCAAAATGGCTCAGTTCATTGAATTGCGCCGCGTATTCCATCACACTCATATTTCCTTGCTTAAGGCGAAGGAATTCTTGTTCCTTAGCCCTTCTTACATCTTGGGGGTGGTATTGGGCATCAATTAGGGTCTTTAGTTGCTCCCAAGTTAATGCCAGTTCACCTGCTTGAGGTTTAACTATCCTCCAGTAAAATTCAGTCTCCTTTCCAAATTGTTAAGTAGCCAGGCATACCTTAGACCTCCCAGGACATTTCATAATCTCAAACAAGTTTTCCATCCTTCTAAGCCATTCCTCGTATGTCAAGGGGTCTGGCCCACCTCCAAATTTAGTGGGTTTTAACTTATTGAACTGACAAATCATTTCCATTGCAGTAGGTTCAGATAGTGGTTTACGTTGTGGAGACGTCAATTCACACATTTATACATAGAGCTATTTAGTTCTAATTCTAGTTAGAAGTTAATTTCGTAATCATACTATGATTTACAAGGGATAGGATCCTTCGGTTAATACAATTGTTTGCAGGTAAGGCAGAAGAATGTTATCTATAGCCACAAATTAAGTCTCAGTTAAACCAACATATGGTCATACATGCATATCACATTTTTTACATAGCTGAGTGCACGTATACGCATAAGCAAATTGGTGAACACATAACACTTTGATAAAAACCCATTTGCATTTGTTTTATTTGAGTACAGATGTTGTGACTTAAAAGTCACTGGGAGCTCTTATAATTCTAATGCTTCTTTTAGAAAGAAAACAAATTAAAAAGGCTTATAACTATCTTATTTATACACATTACACCATCTAACTTTGTCCTACTACTCATCTGAAGAGTCATCTTCAGGAAGATTATCGATCATGGAGTCATCCAAGCTTTTTGGTTTATCCGGGTCAGGGGCCAACAGTTCTTCCAATCTCACAATGGGAGCATATTCAATGTTGTGCTCTTCATCAACCAGCTCTCTCATTCTTAGCATTGTGGCTTGCCACCCTCGGGGGTAAATTGTCCCAAAGGCATCTACCCAGTGCACCCACATTGTGCCGACTCGCTGGTAGCGCTCGGCTTAGGGTATCTTTTAGAAGAGTAGCCCCATCTGATGATGCTCGAGTTGGGCCCTCTTAGACAGGGTGGTAGGAAGGTGCTAGTTTTCGGCAGGTTGAATTAGTGCGTTATGTACGAGCTGACTGGCAGAAACGTTCCTTCAGAAATGGGTGTTTCATAAGTAGTCTACTTGATGCTTTGCCAGTAGTACAAATTCACTAAGCCTCGCTAAGTAAAAAGGGGTATGCCCCCATGTGTACCGTCCACTGAAGGAGGGTGATAGCAACTTCTCTCCACCTCTTGGTCATAGGCAGCTTCCTTATAAACTTTACCATCCAATAGTTTTGGGTGACTCTATGGGGGCCCCATCGGTTTCTTATTTCTAAAACTCTCCAGTATATGACTGCATTCCAAGCAGCTCACCAAAAAGGTAAGTACACGTAGTCGACGATGTGAAACACCATCCTACACTATCACTATAAGGGTAAGTGTGAAACCTAGAATAAATATATAGACACACCATAGGTCATGCAATTACTATAGATAACATAAAGACTAAACACATTAATGCAAGCACATAAATCACGTATTTCACACATTGCAACTCCTATTATTATATCTAAATGCATAATGCAATCTGGCTCTCATACCACCCAATGTAACACCCCTCATCCCAAGAAGACATCACACCGGCAGGACTTCTAGAACAAATCCCTAAGGCTATTAAGGGCAAACTTAAACTTTAACATGTGCTTAGGCATTCTGGGACAAAACTGCAATAGCTCCACCTATATTTGCAACATTACAAAGCTTAACTTAAGCTAAGGGTACATGTAGTATGACAACAAGATAAAATAGATTGCTAGGTGACATGAGTCACTGCCACGGGTCACACCCGAGTTACTGAAATTCAAACTAATTAATAACAAGTGCTAGAGCAATATATATACATAGGTTCAGAGCCATCTACATGCTTATACGATCGATGGGCAAACTTAATTAATTACATAAATGGCAAGACATTCATCACTTCACATCAATTAATCAAGTGAAACTGTCAAAATGGCTGCTAGTAGGTCATCACCATATAACTTCTATATTTGATTAATTTGAACCTAGAAAGGGAGAATAAGGAGGGAGTGAGCTACCACACACTCAATGAGTGTATCTCAACTCCATGAAACAAAACAGTTGCAAGCAATATCGATAAGTACCAAGTACATCACATTTATACTAATATTATCGTATTAGGCAAGTAGGACTTTAAAAGAAAACCTTATCCTCCAATATAATTAGTCCATGAGACTAAAGGCCACACTTTAGCATCTACGCCCTTCTAAGGAAAGTCACTAGAACTTAAAGCCAAACAAGTGACTTAAAATAGTTAAAGAAGGGAAAGAAATCCACATTGATACATTTAAAACACAATTAAACCATTTTGTTTTAAAATGAGTAATTTACATTCAAATTTGGTCTATTTAAGGGTTTATACTCTTTTCTGCATTCCTGAAATAATAAAAGTAAGAGCTCAAATAGTCATGGCCATTCATTAAGCACATACCTTAGCCATTTTTAATAAACCAAGTCATTTTAGTTATTCAAACACCTGTGACAAGTAACAAGGCTTTTTTTTTCCTACCTTCAAGTAGGTCATGAGCCTTTTCATTTCAATAATTTGTTTTGCGAAACCATATTTACGCGTATAAGCATTTAAGCCAACATAAATTCAATAACCACATTATGGGTTTCTAATTCTTTACCTTAAAACAGGCAAGTCATTTAAGTTCCTTCGAGTTCACCAACTCAAAATCCTACTCTTTAAACAACTTATTAATATGAGTAAATCATAATTTGACTTAACAACTAAACGTTTTAGTCGTTTCTAAGTTCGTTTTGAGCTTTCATAAAAAAAGAGAAATTAAAACAAGTTCATGTTCTTAGATGAGCACCTTGCCCACTTGAAGTTGTCATTTCAATGATTTAGTTTGTCAAGCCATTCAATTGAATTGTACTGCAGTTTAAAAATCATTCCCTACAAGTGTACTACAATTTAAAAATCATTCGCTATAAGTAATTTCAGTAAAATCAGTCTATAGCTAATTTCAATTTCAGTAATTCACCAGAATCAACTTATGATCCACTTTCAATTTCAGTAATTCAGTAGAATCGACTTATGACCATTTTCAGTTTCAGTAATTTGGCATAATCGACTTATGCCCACTTTCAGTTTCAGTAATTCAGTAAAATCGACTTATCCACTTTTAGTTTTAATAATTCAGCAGAATCGACTTATAGTTACACTTTTGGTTTCAATTCGCAATATTGTAAACAATTTAACATCCTGGGCTCCCTCCTCACAGCACCTCCCATAGAAGTCCTCAATTTCACTCAATGTTTCACCCCAAATTCATCAACTACTCGGTTTGATTCAACATCATCATCCCCTCGATTCTCATAACCAGATTCACATACAACAATAATTATGATGCATGATTAAAAGCCTGTTGATTTTTCTTATTTAATTAGGCCATAAACAAATAGTCATACATATAAGCTCAAATGAGGTTCCATCCCAAAACCAATTGGTAATTGGTGCAGTAACTCATAAGTTTATATACATGCTCAAACCCTTTAATTTCATCAATGTGGGACAACACCCACTATCATATACTTTGAATTTTATTAATGTGGGACAATATCCACTATCATAGTTCAATACACCGCTTCACTTGTGGGCTACTAACAAGGTCCAATACGTCCACACAATTTTTAATCAAATGGGAACGGTGGCAAATTAAGATCAAGCTATCCGCTCTGATACCATGTTGAATTTTCATATTAATTGGGCCACACACAAAGAGTCATACATATAAGCTAAAATTTCCATCCCAAAACTAATTGACAATGGATGAAGTAATTCACAAGCTTATATACATATTCAAGCCCTTTAATTTCATCAATGTGGGACAACACCCACTATCATATTCTACAACATAGCACCGTTTAAATCCACAAACAAACTCAATTCAATATTATCATCACCTAATTATCATGATCAAGCCATTTGGGAATCATCAAACTGCTATGCAACCATAATATCAATGTACAAAAAAAATCAGAATATGGTCATGGCAATTCTGGTTCAATTTATGCCACATAATACCTCCTAAATCCACAAATGATTATATGTAATCTATTGACATAAATACTACTCAGTGTGTTAACTAAAGAGGTTGCAAAACTTTGTGAAATTACTATTAATTTGAGGAGATTCACAATACCCACCTCTCTTCCAAGCTTAGGACCTTATTTAAGGGTTTTCAGTGTGGTATCGGATGTGCTACAACCAGGAAATCCACCTCCTAATTCGCTACCCAACACAGACCCCGAGTCAATCTGCCTCAGGCCCGATTGTGTTGTTGTTCGTGCTGTTTCTGGGATGCTATTTTTCCTTCTTTCTGGTGCTCGTTGCTACAGCATTATGCTCAATTTATAGGGGATTAAAGGTGGGTATGGAGCAGAGGGATAGGGCTAGCTTCGTGCACGCATTCGATGCCTCAATTCGTGCCAAAGAAGACCACAAATGTGGTTGATTCAGCCTACTTCTTCCTGAATTCACTCCTAAATGTTTGGTGTGATTTTGGGGAGGTTGAAAGTGGTGAATGGAAGCTAGATAAGCGAGAGAGAAGGGGCGTCGGGTTTTTTCTGGGGAAGGAAGAAGAAGAAGTGCCTGCTGTTTTTGTTTCGGGAAAGAAGAAGATGGTTTGCAGTAGTAAAAGGGGGCCCGTAGGGATCTGCCGTGGGCCTGGGCAAAAAACATCCCTCCCTTTTGCTTTTTTTTTTTTTAAATTCTAGTTTGTCTACTCATCTAACATTATTCAACCCAATTTCGTACCTCTTAGCCTAAATTCAAGTTGCTAATACTAACGCTCGTTGATTTATTCGTTCTTGTTAATAACGCTCAGTCTAATATTCAACGAAGTAAATTCTAAGATTTGTCAACCCAATTACACTCGGGAATCTACTTGATTTAGTAATCAATAATAATTCTTATAAATGCTTATTAACATTATCGTAAAATTTCAAAACTAATAATAATAATAATAATCTTCTTTTGAATAAAATTATCACATAAGCAAGCACATTGATATTAATTTAATTTAACCAAATAATAAAATAAGATTCTGTAATGTCATAAAATAGGGTAGTTAGCTTAAACTAAAAAGAAATAACACGAGTATTACATGTTATCACCTTTTAGGTCTCATCAGCGAATGTCACTCTTTTATGTATCGGGGAGTTAATCTTAAGGTACCCCGACATATACAACATTAATTTTTTAGGGCTTGACCATATGTTTTTCTTAATCCCCTAAACTTTTAAAATTTTCATTTTAACCCCAATCCTTAAAAACTTATTTTCAAAATTTTACATTCGTGAATGTGTATTTTTTCTCATTAAATCATAATAGCATCTATATCGCAATAAAGGTGTGTTTAGAGTGATATAATAAATATGAATTGCATGCTTACATAGATAGTGGTTGTTCTGTATGCTTTGGGAAAAGATTATTATTTCCAGAATTTATGTGAAAAAAAGCTATGAATCTGTTACAAGGAAAGCTGATAATAGGATTATGAGCCACAATGAAGCTATAGAAGGGTTATTGCAATAGCCCAACCCTAAATTATTTAATTATATTTATTTATTTAATTACCTCATGTTCATGATTTTTTTTTCATATTTATTTATTGAATTTATTCACCTCGATGAGGAAAAATTTATTTGGTCCCACACTTGGCAATTCGAATTTTATTTGCTTATTTAATTTATTAATGTAAAACTTTAGAAGAATTGGTAGTAGGCCCTAACAAGTTTAATCTAAGTAATTTATTTTGTTTTTCGTAATATTGCAAAAATTTAATATTGAGTTTCATAAAAACGTTATCGTGACGAAGCGTTTAATTCCCGAACCCAACTTATTCCGGCCGATTTGAAGCCCAACAAGTTTGCTTATTAACCTAACTAATTGCCATGATTAAGCTTAACCATAGTTAGCCCAAAAGTTACTTTTCAAGTTAAAAACTCAGCCAAGAGTTGGATTAGTAAAAAAAACACAACTCAACCCAAAAGCCCATTTTCTCTCTCCTTCACACCAACAGCCTGACAACTACTGTTTGGTTGTTTTCCGGCCGGTTTTTCGACCAGCCCCAGTGACCTTCAACCCCCACAACATCCTAGTACCACTAGCCACCATCCTCCATCATTAAAACCACTAAACATCACCTCCATCTCTACTTATCTTCAAGCAAAGTGAGTAATCTTGAACTTGATCTTGTTGGTTTTGCTTTTTACTTTAGTTTTGATTCTTGTTTTGATGTTTGTGATATTTGATCATGATGTTTTGATAAGAATAAGAGTTATTTTGGTGTTGATTATGGTGGAGTTGAGGTTGGATCATGCTAGGGTTAGGGTTAATCCTTAATCATGCAAGCTTGATGTTAAAGTGTTGGATTTTGATTGTTTTATCTTTGATTTGGTCATCTTCTAACCTATTGGTGTTTATGATGATGTTTTTGGTGATTTGAAATGATTTGGAGTGAGTCCAATTGCCATAAATTAGCGTTTTGGCAAGTAATGTAAGGTTTGGATTAAACTAGCATTAAGCTTGGTTTATGTGTGTATTTGATTGAAAAATGATCTGTATTGGATATGATTATGAAGTGAAATTAAGTATGTGATTTTATATAATGTTGGGATGGACGAAAGCTTGTTTACAGGCTTTTAAGGAATGGTTTAAGTTGAGGATTTGTGCAAAAAAGAGAGGGAAAATCTAAAACAGTGAGGGCTGGAAATTTTAGGAAAACAGGATAGACTTCGGGATTAAAATGGTAATGATCAGCCCATTGAAAAATTATAATTTTTGGTGGGTTGATATTTCAGTATGTTAGCTTTCAAATTCTTTTTGAATTTTCTTAATCTAAGGTCTGTGGAAAAAGTTATGGTTGTTTTACCAAAACTATGCAGAATGGACCAAAACTGACATGCTTGTGTTCTAGCCTCATTTTCAGAATCCTATTGTGGGAATCAAGCTTGGTGTTCTAAATGAAAGATTTTTGGGACTTCCTAAGCTTTCTGTATTGGGGTTTTGAGTCTCAATCAGAGGTCGAATTCCTAAGTTACGAATCATTCTTTCCAAGCCCCGGTTATGCTTTTACTTTTCTTTTACTAAATTATTAGCTATGAAATAAATATTTTTGCTAACTGTATGTTCCTACAATGATAATTTTGTACAGAATCAGGGCCTAATATGTCATTCCTTCCACTTTTGTACATAATATTATTCACTGAGCTTACATTAAAAAACTCCAGGTACGTTCATTGTTTCTATCTTTAGAAATCAACACGTATTTATCAAAATTTTAATGTTTTGGTAAGTACATCAATGAATCAGTTTAATCACTAATTTATTGCATAATTAGTGACCCCATTAGTTATCAATTACAAGGCATAGCCCTTCAGTTACCCGCGCTACTTCAGGCACGGTCCCGATCGGCTTGACAGGTGTACACTTATCTTCAAATCGTAACAGTTACTAGGGGTTCACTATCAGATAATAATTGACAACGCAGTTTCTTTTTAATTAAAATTGAATTACAATATAGGCCCAACCAGTTTTTCCATGAATGTTTAACAATACAGGAATGCATGTATTGAGCTTCGGCTCATAGTTAGAAATGTTTTCATATTTTATTTTAGAAAAGTGTTCAGTGAATCGACCTAAGGCGGGCAGGACGGCTGAAAACGATAAGTGAGTCAGGAAGTCTATATGGAATGGTGGTGTATTAGCATTGATATGTTTATAACACTATATTGTGATACATTTTGGTATTGAAACTGTATATTTTATCAGAATTCTATATTTTGTTGTAGTCCTTGAGATGGTTGAATGGTTTTGATGTTAGAACAGTTTGTATATTTATCTAAGTGGTCTGATGAGTTGTGATGGTGTGAATGCCCTTTGATGGTAAACATTGATTATTATAGCTAAGTTATCATATACAAGCAAAGCCTTGTCCTCGTTGGACAATAGCAACGCCTGATCATTTGGGTTATTATTTCTAATTGGGAAAACTAATGAAGGGAATGCAAAGAGTGATTTATGTACATTTGGGGGCATTACAGATTTGGTATCAGAGCTAAGTTGAGATTTTCTTTGTGGAATGTGGAGTTTAGAAATAAGAGGGCAAGAATGGTTGGTAGTGAGGGCCATTATATGCTGTTAGATTGATATTAGAAGTGTAGTAACGATATTAGAAATGTAGGTTGCTGACATTTGCATGTTCCTTACTTATGGTTATGTATGCCTCTCATATGTGTTTTCTTTGTTAGATGGATCCTTATGGTGTTAACATGATGCCGGGTGCATCTATGGCTGCTCATATCGCACTGCTGCATGCTAGTATAGAGGCTCATGTACAGGACCCTTTCTCTGAGTTTCACAATATTACGGTCCGTGCACATAGACTGCTCTGGTCCTTACCCACAGTTAATCCATGGGTGAGTTCAGACTCCATTATCATCACTTTATGATAACAGGGAACCCAAGTTGGGACATTCCTAGGTTTCAGGCCCAGGGGGCTTGGGGGACTATCACTATAGAGTTGTTGAGAGAGGAGTTTGAGCAGAGGGGGATTACCATGGAGACTCTTCAGCATGTCTTTCCATTACGTCAGGCACATCCCCCACCTGCAACCCCAACACCAACACAGGGACCACCCTCCTCGCCAGCACCAGGTACCCTACTAATGCTTGACAGCCCTGGGGAGACTTATGTGGTGATAGACCTTCCTGATACACCAAAGGTAGTGGTGGTTAGTTATGAGGATGAGGGCCATCTGGAGGAGAAGGATGATCCCGAGGAGGATCAGGACACTGATGAAGCGATAGTAGAGCAACAGTGGGAACAGGAGATTGACGAGATGATAGTGGAGCAACAAGTTGAGCAGGAGGTTGGTGATACCGAGTCAGAGGCATCGACTAGCAGCTTCAATTCAGGCGAAGAGCTTGATGATGAGTCCGGCTTGGATTACGATCCATCTAAGGATCGTTAGGTGGTTCTAGGGGTTGGTGTTAGTAGTTTTCTTTTTGAGCCTTGTTTGTTTATAGCATGGTCGGTTTGGTTGGATGTATTTTATATAGGATATAATATTGTATATAGTCAGCTAGATCCTCTCCGACCGTGATGACATGGTTTGTATCTCTGTTTGGTCGTGTGATGGACCTAGTGTCTTGGGGCTAGTTAGTGTTTGGGGCTGAGGTAGGAGAGAAAACTGACTTTGCCTAGTCAGTTATATATAATATGTTTTGCTGATCATGTATATAAACAGGCAGTTATGTATGTAAAAAAGCAATTATGAAATGATATAAGGAAGCTTTGGGTTTGTTTTCAATAATCTTTGAGTTATATTGAATGTATTTGTTGGGCATGCTTATCTTATATATTTGAGTATTCCAGTTATTGAATTGTCTCATTTAATGTATTATCAGATTGTTCGAATGAATGCACAACAATGCAGAGATTTGTATAGAGGAAATCTCGGATCATGGCTAGGGATCGGGTGATCAACCCTCCCATCATATGCCACCAAATTTTGGCCAAATGCCATCGATTCCTTCTAAGTTAGCTAACAACATTGGGGATCCAAACTACTGATCACCGGCCTTAGCAGCTGAATTGATGAAGCGAATTCCCCAATTACCTACTGAAACCCCTCCTAAAGAGTATAAATTAGTGGATAGGGTAGCAACAGGAAACCCTAAAGTTTATGATGGAACTTATGGTCCAATAGTGTTGGAGGAATGAATAAGGGGAATGGAGAAAATCTTTACAGTGGTAGAAGTGCCAGAATAAAGGAAAGTAAACATTAGGACGTATTATTTGGCTGATGAAGTTGATAATTGGTGGACTACTGTTAAGGATAAGCTCGTAGGGCCTGAATTCACCTGGAGTAAATTCCTGAGTGAGTTGAGGGCAAAATTTTACCTAGTTGTGGTCCAAAGGCAAAAGGAGAAAGTGTTTACGGAGCTAAAGATGAGTGGCACCATGACTGTGATGCAGTACCTCAGCAAGTTCACAGGATTATCCAGGTTTGTTCCTGAGTTTGTATCATCTAAAAGGTTGAATATGAGAAGGTTTGAAGAGGGTTTGGCTTTCTATATTTCGGAATCAGTTAGTTGGGTAACCAATTTTAACTTACCAAGAACTATATAAGCGAGCAGCTGAAGTGGAGCGAGTAAAGACATAGTTGATAGCACTGAATCCAATCAACCAAAATAGAAAGGGGTTTGAGCGAGGAACTCCGAGTGAGAGTGTGAACCAAAAGAAACCTTCTCCTGCTCCTCCCAAGAGCCATCCTACAGGCTCAATAGCGCCCTGTGTGAAATGTAGTAGAACAAATCACACCATCCCTGAATGTCGAGTAGGAACTAATAAGTGCATGTGGTGTGGAAGCCTTGAACACCTTATTGCTGCATGCCCTAGAAGGATAAAGGTTGTAGACAAAGGTACGGCAAAACCCTTGGCCCCACCTCACCAAGGGGCCCTACCACCAAGGCCTGCACTAGTAGGACGGACGTATGTAATGAGCATGAAGGAAGCGGCCACCTCTGGTATAGTAGTCACTGGAACTCTCTTTTTAAATTCAAAGTCATTTTGTGTATTATTTGATTCGGGTGCTATTCATTCATTTACATCCACCCGATCTGCCATGTAATTGAACATGGAGGATAGAAGGACGAGAACCAATTATAGGATCAAGCTACCCAATGATTCTATGATTGAATGCTCCATCTCCTATAAACTTGTTCCCATTACCATTGATGGAATCACCGTCCTTGTGGATTTGATTCAATTTGACTTGTCTAATTTTGACATCATTCTGAATGAATTGGTTGCACACCTAGGGAGCTAAGATTGACTATGAGGATCTTAAGATTATTTTGAAGAATGAAAAAGGGAGAGAGGTACTATTTTATAGGCAGAGAGAGGAAGAATCTTGTTCCTTGATTTCTGCTATGAAAGCAAGTAAGCTATTATGTCAAGGGTGTATTAGATTTTGGCGTTATGCTATTAACACCCAACTAAAGAAACAGAAAGCTGGAAATATTCTTATAGTCTGTGAATTTGAGGATGTTTTCCCTGAAGAATTACCAAGATTACCCCCGCAGAGGGAAATTGATTTTGGAATTGAATTAATCCTTGGTGCCCAACCTATTTCCAAAGCCCCATATCGTATGGCCCCACTTGAGCTTAGGGAACTAAAGTTTCAATTAGATGAGCTGTTGCAGAAGGGCTTTATTAGGCCAAGTGTGTCACCATCGGGTGCCCCAGTGTTCTTCGTAAAGAAAAAGGATGAAATCTTAAGGCTATATATTGACTACAGGGAGTTGAACAAGATCACCATCAAAAACAAGTACTGTACCCTTTGCCGTGAATAGATGACTTGTTTGATCAATTGCAAGGAGCATGAGTCTTCTCTAAGATTGATTTGAGGTCAGGATACCATCAACTTAGGATTAAATCTGAAGACATTCCCAAGATTGCATTTAGGGCTAAGTATGGTCACTATGAGTTTACAGTGATGCCATTTGGCCTCACCAATGCTCCCGCAGCCTTCATGGATCTTATGAATAGAGTCTTCAAACACTACCTAGACAAATTTGTGGTAGTATTCATAGATGACATTCTTATCTATTCTAAGGACAGAGATTAACATGCTGATTATTTGAGGATGGTGTTACAAACCCTGAGAGAGCATCCACTTATAAAAAATTAAAAAAGTGTGAATTTTGGTTGGAAGAAGTGATGTTTTTGGGTCATGTGGTTACAAAAGAAAGAATCAAAGTTGACCCCCATAAGGTAACGACAATCAAGGAATGGTCAAGGCCAGCTAACATCACTGAGATTAGAAGCTTTTTGGATTTAGCAGGTTATTATCGAAGGTTCGTCAAGGACTTTTCAAAAATAGCTTCACCCCTGACCAATATACTGAAGAAAGCAAACAAGTTTGAGTGGATCGAAAAATGTGAGAAAGCCTTTAAAAAACTAAGGTAGCGATTAACTACCGCCCTAATCCTAACGCTTCCAATGGAAGGTAAGGAGTATACCATTTATAGTGATGCTTCAAAGAACGGATTAGGGTGTGTTATGATGCAGGAAGACAAGATAGTAGCTTATGCTTCTCGACAGTTGAAGCCCTATGAGAAAAACTATCCTACCCATGACTTGGAGTTAGCAGCCGTGGTCTTTGCGCTGAAAATTTAGAGACATTACTTATATGGAGTACCATGCAAGATTTATACTGACCATCAAAGTTTGACGTATATCTTCACCCAGAAGGAGTCAACTTGAGGCAACAACGTTGGCTTGATCTGCTTAAGGATTATAATTTGCAAATTCAGTATTATCCAGGAAAAGCAAATGTTGTAGCAGATGGCCTGAGTAGGAAAGCGCAACATAGCTCAAATACTGTGGTGATTACTCAGTTGAGTCTCTTGAAAGAGCTTGAGGACTTCAGAGTTCAACTAGTGTTCCATGGGCAAGCACATGTTTAATTATTTAAACTTACCTTATAGCCTTCCATAGTGGAGAAAATTCAAGTGAACAAAAAAAGTGATCCTGAACTCCAAAGAATAAAGCAAAATTTAGAGAAAGGAAAGTCTCCCGGGTTTGTAGTATATGAGGATGGGACCCAGCGATTTTAGAATCACCTATGTGTGCCCCGAAATGAGGAATTAACGAAACAAATCCTAGAGGAGGCTCACAATACTTGCTACTCGGTCCATCTAGGAGGCGCCAAGATGTACAGAGATTTAAGGCAATATATCTGGTGGAGTTATATGAAAAAGGAGGTTGCAGAATATGTAGACACGTGTCTACCTGCCAGAAAGTTAAAGCAGAGCATCAGCGTCCTGTGGGTGAATTGCGACCCCTAGAAATTCCCACTTGGAAGTTGGATTCGATCTCAATGGACTTTGTTATGGGTTTACCCCTTTCTACCTCGAAGAAGAATGCTATCTGGGTATAGTCGATCGCTTACCAAGTCGGCCCATTTTTTGCTAATCAAAGATACCTAGGGAGTTGAAAAACTAGCCTAGTTGTATGTTAATGAGATAGTCCGACTACACGGAATCCCCTTTGATATAGTATCAGATAGGGATCAAAGATTTCAAGCCTGTTTTTGGCAAGCACTTCAAAAGGCCTTTGGGACCAAATTGAACTTTACCAGCTCTTATCATCCTGAGACAGATGGGCAAACTAAAAGAGTGAATCAAATCCTAGAGGACATGTTAAGAGCTTGTATATTGGAGTTCTAGGGGAAATGGAAAGATGATTTACCTTTGGTGGAGTTTTCTTATAACAATAGCTACTAGTCCACCATCAAAACGGCCCTTTTGAGACTCTATATGGGGAAAGTGTAGAACCCCACTGTGTTGGAGTGATTTGGATGAGGCATTGATTATAGGCCCTAAAATGATTTGGAAAACCGTGGAAACAACAAGAAGGATTCTGGAGCACATTAGAGTTGCCCAGAGTTGGCAAAAGAGTTATGCAGACAAGAGCAGGAGGCCTTTGGAGTTTCAAGTAGGCGATAAAGTTTTTCAGAAATTATCGCCAACTAAGGCTATCAATAGGTTCAGGGTACAGGACAAATTGACTCCAAGATATATTGGACCTTATGAAATCCTTGCAAAGTTAAATCATAGCATGTCGACTGGATCTGCCGGTAGAGCTAGAACACGTGCATAATGTGTTTCACATCTTTCAGCTTAGAAAGTATACCCAAGATCCAAATCACACCACTGTATCTGAACCTATTGAAATCATTGCAGATTTAGTATATGAAGAACAACCAATCCAAATACTAGATCACAGGATTAACCAATTGCGCAACAAGCAGATACCTCTAGTCAAGGTGTTATGGTCAAATCATACCTCCCAAGAAGCTACTTGGGAGACTGAAGAGGAAATGAAAGCCAAGTACCCACAATTATTTGAGGTAATCTTGCATTATATGGTAAAGTCATAAGTTTTGAGGGTGATACTCTTTAACGGGGGAAGACTGTAATAGCCCAACCCTAAATTATTTAATTATGTTTATTTATTTAATTACCCCATGTTCATGGTTTTTTTTCTCATATTTATTTATCACATTTATTCTCCCCGGTGGGAAAAAATTTATTTGGGCCCCCACTTGCCAATTCGGATTTTATTTGTTTATTTAATTTATCAACTAAAACTTTGGAAGAATTGATAGTAGATCCTAACAAGTTTAATCTAAGTAATTTATTTTATTTTCCGTTGTAACGCCCCCAACCTAATGAGAGTCACGCCGCCAGGGCTTCCTAGAAGGAAATCCTTAAGGCTCTTAAAGATCGTGGGTTTGGATTAGCATTTAGATAGACATTATGGAACGAACCTGCAAGAGTTTCCCCTGTTTTAGCAACATCTTAGAGTCTTAGCTCTACTAAGGGTACATGTAAATTGGGAATAGGGTATAACATTTGCTAAAATATCCCAAATTCGACCCCTCGGTTACTCACTCGGAGTTAAACACAAGCAAACAACTAACATGTTGGGGTCAGAAAGACATATATACAGGTACGGAGCCGACTACATGCTTTGACATACAAAAATGAACTTAAAGATTTACAACGTGGTAGATCGAGCACTTGCAAAGCTGGCAAAAGACTTTTGAGGGGTCGACATCAAAACAACTTCAAAGGATCTCTTATACCTGCTCAAATTGAACCTGGGAAAAATGGAATAATAAAGGGATGAGCAATCACACGCTCAGTGAGACTTTCCCTACTCCTTAAAACCAAAACCATTTGCAGGCATTCATACCAATAATAGTCACATATCACGTACCGGTATACTACTATCATATTAGGCGATCAAAGTCCCCAAGGAGAGACTACCACTCATATACTTTACGCTAGCCCCTCAACCTATTCCTAGGCCTTTAATGACCATCCTTCCTTTCTAACAAGCATTCAGGCACGTAATCATGTAGCACAAGAACGAATATTATGCTTTCAACCACACTTGGGAAAAACATACTGACTCACATTATATGCCAAGAACAACTTATAAATCACGCAAACTTGTTTAAAACTTACAACTCTTCTAAAAACTTTTGAGACACCCAAATTGGTAAGAAAAGCTTTGCAAGAAACATTCTTTCTTAAGATGTGCACCTTTAAAAGCTTAAGTGTTCTATGCAATACTAGGATGTAACCAAACTTCACTTGAAATTTCATTTAAACTATATTTCGAACACATTCATAAAATATATGTAGGTTACGTACATTTGAAAGCTTTCTTCTTTTGTTAAAAAGCGCCTTACTTGGCCTCTTGAGGCTCGTATTCCTTTAAAAGAACTTCTTTTCTTTTCTGAACTGCTTAGAATGACAAATGGCCAAATCTCCTATTTATTAGGAACATACTTGTAACATAAAAACATCTCATTGTGCTGGCTAGGGGAGGTCAACACCGCCCTTAAGTGAGATCGTCACTCTTAATCTACGTTATCCCCGGGGTATACATACTTAACTTTTGGCCAAAATGCGTCTTAGCAGAGCAACTCTAACCTTGATACTATCCTCTATGGGGCAACAACTCACACTCGGATAAGCATATTCTGAATCCAGTCCCCCTCAAGGTTTTGTTACGTGTCACACATCAGGGAACAACTCACACTAAGATAATCATATCTTGAGTCCAGCTCGCGGGAACAACTTACGCCATCTTTGGGTCCAGCTCCCAACATTACCTTAGGGGGAAACAGCTCCCGCCATCTTTGCGTCCAGTTCCCACCCTCAAGGTCTGGCCACTTGCCTAGCACTTTCTTAGCCTTTAAAATTCCATAACATTTCTCTTTTTCAGATGCTTACTTAGTTGAAATCTTACTTTTAAACAAAACGACCATAACCTTTCGAAATGTTTATAGTTAATTCGTTTTTAGCTTAAAACTTCTTATAAATGGAATACATTTGTTAACTTGTAAATCGACTTTGTACATAACTTAAAAGCTTCTCATAAACGTAATAAGTTTGCTAACATGTAAATCAACTTCATAAATAACTTAAAAGCTTCTTATAGACATAAAAAGTTTATTAACACATAAATCGACTTCCTTTGAAACTTAAAAGCTTCTTAAAAACGTAATAAGCTTGATAATATGTAAACCGACTTCGATTTAAATTTAAAAGCCTCATATAAAAGTAATAAGCTTTTTAATACGCAAAACGACATTGTTTTAAACCTAAAAAATTCTTAATAACGCGATGCGTTTGTTAGATCGTAAAAAGATTTCGTTTCTAACTTGAAAGCTTCTTATAAACATAATACATTTACTAAATCATAAAACAACTTATTTTCTATTTTGAACGCTTCGTATAAACGTAATAAGTTTGCTAAATCAGAAAACGACTTCGTTTTGAACTAAAAAGCTTTTTATAAACGCAATAAGGTTGCTAAATCATAAAACGACTTCGTTTCCAACTTGAAAGTTTCGTATAAACGTAATAAGGTTGCTAAATCATAAAATGACTTTGCTTCTAACTTGAAAACTTCGTATAGACGTAATACATTTGATAGTTCATACAACGACTTCGTTTTTAACTAAAAAGCTTTTTATAAATGTAATACGATTACTAATTCGTAAAACGAAACCCATTTGGAACTCAAACTAGGTTCGTAATAAAATTCTCAGTTGTCATTTTCTAACTCGTTTCAACCCCTTTTAAAACTCAAAGGAGGGCATAATAGTAAACTGAAGGCTTAAAACATTCCAAACTTGCTATTATTTGAAAACTTAAGGTACTTGGCTCGTTTATAAGGTAAATAAGTTTTCTTCATAAACTTTCAACATGAATGCTTCTTAAAACATGATGGTTTTATGTGCTTGTAACCTAAAATTCAATAGAGACTTAAGCAAGCAACTAGTATATAAATAAGCCAAACTCATAGTTAGTGCCTTAAGATGCTCTTTTTCAGGTCGTTTAAATTCTTTTAAACACAAGGAGAAGCTATAAAAAAACCAATGCCTCAAACATTTTCACATTCACTTTTACTTTACTTTTAAACTTCCTAAACCTATCGACTATTTAGTTGAGTCACTAACTGAGTAGTTCGACGATTTAGGACCTTTTTACACCTTAAACGTCCTAACAAGCGAATAGACAATTGACAAACTTAAAAGCATTTTCAATGTGTAAACCAAACTTTCTAAACGACTTTTTCTTTTTAAACATGTCTAAAGTTTCAAGAATTAATCACATTACATCACCTAGCATATCGGGAGAAAAGGGTTCACAAATAGCACATTTATACACTTCATATTACAACTCGGCATAATCTACTCAATGAGCCACACATGGCCTTGCAATCCACACGATTGCGGTAATTCACAACCCAAACTCCCTCCTCACACAACAACAATCACAAGAACCTCAAACCACTCAATAGTTCCACCTCAAGCCATCCAACTACCAAGCTCGGTTCAATATTGGCATGCACAACCCAAT
This sequence comes from Selenicereus undatus, assembly GCA_017589665.1. Lineage (NCBI taxonomy): Eukaryota > Viridiplantae > Streptophyta > Magnoliopsida > Caryophyllales > Cactaceae > Selenicereus > Selenicereus undatus. The sequence continues at coordinate 83,102,153 of JACYFF010031955.1, forward strand.
TATGCATAGAACGATCATAAATTGGTATAACATTCATGCTTAATAACGAACATAGTGTTTACGTGTACCAACTGATGCAATCGAGACTTTATAGCGACATTTTTCCCTTTTAGTTCGCTAACCGATATCCATAAGCATAATATTTCATTGAAATAACTACGAATAAACTGTTAACAAGCCCAAATCGATTTATCCATAGACGTAATTAAGTTATTTCCATAATTACTTCAACTACTCAACTAGCATCACTAAGTGTCAAACAGAGTTCAAGTGCGACTAACTCATGCTACAACAGTCCGATAACAACATTATGCTTACTTTACAATTCTCGATTAACTAGTACATTAAGCCATATATCGAATTATTATGCAATTAACCCAATTCAGTACCATGTTTGAATTTCTCAACTTTGACTTCAATTTCACCCAAATTGATTTCTAAATAGAGAATTAACATGCACCAACTAAATTTAGTTAAAATCGTTGAAATTAATAGTAATTTAGGGGTAAGAAAATCCCCACCTTGATTCCGAGCTAGGTGTTCGATCGAAGGCTTGACCAACTTAACTCTAGGTATTTCGAATGGCTCCAAACTCTGGCCTTGCCCTCTGGTCACGCGAGCAATACCAACTCACGCCCAAACTCCACCAATTTGAGCCCTAAACAAGCCTAAATTTTGGTTATCAACTTGGGATTGAATTGGCTATTTGTAGATACGAATTTTCACCCCAATTTATAGAAGATTGAAAGCAACTAGCAGCTAAATTGCATGGCCTTAACTGGGCTTGCATTCGAGCTTCAATGCGGCACCTAAAACCCTCCATAAACGTGGCTAGCATGTTCGAATTTCAACCCAATTCGCATCAAATGGGTGGCCAACTTGTAGGGGTGGTCGAATGGGATGAATAGCAGGTAGGAGGCGGCAAAAATCTTCTGGGCTTTGAGCTTAGAAGCCATATTAGTAGAGGAGAAGAGGAGGAGAAAGAAGACGTGCAGAGCACACAGAGAGAGAGAGAGACTATCGAGGGGAGGGGGTTTCACGGGTAGCCAATGAGAAAGAAGGGGGGGGGTGTCGTGCGAAATGTGCAAAATGCCCCTCCCTCTATTTTTTTTTGTCGCAAGTTGATTCATATTTGATACTGCTAGTCTGATTTCTAACCCGAATTCTAAACCCAAGTCGATAATATAATATTTCATCGATTATTGTTCCCAAATACAACCAGGGTCGATTTAATAAACATCGAACTATTTCTAAGGTTGACAACCTAATCGTATTCGAGTTCCCAATCGATTTAGTACTCGTTAATAACTATTAATAAAGCTTATTAGAAATCATTGAAGGATTTTGAAAACTAATAATAATAATATTATTACTGGCGACAAAAATATTCTTTTTAGTAAAATCATCGCTCACATGAGCACGTCAATAATTAATTTAACTCGTATTGGTAAATAAAATAGGTTTTTATAACGTAAAAAGGCGTTATGAACAGCTTGATAGAAAACAAGGTACGCGGGCCTTAGACTCTCCTACCTTAAAAGAATTTCATCCTCGAAATTGCTTACTTGAACGAATTAATGGGGGCACTTCACCCCCATTTCTTTCACAATCCAAGTCACTTTACGCTTAGCTATTCATTCTGTCTTCACAATAGCATCCCATCCTTGGATTTCTATTCATACCAAATCATCAAAGAGCATTTTCCCTTGTACTAAAACAACTCGATCTCTACAAGTATGATCGGTATGGCAGATAGTTTCTAAGGAAGAGGTTATGTAATGTTACATATGCATCTCATGAGGTTTACTAACAAGTTCCTTTGCAAATCAAGAATGACAAAAGGGCAAGCAGTACTAGAATGACAGGATGGGGGCATAAAGTTGGTTAACAAGAGGATACCTGAGCTTGTGTTAGCAGGTTCCCCAGTCTCTTTTCCTTCTAACTATGCATCCGACTACCACTTTGTGCCTTCTGGTTGCTTCTACTGTTCCCTGAGGGAATACCAATGATTAGGCGATCTCGTTGTGCTACGGGCTTGATTCCCGTTTCGAATCTCTGAGTATGACCCCGACTATTCCATGTAGCCTTTGGGCAATTTGCGACTTTGTGACCCATACCACCACATCCCAAACATGGGCTCGCAAGGCTTTTGCATGGGCTAGGGTGTTGTCGTCCACACTGATCACATGTTTTCCTCGGTTTCCATTGGGCGGCTTGCTTTCCTTTGTCCTGTTTCATCCCATGTTTAAACCTCTTGAAGTTTATGTTTCCCTGAGAATTGGATCCTCCGGGGCCAAATTTCTCCTTTACTTGATCCTTCTCTCTATTCTCAATCTCGATTTCGCTTATGATGTGGGCTATTTTCACGGCCTTCTGGTAAATTTCTTGGAAACTGTCATCAGTATATCCTGCTATTATCTATTTCACTTCCCCTCTTAACCCCTGTTCGAAGTGGTCCATCCGTATTTCTTCGGTGGCCACCTGATTTGGTGCAAATCAGCTCAGCTTATTAAACTTCGTCGCATATTCCATTACGCTCATTTCTCCTTGTTTCAAGCACAAAAACTCCCGTTCCTTAACTCTTCTTACGTCTCAAGGGTAATATTGAGCGTCCATTAAGGCTTTCAGTTGGTTCCAAGTTAACACAGGTTTACCTACCCTAGGTTTCACTGTCCCCCCCCCAGAATTCAACTTCTTTTTCAAATTGGTAACTGGCCAAGTGCACCTTGAACCGCTCAGGGCATTCTATGATCTCAAATAAGTTTTCCATTCTCCGAAGCCACTCTTCGTATATCATAGGGTCAGCTCCACCTTCAAACTTGGGAGGTTTAAGCTTATTAAACTGGCATATCATCTCTATGGCAGTTGGTTTTGGTGTTAACTCGCGTCGGGGTGGCATCTGTCACATATTCACACAAGGAATTATTTAGTTCCATTTTCAACGAGGGTTAACTTGCGATCACTCTAAGGCTGATAGGGGTATGATTCCTTGGCTAATGGAATGATTCACAAATGGAGAGAGTTGTTACGTATAGCCTCAATTCTAGTTCAGTTTAACCTTCATATAGTTATACGCGCATACCACATCTTATTCAAAGGAAATACACGTGCGTGCTTACACAAACTAGTGGGCACATAACACTTGGAAGCTATCCATTCATATTTATTTCATTTAGATGTGAACATGGGTTCACACTCTTCTTTCTCACTCCTCGCCTGAGTTGTCACTTCCAGGGAAGTCGTCGACTATAGGCTCGTTTAAATTCTCAGTTTGGTCGTGGTTCAGGGCTAATAGTTCTTACAGTATCATAGTGGGAGCATATTCGATGTTGTGTGTTCCATCCACTAGCTCCTCCATCCTAAGTATGGTAGCTTGCCATCCTCGAGGGTAAAGCGGTCCATAGGCATCTACCCAACGCACCCACAACGTGGTAATTCGTTTGTAGTGTCTTGCTCGAGGTTTCTCATCAAAGAAGCGTCTCATTTGGTGATGCTTTAGCTGGTTCCTCTCAGCCACAGTGGTGGGGAGGTGTTGGCTCACCGCAAGCTGAATGAGTTCGGTCTGGACGAGTTGGGCGGCAATAGCGCTTCTTTGAAATGAAGTGGACCCTACGTGGTTTATACGGTGTTCTGCCCATAGTAGAAATTCTACCAAACCTCGATAGGTGAAAGGGGTATATACAGTCATGCGTAAGGTCTAATGTCGCAAGGAGATTGCTACTTCCCTCCATTTACCATCCATTGATATCTTCCTTATAAAGCCAACCACCCAATCATTTTAGGGGATTCCATGGGAACCCAGTCGGTTATGCATCTCCAAAGTTTGCTAATACATGGTTGCTGTAACGCCCCGAACCTAATTTTTTTTTTTATTACAAATTAATCAAGTTAGGCATCGCTTTTCAATTCATTAAAATTTTTAATTCAGTAACTGTAGCCGAAAATACAATTCCATAGTATAATACATTCCTTGGTCTAATATATTCATTTATATATATATATATGTAATATGGGGAAAACAAAAAAAAATATAATGAAAATTCAGCAAAAGGGGGCCGAAGCCCCTGTCTTTTTTTTTGGGGGACACCCATCGTGAACAGGGGGGTTCCTGGAGCCTCCCTGCCGGCGTTCTCACACACACACACATCAGGGGAGGGTGAGGGCGCCTGTGCACAGGTTCCAGTAAATTTGCATCGATAAGTCATTGGTAACGAAGTAACCTAAAACCATCGGATTGAGCAATTGAGCGAGTCAGGTGACTAGTAAATAGGTCGAGGAATAAAGCATTTTTAAGGGTTATTTGCATCTACAGCTTAACCA
>JACYFF010031955.1:83116472-83130394 GCA_017589665.1 Selenicereus undatus
CTACTTGCTACTGAAGAAGGTTAGTGAATAATTAGATTAAAAACCTAAAAAGGTGATTAATTGTTTATGTCTTGTTTAGAATATGACGTTATAGATCCGAATTTATGAGGAGATAATGGTATTCATAGATCATGTCCACTACTTACATTAACATCTGATATTGTTTTATTAAGTTTACGAGTTCATACGAGTGGCTTTTGGTGCAAATGCTATTTCTCTTGCTTTGTTATCGGAATACACTATGCGATAGGTGAATTCTTCAAAGAAAAGGAATTACGAACAACGGTTGTAAGTTATTATTGCATCTTTTAGGGGATGGGGCTATCCACTGTGCGATTATCGCTCATCCCATCTATCATTGTGCCTCCAGGTTTCTGAAGGAAGCCGGAAGGGAGTCACTGCTGCCTAGAAGTGAAATGATGGACTCGTACGTGAACTGCAATGTGTTTTGTGGTGTGTGATTGTAAATTGAGTTCTTGTGTGCTTAGTTGCATATCATTTAGAGTCGCTCTGTATGGCCATATGAGCCACCATCTAAGTTGTCAGGTCTGTATTGTATTTATCGTCTTTTATTTGGTTATCATTAAACTGCATTGGTTATAGTGCTCCGGGCGGGTGGCCCGTAGAGCTGTGTACTCTGGCGGGTGGCCGTTGAGTTAGTTTTTATTGTTTTTCAGTGCAGGGAATTAATTGTAGGGCTGTAAGCCTGGGAAAATGGTCAAATTGTAGGGGAAACTCTGTCCGTTTTGTCCCAGGATTTAAGAACAAATTAGTAAAACTTCTGACTTTAGAGTTGGGGGCCTTACTAAAAGCCCCCATAAAGTTCACTAAATCAAGCAGCCGTGTTCCATCATGGAACGGCGGTAATGCCTCCAATCAAATTAGAAGTCTTCCGTTGCTAAAGTATAATAATAAGTGATTATGTTAGAATAATCAGATATTAGCTATTGGGGGCGTTACAGTTGCATTCCACGCGACTCGCCAGAAAGGTAGATATGCGTAGTCAACTATGTGGAAAACCATCCCACATTACCACTGAATAATAAGGGGAGAACCAGTATATATGTACATATTATAATTCGTACCCTCATTAATACAAGTAATACCAAGCAAGACATGACAACATAAGCACATAAAGCGTGTATTTCACATAGCACATGGATATTATGGTATCTAAATGCATAATGCAAACCTATGGCTCTGATACCACCTAATGTAACGCCCCCAACCAAAGGAGAGTCACATCGCCAGGACTTCCTAGAAGAAAATCCTTAAGGCTCTTGAAGATAATGGGTTTGGATTAGCATTTAGATAGTCATTCTGCAACGAAACTGCAAGATTTTTCCCTGTTTTAGCAACATCTTAGGGTCTTAGCTCTGCTAAGGGTACATATAAAATGGGAATAGGGTATAACATTTGCTAAAATATCTTAAATTCGACCCCTCGGCCACTCACCCGGGGTTAAACACAGGCAAACGACTAACATGCTAGGGTCAGAAAGATATATATACAGGTACGGAGCCGTAACATGCTTTTACATACAAAAATGAACTTAAAGATTTACAACGTGGTAGATCGAACACTTGCAAAGCTGGTAAAAGGCTTCTGAGGGGTTGGCATCAAAACAACTTCAAAGGATCTCTTATACATGCTCAAATTAAACCTGGGAAAAAGGGAATAATAAAGGGATGAGTAACCACACGCTTAGTGAGAATTCCCCTACTCCTTAAAACCAAAACCATTTACAGGCATTCACACCAATAATAGTCACATATTATGTATTGGTATACTACTATCATATTAGGCAATCAAAGTCCCCGAGGAGAGATTACCACTCATATACTTTACGCTAGCCCCTCAACTCATTTCTAGGCCCTTAATGACCATCATTCCTTTCTAACAAGCATTCAAGCACGTAATCATGTAGCACAAGAACGAATATTATGCTTTCAAACACACTTGGGAAAAACATAGTGACTCACGTTATATGCCATGAGCAACTTATAAATCACTCAAACTTCTTTAAAACTTACAACTCTTCTAAAAACTTTTGAGACACCCAAATTGGTAAGAAAAACTTTGCAAGAAACATTCTTTCTTAAGATGTGCACCTTTAAAAGATTAAATGTTCTATGCAATACTAGGATGTAACCAAACTTCACCTAAAATTTCATTTAAACTATATTCAGAACACATTCATAAAATATATGTAGGTTACGTACATTTGAAAACTTTCTTCTTTTCTTAAAAATGCCTTACTTGGCCTCTTCAGGCTCGTATTCCTTTAAAAGAACTTCTTTTCTTTTCTGAACTGCTTAGTGTGGCAAATTGCCAAATCTCCTATTTATTAGGAACATACTTATAACATAAAAACATCTCATTGTTCTGGCTAGGGGAGGTCAACACCGCCCTTAAGTGAGATGGTCACTCTTAATCTACGTTATCCTCGGGGTATACGTACTTAACTTTTGACCAAAACGCGTCTTAGCAAAGTAACTCTAACCTCGATATTGTCCTCTGTGGGGCAACAACTCACACTAGGATAATCATATCCTCAGTCCAGTCCCCCTTAAGGTTTTCTTACGCGTCACACATTAGGAAACAACTCACACCAAGATAATCATATCTTGAGTCCAGCTCTCAGGAACAGCTTACGCCATCTTTGCGTCTAGCTCCCAATATTACCTTAGGGGGAAACAGCTCACGCCATCTTTACGTCTAGGTCGCACCCTCAAGGTCTAGCCACTTGCCTAGCACTTTCTTAGCCTTTAAAATTGCATAACATTTCTCTTTTTCGGATGCTTACTTAGCTGAAATCTTACTTTTAAACAAAACGACCATAACCTTTCAAAATATTTATAGTTCATTCGTTTTTGCCTTAAAAACTCCTTACAAATGGAATACATTTGTTAACTCGTAAATCAACTTCGTACATAACTTAAGAGCTTCTCATAAACGTAATAAGTTTGCTAACACATAAATCAACTTCGTAAATAACTTAAAAGCTTCTTATAGGCGTAATAAGTTTATTAACACGTAAATCGACTTCCTTTGAAACTTAAAAGCTTCTTAAAAACGTGGTAACCTTGCTAATACTTAAACCGACTTCGCTTTAAATTTAAAAGCGTCATATAAACGTAATAAGGTTGGTAATATGCAAAACGACTTTGTTTTAAACTTAAAAGCTTCTTAATAAGGCAATACGTTTGTTAATTCGTATAAAGATTTTAGTTCTAACTTAAAAGCTTCTTATAAACGTAATACGTTTACTAAATCGTAAAACGACTTAGTTTCTAACTTGAATGCTTCGTTTAACCATAATAAGTTTGCTAAATCGTAAAACAAATTCTTTTTTAACTAAAAAGCTTTTTATAAACGTGATAAGGTTGCTAAATCATAAAACGATTTTGTTTCTAACTTGAAAGCTTGGTATAAACGTAATAAGGGTGCTAAATCATAAAACGACTTCGCTTCTAGCTTGAAAGTTTCGTATAGACGTAATACGTTTGATAGTTCGTAAAACGACTTCGTTTTTAACTAAAAAGCTTTTTATAAACGTAATATGATTACTAAAATGAAACCCATTTGGAACTTAAAGTAATTAGTTAGTGTTTTACTCAAACTAGGTCCGTAATAAAATCCTCAGTTATCATTTTCTAACTCGTTTCAACCCCTTTTAAAACTCAAAGGAGGGCGTAATAGTAAACTGAAGTCTTAAAGCATTCCAAACTTGCTATTATTCGAAAACTTAAGGTACTTGGCTCGTTTATAAGGTAAACAGGTTTTCTTCATAAACTTTCAACGTGAACGCTTCTTAAAACAAAATGGTTTTACGTGCATGTAACTTGAAATTCAATAGAGACTTAAGCAAGCAACTAGCATATAAATCAGCCAAACTCATAGTTAGCACCTTAAGACGCTCTTTTTCAGGTAGTTTAAATTCTTTTAAACACAAGGGCAAGCTATAAACAAACCAATGCCTTAAAACATTTTCCAATTCACTTTTAGTTCACCTTTAAACTTCCTACATGTATTGACTATTCAGTTGAGTCACTAACTGAGTAGTTCGATGATGTAGGACCTTTTTACACCTTAGACGTCCTAACAAGCGAATAGACAACTGACAAACTTAAAAGCGTTTTCAACGTGTAAACCAAGCTTTCTAAACGACCTTTTCTTTTTAAACACATCTAAAGTCTCAAGAATTAACCACATAACGTCACGTAGCATATTGGGGGACAAGGGTTCACACACTTCATATCACAACTCGGCGGAATATACTCAATGAGCCACACATGGCCTCACAATCCACACGATTGCGGTAATTCACAACCCAAACTCCCTCCTCACACAACAACGACCACAAGAACCTTAAACCACTATATAGTTCCACCTCAAGCCATCCAACTACCAAGCTCGGTTCAATATTGGCACGCACAACCCAATTATGCATAGAACGATCATAAATTGGTATAACATTCATGCTTAATAACGAACATAGTGTTTACGTGTACCAACTGATGCAATCGAGACTTTATAGCGACCTTTTTCCCTTTTAGTTCGCTAACCGATATCCATAAGCATAATATTTCATTGAAATAACTACGAATAAACTGTTAACATGCCCAAATCGATTTAGCCATAGCCCTTAGACGTAATTCAGTTATTTCCATAATTACTTCAATTACTCAACTAGCATCACTAAGTGTCAAATAGAGTTCAAGTGTGACTAACTCATGCTACAACAGTCCAACAACAACATTATCCTTACTTTACAATCCTTGATTAACTGGTACATTTAGCCATACATCGAATTATTATGCAATTAACCCAATTCAGTACCATGTTCGAATTTCTCAACTTTGACTCCAATTTCACCCAAATTGATTTCTCAACTTAGAATTAACATGCACCAACTAAATTTAGTTAAAATCGTTGAAATTAGTAGTGATTTAGGGGTAAGGAAATCCCCACCTCAATTCCGAGCTAGGTCTGCGATCGAACGCTTGACCGACTTGAATTTAGGTACTTCGAACGACTCTGAACTCTGGCTTTGCCCTCCGGTCACGCGAGCAGCACCGACTCACACCCAAACTCCACCAATTCGAGCCCTAAACAAGCCTAAATTTCAGTTATCAACTTGAGATTGAATTAGGTGTTTGTAGATACGAATTTTCACCCCAATTTATAGAAGATTGAAAGCAACTAGAAGCTAAATTGAATGGCCTTACCTGGGCAAGCATTTGAGCTTCAATTTGGCACCCGAAACCCTCCATAAATGTGGCTGGCTTGTTCGAATTTTAGCCCAATTTGCATCAAAAGGGTGGCCAACTTGTAGGGGAGGTCAAATGGGAAGAGTAGCAGGTAGGAGGTGGCAAAAATCTTCTGGCCTTTGACCTTAGAAGCCACTTTAATGGAGGAGGAGAGGAGAAGGAAGAAGACGGGAAGAGCAGAGCAGAGAGAGAGAGACTATCGGGGGGAGGGGGTTTCACAGGCAGCCAATGAGAAAGAAGAGGGGTATGTCGTGCGAAATGTCGAAAATGCCCATCCCTCTATTTTTTTGTCCCAAGCTGATTCATATTCGATACCGCTAGTCTAATTTGTAACCTGAATTCTAAACCCAAGTCGATAGTTTAGTGTGTTAGCTTTCAAATTCCTTTTGAATCGCCTTAATCCGAGGTCTGTGGAAAAGGTTATGGTTATTTTACCAAAACTGTGCAGAATGAACTAAAACTGACATGCTTGTGTTCTAACCTCATTTTGGGAATTCTATTGTGGGAATCAAGCTTGTTGTTCTAATTGAAAGATTTTTGGGACTTTCTAAGCTCTCTGTATTGGGACTTTGAGTCTTAAGCAAAGGTAGGATGACTAAGTTACGAATCATTCGTTTTAAGCCCCTGTTATGCTTTTACTTTTCTTTTACTAAATTATTAGCTATGAAATAAATATTTTTGTTAACTGTATGTTCCTATAACAATAATTTTGTACAAAATCAGGGCCTAATATAGCATTCCTTCTGCTTTTGTGCATACTATTATTCAGTGATCTTACATTGAAAAATTCTAGGTACGTTCATTGTCTATATATTTATAAATCAGCACGTATTTATCAAAATTATAATGTTTTGGTAAGTACATCAATGAATCAGTTTAATAAGTGATTTATCACATAATTAGTGACCATATCAGTTATCAGTTACAGGGCATAGCCCATCAGTTATCCGTGCGGCTTCAGGCCAGATCCCGATTGGCTTGGCATGTGTATACCTATCTTCGGATCGTAACAGCTACTAGGGGTTCACTATCAAATAATAATTGACAACGCAATTTTATATTTATCTCATTCCCTATTTTTAATTAAAAATGAATTGCAATACGGACCCAAGCAGTTTTTCTATGAACATTTAACAATACAGGAATACATGTTTTGAGCTTCGGCTCATAGTTCGAAATGTTTTCATGTTTTGTTTTAGGAATGTGTTCAGTGAAGGATGAAGATGGTAAGTGAGCCAGGAAGTCTATATAGAATGGTAGTGTATTAGTGTTGAGATGTTTATAACACCGTGTTGTGATATATTTTGGTATTGAAATTGTATATTTTATCAGAATTCTATATTTTGGTGTAATCCTTGAGATGGTTGAATGGTTTTGATGTTAGAACAGTTTCTATATTTATCTGAATGGTCTAATGAGTTGTGAATGCCCTTTGATGGTAAACATTTATTGTTATAGCTAAGTTATCACGTACAAGCAAAGTCTTATCCTTGTTGGACGGCAGTAACACCTGATCATTTGGGTTATTATTTCTAATTAGGGAAACTAATGAAAGGAGCGCAAATAGTGATTTATGTACATTTGGGGGGCATTACAGTTATCCATAGAATTTTGAGGAGTTCAATACATACTGGCTCTATGGGCTACTAGTCAACCCTCTCATGATATGATTATTGGAAATAATTTTCAGAGAATATATTCTCCATACAGACAAACCATAAACCAAATAATGTTCACAATTAATAGTCACTCAGTTCCTATTAAAAAATATGCAAGACTTACACTCATAAAAAAATTGAGTTTACACGCAGCCAGTGCAGTGAGAAGGTAATGCCTACACAACATGCGGTAGTATTAACAATCTCGTTACTTGAGTTATCTATTAAAGAATAGATTGTGGAACAATAAGAGAAATTATGCCAAAAACTCTATTTTGATAATCCTCTAAAATTTTGGGATTAAGACAACACATTTGCAAAAATTACTTTGTTAAATCCTTATACTATTATTCGAGTTAAACAAATGGTATATACACACCAAGACATCCAAGAATTTGATAAACAAATCAAAGAACTTATGGATAACGGATTAATCAGAAAAAGCAAAAGTCATCACATCAGTCCTGCCTCTATGGTAAGAAATCATGTAGAATAAAAAAATGGAAAAACAAGAATGGTGATCAATTAAAAAAAACTTAATGGTAATACTGTCTTTGATGGTTATTATATTCCTAGTAAAACAGCCATTTTCGATTGAATTCAAGGAGACTCTTAGTTCTCGAAAATATATTGTAAAAGTGGATACTGACAGATAAAAATGGATGTCGAAAGCATTCTTTTAATCGTTTTTAGTGTCCCTCAAGGATATTATGAGTAGATAGTAATGCCATTTGGTTTAAAGAATGCAACTCAAATATTTCAAAGAAGAATGGATAACATCTTCAAGGATCTTAATCACTGTTTTTTAGTTTACATTGATGATATCCTTGTCTTTTTCAAGATCATAAAACAGCACAAAGATGATGCCTTAGTTGTTGCCCAAAAATATGTTGATCATGGTATTATACTTTGGTAAGAACAAGTACATTTATGCTAAACAAGAAATTAACTTCTTAGGCCTAGAGATAAAGTTGGACAAATTATCCTATAAAAGCACATTCTAGGAAAAATAGAAAATTTCTCTAAAAAGATTGAAGATAGAAAGCAGTTAGAAAGCTTTCTTGGATGCCTTACCTATGCTTCAGATTTCATTAAAGAGCTAGCCAAACTGAGGAAGCCATTGCAGCAGAAACTCAAGAAAGAAGTAAGTTGGACATGGACCACTAGTGATTCAAAGATTGTTCAAAACTTCAAAAAGATGTGTAAAAATCTTTCTAATCTTAATTTGCCTAATGAAGGAGATTATTTGGTCGTTAGGATAGATGTCAACAATGAGCACTGGAGTGCAGCACTCAAAATCAAAGAAGGAAAAAAAAACTCTGCAAATACTGCAGTGGAAGTTTTACTAAGGCATAATGCAACTATCCTATGATGGAAAAAAAAATTCTTGTAGTCATAAGAGAAATTGAACATTTCTTAATATTTTTACCCCCAAAACCTTTTCTTATTCAAACTGATTGCAAAGGAATACTTGGTTTTATGAAAAGAATGATCAAATATACAAGCGCAAGGGCGACCCCTATGTTGGCAATTATGCCTTGACCAGTTTTCCTTCTCTATTGAACATATACAAGGATTGAAGAACTCTTTGGCAAATAGTAAAATTAAGAGCTCATCAATGGTGATCATCAAAGCAGAACTCCTGCTAGAAAAGGAAGAAATCCATAATGAAATGACATTGCTACTAGAATGAGTTTCTGTTTCTAGTAAAGTCCTTATTAATAATTTGGAATTCCATACAAAAGTATATCCTAATTTGTTCTACTATCTTCTGCCTACCTAATAGCCCAGAGATTTTTTCTTCTGGAGATACAAGTTAATTACCTAAGATGTCCTTATGATATCAAAGAAAAAATAAGTTCTCATGTTCAAGAAAAATAGTTCAATGAGTGGTATGCAGCCTGCATCGACTATTATTATAATTATTCTTATGATATTTGGGAATCATGGAGTATTACAATATACTTTCCTGATAAGTCTACAGTTGGTGGTGTTAGTTTTCCAACAAACTCAATCTCTCTAAATGACCCAACCATTAAAGCCTAGGAATACGGGATATTAGTTTACTTTATGGAAATCCCAGATGCCAAAATTTCATTTTTCTCAAATCTAACTAAATTTTAGCAATGCATGTTTAGAAGGATCTATTAGATTCTTACATCTCCTGATGGTCTAACAAAAATTCCATATAATATATGCCTATATGTGGAAGTACATTGTACACTAATAGAGTATGAAAATGGAAACGCCAAACCAATCCGTTATTTAGTTTAGATTGTTGATTTCAACGATTCCCAACGATCAACGATAAGAATGGTTTCCAGAACGATGAGAATTAGTTATTGATCCTACTTTAGCAAGAGCCATCAGTTTTTACAATATTTATCATCAAAGTTGGGCATTAATTGAACGAGAAAAAACATTAATACATTGCGGGAATACTATATTTGCCTATGGCAATGAGTTTAATGAATACATGAAGGTGGAGGGAGCAGTTTTGGAAGATATCTTTGATCATCTCTTTGATGCTGGACCTGGAAAATTCTTATCAGAAAAAGGGAAGAAATACCTTCTCGAATTATTTGGAAATGGGATCTAGAGCATCTTTAATTTGATAAAGATTTTGATGATTATCTAAATAATGATCATCTAGAAGATATTATCGAAGATAAAGGCATGCAGAATCTCAATAATGATTACTAGTATTGTCAGCACTAAAAGGACACAGTCATTTGAGCAAAAGAGAAGTCGAGATTCTCCATTTCTTTATGAGCAAGCATCTCTGATGATCTTAGTAGTTTAAGTCCCTCTTAAAACTTTTCATTGTAATATTTCCACTTTTAAGCTTTCAATAAAAGAGGTTTCTTAGTCAAAAAAATTATTCAATTGAACCTTATGTCTTAAATATTATAATTTCTTGATTAAATTATCACTATCGTTTAAAATATAAAGAACTTGATTAGTGAAACAGATCGGTATTGTGCCTGATCTAAGGAAGGTGTGGTTGAGATTCACAATCTTTGTAAATTGGAAGCTAGAGGAACGCCAAAGTCCAACGCTGACTAAATTCAAGAAATGATCGAAATTCTCTAATTAAGTTTTAGTTATTTTGCTAAGCATGGTGGACCTATAACCACAAAAAGTACAATATCTAATATATAGGTAGTATATTGTGATAACTAATACCAGTAAACTATAAGAAGTTTAGTCGTTCAAAACAAGTATATTTCCTAAAAAAACCTAAAAATAGCTTATTTACATATTTTACCCAATTCTGAGGGTCTTTCTGCAATTTCTAAGAGTTTTGGGCTAAAAGTGAAAGGCAAAAGAGCACGGGAGATATTAAAAAAATTAAAACAGGTTTTCTGAAGGAAGCAAAAAATTGGAACATCATAACCTGTGATATTAAAAAATTAAGCCAAAAAGGATACCTGAAAAAATCAATGACACCTATGTTAGGTACTAAAAGATCAATAACCTTGCTTTTGTGCCTGCGTTCTTGTTTGTATTTTGTAGCAATGCTTGGTCGTTGGGTTGTTACTGTCAATTTTAGTCATTTCACTGTTATTAGTCGTGTTAGTTTCATCTTTTCATTTTATGTTATCTGAAGTTTCTCTTTCTCTTTCTCTTGAGTGATGTCAATATTTTCTTTTTGCTCATATGTGGGTGCAAGCCCGTGTGTCCCTTCAGTGCTACCCTTTTCTTTTCTTTTCTTTTTTTGTCATTGTCTACCGTGTTTTTTTCTTTCAATGCTACCCTTTTCTTTTTCTTATTCATTGCCATCCTCTTTATTTTCACTTCTCCATTTTTCATTTTCTTACTCATATGTTTTTCTGTCAGTGTTGTTGTTTGATGTATTGCCATTCTCCTCTTTTTGATTGCTTCTCATTTCCTTTTCCTTTCTTTATTCATTATCTACAGTACTCTCTTTAATTTCACTTGCATTGTCACTTGAAGATGTTGCAAATTTGTAGAAAGCATATGTGAATTTCTCTTCTTCTTTTGGACTTTCAGCATATGGCAACAATGGTGGTTGTTTATCCATCCTAATTAATGGAAGAATCAAGTCAAACTATACACAAGGAAAAATGCTTACTATTATACAAAAATATGATTCTAGTAACTACATTATTTTACTTTTTAAACTTAGAAGTCTTTATTGATATAATGACATAAACAATATAATTTATTAATCATGGAGTAAATCATATATGAAAATGAAAAAATTGAATTAAAATCTCATTAATATTAAAATAATATAGAATTTTATAGGTGAGCAATACTTGATACTGCTTATAAGCATATTAGTCATAAATATGCCAAAACCAACAAGTGAATATACCACAACCAGTAAGCAATAAACTATAAATGGCAGACGCAATTGTTACAAGGAAGTTTTTTCTATAGCATGCAAGGCATTTTGTGATTTTCATTGATATTAGGACACACACATTAATTATTAATCATAGAGCAGCTAGGGATATATGAAATGCAAAAAAAAAAGAAAAGGTGAAAGTCTATTAAGATCAAAGGAAGATATAGGTTATTATGCAAATGACATTGATGCTACTTATAAACACATTACATTGTCTCATTTTAGCCTCAATCTTACTATTATTTATTCATTTGATTAGTACATGTAGCAGCATGAATAAGATTCCTTTAATGACATATACCATTGCAACTTCTCTTATTCAAATTATGACATGTGTTTCAAGGTATATCTTCTACCATATGTGAACAATATACATGTTATTATGTAAGAATTATTGATGGATAGTTTTTATATTCAGGTTTTTTTGATGTCTTTTTTATTTTTTACATAAATTTGTTTATTTACATTTATTTTTATAGCAAAAAACTGTATACTTGACCTTTTAATTTGAGAAACGTATGAGTTGTTGAATATTTGAACTAGAAAACTGTGGTAGTCGCAAACATGGCACGCCCAGTAAGCAATTTACAATCAATGGTATAAGTAATTGTCACAAGCAAGTTTTTTCTATAGCATGAAAGGCATTTTTGTGATATTTCTCCAATTCTTATTGCAGATTAAGTGTAGTTCTTCTATTTTTATTTAAAAGAAGAAAAACACAAAAATTTCATAGCCAACAAACCCTATATCTTTTCGTATGCACTTTTTATTGCACATCGTTGAAATTAATGGCGAGACTAAAGTAAAAATAAGTTGTAGAGTTGATCAAACTTACTAGTTGGAGTTGTTTTGCAAGGAATTCGAAGAATTTGTTTTTGTTCGAGCTTGAAATGCTTTGATGTTCTACAGGTTCAAGGAATTGCTTACAAGAACTTTGGATCTTCAATCTGCATCACACATGAATAAAATTTGAGTTAAAATCAAGTAAACGCATGCGATTTTTGAATGTTTTCTCTTTGATTTTGATAGAATACAGATTATAAAGGAGATAGTTAGAGAGAATGAACGAGAGCAAATGAACCTAGTAGGTTTCCTTTTTTTTTTTTCAAAATGCTTTTGATTCTACTCCTCCATTCCCTTTTAAATAATGTTTTTCTATTGTTTTCTTTTTTTTTCACAGGCTTTTTTTTAAGAGAGATATAGAGCCTGAACCTAGTTGTATGGGTCCTGATTGTTGGACTAAAATCATGTAATTTTCTCTTTATTTTGTTTCCTTCACCTTTGTTTGCAATTACAATTCAACCATATTAGGATTTAGATAAGTTTAGCTATTTATGAACTATTGTCTATTTTGAAACTAATAAAGGTGTAGTAGAATTGGGTTTGAAGTTTCTAAACATTGTGATCATCATTTGTAAATAAATAAAATTTCGGCATTTACATGTATAATACAACATTCAAAAAATAAATATAAAAAAAGAGTAATAGTTTACTTAGTTTGTGTAGAATGATTTGAACTTTTCTTATGTCTACTTTTTCCTTTGTATACATATGAATGTACTTCCTGTTTAGAAATGTTACATGAATATTTGAGACAAAGTAGTACAACAAGTTTTTAATCCTGCCCCCCTGTCCCAAAGGGGAAAAAAAAAGAATAACTATAGAATTTCTTTGTTTGACATGTGATTATCCTAGGAGGTTCAAGCTAATATATTGACAACCAATAATCAATATACATATTCACAAATTGATTTTAATTACCAACAACTTCGCTTGTATTGTCCTTTTGAACAATTACATGTATTTTTCAATTAGAAAATATTGTATTGTTGCAACCAAAATGATCTATTTATGTATATAACTTATAATATCTCACAAAAATTAACAGACATATTGCATAGGTCTTAACTAAATTCTAGTTTTACATGTAATTTTTGTATTGCATAGGTCTAACTACTCACTATTCATGCTTGAGTTCTACATTTAATTTTTGTACTGCATAGGTCTAACTGAATTCCAGCTTTTTTTAAGAAACTTTAACTTAACGACTAATCAATAACGTCCCTATAAGATGATTATGCATCCAAATTATGGGTTAAGAATGAACAACAGTCATAATTTATAAATCAAGAGACTAAGTGCACTGGATCTTATACTGTTTGATTGATTATACAACATTTAAAGAAAAATACTGCTTGAATCCATATCAACATATGGACAATTAATGAAATGCTTTTATTTAAACATATATGACTATATTTATAACGATTTTTATTAAACTTATGCGAAATACAATTACCTTATCAGGTTGAGGACAAATTAAAACTAAAATATTTAATGAATCAAATTTTATTAAGAATAAAAATTTTAATAATATGACCGCTTAATTAGTTAAGATATACGAAAGATTATTTTTCTATAGACTACATTTTTACACGTGTATGTACACACGCATATAAAGAGACATGCACACACACACATATATATTTATACAGGTATGTACGTGTGTGTGTGTGTATATATATATACATACACACACACACACACACACACACACACACACACACACATATATATATATATATATGTATATGTATATACACACACACACACACA
>JACYFF010031955.1:83130794-83147276 GCA_017589665.1 Selenicereus undatus
AATGCCAGGGGTATTTGTGTGTTAGTATATATGTATATATATGTGTATATAAATATATTTTTATATATATACATATATAACATCAGAAATTTTATATGGGGAAACATGGGACATGGACCAACCCTCATAATCTAAGTCAATATGAAAGATTTCTCCTCCTTGAATCCTTCTTAAAATTTTACTTATTCCATTAAAGCGTTGATTGAAAAGTTTATTCGGGTTATTTTTCCCTCGATTATTTGCTATTCGATTTCTCATTTATTTACTTCCCTAGACTTAAATATTTGTTTGCCGAAATATTTATTTACCCAAACGTTTAATTACCTAATTATTTATTTACCCAAATAATTATTTACCTTATTACACTAAATTTTTAGTGGACCATCAATAGGTCAATCTCCTTTAAAGTTAACCCTTGACCAAGATCTTCTTTCAAAGTTTTTCAAGATTTCGTTTTTATAATTTCCCCCCTCTTTTCCCCCTAGTAGCCAGCCTAACCCTTTTTTGTGCCCCCTTCTTTTAATTTTTCCTTCCCCCCTAATTCCCCTGGCATTCACACCACCCCCCTTGAAACCACGGTCTCTCTGCTCCCCTCTTTCTCTCTCTCTCAACCCTATGCCCTTTCTCCTTCTCTCCCCACCAACCGGCAGTCGCCCCCACTAGGGACTGCTGGCCGTTGCTGTTGTCGCCGACAACCGCATTGCCACCACCTCCTTTTGCTCCCGTTATGGTAAGCACATAATGCGTGGGCATGGTGAAAACCCTAGTCCCGTGCATCTTCCATCCACTCCAAGCCTTAACGTTTATACCTGTTCTTGTGAATTTTGGTTAAAGATTCAAGACATGGTCTTAATGAAAGTTTTACAATTTTTCAGATTTGAATCTTGAAAAGGGAGATGTTTTAATTACTGCTTTTTTAGGATCGCATCAAGGTGAGTCTGTAATGGTATTTTTGTGTTTCTTGATATGAAATTTTAGATTTTTCTTGACTTGGATTGCTTGGGGGGAGTAAGTTCGTTAGAATTCATGTTTGGGGTGTCATGGGAATCATGACTATGGGTTCTAAGACGAAAAGATCACATCTTTGATTCAAATTGTTGTTGGGACATGCCACTGGCTGATGCTAGAACTGCTGTCACCTTAAAAAAATTACCTCCGTTGTTGTAAGAATCTAAAGTTCTTGAAAATTTTAGGGTAGATGGGCCAGGATGTCTCATGTACTACGCTTTTTGAATAAAGGGAATCGAACTTGAATTGAATGCGTTATGGTCACTTTACTGAAGGCTATCCAAGTTGGGGCAGTCATTGAGAGTCTACACGTTTTAGGATTTTTGACTTAGTAACTGTTGGATTATGAAAAAACACTAAACATACAAATTGTAGTAGATGAACTCCCCTTTTTGGAATGGATAGGAACGCAGAGTTTTGACATCAAGAGTCAAAGATATGGGCTCTGGCATTTGATTCCAGATTCTGATCGAATCTGGATTCAAGTTAGGGTTACGGTTGGGGACTCCTCAAAATGTCTAAAAATTTTAGAAAAGTTTGTCATAAGTAGGAAATGGGCTGCAGTTGTGGTTAGTAAGGATCCGAATCAAGTGTGAGCACTGTTTGATCTAGGCGGTGATTATTAGGCCAATTAAGTAACCGAGCATGTAATTGTACGGATTCCATATAATAATTATACCCTAACCTTTCCCGAAGTCATTTGAAAAAATGTGTGTGTTGAACATGGTAAGGGTTGTCTTTGAATGTTGTTTTATGTAAAGTTATGGATTTTACTGTTTGGACTTGGATTGGAATAATTGTGCGGCTCGTTTTGGGTTATCTTGCTACGTTAGTGAGCATGGGCAATTGAACTGATTGTGTTGTAAATAGAAATGTGTATTACGACCTTGGGTGTAACACCCCCAGCCCCTAGGGCCAGGAGCGTTACGTTTTCTTACTTCCTACTAAACTTCTGGGGGCGAAACGGATAGATTTTCACCTAAAAACTGACCTTTTTCAGGCTAAAAGCCTTACAATAAATCCCTGCAATCAACGGAAGCATAAAACATTCCAAAATAAGCTCAACGGTTACACACCGGAGTTCAGAACTCAACGAGCAACTCGCTCAGAGTACATCAAATATTATAGTTCATTAATACAGGAGAAGTGAAAGATACAACTCAACGGTTCACATAACACGAGTACTGAGGTTTACATCCCAAAATGTAACTGATTTCAGCAAAAAGGACAATTGACAAATTAGATGGTTGGCTCATATGGCCATACAGAGTGATTCCTAAACTAAATGCACTACATGAACTAGAATACTTGTTTACAAACATTTATAATTCTAGGAATACATTACATGACTTTGTTAACCACGTAAGACCCCTTTAAATGGGCACACATGACACCTTGCAAGCAAGGATAGAATCCATATTGGCATAAGTGACTTGGCTTCTACTTGTCATAATGCAAACCTGGGGAAAAAGGCGAAAGAGTAATGAGATGAGCAACCAGACGCTCAGTGAGTATTCCCTGACTCCTTAAAACCAAAGCCGTTGTAGACAATAATAACTTTAATAGTCACACATCATGTGTTCATACTTTACTATCATATTAGGGATTCATAGTCCCTAAGGAAGGATCACCATCCATAAATCTCATTCTAACCACTCAAACCCATTTCCAGATCCCTGAATGACTAAATTCCTTTACTAACAAGCAGTCAAACAAACAAGCAAGCAATGAGGCTAAGCACAGAACTTTCTTTCTTAGGGTATGTGATATAATTAGTGATTTATGCTTTATCAATCTAATTCACTCATACAAGATGCTTAAATAATGAAGTAGAGATTATACAAGGAGCTTTCTTTAGCTAAACAAGTACATTCAAACTCATATGCTCGATGCATTATAAGGATATGGCCATGCTGTACTTAAGATTTCATTCATACTGCACTTAAAATCTTAATCACATGATATGCATAAAAATCCTTCTTTCTTTTTCTTAAAACACTTTACTTAGCCTCTTTAGGCTCATAAAAACTCTTTTCTTAGCCTTTTAAGGCTCATAAAACTCTTTTCTTAGGCTCTTTGAGGCTCATATTCTTTAAAAGAATCTCTTTCATATTGGTCCTAATAGGACCTTTATAAACTTTCACATTTCATTCAATCTAGCCTCTTAATGGCTCATAAAAACTTTCTTTCTGAAATATTTAAAATGACGAAATGCCGACTACTTTTCTTTGCTTATTAGGAAGATACTTCTGGCATAAGATTATTATAGGGTGTTGATTGGGTGAGATCTATTCTCAAACCCCACAGTGAAACCTAACGCTCACACTAAGCTCTTACTCCCGGGATGACAACATATAACATATTGAACCATTATCCTCATCAGGGTCTTTTAGGGTTTCCTAGTGCCAAGACTTATCCTCTAGGCTAACATCATTCGTATCATATTGTCCAAAGCATATTATCTTAGCCAATTTAAAGCGTAGGACCATAATGCCTAATAAGTTTGCTGCTTCTCACAACGAAATCCTTTTTCATGCAACACACTTTCTTTTTATTTAAATTCTTTAGCGATTCCCCCGTTCAAGCGAGTTCACTGTCAAAACTGTATTCGTATATTTAAAATAGGCCATCGATTGCTAATAGTTATGGCTACTATTAGTTACAACCATGAAAACTTTCTTTTTCAAACACACCCTCAGTCGCGAGATAAAACTTAATGACATGAAGGGAAGGGGGTTTGTGCATAACACATTTAAGCACTTCATAATCAACTCAGCAGAATAAGCCACATATCGCCTCGAAGTCTACACGATTACGATCAATCACAACCCAAGCTCCCTCCTCACACAACACCGACCACAAAGGACCTCAAAACTCTCATTAGTCCAACCTCAAGCCATCCGACTACCATCGCCATTTTCGATTCTATAACCATAGCATATTATCGTGAAAGCTTATAAAGAAATGTGCAATAGGGCTTATGTACTTACCTGAGCAAGCAACACCATCCGACGGTGCACTACATCAAGCATATACAAACATATACATACATTTTCTTAACTTAAGTAAAGTACGCGACGAATCGAAATAAACTAGCAAGGCATGAAGCTAGCTTACTGTTGATGGTTTTTGAGGGGGTGGAAAAATAAATTAAAGAAAAGAGAAACCTTAAGCACACGATATCATTCGTAGTACTTTGAGGGTCGATCCACAGGGATGACGTTAAGATTATGGTCATTTATAAAGAAACGGTTAATTAACTAACTAATTAATCTAAATCAACTTAACCAAATATTATTTATTCTATGAACTATTTTTAATGAGCATGAGTAACCTAAATGGCCTAAAATCAACATTCAACACTAAAACTACCTAATCTAACTTGAAATTAATCCACTTTAAGCTATGAACTAAAACGGCAAGAATTTAACCCACTACTTAACATTCTTATTAAATGGTGAAACATGAACGGAAAAATAGAGAATCGAAATAGGGGAAGGGAGAATCGAATTTCAACCAACCAACCAAGAGGCGTCCAATCTGAACAAAACTAGAGCTAAGCAATAGGGAGGGGGATTTGGACTCAGGCAACCAAATTAAGCATAGCACAGATTCAGAACATGATCTTCTAAACAAAATTAAATTAAACTAACATCAAGCAGAGCATAATCAATCAAACAGAGTTCAATAGAACAACTATTAAACTTTATGGCCTGGGTTCAACATAAAAACGGAGTAGCAGAGCAATCAAACTAGTGCTAATTAACAGTAAACCCACGACACAGGGGAAGCATTGCAACAACTCCATCATCATCAACAACCGAATTAGCAAACAGAGAAACAAACGAGCATGGCAGATTCCGAGAAGGGGGTATAATGCAATTGAAATAGAGCAAAGGCAAGTGAGTACTCACAAAGGCTTCAACTACCTAGAATGCAACCATGGAACAATGTTAAACAAACCAGAAACAAGGGAGGGGGAAATCGACGAAATAAACCCAGAAATTCTTGCAAGTACAACTGAAATTCTCTATTAACCCTTCAAAATTCACAATTCAAAACCTATTACACGAACTTAAAGCTGAAAACAACTGAAATTCGAAACCCTAAATCGAAAACTTAATCTGAAAATCGAATACGAAAACGAAAAGAAAAACGAAATTTAACTAAACCTAAAACAGAATTTAAATCCTAATCTAACCCTAAATTTACCTCAAAATTACCTAACTTCCAAGCTTCAATGGCGTCGCTGCTCTTAAATACCCTAACCTTCTCAAGTCTTCACAGTCGATTTGGGGTGGTGTCGTGGATGGTGACGATGAGAGCCAACAAAGGGTGGGTACGTGGAGTTTGCAGCGTGAATTGCGGATGAGGATGGTTGATGAGGGTGGGTTTTCGAAGTCTGTGGGTTTTTGGGGTTTCTGGGTTTTGGGTTTCGGGATTAATGTGGGCTGGGGTTGTTTTGGGAAGAGGGAAGAGATATGGGAGAGAGAGAACGAGATCGAGAGAGGATGGGCATGGTGGAAATGGATGAGGGTCGAGGGTTCTGGGTAACGAAATCGGGCAGAGAGAAGAAGAAGACGCGAAAGGGAGGAGAGAGAAATTGAAGGGAGGGGGATTTTAAGTGCTGAACTGGTTCGGGTAAACTGATTTTAATTAAACCGGTCGACCCGATTTTGTAATTGCTGGACTAGTTGTCTTATAATTTGAACCGGTTTTTGACGATTTTGCCCGGTTTTTGAATTCTCGATGTTTTCTTCGCCATTTTCTACCATTTTTGGCCCTTTTTTTCACATTTATTAAAAATCTGCAAAATAAAATAAAATCAGTTAAAAACCTAAAAAATACGATAAAAGCGAGCATAAAACAGGTATAAAGGTACCTTAAAAATAGCTCATTTTTGGCTCGAACAAATACTCTCACACCAAAATTTTGCTCGTCCTCGAGTAAAACAAAGTAAACTAACTAAAAGAAAATGAAAAATAAGAAAAAAAATCCTAACTCACTGTCGTAGGAATCACGATTGCATTTAGCGTATGCAACAAGCCCTTTAAACCCCTTGGACTCCCAAGTGGACAAGTGAGGTCTCGTGAGTGTTTCAAAGTGAAATACCCACAAAATTATTCAAAAATAAAGAAAAATCTTTTTGGTTTTTTCAAAACTGATATGTACAAAACTCGAAAAACATATGCACAACTCCTAATCAGCTAAATCACTCATTTACTCAATTATTAACCTGTATATACATAGAACGTACTTAAAAGCCCTTTACCTTCCTAAATGACATCAGAGCGCTAATTTTTCACCCCATTGAACATCAAGATTTTGAATCCATCCCGGTGCTCGTGTGCAAGTGTGTCATCATCTCCAGGACTTAGATTTACCAGAATTAGACTCAATCCCACTTAGTTCACATAACTACATTATTCTCATATTGACTTTGGAAGCAAGCTTTTCCAGTAGCAATATTGCCTCAAAGGGTAACATCCAGTAGCACGTGCCTCAAAGGGTAACACCCAGTAGCACGTGCCTCAAAGGGATACTTGTCATTCCAAATTTTATTCTTTTTCTTTCTATATTCATAATACAATGTTTTTCAATTTTTTCCAAAGTAATCATGCCACAAGTTAGTGGGAGAATCATTAATGAAAACCAAAGACCTAAAGATAATGATGAAAGAATAAACAAGGACTGGATCACACAACCTATAACGAATAACTGGAGTTAGAATCAGGACTTAGAATACCACATTTGAGGTCGGAGACTTATCATTCACATCCCATTTATATACAAGCTAATAAATAAAGCACAGGAGATTCAAACTAATAAGAAATAGTATAAATGTTCCCAAAAAAACAAAAATCATCCAAAAAAAAATTCAAAAATGGCACCTCACCCCCACACCAAAACTTCACAATGTCTTCATTGTGGGAATTAAGGCGCTAAAAAGCAAGTTCATAAGCTAAACAACCGCAAAACCTAAAATATATACAACTAGAACACCACCTGAAATCAAAAACAAAACCAAAAACAAAATAAAACAAAACACACACATATTCACAATAACAAACACAAACCTAAATTACTAAAGAAAGGAAAACAAAGATCAAAACCAAAACCAAAATCAGAACAAAACATGACCTAAACATACTTATTTACAACAAAAGGAAACTATTAAACAAAAAATTAGACCAAAGAAACACCAAGACCCACCACATAAAGAAATAAAAGAAAGTGAAACATAAAAACAACCCTAGATATCCACAGCTACAAGTATTTACAAAATCCTAATATATACAACTAGGTACGAAAAAGGAAGAAAAGAAATGAAAAAGAAAAGAAGGGTGGAACGATCATACCAGGTTGGATACAGATTGTACCCAAACTATAAAGCTTATGGAGCATCAGCCACTCCATATTAAGCTGAAAAAGTGCTACTTAAATCAAAACTCGTTAGAGCACGCAACAGCTTATCAAACACAGAAGCCCAACTCTCAATAGTATAGCAACTTTGGAAAACAGTGAGTTGGAACCAGATGGAGTACATCCACATAGTCAATAAAGCACAGGTAAGGGCCCGTTTAAACTTATCTAACAATGGGGCCCAATCAGGAAGAAAATGAACATACTCATAATGAGCCAGAAGTGAGGTCACAGGCCTAGAAACTATGTCAGCATGAACAAGCAATCTAAGCAAAATGGAGGATGCAAATTGCATAAGTCTGTTTAGTTCAATATGCATATGAGTCTAGTCTAAAGTAAAATTCTTAGTGATAATCATCTCAGACTCAACAAAATCAGACTTGCAATATCCAAAAAGGAAGTCAGTTTGAATAGGATCAACAGAAAATGATTCATACTCAACACAGGAATCCTTACTCAAACTCATATCGACATCAAACCCACGAAAAGATTCATATTCGATTTGCAAAATATTATCATCTGATTTATTTAGAAGGTTAGGAATGACGGGATCAAAAGAAAATGATTCAAATTCAACATGAGAACCCAAATCAAGACCTTCAGTAACATCAAACTCACATGAAAAAGATTCATATTCTACATAAAGAATATCATCATCAAAGTTCAACATAGTGGGTTCAGGCACCTCATCATGTAGCTCTTGTGAAACATCAGTTGAATCAACTAAATCATGAAGCACAACTTTAGGTGTGATGCTTATTTCTAACTCACTATCAAAGTCAGATTGTTCATCAGTGATGCCCTTAGGTGAGCTAGTGAACGGTGCAAGATCTGCTAATAGAGACTTAGGGAGGTCATTTGCTTGACCTAGACTAGGCAAAAGCATGCTTTCATTCAAATTAGGCCTAGCAGAATAAGAAGGCTCAAAGTCATCATCGAGACTAATGTCAGGTTTAGGAGATCCTAAACTAGAATCAATCTCACTAGAAGTCCCTCTAATCTGGTTAAAACATTGAAAATATTCAGCAATTCTCAATTTCATAGTCTCTAGCATTTGATCAGTCATATCATTGATTTTGTTTTCAAAACTTGCACATGTAACATCAACATAATCACGATAAGGACAAATGTAAGCATCATGATCAGGAGATTCACAATATTCACACAAAACAGGAGGCACATAAGAGTTACATGAGTCATAGGAATTCACAAAGGGATCTGAAGGGTAAGAATTAACATGACAATCGTACTTTCCATGAGTTGGGTACCTAAAAGTTGTATTAGCTTGTTCAACTGTATAGGTTTCCCAAGCTAATTTCTCAAAGAAATCCCAAACTTCATTTGGAGTTTTAGATAACAATTCTCTTAAACCTCCAGGAAAAATTGAATCGATATAACTCCTTGACTCAATGTTTAGACCGTCAAGAATGACCTCACAAATTTCCCACGTTTCAAAATTATGATTCAGTTGAGCACGATTATCATTAAGCCTCGAAAAGTAATTCCAAAAAGGTTCGTGCTCAAATTGCGCAAAATTGAAAACTGGCATTTTGAAAATTTTAAAGTTTTTCAAAAATTTTCAATTTTTTTGGGTTTTGAGAATTTTTCAATTTTTTTTGTGGTTTTCAAATGTTTTTGGATTTTTGAGCTTTTCCAATTTTTTTGGATTTTTGTAGGTTTTTTCAAATGTTTTTGGATTTTTGTGTTTTTTTTTAAAAAAAAAACGATGACCAAATCTTATGCCGTCATCCCTGGCAACAACGCCAAAAATGTTGATGGTTTTTGAGGGGGTGGAAAAATAAATTAAAGAAAAGAGAAACCTCAAGCACACGATATCGTTCGTAGTACTTTGAGGGTCGATTCACAGGGATGACGTTGAGATTATGGTCATTTATAAAGAAACGGTTAATTAACTAACTAATTAATCTAAATCAACTTAACCAAATATTATTTATTCTATGAACTATTTTTAATGAGCATGAGTAACCTAAATGGCCTAAAATCAACATTCAACACTAAAACTACCTAATCTAACTTGAAATTAATCCACTTTAAGCTATGAACTAAAACGGCAAGAATTTAACCCACTACTTAACATTCTTATTAAATGGTGAAACATGAACGGAAAAACAGAGAATCGAAATAGGGGAAGGCAAAATCGAATTTCGACCAACCAACCAAGAGGCGTTCAATCTGAACAAAACTAGAGCTAAGCAACAGGGAGGGGGATTTGGACTCAGGCAACCAAATTAAGCATAACACAGATTCAGAACATGATCTTCTAAACAAAATTAAATTAAACTAACATCAAGCAGAGCATAATCAATTGAACAGAGTTCAAGAGAACAACTATTAAACTTTAGGGCCTAGGTTCAACATAAAAACGGAGTAGCAGAGCAATCAAACTAGTGCTAATTGATAGTAAACCCACGACACAGGGGAAGCATTGCAACAACTCCATCATCATCAACAACCGAATTAGCAAACAGAGAAACAAACGAGCGTGGCAGATTCCGAGAAAGGGGTATAATGCAATTGAAATAGAGCAAAGGCAAGTGAGTACTCACAAAGGCTTTAGCTACCCAGAATGCAACCATCGAACAACGTTAAACAAACCAGAAACAAGGGAGGGGGAAATCGACGAAATAAACCCAGAAATTCTTACAATTACAACTGAAATTCTCTATTAACCCTTCGAAATTCACAATTCAAAACCTATTACATGAACTTAAAGTTGAAAACAACTGAAATTCGAAACCCTAAATCGAAAACTTAATCTGGAAACCGAATAGAAAAACGAAATTTAACTAAACCTAAAACGGAATTTAAATCCTAATCTAACCCTAAATTTACCTTAACCTTACCTAACTTCGAAGCTTCAATGGCGTCGCTGCTCCTAAATACCCGAACCTTCTCGAGTCTTCACCGTCGATTTGGGGTGGTGCCGTGGATGGTGACGATGAGAGCCAGCAAAGGGTGGGTACGTGGAGTTTGCAGCGTGAATTGCGGACGAGGATGGTTGATGAGGGTGGGTTTTCGAAGTCTGTGGGTTTTTGGGGTTTCTGGGTTTTGGGTTTCGGGATTACTGTGGGCTGGGGTTGTTTTGGGAAGAGACATGGGAGAGAGAGAACGGGATCGAGAGAGGATGGGCATGGTGGTAATGGATGAGGGTCGAGGGTTCTGGGTAACGAAGTCGGGGAGAGAGAACAAGAAGACGCGAAGGGAAGGAGAGAGAAATTGAAGGGGATGGGGATTTTAAGTGCTGAACCGGTTCGGGTGAACCGATTTTAATTAAACCGGCCAGTCCGGTTTTTTAATTGCTGGACCGATTTTCTTGTAATTTGGACCGGTTTTTGACGATTTTGTCCGGTTCTTCAATTCCTGACATTTTGTTCGCCATTTTCTATCATTTTTGGCCCTTTTTCACATTTATTGAAAATCTGCAAAATAAAATAAAATAAGTTAAAAACCTAAAAAATACGATAAAAACAAGCATAAAACAGGGGTAAAAGTATCTTAAAAATAGCTCATTTTTTGCTTGAACACTTACGTTCATAATTCACATTTAGGAAATAAGCATGCCGTACTCATGTCATCTTCAAAGCATAGGTAGCCGACAAAACACGTCATTCTCAAAACATAACTAACCAACTAAACAAGCCATTTTCAAAGCATAACTAATCAACTAAACATGTCATTTTGAAAGCATAACTAACTGGCTACATATGCCATCTTCAAGCATAACTAATCAACTAAACATATATTGATTTAAAACATTCTTAGGTTGTTTCAGAAGCTACTTTTGAACATGACTTAGCTAATTAGCAAGCATTGGTTTGAACATGAATTGACTAATTTAGCATGCATCGATGTAACGTGTTCTTTATTCACAAAATAATCAATTTACTAATCATAAAAGCCTCAAACTCTACCCCTATGGTAGCCTCTTCCTCAGTCCATTTTCGGTCCAATTTTCAGCCTCCTTTTAATCAAAATATAGGGCACATCTTCTGCCCATCTAAGGTGACTTTCTAACCCAACCAGGCAACGTTTCAAGCATAAACGTTAGTTGAATCCTAGGTAGTTTATCATCAACCTAAGCATGCATAATCTAAATATGAGTTTAGTTGAACAAAACAAGCATAATCGCCTCTCCCGTTTTTCAGCTAATCTAACTAACCTTAAACTACCATGCAACATGACTCGAGGGCTAAATCGTTTTTGAAATTACTAATAATTTAGGAGGTGAGAAACGCCCACCTGGACTCCAAGCTAAGGACCCGATTTGGGTGATTTTTGGATGGCCCGAATTCCGATTCTACCCCCCGCTGCCATGTTGTTGTTGTTGCTGCTACTCTGGTGGTCGGTGGTCACCGACATGGGTCCCACCGTCAACGACGATGGTCGTGGTGGTGTGGGGCTGAGGGTTTCAAACCCCAATCCCTCGAGTCTTTCTCTCTCTCTCCTCACTCAATCTCCCTCTCTTTCCCTCATCTGTCGGGCTCAGGGATCGTGGCTAGTGCACAATGCGGTTGACGGCTTATTCGCCGACATGCCACCGCTATCGTCCCTCTGGCTTGCCCCCTCCTCGGCCCTCTCTCTCTCTATTGGTGGTTTCAGGGGCTGGGGTCGAGAGAACCTGTCCCCTCTTGATCCCTGACCGAAAATTAGATAGGGGCTTCAACCCCTTTTTGATATTTTTTTTTGTTGCTTGCCCATTCAACTAACATCGCTAGTCTAATTTCTAATCTCGTGCCTCATGTCCTAACCTGAATCGATGATACGACCCTTCGTCGATTATTCGATCCCAAATATGTCAAGGTTCGATTTAATAAATCTCGAAACCAATGCTAAAGTAAACAACCTAATCGTATTGGGGTTCCTACTCGAATTAGTACCGTTAATAATCTTTATTAATGCTTGCTAAAAATCATCGAAGGATTTTCAAAACTAATACTAATAATATTAATAATGACGAAAGCGTTCTTTTTAGTAAAATTATCGGTCACATAAACACATCAATGATAATTTAACTTATATAGTTAATAAAAATACAATTTTATGATGCAAAAAGGCAATACGACCAGCTTAACATAAATTAGGGAACGCGGGCGTTGCATTCTCCCCCTTCAAAGAATTTCGTCCTCAAAATTCCAAACTATGTTCGTTCGTACCTAAGATGAGCACACACATGACACAATCTACACAACTCGCACTATAATCCAAAATCTTGTTCTATAATTAGTTGAAAATCGGAAAAAGACTTATGGCAGTCTCCTCTTTGCCAATCCTCTTCAAGCGTCTACTCACTCTATTTAGGCGTCGAGAGAAAATCACATTGAAGAGGGGCAAATGAGTTAGCATGGACAACCATATTGAGCTTGTTTTGAAAACGAACATAGACTTTTGATTATCTAGACTCAGTTCGCATGGCAAGCAACAATTCTATGCATATGCACCTATAAGTGGGCATCTAAGGCATGAAAATCGGAACAATGATATCTTAAGGTCATATACTAGTAGTCTCATTCTAAAACATGAATTCAAGTCACTTTTGGGATCACAATGATTAACATGGAGACTCCTATAATACATTTAGAATAATAAGAATGTCACATAGCATCACATGGCATCATTTAAGCACAATAGCATCGCATAGTATTAGCAATTCAACATTCCCAAGTCTAGGAATTGGAAGTAACATGAAACCGTCAAATATGCATATAGCAAGCAATTTACAAAAGAAAAGCATATAAAATTGATATTGCTATGTGTTTACATCAATCTAAGGTTAAATCATTAATTGGAAAGTTACCACATTACACTAAGGTAGCAAAGATATCAAATTACGCCACATTGGCAATGAAGAAACTTGAAGTAGCATTCAAGATTACATTGACATCATGTAGGGTTAACAACAAAGCATTGTAGATCAAGAATCACGAATAGCATGAACTAGCATAACATGTCGATGGGAACAACTTTGAGAAGGAAATGCTAGGGCAAGAATGTAAGTCTATGGTTTTGGCGGTGGTGAGGCTTTACCTAAAGTCCCCACTTGGCGACCGATCGTCCCTTAAATCATAGGTTCGTGCAAATGAATGGGCATGCTCCTAGACGAATCCTGGGCCTGTGGCTTATGGGCCTTCATGCTTCTGCTGCGCTACTCTAATAAAACATGTAGGGGCAAGAATATGTGAATGTAAGTTTCTAAGGTCATCTCATCATGCTTCAAATACGGGCGTATGTAGTTACTTAGCTGTAACATGGAATCATGGAATCCATGGAATGCAAATAATGAGCCAAAGGTCATGTCATGCCATGAATTACGAAACTTAAATCATTTGGATAATCAAGTCACATACCCAACCAACTTAAGTCAAGCAAATACCAAGATATGCATTTACTGAGCCAAATCATTCACAAGACACTTGAATAACCGCACAAGAGGATCCTAAGCAATTATACGGGTTCCCATGACCTCTATACTTTGCATAACATTATGCTTATGCTTCAAAACACATAAACTCACGGTAGTGTCTCAAGAAAAGGCATCTAGGCAGGTATACATGAATGCAATCCTCATTTAAAACCTAAGGTTGAGGTTATGCCTTGAGGTTTATCCCAACAGTTTGGAGTTGGCCATGAATCCACTAACAAGGGGTAAGATCAACGACATTATTGGTATTATGGATACACATTGAGGTTTTGCAACACATTTGTCTTAGAAAGGTAATTGTAGAGGTTCAAGGAATTTTTAGTACAGATGAGAAGGTTTCGCATTTTACTATGGGCATTCTTACTTCTACACTTGGTGCTTGTCGCCTCAGGGGGTAACGAGGTGATGCATGTGGTGTAACAATTCCAAAGTATGCTAGATCCTTTCTCCCCTGCGTTTTCTAGGTGTATTGGGGTTTGATATAGCCAGGACACTACCAATTTCACATAGGACATCAAACACATTGTACAAGTGACATTAAGCATTGCGCTAGACAATGAGGACAATTTTCATGCAATGGCCAAGAGAAATGCACTACTATTGCTTAATTTCTATCCAAGCATATCGAAATCTCATTTAATTTCTTACAATTCCAATTTCAAGTATGGGGGGTATCACCTAGTGAGATTTTCAGTCATAGAAAGCCGCCTCCAATCACTTGCAACAAATCATCATTAAGACATTCAATAATGCATACACCTTGGCATGTGAACATTCAAAATCATTTGATTACACACAGAGAGTTAAGCTCGTACGGCTAACCCAAGCATTATCACAAAGCAAATGCGAGTCTTTGGTTGTAACAATAAGACCCAACCAAACAATTAGAAAGGTCTCCAATGCGAAAGCATAACCCTAACCCACTAATTGGAAGACTTTGATTTTCAAGGTCCTTAGGTTTTCAAACGGAAATAGTTTAACTGCTTTTAGCTCTTTCTTTACCAACCTTTGAGTCTTTCTCTCTCTATCCTCACTCAATCTCCCTCTCTCTCCCTTATCTGCCGAGTTCAAGGATCGTGGATAGTGCGTGAGACGGCCGACGGCTGATTCGCTGGCATGCCACCGCTGTCGTCCCTCTAGCTTGCCCCCTCCTCGGCCTTCTCTCTCTCGCTGTTGGTGGTTTCGGGGGCTGGGGTCGAGAGAACCTCCCCCCCCTCTTGGTCGCTGATCGAAAGTTAGATAGGGGCTTCGGCCCCTTTTGGATTTTTTTTGTTTGTTTGTTGCTTGCCCATTCAACTAACATCGCCAGTCTAATTCCTAATCTCGTACCTCATATCCTAACCCCAATCAATGATTCGACCCTTTATCGATTATTTGATCCTAAATATGTCAAGGTTCGATTTAATAAACCTAGAAACTAATTCTAAGGTAAACAACCTAATCGTATTCGGGTTCCTACTTGAATTAGTACCATTAATAATCTTTATTAACGCTTACTAAAACTCATTGAAGGATTTTCAAAACTAATAATAACAATATTAATAGTGACAAAAACATTCTTTTTAGTAAAATTATCGGACACATAAACACATTAATAATAATTTACCTCATATAGTTAATAAAAATACGATTTTACGGCGCAAAAAGGCGATATGACCAGCTTAACGTAAATTTGGGAACGCGGGCGTTACATTGGGGTTCGAATTGAGTTAGAATAAAATGTGTATGTTGGCTTAACTTATAAGGAAAGAATGAGCGATAAGCATGAATGTGTAATTAAATGACTGTGTGGGTGAGACTGTGAACTATGTTATGATATTGAAGGCCATTGCCTTCCCCGGTTAAAAAGTGCATGCATGTGAGCAGCCATATACGCTATTAGGACATAGGCCAGGTTATCGGTAACCGTCTATGTGGATGGTAGGCCCAAGGTCTGGATTAAGCGGTAACCGTCCAAGTCAACAGTAGGCAAGGTTGAGGGTAAAAGGCTGCGCTAAAACCTAAGTACAAGCCATGAGACCCGAAAGGGTCGCTCACCCTTAAGAAAATGGAAATTATAAAAGAGAATTGTATGACAAGATGCTCCAACCGTGAGTGTTTAATTGTGGTCTGTATGTCTCCCCTCCCCCTAAAATGTTTTAAAAATGAATTTCTGTGGGTGTTTGACTGTTAGGGATGATTGTTATTGAGTATATCTCATTTTGTGAAATGTTCTGTTCCCAAGAGAAGCGTGTACATGTGCGAGCGGGGACATAGAGTTAGAGCGAGTCTCCGTCGTTTAAACTATAGTTATTTGAGAAGGAACATGTATTGGATTTTGTTAAGTTTAGTAGTGGCTGAAACTGTGGTTGAAACCTTTTAATTGAGATCTCATTCAAGAATATTTTGCTTGAAGTTTGATCGATACTCAGCCTAGTGTTTCCACAAAGAAAATACGACAGTAACACCCCTGTTAGGTTTTCCACTGCCACATAGGCTAATATTAGTAATAAAGAAAAGAATTAGAAATTTGGGTTGTCCCAATATATTAATTATATATATATATACATATATATATATATATATATATATATATATACATACATACATACACACCTACATGTATATATGTA
>JACYFF010031955.1:83159776-83169022 GCA_017589665.1 Selenicereus undatus
TTTGTTGCTTCGGTAAGTTAAGCGTTGGTAAGTTACGCATGTTTACATATCGCTTTTCAATATATCATGATGGTTAGAATACTAAATTGTGAAATTGAAACCGAGATGGTAGTTGGATGGTTTGATGTAGAACTATGAGTGGTTCAAGTTTCTTGTGGTACGGTGCCTATGAGGAGGGAGTCTGGGTTGTGATTATCGCATTCGTGTGGATTGCGAGGCCATGTGTGGTTTATGTTGCTAAGTTGAATTGTGAAGTGTTTGAATGTGTACATGTGCACCCCTACCCTTTCTATGCCATTAAGTTTGATTACTTGCATAAGGGTGAGTCTTGAAAAAGAAAGATTTCATGTTTTGAAATGATAGTAGCCATAATTATTAGTGCATGATGGCCTATTTTAACTAAATGAATACAATTTTGGGAGTGAACTCGCTCGAACGGCGGAATCCTTAAAGAGTTTTACAAAGGCGTGAGTTGCATGATAAAATATTTCCCTGTGAGAGGCAGTAAACATATTAGTCATTATGACCAATTTAAATGGCTAAGATAAGTACTTAGGGACAATATATGAGAGTGAATCTGCTTGAACGGGGGAATCCCTATAGCCTAGGGAGTAATCCTTAGAGACCCTGACGAGGGTTAAGGTTTAAAAGTTAGTTGTGATCCCGAGAGTAAGAGCTTAGTGTGAGTTAATTCCACTGGGATTGAGTGTAGATCTCTCCCAACCAGCACTTTGTGATGATCTTATGCCCAGAGTAGTTTCCTAATAAGTAAGAAAAGCAATTGGCGTTTCGCCTTTTTTAAGTATTTCAAAAAGAACGTTTTTAAGGGTCATTATGAGACCAATATGAAAGAGATTCTATGAAGAATATGAGCCCAAAGAGGCTAACTAAAGTGTTTCCAGAAAAAGAAAAGGAAGATTTTCATGCACACCATGTGAATAAGAACCTAAGTGCAGCATAAATTAAATTCCATCTACAGCTTGGTCATACCCTTGTAATGCATCGAGCATATGAGTTTGAATGTGCATTTTTAGCTAATGAAAGTCCGTGGCATAAACTCAGCTTCATATGTTTAGCATCTCATATGTGTAAATTAGATAGATAAAGCATAAATCACAAATTATATCACGTAATCTATGAAAGAAAGTTATGTGCTTAGCCTCGTTGCTTGCTTAAGTGTTTGATTACCTATTAGTAAAGAAGTTTGGTCATCTAGAAAGTTAGAAATGTGTTGAGTGGTTAAAGTGGAGCTTATGGTTAGTTATATTTCTATAAGAACTTCATGAATGCCTAATACGATAGTAAAGTATGAATACGTGAGATGTGACTATTAAAGATATTATTGCCTGCAACAGTTTTGGTTTTAAGGGGTCGGGGGATACTCACTGAGCGTGTGGTTGCTCATCCCACTACTCTTTCGCCCTTTTCCCTAGGTTTTCTTTATGATAGGAAGAAGTTGAGTCATCCATGCCGAAACAAAAGCTTCCCTTGCTTAAAGGGAGTCAAGTGTGCCCATAGTGACGTAGTCTCGCTGCTTGATGATGTTATAGAATGTATTCTTAGTTTGTAAACGTTTGTAAACAAGTATTCTAGTTCATGTAATGCATATTGTTTATGAGTCACTCTGTGTGGCCATATGAGCCAACCATCTAGTTAGTTAGATGTCTTCTTGGTTAAAGTTCGTTATGTTTTGGGATGTAAACCCCAATACTCCGTTTGTGTGACCTGTTGAGTTGTATTTTTCATTTCTTCTTTATTCATGAGCTATTCTGTTTGGTGTACTCCAAGCGAGTTGCTCGTTGAGTTATGAACTTTGGCGTGTAGCCGTTAAACTTCTTTTAAATGTTTTACGCTTCTATTGATTTACAGAGGTTTATTGTAAGGCTTTTAGCCTGGAAACAGTCGATTTTTAGGGAAAACTCTGTTCGTTTCACCCCTGAAATTAAATAGAAAGTTAAGAAAACGTAACGCTTCCGGCCCTAGGGGCTGGGGGTGTTACATTGATGGTATCAAAGCATGGTCCTGCGGCCATTGGTCGCAACTTGAGTCTTGCATTTCATATGTTCGCCTAGGAACACTTCATGGTTATATGACGTATGCCTGCTTTGTGTGCAAGTGTGCCTCATAGTATGGCCATTTGTGACTTGTGTAAGGCTCGAGTAGGTCGATCTACTAAAAGTGGTGAGTTGGACGTTAGTATAAGAGTCAAATAGCTCCCCACCTCGAGGGGAAGTTGTGGGTGCTCATTGATATAATATGTTCCTAATGTGCTAATTGAGTTCATTGATTGACTTTTATGCGATCCGGTTAAGCCGATTCGGATAAAATTTAAGCCATGTGTTAGGATGTGTGCCTAATTCATTTCCACGTTCTTATGTGAGCTAAGTGATGTTTTGAATGGTGAATGTCTCCTTCGTGCACTCTAATAAGACAATCAATAGTTTAAGCACGTCGATTTAATCTCGAACAATTGAAAAATCTTTCTCTAAGCTCATCTTTGCCCCTAAAGCACTATTTGC
This sequence comes from Selenicereus undatus, assembly GCA_017589665.1. Taxonomy (NCBI): domain Eukaryota; kingdom Viridiplantae; phylum Streptophyta; class Magnoliopsida; order Caryophyllales; family Cactaceae; genus Selenicereus; species Selenicereus undatus. The sequence goes on from JACYFF010031955.1 coordinate 83,162,296, forward strand.
TCCTCGGACCCCATAATGGAGTCAGCGGACGTACTCGAGGGTTGGTAGAGAGAAAGCTAGTAGCAGTTAATCATCATTTTATTAAAGACAAAGAGATTCGAAATAGTTAAGCTATTTTTCATCCTTTGAAACTCTAGATTTTAAGACGTTAATGTCGTTTTGACTGTCGAGCCAAGTTTATCTTTCACCGAAGGATTAACTTTTCGTTAGTGATGATGAGGTAGTTTAGATTCACAAATTGCGCCCTTATGCTTATCAAATGTTACTTGTAAATGTGTATGTGCGAAGATGTGTACGTCGATAGAATCCTTCGCATTGAGCTAGGAAAGGAATGATAAGAAATTAGTTGCTATGACTGATAATCCAACTAAATGGTACCTTGTTGTTGTGAATTTCAATTGCCTGAGTGAAATTAAGGGATATTTTCTTATACGTGTTTGAAAGACTATGTGCTATTGGTAGGATGTGGATAAACATTGCGTAAGTGTACCTACCATTCTCCTTCTTTGGCATTGTTGCCTAAATTGTGGATTACTTGCTTTCTATTATACGGACTATTATTCGTGAATGGGGTGACAATGTTTTGGCTCGAACAAACCCTAATACACCTAGAAAGCGAAAGGGAGGAAGAACCTAGCTGACTTTGGAATTGTACATAGTAAACGATCCCTACTAAGGTAAGCGACCTACAGTGAGACTCCTATGATCACCTGTGGGATGAGTGTACCTCGTAAGACCTCAACTGGTACCTATAAGACCAGTAATGTCAACCATACGCAAACAACCCTAGCAGCTAGACACCAATCCTTCCTAAATTAGATGGTGTTTAGGGCAAGCCATTGACCACTGGTAACAAATGGGGATTGTACGCGTTTATACAAGTTTAGGTGTCCTTTCTATATGACGACCCCGCAAGTCTGCATGTCTTAAGTATTTATTATGACGCCAAATGATGTTGTGTGAAGTCTCTATTGCCTCGCTATGAAATGAAACCCCCTGGCTAAGTAACTCAGTTTTGAAATGCTTCGATTTTGTATGCTAGTGAATGAGCTTGACTTGAGTCGAATTGCTATGTGACTTTATTGTTCCGATTATCTAAGTTTTGCGACTCATGACATAGCATAACCTCTTACTTGTTGCTTGCATTCCGTGAAGTCTATGATTCCGCGTAATAGCTGAATAACCGCCTACACACATATTGAAGCATGGTAAGGCGACCCTAGAGGCTTGAATTCACGTCTGCTTACCCTTATATGTTTGATCAGAATAGCGCATGGGAAGCATGTAGGCCTGTAAACCACAGATCCAGGATTCGTCTAGGAGCATAATCATTCATTTGTATGAATCTATGACTTAAAAGACAATCAGTTCCAAGTAGGGACCTTAGTAAAGTCTTCCCCATCAAAAACCATCGATTTGCATTCTTACCTTGGCGCTTCCTTCCCAAGTTGTTCTTAACAACATGTATTGTTGGTTCGTGTTACATGTGACTCATAATTGTTGGTATGTTCTGTGATTGATTCTACATGATGCCAATGTGACTTCAGATGCCACTTCATGTTCCGTCATTGTCGATGTGGCACAACATAATGTCCCTACTATCTTAGTACGATGTGGTAGCTTCCTAATCAATGGATTTTACCTTAGAGTGATATGATTTCTTCATGCCTTTGAATGAACCTGACTAAGTTAACTGCCTTCATACGAACCTGACATATCCTGAATAAGTTGTCATGAATGAAAGGCCTAAAAGTTAGCTGGGATTGATGTACAGACATTGGAATGCTAGTGCATATGTTTTCCTTTTGTTAATTTGCTTGACTTGTATGTTTTAGACGCATTCATGCTCCTCAGGACTCCTAGGCTTAAGAATACCAGATTGCTAATACTATGCGATGCTATTATGCTTAAATGATACTATGTGGTGCTATGTGGCATTTTTATTATTCTAAATGTGTTATAAGAGTCTCCATGTTAATCATTGTGATCCCAAAAGTGACTTGAATTCATGTTTTAGAATGAGATTGCTAGTGTATGACCTTAAGATGTCATTGTCTCGATTGTCATGCCTTTAAATGCCCACTTATAGATGCATATGCATAGAATTATTGCTTGCCGTGCAAACTAAGTCTAGATTATCGAAAATCTTTGTTCATTCTTCAAAACAAACTCGATATGGTTTTCCACGTCAACTCATTTACCCCTCTTCGATGCGATTTACCCTCGGCGCCTAAATAGAGTGAGTAGACACTTGAAGAGGATTAGCGAGGAGGAGAGTGGATACCATAAGCCATTTTCTTTCGATTTAAAAAAAGTAGTGTCTGCAAAATGAAACCTTTTGAAAACCTACCACATAGATCCTAGTTGTGTGCGTGCATTCAAGGAAAGATTGAAATTAGATTTAGAATTTCAAGGACGAAATTCTTTTAAGGGGGGAATAGTGTAAGACTGCATTTTTGTTTTCCGTTAAACTAACTGTATTACCTTTTTATGTTATAAAATCGTATTTTTAGTAACTGTATGAGTTAAATTATTATCGATGTGCTTATGGGAGCTATAATTTTATTAAAAAGGGATTATTATGGCTATTATTGATTTTAAAGTTAATTCGTTCTATTTGTGCCTCTAAATTATAGCGATAGTTTAATTTAGTCGTTATTCGATTTATTTAGTCGTTTCTTGAATACGATTAGGTTGTCAACCTGAGAAGTCGTTCGATGTTTAATAAATCGAACCTTTACATATTGGGGAACGAATAGTCGATAGAAGTTTGTATTAACGATTCGGGTTTAGAGTTCGGGATATGAACTAAACTAGTGGTACCAATTACTGAACAGTTTGAGACAAGAAAAAAAGGGAGAGTAAAAAGGGGGCTAAGCCCCTTTCTTTCAGGGAGAAATCATGAAAGGGGGGGGCTTTCTTCGAGCTCCTCATGACCCCCCCGACCACCACACCACACCACAGCGAGAGAGAGAAGAGAGGGTAAAAGGAGGCCGGCCGGCGACGGCAACGGCGATAGCGGCGGCGAGCAGAGAATGACAGAGAGAGCGAGCGAGACTGAGATGAAGGTCGGGGCGGTGGTGGTCGTGACAACGCACAATTGACGCCGACGCGACGGCTAGGTATCACCAACGAGGTGTTTCCGGTGAGGGTCGAGTCCAACGACCACTATAGCAGCAACAGAAATGCAATTAAGCGGGTCAAAAACCGGGTTCGGGCAAGGCTGATTCGAATTGGTGGTTAAGCTTCAAAATTTGGGACAAATTTCTAGGTTTTCAAGCATCCAATCGAGCCCAAAAGCCCTTAGAACGGGTCCTTAGCTTGGATTTGAGGTGGGTGTTTCTCGCCTCCTAATTATTAGTAGTTTTGGAATCGTTTTAAGTTTTAAGTTGTGATACATGTTAAGTTTAGTTAGTTTATGTCTGAAAATGACTTCGGATCGTTAAATGTTTGTTTAGTTGATTAATACGCGAAAGTGGCTTTGAATCGATTCAAGTTAATTTAGTTAGTTCATGCCTGAAAGTTTAGTTCGAAATGAGTTATGTATGTTTAGAATCGATTCAAGTGAATTTAGTTAATACATGCCTGAAAAATAGTTTCGAATTAACACGTTAGCATTCGTATCGATGCTTGTTTAATTAAGTTAATTTATGCCTAAAAAGTAGTTTCGAATTAACATGTTAGTATTCGAATCGATGCTTGTTTAATTAAGTTAATTCATGCCTAAAAAGTAGTTTTGAATTAACATGTTATCATTTGAATCGATGCTTGTTTAATTAAGTTAATTCATGCCAAAAAAAAGTAGTTTCGAATTAGCATGTTAGCATTCAAATCGAAATAGGGTAAATTTAGTTAATTCATGTTCGTTTAATAACTTCGAAATGAATTATGAACGTTTAGAATCGATAAATGTACACTTAGTTAATTCATGATCGTTTAATAACTTTGCAGTAAGCTATAAATGCTTACAATTGATATATGTATGCGTAGTCAATTCATGTTCGATTAACAGCTTTCAAAAAGAAACGAACACCTTGAATGGACTTATGCTTAAACGGCTTAATTAGGTTCGAATAGTAACTTCGATATAATAAACGAATGCCTTGAATCGTATTATGTTTAAGTGACCTATTTAGATTCGAATAATGACTTCGATAAAATAAACAAACGTCTAGAATCGTATTATATTTATATGGCTTAATTAGGCTTAAAATAAAACTTCGAATCAATGAATGAGCGCCTCGAATTGATACTTGTCCGTTTAGTTGAATTATGCTTGTGAAATAGCTTTGAAAACAACATTCAAATGACGAAATGGGCATGCTTACCCCTTAACTGCAATACATGAATGTAATCGTGTTTCATGTTAGTTAGTTTAACTCAGCTTACTAAACATTCGTTTTTAGTTAAGGTCGTGTGAATGCATATATATATATATATATATATATATATATATATATATATATATATATGCACATATGTATGTATGGTTATTACCGTTGGTTGCAGCGCATTGCTAATTGTTATTTGTTGGTTTGGTAAGTTAAGCATTAGTAAGCTACTCGTGTTTACATATCGCTTTTCAATATATCATGATGATTAAAATACTAAATTGTGAAATTGAAACCGAGATGGTAGTTGGATGGTTTGAGGTAGCACTATGAGTGGTTCGAGGTTCTTGTGGTACAGTGCTTGTAAGGAGGGAGCCTGGGTTGTGATTACCGCAATCGTGTGGATTGCGAGGCCATGTGTGGCTCATGTTGCTAAGTTGAATTATGAAGTGTTTGAATGTGTACATGTGCACCCCTACCCTTTCTATGCCATTAAGTTTGATTACTTACATAAGGGAGAGTTTTGAAAAAGAAAGATTTCATGTTTCGAAATGATAGTAGTCATAATTATTAGTGCATGATGGCCTATTTTAACTAAATGAATACATTTTTGGGGGTGAACTCGCTCGAACGGGGGAATCCCTAAAGAGTTTTACAAAGGCTTGAGTTGCATGATAAAGAATTTCGCTGTGAGAGGCAGCAAACATATTAGTCGTTATGACCAGTTTAAATGGCTAAGATAAGTGCTTAGGGACAATATATGGGAGTGAACCTGCTTGAACGGGGGAATCCCTATAACCTAGGGAGTAATCCTTAGAGACCGTGACGAGGATTAAGGTCCAAAAGTTAGTTGCCATCCTGGGAGTAAGAGCTTAGTGTGAGTTAATCTCACTGGGATTGAGTGTAGATATCTCCCAACCAGCACTTTGTGATGATCTTATGCCCAGAGTAGTTTCCTAATAAGTAAGAAAAGCAGTTGGCGTTTCGCCTTTTTAAGTATTTCAAAAAGAAAGTTTTTAAGGGTCATTATGAGACTAATATGAAAGAGATTCTATGAAGAATATGAGCCCATAGAGGCTAAGCTACATGTTTCCAGAAAAAGAAAAGGAAGATTTTCATGCATACCATTTGAATAAGAACCTAAGTGCAGCACAAATGAAATTCGATGTACAGCTTGGTCATACCCTTGTAATGCAACGAGCATATGAGTTTGAATGTGCATGTTTAGCTAATGAAAGTCGAGCATATGAGTTTGAATGTGCATGTTTAGCTAATGAAAGTCAGTGGCATAAACTCTACTTCATATGTTTCATCTTATGTGAGTAAATTAGATAGATAAAGCATAAATCAAGAATTATATCACATAATCTATGAAAGAAAGTTCTGTGCTTAGCCTCATTGCTTGCTTAAGTGTTTGACTACCTGTTGGTAAAGAAGTTTCGTCATCTAGAAAGTTAGAAATGTGTTGAGTGTTTAAAGTGGAGCTTATGGTTAGTGATATTTCTATAAGAACTTCGTGAATGCCTAACATGACAGTAAAGTATGAATACGTGAGATGTGACTATTAAAGATATTATTGCCTGCAACGGTTTTGGTTTTAAGGGGGTCAGGGGACACTCACTGAGCATGTGGTTGCTCATCCCACTACTCTTTCCCCCTTTTCCCTAGGTTTTCTTTATGACAAGAAGAAGTTGAGTCAGCCATGCCGAAACGAAAGCTTCCCTTGCTTAAAGGGAGTCAAGTGTGCCCATAGTGACGTAGTCTCACTGCTTGATGATGTTATAGAATGTATTCTTAGTTTGTAAACGTTTGTAAACAAGTATTCTAGTTCATGAAATGCATATTGTTTATGAGTCGCTCTGTATGGCCATTTGAACCAACCATCTAGTTTGTTAGATGTCTTCTTGGTTAAAGTTAGTTATGTTTTGGGTTGTAAACCCCAATACTTCGATTGTGTGAACCGTTGACTTGTATCTTTCATTTCTTCTTTATTCACGAACTGTTATGTTTGGTGTACTCCGAACGCGTTGCTCCTTGAGTTATGAACTCCGACGTGTAGCCGTTGAGCTTCTTTTAAATGTTTCATGGTTCTGTTCATTTGCAGGGGTTTATTGTAAGGCATTTAGCCTAGAAACGTTCAGTTTTTCAGGAAAACTATGTCCGTTTTGCCCCGAAAATTAAGTAGAAAGATAAGAAAACGTAACACCACCGGCCCCATGGGTTGGGGGTGTTACAATATATAAATATATATATATATATATATATATATATATATATATATATATACATATAATGTATATACATATATATTTATATGTACATATACATATATATGTACATATAATGTATATACATATATATTTATATGTACATACATATATATATACATACATATA
>JACYFF010031955.1:83169422-83183239 GCA_017589665.1 Selenicereus undatus
TATATATATATATGTATATATATAAGAGAAGGAAAGGGAGAGAAAGGGAGAGGGTTAGAGGCTTTGTCGTACCATTGAACAAATTAAAAATTTCCTTATTTTAAATTTAGCACATAATATGGCCCAAGTAGGGGTCCATCTGCGGAGGAAGATATAAATTTTTACGTTTACCTAATATCTTGTTGAAATTTTATGAAATTAATTTATATTAGTTTTAATTAGACTAAGAAAAATCTGAAGACTACTGTCTCAAATTATTTAGTATTATGAATCTAAATATGCTCCTAAAACTGTTAAAAATATCCTATGATAATCATGTAACTAGTAAAATCAGAAAACAGTGCAAAAATCAAAGACAAACTTAAAACAGAAAATATTATTCTGAAAAATAAAATATAAAATTGCGAAAAAATGTTTCTAAGTTTTATAAACCTAGGAAAAATACTAAAACATGCAGATTGTGAACCAAGTGTTGCAAAAATTTCAAAATAGAATATCAAAAGCTGAAGAGGAACTTTAAAAATGCAGAAAAATGCTAAATAGAAAATTAAAATTAAAATAAATCTACAAAACTCACTTATTAAACTATCCTAAAATTATCGTAAAATTTAATTAATAATATTCAAAAAATAGAAAAAATTGAATTAAAACCTAAAATAAAATGGAAGGTATCTAAAACAGAAAAGCAAAATAAATTATTCTTCATTAATTAAAAAGTAAAAAATAAAAAAAATGTCCACAATCAACTTCCTGACTTACTACACTAAAACAAATCCTAAAACACAAAATATAAAGTCGAAAACTCAATTTTTAGATTCATGAAACTAACAATCTGCACTTTATTCCTAGAACAAGTTTAAAAATAAAATCTAGAAAAGTTATTAATTAAAATTCAAAAATTCCATACTTAATCCCAATAAAACAAAGACACTTTTAAAACCCTAAAATAATCTAAAATGTAAAAATAATTAACAATTACTAATTTTAAACTTAAAATCAAACAAACTAACAAGATTGCCCTAAATAAAATCATATTTTTAAACCTAATTTAGACCTAGGAGTTTGATAATTTAAAAATCACCAAATCACAGCAAAAATACTAAACTATTAAAGGGGGATTTAAACTGAGCAAAGAACAATTAATAAATGAACAACTAAAAAATGAAAACATTTAACTAAGAGAATAACAGGAAAATATTAATCAAGAATAACCAAATCTAATAAATCACTTGACCTAATTATGATTCACCATGCCTTAATTTATATCTATCATTAATACTATCCATCATTCATTATTGTAATAGCTACACATTAGAAAAGACCTACTAGCGGTTCTTTCTCAATTTTTTAGTTTAACTTCTAAGACCAGACCTAGATTTAAACTCTTCTAATTAAATCAACTAATTTATACCAGCATAAGTTAACTAATTTAATTAGAGCATTGAACATGTCTAACCCTAGCAAATTACAATTACTAGCAATTATAATTAACTAGTCCTTATCTGAAAACCTAATTCAAGTCATAATAAAACTAATCCAGACCAGCCTTAAATCAATTTTTATAATAACAATTTTAATGAATCTTATTCTCACAAGATATTTAAATTAAATAATGAAATAAATATGAATAACAATCAACTTAATTTAAAACATAAATTTGACATGGTTTTACACAATCAAGCCAAGTGGAATAAAATTTAACCTAACATATTAAATAAACCACAAACTAATTCATTTAACATGTTTGGATTAAATAAAAGAAAAAACAAATAAAGTAAACTAATGCTAAAATACTAAGAATTTACTAATGAATAGGTAGATTAGAATGACAAGCGATTACACTGTGCAAGTCTCAAACCGCTGACTCGGATTAAGTGGCAAACAACAGCAGGTAGCGGTGGTGGCCTGGAGGTGATCAAATGTGTAGTCTTATTGGATGATGGGGTCTGCGACGATGACGATGGTGTGTATTTTGTATGATGAATGATGGGGGCAGTGGGTAAAGGTAGATGAGGGAAGATATATGTTGGCGTGATGGTTGCTGTGCGTGTGTTGTTTTATGGTCGATGATGTGTATTTTTTTATAGGAGATGTTGGTGGGTGATTGTTTGATGGGAGATGATGGTATCATGGGACACGAGAAGAGTGGCTAAGAGATGTGTGTGATATGTGGGAGATGGGCATCGTGGGTTTTATAGGAGATGATGGTGATAAATGATGATGGCGTGAAGATAGGAATTTGTTATGTGATGAAGGATGGGGAAGTGATGGTTGACGTAGCGATGGGTATGGGGATATATGAGGGGAGATGAGGGTGAGTGGAGTTCAGGAGATGAGGGGGATGCTATGCGATGATAATGATGATAACTGTGCGGTATGGAGATTTTCATAGGAGGCAGTTAGTTGGGTGTTGGTGTAGATAGGGAGTTGTAAAGCAAGTGGGATACCGAGTCTTGGGGGATACTCTGAGATTCTTGGCATCCTCTTTGACTATTTCTGTTGCTTTATGGTGGTATCACTTCTTCAACCTTCTTTGAGCTTAGTTTCTCTATTTTTCATGAGTTTAGATTTAAACCCTTATTTCCTAAATAATGCAAAACACGGATATTAGACAAATCAATAACATAAAATAAATTAATAAAACGTAAAAATTATGCATAAAATGAGACTTAACAAATTCAACCACACTTAGACTTTGGACCGTCTCGTGCAACGGTATCCTAGATTATTTAATAATCTACCCTTAAACCCTTCTTACAAGTCCTATATGAACATAAAATCTAACCAGACTCGACTTGCTCAAGAAAACAATTTTATGAAAATTTATAATCTATCTCCTTGTAGGATAAGAAAATAAACATGCAACTGTCACCTAGGTTTTCTTTCTTTTTTTTCAATAGAAAAACTCTAATTTCCTTTGTCAAGATAAAGAATCTGAATTATTTACCCCATTTACGCTAATATATGCCAATCAAGAGGCCTTTCAAAGGGAGTTTTTGGCTTAAGGTGAGAGGTCATATTTGGATAAGTAGTGGTATGGTGGGTTTTTTGGCCAAGGAAAGTATCATCCGTCACTTTACTTTGAATTCAGCCTTCGAATCTCACTTTGACCTTGCTCTTTGCTTCGAATATCTTCTCCCTCTCGGAGTGCAGTTGCACTTTTTCTCCTTAAGCCATGCTTAGGCAAGATAGTAATATAAATTATATTTAATTGATTTTCCTATCTTACTTAACACATGGTACCTCAAGGTTTTGGCTTGGATTTGGATTGAAAGTACTTGCAACTTTGACTTAGAAAATACCACTTGATATCACAAATACTCCACTTGATAACACTTTCAATGCTTGCATTAAGGATGCCTCCCAACCAGTTAACCCAGGGTTTTGGCATGTGACTTTTGGGTCCGTGGAGTTTATTCAATGTGGTTTCCCAAGAATATAGGAATTAGGCTCAAATTGGGCTTCTGGTGGAATAATATTAGGTAGGCAATATTTGGCTCATGTGGTGCTTTATTCTTAATGTCTCTATCCTTTTTAGCATACAATAAGGCTAAATAAGAATAAACAGTCAAGATTGATCACCCTTTTAAAAGAAATTAGTAAAAGCAACTTCACTATTTTCTCAAAATTCAAAAATCCTTCTAAGTGACAATCAACAGCTTATAGACTTACCCTACTCAAAGAAAGATTTAAAATAAATTTTGAAAAATATAAGAGCAAGAAGTAATCTAGAAAGACTCACACTCATGTAGTATTTATAAGGACTTGAAAATGACTCTCTTTTTTTTTTACCTTTTTTTTGGGTATAAATAAAATGGGAATAAATAAAATGCAAAATGAGTATAAAAAAATTCAAGACAACCTAAATTAAATATAGGTTGCACCCCCACACTTATTTTATGCATTGTCCCTAATGCTGCAAATTAATAAAAGAAAAGAAGATGTTGAAACCGAATTAAAAACTTCCTTGAAAATTGTTAAGTTGCCTCCTAACTAGCGCATTTGTTTACAGTCATTGGCTTAATGTTGTGAACCTCATGGATCATCTAGAGTGATTTCTTCAATGACATTCACTAAGTCTCCATCTCGAAAACGTTTCAACCTTTGCTCATTCACTTTAAAAATTTTGTTAGTGGATACACTTTGAATCTCAACAGCACCATGAGGATGGGCACTGCTTACTAAAAAAGGTCATACCCATCTAGATTTAAGTTTGCCTGGAAAGAGTCTCAATTTAGAATTGAATAGCAGAACCTTTTCACCCGCCTGAAATTCTTTCGCAGACAGCTTAGCATCATGAAATGTCTTAGCCTTACCCTTATAGATAATAGAATTGTCATAGGCCTCTAATCTCAATTCCTCTAATTTCTGCAACTACAACTTTCTTTCCTTACGTGCCAAGTCATATGCTAGGTTGCATTGCTTAATAGCCCAATAAGATTTATGCTCTAATTCAATAGGTAGACGACAGGGCTTCCCAAAAACTAATCGGTAAGGTGACTTGCCTATAGGTGTCTTGTATGCAGTCCTGTAAGCCCAAAGAGCTTCTTCTAACCTAAGGCTCCAATCTTTTCTGTCTGGGTTGTCCACTTTCTCTAAAATACTTTTAATCTCCCTATTTGAAATCTCAGCTTGGCCATTTATTTGGAGGTAATAACGAGTAGACACCTTATGAGTGATGTGATATTTAGCTAAGAGGGCGCCTAAGGTTTTGTTGCAGAAACGTGTCCCCCTATCACTAATGAGTGCTTCAGGTACTCCACATCTATGGAGAATATGAGTTTTGACATTTTTAACCACAGTCTTAGCATCATCAATTTTACTAGCCACAGCTTCAACAAGGTTTGCATCGCCTGTAGAATTCATAAGCATCTTTAAAGATCGAAGGCCAGTAAAGACCACACTCTAAGTAAAGACCACACTTTAAGACTTTGTGTGCTGTTCTCGTGGGACCAAAGTGTCCCCCACTCTCAAAAGAATGACAAAAGGTAACAATGGAATGAATTTCATTATCATCTACACATTGTCTAATAATCTAATCACTATAAAATTTCCACAAGTATGGCTCATCCCATAAGTAGTACCTAGCTTGGGCTCTAATTTTCTCCTTCTTTGCTCTAGACAAGTTTGTAGGGAATTCCTTGGTTACTATGTAATTGACTATGTCTGCATACCAAGGGAGACTACGAGTAGTCACAGCATACAAAGTCTCATCGAGGAACTGGTCACTAAGGGCCTGTTCTTCACGTTGGTAAATGGGGGTGGGTAAAAGGTTGAAGTGGATTGAGGTTGGTTGAGGTGGGTTGAAGTTGGTATTTTTTTTTAGGTGGGTTGAAGTGGGTTGAAGTTGGTTGAAATAGGTTGAAGTTGGTATATTTTTTTTGCGGTGGGTTGAAGTCAATTAAAATAATAAGAATTGGTGATTTTTTTTTTGAATTTTTTTTTTGTATTTTTTTTATTTTATTTTTTTATATTTTATATTTTAATTTATTTTTTTTATTTTTTTGTATTTTTGTATTTCTATTTTTTATTTTCAATTTTTAATTTTAAATTTTTTTAATTTTTTAATTTTATAAATTTTATTTTTTTGTATTTATTTTTATTTTTTTGATTTTTTAATTTTATTTTTTAATTTTTAATTTTAAAATTTTTATTTTCTTGTAATTATTTATTTATTTATTTATTTATAATTTTTTTTTGTATTTATTTTTTTAATTTTGTTGTATTTATTTATTTTTTATTTTTCATTTTTTATTCTAGAAAAACAACCAACAAAAAATTTCAAAAAAATAAAAAATAAAAAAATAAATACAAAAAAATAAAAATAAGAAAATAAAAAATAAATACAAAAAAAAATAAAACTAAAATAATTTAAAAATTTTTAAAATAAAAATAAAAATAAAAATTCAAAAAATTTTAAAAATTTTAAATATTAAATATTAAAAAATAACAATTTAAAATATAAAAAATTTAAAAATATAAAAAATGAAAAATTAAAATTAAAATTAAAAATTAAAATTAAAAATTAAAATTAAAAATTAAAAAATAAATAAAAAATAATAAAATAATAAAATAATAAAAATTAAAAAATTAAAAAATTAAAAGCTTAAAAGCTTAAAAAATTAAAAAAAATTAAAAATTAAAATAAATAATAAATAATAAACTAATAAAAATACAAAAATACAAAAATGTAAAAATTAAAAATTAAAAATAAACAAAATTAAAAAAACAAAAAAGAGTAAACAAAATTAAAAAAATTTCATCATCATTAATTACTATCACAATAAAATTATTACATTATAAAATAAAAAAATATTAATTGCCAATACTTCAACTTCATTCAATTACATTCAACTTTCACCCACACTCACCCACTCCTTCTCACACTTTAAAAAAAATACCACACTCACTCACTCCTTCTTTCCCTTTCTCACACTCACCCATCCCACACCCCTCATTTTCCACTAAAAAGAACAGGATTTAAGTTATTGTAATTTTTAGTGCATTTTTTCGTTGAATGGTAATTTCACAATTTTGTAACTATTTTTCTGAAAGTTTGAGGCCGGTGCAATTTGTCAATTACTTTTAACGATTTGGGTTACAAATTATTAAATTTATGAAGGGGTGGGTTAAAGTGGGTTGAGGTAGGTTGAGGTAGGTTGAAGTTGGTTGAGGTTGGTATTTTTTTTTTCAGGTGGGTTGAAGTTAGTTGAAGTTAGTTGAAGTAGGTTAAAGTTAGTAAATCTAAAAAGACTTACGAAAAAAACAGGGCCTAAGTGAGTTTCCCTTTTCCCCATTCCCTAGCCTACTCAAATGGTCAGCTACTAAATTATGTGCTCCAGGCTTGTCTACTATCTCAATGTCAAACTCTTGGAGTAATAAAACCCATCTAATCAACCTAGGTTTAGAGTCATTCTTTTGTAACAAAGCTTTAAGAGCAGCATGATCAGAAAAGACAATAACTTTTACACCAAGCAAACAAGAACGAAATTTCTCAAAAGCAAACACAACAACATACAACTCTTTCTCAGTAGTGGTGTAATTTCTTTGTGTATGGTCAAGAGTTCGAGAAGAATCCCATGTTACATGGGGTATTCTCCATACTCTTTGACCTAAAACTACCCTTACAGCTATATCACTAGCATTGCACATCAATTCAAAGGCCAGGGCCCAGTTCGGGGCCTACACTATAGGAGTGGTGGTCAGTTTCATTTTCAATTCATCGAATGCTTTCATACAATCTTTATTAAAATCAAAACAAGCATCCTTAGAAAGCAAATCACGCAAAGGAGAAGCAATTTTAGAAAAGTCTTTGATAAATCTACGATAAAATTCAACATGTCCTAAAAAGGATCTGACTTCTCTAACAGTTTGAGGGTAAGGCCTAGATTGAATAATTTCGATTTTTTCTTTGTCTACCTCTAATCCCTTAGTAGAAACAACAAGTCCTAAGACTACACCATGCTCAAGCATGAAATGACACTTTCTAAAATTCAAAACCAAATTGGTTTCAATGCATCGCCTAAGCACTAAAGTGAGATGATGCAAGCACTCATCAAAAGAATCAGCATGAACAGTAAAAGCATCCATGAAAACCTCCATAATTTTGGTGACAAAGTCAGAAGAAATGTTCATCATGCATCTTTAAAATGTGGCTGGTGCATTACATAAACTAGATGGCTTTCTCCTAAATGCATAAAGGTAAAGTGGGCAAGTGAAGGTGGTCTTTTCCCGATCCTCAGGGGCTATTGGGACTTAGATATACCTTAAATACCCATCTAGGAAACAATAATGAGACCTACCAGCTAGCCTTTTTAACATTTAGTCCATGAAAGGTAAAGGAAAGTGGTCTTTCGTGGTAGCTTTGTTCAGTTTCCTATAATCTATGCAAACTCTCCAACCACTCTGAACTCGAGTACGAACTAGCTCCCCCTCTTTGTTATGAACTACGATTGCCCCCTCTTTCCTTGGTACCACATGTATAGGGCTCAACCAATTAGAATTAGCTATAGGATAAATTACCCCAGCATCTAACCACTTAAGGATCTCTTTCTGCACAACTTCCATCATGGGTGGGTTAAGTCTCTATTGAGGGTCTCTCCTAGGCCTAGCATTTGTCTCCAAAGTGATCATATGAGTACAAAGTATTGGGCCAAGTCCTTTAAGGTCTGCTAAAGTCCATCCAAATGCTTCCCTATGTTCTCTAAGCACCCTAACCAATTTTCGTTCTTGTTAAAGCTCAAGTGCTCTAGAGATAATCACAGGCAGTGTCTCATCATTCCCTAAATAGACATATTTTAAATTGTCAGGCAAAGGTTTAAGATCTAACTTAGGGGGTGAGATAAGTGAAGGTAGCAATTTATCATGTTCAGTAGTCAAACAAATTTCCTTAGACTCCTTAATTGAATTCACTAAACAAAAAGACTCAACCATAGCCACCAATTCATCATGCAAAACATATGACATATGGTCAAATGCATCTAAACTCATGGTTAGCATAGTTTCTAACTCACCTTTATGTGACAAGTCATGGAAATCTTAGGACAATTCATCAATGACATCAAGTGCATATATATGATTCTCATCAGATGGAAATTTCATAGCACCAAAAATATCAAATTTAATTACATCTCCATCAAATTCCATAGATAAAGTTCCAATGTGCACATCTATTTTTATCCTAGATATTTTTAAGAACGATCTACCTAACAATATAGGAACATCATTAGAAGCATCACCCATATCCAAAATAAAGAAATCTGCAGGAAATACCAGTCTATTTGCTTGAACTAAGATATCTTCTATTACACCGTCAAGGTTGGCACAACTTCTATCAGCTAAGTGAATTACCAAACCAGTTCTTTTGAACTCTCCTATTTGTAGTTGCTCAAAAAGAGATCTGGACATCACATTGATGGAAGAACCTAAGTGAAGCATAGCTTTATCAAATGTCATGTTCCCTATTTTACAGGAAATTGAGAACATACCTGAATCCTTACATTTAGTAGGGAGCTTCTTTTGGAGAACAACAGAAACATTCCCCCCCCCCCCCGCGGTACTTACCTTTTCATTTCCTTTCATTTTGCACTTTGAAGTGCACAACTCCTTTAGGAACTTAGCACAGCGAGGTATCTGCTTAAGTGCATCCAGAAGAGGAATGTTAATCTCAACCTTTCTAAGTGTATCTAGATTATATTGTTTGGCCTCTTCTACCTTAGAATTATAATTCCTTAATCTACTAGGAAAAGGTGGCACTAATTTTGATGGTTCAAATTTAGAAACAATTGTGGACTCCTTCTTTTGGTCATTTTCAGGTTCCTTAGCCTCACTTTCTTTTTTAGACTCTAACTCTCTACTCCATTTAGGCTCTTTTAACTCTTTCCCACTCCTAAGTGTTTTGGCATTAACACTATCCTTAGGGTTCGGGTAAGTTTGAAATGGTATCCTTTGTTGTACTTGAGCCTGTAGATTGCTAACTAAGGTGTCAGAAGCAGTTTGTCTTTGTTGCAACTACTTCATAGCCATCTCTAAGTTCTATAGCTTAAGGTGTGTTTCCTTTTTCTGTTCATCCATATTTTTCATAATTTGTTCTAGAAAGAAGTTAGTTTTATCTTCAGTAAAGGGTTGGTTCGATGGTTGGTTAAAGATGGGGGGCTTAGGTCTAGGTCCATACCTAAGGTTAGGATGATCCCACCATCGCTTGTTATAGGTATTGGAATAGGGGTCACATCTCCTTTGGTCCTGATTAAAAAACATAGCAATAACATTACGCCCTTGAAAATTCGGAGAAGCATAAAAAACATGACCATATAAGTAGCAAATATTGCAAGTAACAGCAGATTGAACTCCACCAATAACTAACTTGTTTAGCATATTAGTAATTTGACACAACTGAGTCTCACCAGACGATCCATGTGAAATTTCATTAACTCTCCTAAGTTGGTTTTCCCTAGTCCCAAATTGTTTGGTATTTTGAGCCATGTTGTTAATTAACTCCCTAGCTGTAGTTGGAGTTTTGTTCACTAACGCCCCCCGCTTGCAGCATCGACTATACTCCTATTAGATGGTAAAAGTCCTTCATAAAAATATTGTGTTAATAATTGATCAATGATTAGGTGTTGAAGACAACTAGCACACAACCTATTAAAGCGTTCCCAATATTCATACAAAGACTCCCCATTGATTTGTTTTATTCCACAAATCTCTTTTCTAATCGAACCTATCCTAGATGCAGGAAAGAACTTTTTAAAAAAAGCTTTGGGAACTTGAGTCCAAGTAGTAAATGATACAGGGGGAAGATAATATAATCAGTCTTTAGCCCTATCCTGAAGTGCAAAAGGAAATGCCCTTAGTCTAATATGGTCCTCAGGAATCCCCTCAGGTTGCATGGTGGAACAGATAATAATGAATTCATTAATAAATCTATATGGGTCCTCACTAGGTAATCCATGAAATTTAGATAATAAATTCAAAAATTAAGAATTTAGTTTTAAATGTCTATCTAAGGCAGGATATGTGATTGATAAGGGTTGTACAACCACGTCAGGGGCAGCAAGCTCACACAAAGTAGCATTATTAGCCATTTATCGTTAGAAGATGTTGAACTATCAGGAAGACTTATAGAATTTGCACTTTTTGTATCGCTTACTATTTGGTCTTCTAGTGGTAGCTCTTCGTTGTTTCATCCTACTTTCCTACTGCGTGTAGCTTTCATCAACTAATAAGCTCAAACAAAAAGAAAATCTAAATGTTAGAACAGATCAATGAATTTAGTCAAATTGAAAGATAAAAGCAAACAAATCTCTTCTCAGCAACGATGCCAAAATTTGTTAGAGGCTTTTTTGTACCACTGAACAAATTAGAAATTTCCTTACTCTAAATGTAGCACGTAATATAGCACAAGTAAAGGTCGATCCATGGAGAGAGATATAAATTTTTACGTTTACCTAATATCTAGTTCAAATTTTACCAAATTAATTTATATAAATCAAAATTAAGCTAAGAAAAATCTAGAAAACTACTATCTTAGATTATTTAATATTCTGAATGTAAATATGCTCCTAAAACTTTTTAAAAAATCATATTCTAATCATGTAACCAATAAAATCAGAAAAGAGTGCAAAAATCAAAG
Source organism: Selenicereus undatus (assembly GCA_017589665.1). Lineage (NCBI taxonomy): Eukaryota > Viridiplantae > Streptophyta > Magnoliopsida > Caryophyllales > Cactaceae > Selenicereus > Selenicereus undatus. The sequence continues at coordinate 83,180,554 of JACYFF010031955.1, forward strand.
AAAAACCCAAAACAGAAAATCTAATTCAGAAAAATAAAGGATAAAATGATGGAAAATATTTATAGTTATGATAAACCTAGGAAAAATACTAAAACACTCATATTCTGAACCAAATATTGCAGAAAATTCAAAATAGATAATAAAAAACTACAAAATAACTAAAAAAATGTAGAAAAATGCTAAACAGAAAATTAAAATTAAAATAAAGCTGTGAAATTTACTCATAAACCTAGCCTATACTTATCATAAAATTTAATTAATAATATTTAGAAAATAAAAAACAGAATTAAAGCCTAAAATAAAATTGAAGATATCTAAAACAGAAAATCAAAATAAATTATTCTGCACTAAGTAAAGAAATAAAAAATAAAAATAAAAATATCCACAAAAAAGTTCCTGACTTACTACACTAAAACAAATCCTAAAACACAAGATATAAAGTCACTTAATTTTCAGATTCATGAAACGAAAAATCTGCACTTTAATCCTAGAACAAGTTTAGAAATAAAATCTGGAAAAATTATTAAATAAAATCCAAAAATTTTAGAATTAATCCTACTAAAACAAAGACAATTTCAAAACCCTAAAATAATCTAAAATGCAAAAGTAATCGACAATTACTAATTTTGAACTTAAAATCAAACAAACTAATAAGATTTCCCTAAATAAAATCATATTTTTAAACCTAATTTAGACCTAGGATTTTGATAATTCCAAAATCACCAAATCACAACTAAAATACTAAGGTTTAGATTAAGTAAAGAACAATTAATAAATGAACAACTAAAAAATATAAAGAATTAACTAAGAGAATAACAAGAAAATATTAATCAAGAAAAACCAAATCAAATAAATCACTTGACCTAGTTATGATTCACCATGCCCTAATTTATATCTATCATTAATACTATCTATGATTCATTTTTGTAATAGCCAGACAATAGAAAAGACCTACCAGCGATTCTTTCCCGATTTTTTAGTTTAACTTCAAAGACATGCCCTAGATTTAAACTCTTCTAATTAAATCAACTAATTTATACTTGCATAAGTTAATTAGTTTAATTAGAGCATTGAGCATATGTAACCCTAGCAAGTTACAATTACTAGCAATTACAATTAGCTAGTCCTTTTCTGAAAACCTAATTCAAGTCATAATAAAACTAATCCAGACCAGCCCTAAATCAATTTTTATAATAATAATTATGCCCCTCCCTCGTTAACTTTCGATTAATGTTCACATTTGTTGAAGTTTGCCTAAATTCTTGCTTGGAGCAAACATAGTACTTATATTTATGTGAAGCTTCTTTAGTCTTTTTAGACCTTGATTTACGAACAGTAAAACCAACATGATGAGCATGAGATTTGTAGAATTTCTCACATTCATCCAAGTTGGCAAACTCCAATCCTTCTCTTGGTTTCAACTCCTCCTCGCAAAAGGGTATCCACTCCTTGATAATATGTGTAGGACTTTTCGATTTGGTACGCGTTTGGCACTCCCTCTCTTCCGTTTCCATGATACAATTTACAAAAAAAGGAACAAACATTAACAAAATAAGCGTAATGAGCAACCCACATTCTCACTATTTACCAACATACACAAGCTCAGTGAAAAATCTCAACATATATACACAAGTTCAATGGGGGATAGATTAATGCACTAAGTTCAAGGGTACCGAGGGGCATAATTGCACCAAACCTTCAACGGTCATCAATTTGATTGATCTTGTGCAATTAAGCTCCAATACAAAGCAGAAGCACATAGATTTGATGACAAAAACACACTATAAGCCACAAAAAAGAGCCCTACTCCAACAGATTAGCTAAGTAGCAATGAAAATTCCAATCTTGTGAGGTACCCTTTACAATTGACGCCCATGGCATGTTAACCCCTCTGCCCAATGGTGCTATGGAGCAGCTAATGCTTCTATTGCCCTGCCTGTACAACTGAAATGAAAACCTAGGAGACTGCCCATTTTATGTGGGCTCAAACAATTGATTTAGGTCTCTGTGATACCCCTCATGATTAGAATAAGTGACTAGTACTGGCTAAATAAGCTGCTTGGATATATGCCTGACTGTCATGCTATCCATGTTTGTAACAGTAATGTCATCTCAAATTGAGGATAAATCCTGAAATCTCATCATTTCAATCTTAAAACGGAAAAAAAATGGATTAGCCATTGCGGCTTCAGGCTCCGGCGAGGGGGGCGCGGCATTAGGGCGGTCCGGCGGTGGAGATGAGGGTTCCACACCGGCGGTAGGAGGCGGCGTTCACCGGTGACAGCCACGAGCTAACGACGGGGAGAGGAGAGAGAGAGCGCCACGAGCCCACGAACCGTTAGGAGAGAGAAAGCAATGCGTGTCGTCGGCGACGGGGTGACTGTTGCAGTGCCGGTGAAACTCCGGAGAGGGACGATGGTGAGCGCAAGAGAGACATGTAGAGAGAGAAGGAAGGCGTGCAGACAGAGAGAGACAGAGAGAGACAGAGAGGAGATAGAAAGCCAATTTTCAGATCTGGAAATTGCTCACTTGAACCCTACTTCATCCGTTTCATTTTTCTTTTTTCTGAAAACGTTAAAAAAGTGCTTTTTAATTTCAGCAATTGGATGAAGATTGATTAAGTATGGATAGCTAATATTGAAACTGCTCGACAAAAGAGAGGTGCTCACATGACCACTTCCATATA
>JACYFF010031955.1:83198239-83235008 GCA_017589665.1 Selenicereus undatus
ATATATATATATATATATATATATATATATATATATATATATATACATGTACATATATATATATATGTATATATATAGGTATAAATATATATGCATATATATATGTAAGACCCCTAGCCCCTAGGCTAGGAGTAATACATATTTCTTACTTCCTACTTAACTTCTAGGGCATAACGGATAGGGTCTCCCCTTAAAGTTGACGGTTTGCAGGCAAAATGCCTTAGAATAAACCCCTGCAGTCACTGGAAGCGTGAAGAATTCTAAAATAAGCTCAACGGCTACATGCCAGGGTTCATAACTCAACGTGCAACTCGCTCAGCGTGCATCAAACAATACAATTCATTGATATTGGCGAAATGGAAGATACGTCTCAACGGTTCACACCAACGAAGTACTGGGGTTTACATCCCCAAACGTAACTAACTTCCCCTAAAAACGTAACTGACAAATTATATGGTTGGCTCAGATGGCCGTACAGTGCGACTCCTAAATCAAATACACTACATGAACTAGAATACTTATTTGCATATGTTTACAACTAAGAATACATTCTATAATATCTTCAAACAGCAAGACTAATCCACTATAAGCACACATGACTCCCTTTTCATCGATAACAACTTCCAGTTTGACATATATGAGTCGACACCTACCTGTCACAAAGAAAGCATGGGGGAAATGGGGAAAGAATAGTGGGATGAGCAACCACACGCTCAGTCGGTATTCCCCGACCCCCTTAAAACCAAAACCGTTGCAGGCAATAATATCTTTAATGGTCACAATCACGTATGAATGTATTACTATCATATATTAGGTAAACATAGTCCCCAAGGACGGATCATTACCCGTAAACCTCATTCTAACCATTCAAACCCATTTCTATCCCTGAATGACTAAATTCCTTTGCTAACAAACAGTCAAACACATAAGCAAGCAACGAGGCTAAGCAAAAAACTTTCTTTCATAGGTTATGTGATGTAATTGGTGATTTATGCCTTATCTATCTAATGCACTTATACGAGATGCTTAAACACATGGAGTAGAGATTATGCAATGAGCTTTCTTTCACTAATCATGCACATTTAAACTCATATACTCGATGAATCACAAGGATATGGCCACGTTGCACTTGAAGTTTCATTCGTACTACACTTAGAATCTTAATCACATGATATGCACAAAAATCCTTCTTTCTTTTTCTGAAAACACTTTACTTAGCCTCTTTAGGCTCATAAAAACTCTTTTCTTAGCCTCTTGCGCCTTATAGAGTTCTTTTCTTAGCCTCTTTGAGGCTCATATTCTTTAAAAGAATCTCTTTTGTATTGGTCCTATAATGACCCTTAAAAACTTTCTTTCTGAAATACTTGAAAAGGCAAAACGTCGATTGCTTCTTACTTATTAGGAAAATACTTTAGGCATAAGATCATCAGAATGTGCTGATTGGGTGAGATCTATTCTCAACCCCTAGTGAGACTATCGGCCACGCTAAGCTCTTACTCCCGGGATTGCAACTAATTTGGACATTAGCCCTCGTCAGGGTCTCTAGGGCTTCCCACTACTGGATTACTCCCTAGGCTAGGGATTCCCCCGTTCAAGTAAGTTCACTCCCATCTTATTGTCCCTAAGCACAATATCTTAGCCAATTTAAAGCGTATGATCGTAACAACTAATAAGTTTGCTGCCTCTCGTAGCGAAATCCTTTTTCAGACAACGCACTCTCTTTCATTAAAATTCCATAGGGATTCCCCCGTTCTAGCAAGTTTACTCCCAAAAATGTATTCGTATAGTTAAAACAGGCCATCGATTGCTAATAGTTATGGCTACTATTAGTTACAACCATGAAAACCTCCTTTTTCAAACTCACCCTCACTCGCAAGATGAAACCTAATGACATAAAAAGAGGGTAGTTTGCACGTAGGACATTCAGACACTTCATAATCAACTCAGCAGAATAAGCAACACATGGCCTCACAATCCACACAATTGCGGTCAATCATAGCCCAAGCTCCCTCCTCACACAACATCGACCACACAGAACGTCAGACCTCTCATTACTTCATCCTCAAGCCATCCGACTACCAACTCAGTTTTCAATTTCACAACCATAGCATATTATCATAGAAGTTAAATGAAATAGCTACGTATAAACTTACCGAGCGAGCAGCAACCTTCCAGCGGCTCGATACAGCATACACAAGCACACACACGCACACACACACACACACACACACACACACACACACACACACACACACATATATATACATTCCATTGACTCAAATGAAGTGCTTAACGAACTGAAACAAACTAATAGGGCGTGAAACTAGCTTGCGTTCTTATTTCACAATTCGTGTCATTTTTAAAGTATAGTTTAGTCACGTTAAGGCTTACATATCTGTTTCAACTAACCAAGGTTATTAGCTCGTTTCAAGGACTACTATTAAACATGAATTAACTTACTTAACATGCATTGATTTGAAGCGTGCTTAGGTCGCAAAATTGTTGATGGGTACTTGGTGGTAGCAGCGTGGTTGACGGTAGTGGGATGGGACGATTAAGGTGAAACCGTGGGTAGAGGGTGTCGTGCTGGAGGAGAGAGAGAGATGACGAGGTAGAGAGAGACGGCGAAGCGAGATGGGGATGGAAGAGGAAGGTTCTGGGTGTCAGGAAGCAGAACAGAGAAGCAGGGTCTGGGTTCGGGGTTAGGGAAATGGGGAAGAAGAAGAACGAGGAAAGGAAGGGGTGGGGTTTTAAGTGGGAACCGGTCCCGTTGAACCGGCCGATCTGATTCACTGGACCGGTCTGGTTTTAATTTTTTTTCCTTCTTCTTTCTTTGGCCAGTTTTTATCGATTTTTGGCCCAATTCTTCAACCTCCGACAATTCTTCTATTTTTCTCGCTTTTTCCGCCATTTAAGCCCATTTTTCGCATTTATTCAAAATCTGCAAAATAAAATAAAATCAATTAAAAGCCTTAAAAATATTATTAAAACGAGCATAAAATTGGTGAAAAAGTGCCTTAAAAATATCACATTTTTAGCTCAAACAAATACTCCCACACCAAGATTTTGCTCGTCCTCGAGTAAAATAAACTAAGCTAACTAAAAATAAAAGAAAGGAAAATCCTAACTCACTGTCGTAGGAATCACGATTGCATTTAGCGTATGCAACAAGCCCTTTAAACCCCTTGGACTCCCAAGTGGACGAGTGAGGTCTCGTGAGGGTTTCCAAATGAAAATACCCACAAAATTATTCAAAAATAAAAGAAAATCTTTTTGGGTTTTCTCAAAACTGATATGTACAAAACACGGGAAACATATGCACAAATCGTAATCAGCTAAATCACCTATGTACTCAGTTATTAACCTGTATATACAAAATGTACATCAAAGCTCTTTACCTCTAAACGACATCAAAACACTGACTTTTTCACCCCATTGAACATTTAGATTTTGAATCCATCCCAGTGTTTGTGTGTAAGTGTATCATCATCCCCGGGACTCAGATTTACCAGAATAGACTCAATCCCACTTAGCCAACACAACTACATTATTCTTATACTGACTTTGGAAGCAAGCTTTCCCAGTAGCAATATCGCCTCAAAGGGTAACACCCAGTAGCACGTGCCTCAAAGGGTCCCAGTGGCGCATGCCTCAAAGGGATACTTGTCATTCCAAATTTTATTCTTTTTCTTTATTTATCATACAATTTTTTTTTCATTTTTTTCATTTTTTCCAAAGTAATCATGTCATAAGCTAGTGGGAAAATCATTCATGGAAACCTAAAAACTAAAGATAATGAAGAAAGGATAACAAGGACTGGATTACACAACCCGTAATGAACAATTGAAGTTAGAATCAAGGCTTAGAATATCATATTCGAAGTTAAAGACTTATCACGCACATCCTATTTATATACAAACTAACAACTAAAGCACAGGGGATTCAAACTAGTCAGACAAAGTACAAATGTTCCCCAAAACAACAAAAATTATCAAAAATTTTGAAAAAAAAAGGCACCACACTCCCACACCAAAACTTCACAATGTCCTTATTGGGAGAATCAAGGCGCTAAAAAGCAAGCTCATAAACTACACAACTGTAAAACCTAAAATATATACAACTAGAACACCACCAAAAACGTAAAACCAAAAACAAAATAAAACCAAAATGAAAAAGAAAAAGCAAAACTAAAATTAAAAAAAAAACACACAAAAAGTTAAAAACAAACCACAACCCTAAAAACTAAAGAAAAGAAGACAAAAATCAAAATCAAAACAAAAATCAAAACAAAACCAAACACACATATATTTACAAAAGCAAAATAAAAATCAAAGACCTACTAAATTGCAAACTAAACAAAAAGAAATCTAAAACAAAATAAAGGAAAACAAAAAATGAAACAAAAAATGAAAAGAAGATGAAAAAGGAAAATAAAAATGAAAATAAAAATGAAAGTCAAATGAAATAAACAAAAATGAAATAAACAAAATAATGAAAATAAAATAAACAAAAAATGAAATAAAAAGGAAAATCCTAATATATACAACTAAATACAAAAAGGAAGAAAAGAAAATAAAAAGTAAAGAAAAGAAGAGTGGAACGATCATACCAGGTTGGATACAGGTTGTACCCAAACTATAACGCTTATGGAGCATCAGCCACTCCATATTAAGCTGAAAAGGCGCTATTCAAATCAAAACACGTTAGAGCACGCAACAGCTTATCAAACAAGGATGCCCAACTCTCAATAGCATAACGACTATGAAAAACAGAGAGTTGGCATCAGATTGAGTACATCCATATAGTCAGGAAAGCACAGGTAAGGGCCCATTTCAACTTATCGAACAGTTGGGCCCACTCAGGAATGAGGTGAATATACTCACAAACAGCCAGTGGTGAGGTCATAGGCCTAGAAATTGGATCAGCATGAATGAACTGTCTAGGCAAAGCAAAGGGTCCTAAAACCACAAGTCCTTTAAGTTCAATATGCATATGAGTCTGGTCTACAGTAAAATCATCAGTGGTAATCATCTCAGACTCAACAGATTCAGACTTGCTAGATTCAAAAAGGAAGTCACTCTGGATGGAATTAAAAGAAAATGACTTATAATCAGCACGAAAACCATCATCCGAACTTCCATGGATACCAAACTCACCAGAAAAAGATTCATACTCTACAGGCAGAATATTATCATCAAAGTCAAACATAGTGAGTTCAGGTATCTTATTATGCAACTCCTGTGAAACATCTTTTGAATCACCCAAATTATGAAATTCTAGTGCAGGTATGATGCTAATTTCTAACTCACTATCAAAATCAGATTGTTCATTAGTGACATTTTCAAGTGAGCTAGTGCAGGGTGCAAGATCTGACGATAGAGACTTAGGGAAGTCACTTTCTTGTTCTAAACTAGGCAAACACATGTTTTCATTCAAATCAGGCCTAGTAGAATAAGAAGGTTCAGAAACATCACAGAGATCAATATCAGGTTTAGGAGATCCTAAACTAGAATCAATCTCACTAGAAGTCTCCCTATTTGGATTAAAACAATGAGAATATTCAACAATTCTCAATTTCATGGTTTCTATAAATTGATCAGTCATATTATCCATTTTGATCATTTGATCAGTCATATCATCAATTTTCTTTTCAAGTCTTACACAGGTAGCACGATAAGGACACGTAAAAACATCATGAGAAGGATATTCACAATAATCACACAACACAGGAGAATAAGATGGGTCATATGAGTTTAGAAAATGATATGGGGGGGGGAGGATTAGCATAAAAAGCATACTCATCAGAAGTTGGGTATCCAGAAAACTGATTAGCTTGTTCAAACTCGTAAGTATCCCAACCTAATTTTTCAAAGAAATCCCAAACTTCATCTTGAGTTTTAGATAACAATCCTACCAAACCCTCCTGGGCACATGGACTCAACATGACCTCGGAATTCAGAATTTAAACCCAAAACAATGACCTCACAGATTTCCCATTTTTAAAAAGTTTGAGGCAATTGAGCACGATAATCATTAAGGCGCGATAAATAGCTCCAAAAGGGTTCATGCTCATATTGTGGGAAACTGAAAACTGGCATTTTGAAAATTTTTAAAGTTTTTGAAGTTTTTCAATTTTTTTTTGATTTTTGGTTTTTCAATTTTTTTTGGGTTTTTTGAAATTTCTAATTTTTTTTTGAGATTTTTGTAATTTTCTAATGTTTTTGAATTTTGAAGCATTTTTCATTTTTTTTGGATTTTTGAATTTTTCAAAATGTTTTTGGATTTTTGGATTTTTCAAATGTTTTTGGATTTTTTTTGGATTTTTGAAAAACGAAAACGATACCAAAACGAGATTTTGAAAATCGATTCGAAACTTAAAGTTACGAAATGACTAACAAGAACTCATTAAGTAAATAACAACTAAACAAAATAACAATGAAACTAAACAAATACGAAACAACTAAAAACATGACCAAATTTCACCGTCTTCCCCGACAACGGCGCCAAAATTGTTGATGGGTACTTGGTGGTAGCAACGTGGTTGACGGTAGTGGGATGGGACGATTAAGGTGAAACCGTGGGTAGAGGGTGTCGTGCTGGAGGAGAGAGAGAGATTACGAGTAGACCTGGCAAAACTGACCCGAGACCCGAAACCCGAACCGAATGACCCAGACCCATACCCGACCCGACACCCGAAATATGCTCACCCAAAAGTGGACCCGAAACCCGAATTGACCCGACCCGAACCATACCCGACTCGAAATTTTCAACAAAGTTGCTTGTTTTGGCATGACGAGCGTATTTCACCAAAAATTGATTGACCCGAAATCGACCCGGCCCGAACCATACCCGACCCAAACCGAAACGACCCGAAATGTCACTTAACCCGAACATGACCCGACTTGAACTTGACCCAACCCGTACCCGAACCGAATGACCCATTTGCCAGGTCTAATGACGAGGTGGAGAGAGAAGGCGAAGCGAAATAGGGAAGAAGAAGAACAAGGAAAGGAAGGGGAGGGGTTTTAAGTGGGAACCGGTCCAGCTAAACCGGCCGGTCCGGTTCACTGAACCGGCCGGTTCGATTCACTGGACCGGTCTGGTTTTATTTTTTTTTCCTTCTTCTTTCTTTGGCCGGTTTTTATCGATTTTTGGCCCAATTCTTCAACCTCTGACAATTCTTCTATTTTTCTCGCTTTTTCCGCCATTTAAGCCCATTTTTCTCATTTATTCAAAATCTGCAAAATAAAATAAAATCAATTAAAAACCTTAAAAATATTATTAAAACGAGCATAAAATTGGTGAAAAAGTGCCTTAAAAATATCACATTTTTAGCTCAAACAATCGTTTCAAGGCTACTTTAAACTCAAACTAACCCAATAAGCATGCATCAAATATAGGCATTCTTAGTTCGTTTCAAAGTCGTTTTCAAGCATGAATTAGTTTACTTAACAGGCATCGATTCGAAACATTCTTAGGTTATTTCAAAGCCACTTATAAGCATGGATTAACTAAACTAACATATATCGATTCGATGTCATTTTCAAACATTAATTAACTAAGCTAATATATATTGATTCAAGGCAATGTTAGGTTATTTCGAAGTCACTTTCAGGCATGAACTAACTAAACTTAACATACATCGATGTAAACTAAATTCAGTTGAAATAGAATATGCATAATCTCAATTAATCTAACTTATCCTAAACTGACATGCATCATAACTTAAAGGCTAAAACATTTTCAAAATTGCTAATACTTGGGAGGCGAGAAACACCCACTTGGACTCCAAACCTAGGACCCGTTCGAAGGACTTTGGCTCGACTTTGAGGGCCTGAAAGCCTCAACCCTCGACCCTAGCTCACTGACTGCACAACCAAACCCCAAACCGTGCATGATCTGTGCAATTTGCACCCCAAATTCACCCACAAACGTTCACTCACTAAACTGAAATTGAGAGGGATACTTGTGCTGCGAATTCAACCCTAATTTGCATGGCAATTGAGGAAGCTAGAGGCAAGGTTGCATAGCTGAGTCTGGGTATGCGTTCGATGCCTCCAAACAGCGCCCAAGTCTACCAAAATCACGGCGGTTCCTCTTCGTTTTTCACCTAGATTTCATGGCTAGGGGTTGATTTGATGATGGGATGGGGAAGTTTGAGGGAATATGGTGTTGGGTAAGGCAAAAGTCCGGTGTGATTCGAGAGCTTGGGCCATGTTCATGGCAATGGATGAGAGCATGAGAAAGAAGAGGCAGGGAGGAGAGAGAGAGATGTCGGGCAGGGGGTGCCGTGAGCCATTAGCTAGAGGAAAAGGGGCAAGGCAAAATTATAAAAATACCCCTATGCGTCTCTCTCCCTTTTTTTTTGGTCTTGGCTTGTTCAAATTAACACCGCTGGCTTAGTTCGTATCCCAAACTCTAAGCCTTAATCGATAATACGACCCTCCTTCGATTATTCGTTCCTAAATATAACAAGGTTCGATCCAATAAACAACGAACTAATTCTAAGGTTGACAACCTAATCGTATTTGGGAAACGACTAAATTAAACTATCGGTGCAATTTCATGGCACAAATTGGCACGAATTAAATTTAAAATCAATAATAACAATAATAATTCTTTTTAATAAAACTATCATTCAATTAAGCGCATCAGTAATAATTTAACTCATATCATTAATACAATACGATTTAATAACTTAAAAAGGTAATATGATTAGCTTAAATAAAAATGAAGAATGCGGGTGTTACATTCTTCCCCCCTTAAAAGGTAATATGATCATACCTAAAATGTGCACAACTCGCACTAAAATCCAAAATCTCATTTTGCAATCAATTGATCTTTTAAATAGAAGGAATAAGACTTATGGTATCCAGTCTCTTCATCGCCAATCCTCTTCAAGCATCTACTTACTCTATTTAGGCGTCGAGGGCAAATCACATCGAAGAGGGGCAAATGAGTTGGCATGGAAAACCATGTTAAGCTTGCTTTTAAAAAGGGAAAAAGACTTTTAATTCTCTAGACTCAATTTACATAATAAACAAACACTCTACGTGTATACATTGTCATAAATCTAAATCTAAAAGTAGGGCAGTTAGGCAAATATATCTCATGGTTATATAGAAGTAGTCTCATCCTAAATCATGGATTCAAGACACTTTTAGGATCACAACGATTAACTTGGAGGCTCCTATAACACATTAAAGTAGCAAGGGAATCACATAGGCACTACGTAACATCACATATCATTGATAAATGACAACACACACGAGCTATACACATGTTTGCAACAATGTCACACTTGGAATCAGGCATAACCCACAAAGTTAATCCACGTTTCAGTGTACAAAGGGTATGTCACTGTGGTAATGCATGCGGTCATTCAAACAATAATAGGAAGCAATAGGAGTCATGTAATGCAAGGAGTCATGTAATGCAAGCAACACACCAAAATCACATCACGTAGTAAGTCACACATGCTAGATTGGGCACCTAACTCAACTGCATCCTATACAAGCTCAAAACAAGCATCAAGAATGCTCGTGTACTCAGAAGTTCACCCACATTCAACAACTCTATCTATAGATACTCCTATGGTCTCACACAGCACATGACGCCATAATAATTCTTTTAAGACATGCAGACTCACGGGGTTGTCCCATAGAAAGAACACCTAGCGTGTATATATGTGTGTAATCCCCATTTGCACCCTATGGTCAACGGTTCGCCCTAAAGCTTATCCAAATTTAGGAGTGGTCGGTACGACTATGATTGTTGAGTATGGTCGACATTAACGATCTTATAGATATGTGTTAAGGTCTTACGAGACACGCACTTGTCCCTAAGCGAGCCTAGGGGTCTTGCTGTGCAAGTTCCTTACCTAAGTAGGGATTGTTTATTACGTACAATTCCAAAGTCTACTAGGTTCTTTCTCCCTTGCGCTTTCTAGGAATGTTAGGGTCCATTCCAACCAAAACATTACCGCCGTACATCACGAATCACAGTCTGTTGTGGGAGAAAGCAAGTAATGCATGGTTTAGGCAACAACGACAAAGAAGGGGAACAACAGGCACACTTATGCAATGTTCAACAAGATCATACCGCTAGCATTTGCATACGAAAATATCTCCTAATTCTACTCAGGCAATTCAAAATTCACAACAGTATGGTATCATTTAGTAGGATTATCAATCATAACAGCCAATCTCGACACCTATGGCATAAGGGCATGCACTTGTGAGCCTAAACTCATTCATCATTGGAAAAGGGGCGCAGGTCCTTCAATGTAAAGTGAAAACGGAGCCCGACAGTCAAAATGACATCAACATTTCAAACCCTTGAATTTCAAAAGCGAAAAGTAGCTTATCTATTTTGAGTCTCTTCCCTGAAATCTCTAAGTATGTCTGCTCTCTCTATTGTAGGGCCCGAGGAGCAATCTGCACATAGAGGCAAAAAGTGAGCTTAGAAAAAGATTTTTAATTGTTCGAGTTTAAATCAACGTGATTTAACTATCGATTGCCCCATAAGAGCGCACGAAGAAAACATTTACTAATCGAATAATCACTTAGCTCGCACATGGATGTGCGAGTTAACTGGTTTCACATTCTAACACACGACTCACATACATCCGATCGGCTTCATTGGATCACATGAAAGTCAATTAGTGAAGTTAATTAGCACGTTAGGAACATATTACACCAGTGAACTACTCACAAGGTCACCTGAAGGTGTGGGGAGAGCTATTTGACTCCTATACTAACGCACAACTCACCACTTTTACTCAATCGACCTTCTCGAGCCACACATAACTAGCTAAGTGCACCAATGATCATACAAAGCTCACATTTGCATACAAAGCACAACATATGTCACATTATTACGTGTCCCTTGGCGACTATATAAAATGCAACACTTAGGTCACGGCCTATGGTCGTAGGACCTTTACTCTGATACCATCTTGTAACACCCCCAGCCCCTAGGGTTAGAAGTAGTACGTTTTTCTTATTTCCTACTTAGCTTCTGGGCGAAACAGACAGAGTCTCCTTCGAAAAAATTATCGTTTCCAGGCTAAAAGCCTTACAATAAACCCCTATAATCAACAGAAGCGCAAAGAATTTTAAAATAAGCTCAACGGCTACACACCGGAGTTCATAACTTATCGAACAACTTGCTCAGACTGCATCAAACAATATAGTTCGTTAATAAAAAAGAAATGGAAGATACATCTCAATGGTTCACACAACCAAAGTACTAGAGTTTACATCCCAAATCGTAACTAACTTCAGTTCAAAAGACAACTGGCAAATTGGTTGGTTGGCTCACATGGTCGTACAGAGCGACTACTGAATTGAATACAATACATGTACTAGTATACTTATTTACATATATTTACAACTAAGAACACATTCTATAACATCATCAAACAGTAAGACTACTCCATTGTGAGCACACGTGACTCCCCTTTCAGCGATAACAACTTCCAATTTGACATGAATGAGTTGACACTTGCCTGTCACAAAGAAAACCTGGGGAAAAAGCAGAAAGAGTAGTGGGATGACCACACGCTCAATGAGTATTCCCACCCCTTAAAACCAAAACCGTTGCAGGTAGTAATATCTTTAATAGTCACATATCACGTATCAATGTATTACTATCATATTAGGTAAACATAGTCCCTAAGGACGGATCATTACCCATAAACCTCATTCTAACCACTCAAACCCATTTCTAGGTCCCTGAATGACTAAATTCCTTTACTAACAAGTAGTCAAACACATAAGCAAGCAACTAGGCTAAGCACAGAACCTTCTTTCATAGGTTACGTGATATAATTCGTGATTTATGCCTTACCTGTCTAATTCACTCATACTAGATGTTTAAACACATGGAGTAGAGATTATGCAAGGAGCTTTCCTTCGCTAAACACGCACATTCAAACTCATATACTCGATGCATCACAAGGATATGGCCATGTTGTACTTGAAATTTCACCTATGCTGCACTTAGAATCTTAATCACATAATATGCACAAAAATCCTTCTTTATTTTTCTGAAAATACTTTACTTAGCCTCTTTAGGCTCATAAAAACTCTTTTCTTAGCCTCTTGAGGCTCATAAAGCTCTTTGCTTACCCTATTGAGGCTCATATTCTTTAAAAGAATCTCTTTTGTATTGGTCCTATAATGACCCTCAAAACCTTTCTTTCTGAAATACTTAAAAAGGAGAAACGCCGACTGCTTTTCATACTTATTAGGAAAATACTCTAGATATAAGATCATCATAATGTGCTAATGGGGTGAGATCTATTCTCAACCCCTAATGAGACTATCGGTCACACTAAGCTAATACTCCCGGGATGGCAACTAATTTGGGCCTTAGCCCTAGTCAGGATCTCTAGGGCTTCCCACTACTAGGATTACTCCCTAGACTAGGGATTCCTCCCTTCAAGTAGGTTCACTCTCATCTTGTTGTCCCTAACCACAATATCTTAGCCAATTTAAAGCGTATGGCCATAACGGCTAATCCGTTTCCTACCTCTCGTAGTGAAATCCTTTTTCATACAACACACTCTCTTTTTATTTAAATTCCTTAGGGATTCCCCCGTTCTAGAGAGTTCACTCCAAAAACTGTATTCGTATAGTTAAAATACGCCATCGATTCCTAATGGTTATGACTACTATTAGTTACAACCATGAAAACTTCCTTTTTCAAACTCACCCTCACTCGCAAGATGAAACTTAATGACATAAATGGAAGGGAGTTTGCACGTAACACATTCAAACACTTCATAATCAACTCAGTAGAATAAGCCATACATGGCCTCGCAATCCACACGATTGCAGTCAATCACAGCCCAGGCTCCGTCCTCGCACAACACCGACCACAAAGAACCTCAAACCTCTCATTAGTTCATCCTCAAGCCATCCAACTACCAACTCAGTTTTAAATTCCATAACCATAGCTTATTATTATAGAAGTCAAATGAGATAGTTTACCGAGCGAGCAGCAACCTTCCAGTGGCACGATACAACATATACAAGCATACATATATATATATACACACACACACACACATTGCATTGACTCAAATGAAGTGCTTAACGAACTGAAACAAACTAATAGGGCATGAAACAAGCTTACATTCATATTTCATAATTAGGAAGTAAGCATGCCAAGTTCAAGTCATTTCCAAGCATAATTTCACTTAACTTAACAAGCATCGATTCAAAGCAATAAGCATGCCCAATTCGTGTCATTTTTAAAGCATAGTTTAGTCGTGTTAAGGCTTACATATCTGTTTTAACTAACCAAGGTTATTACCTCGTTTCAAGGACTACTATTAAACATGAGTTAACTTACTTAACATGCATCGATTTGAAGCATGCTTAGGTCGTTTCAAGGCTACTTTAAACTCGAACTAACCCAATTAGCATGCATTGTATATATGCATTCTTAGTTCATTTCGAAGTCATTTTCAAGCATGAATTAGTTAACTTAATAGGCATCAATTCAAAACATTCTTAGGTTATTTCAAAGCCACTTATAAGCATGGATTAACTAAACTAACATATATCGATTCGAAGTCATTTTCAAACATTAATTAACTAAACTAATATATATCGATTCAAAGCATTGTTAGGTTATTTCAAAGTCGCTTTCAAGTATGAACTAACTAAACTTAACATACGTCGATTTAAACTAAATTCAGCTGAAATAGAACATGACTAATCTTAATTAATCTAACCAATCCTAAACTGACATGCATCACAGCTTAAGGGCTAAAACATTTTCGAAATTATTACTACTTAGGAGGCGAGAAACACCCAGTTGGACTCCAAGCTTAGGGCCCATTTTAAGGGCTTTAGTCCGACTTTGAGGGCCGGAAAACCTCAACCCTCAGCCCTAGCTCACCGACCGCGCAACCAGACCCCAAACCATGGTCGATCCGTGCAATTCGGATAACAAATTCTCCCTCAAACGTTCACTCACTGAATTGAAATTGAGAGGGATACTTGTGCTGTGAAGTCAACCCTAATTTGCATGGCAATTGAAGAAACTAAAGGCAAGGTTGTGTGGCCGAGTCTAGGTGTGCGTTCGATGCCCCGAAACAGCGCCCAAGTCCACCAAAATCCCAGTGGTTCCTATTTGTTATTGGCCCAGATTTCACGACTAGGGGTTGATTTGATGATGGAAGGGTGAAATATGAGGGAATATGGTGTTGGGTGAGGCAAAAATCCAGTGAGATTCGAGTGCTTAGGCCATGTTCATGGCGATGGAGGAGAGCATGAGGAAGAAAAGGCAGCGAGGAGAAAGAGAGATGTCGGGCAGAGGGGTGTCGCGAGCCATCAAGTAGAAAGAAAGGGGCCAAGCAAAATGACAAAAATACCCCTACGCTTCTCTCTCCCTTTTTTGGGTCTCGGCTTGTTTAAATTAACACCACTAGCCTAGTTCGTATCCCAAACTGTAAACCCTGATCGATTATATGACCCTCCTTCGATTATTCGTTCCCGAATATAACAAGGCTCGATCCAATAAACAACGTACTAAGTCTAAGGTTGACAACCTAAGTGTATTCGGGAAACGACTAAATTAAACTATCGGTACAATTTAATGGCACAAATTAGCACGAATTAAATTTAAGATCAATAATGACAATAATAATTCTTTTTAATAAAATTATCATTCACTTAAGCACATCAGTAATAATTTAACTCATATTGTTAATAAAATACAATTTTGTAACTTAAAAAGGTAATACGACCAGCTTAACCAAAATTGAAAAATGCGGGTGTTACATTCTACCCCCTTAAAAGAATTTTGTCCTCGAAATTCTCAAACTATGTTCAGTCATACCTAAAATGTGCAAAACTCACACTAAAATCCAAAATCCATTTTGCAATCAACCGATCTTTTAAATCGAAAGAATAAGATTTATGGTATCCAGTCTCCCCATCACCAATCCTCTTCAAGCATCTACTCACTCTATTTAGGTGCCGAGGGGAAATCGCATCGAAGAGGGGCAATTGAGTAAGCATAGAAAACCATATTAAGCTTGCCTTTAAAAAGGGAAAAAGACTTTTAATTATCTAGACTCAATTTTCATAGTAAGCAAACACTCTACGTGTATACATTGTCATAAATCTAAATCTAAAAGTAGGGCAATTAGGCAAACATATCTCACGGTCATATACAAGTAGTCTCAACCTAAATCATGAATTCAAGACACTTTCACGGTCACGATGGTTAACTTGGAGGCTCCTATAACACATTAAAGCAACAAGGGAATCATATAGGCATCCCGTAGCATCACATGGCATTTATAAATGACAACACACACGAGCTATACAAATGTTCACAACAATGTCACACTTGAAATCAAGCATAACCCACAGAGTTAATCCATGTTTCAGTGTATAAAGCGCATGTCACGGGGGTAATGCATTCGGTCATTCAAACTCTAGTAGGAAGCATTAGGAGTCATGTAATGCAAGGAGTCATGTAATGCAAGCAACACGCCAAAATCATATCACACAGTAAGTCACACAATAAGTCACACAGGCTAGACTGGGTACCCAACTCAACTGCATCCTATACAAGCTCAAAACAAGCATCAAGAATGCTCGTGTACTCAGCATTTCACCCACATTCAACAATTCTATCTATAGATACTCTTATGGTCTCACACAACACATGACGCCATAAAAATTCTTTTAAGACATGCAGACTCATAGGGTTCTCCCATAGAAAGAACACCTAGCGTGTATATATGCATGTAATCCCCATTTGCACCTTGTGGTCAACGGTTCGCCCTAAAGCTTATCCAAATTTAGGAGAGGTCGGCGACCCACAACTATGATTGTTCAGCATGGTCGACATTAGTGATCTTATAGATATGCGTTAGGGTCTTATGAGACACACACTTGTCCCTAAGCGATCCTAGGGGTCTTGCTATCTAGGTTGCTTACCGAAGTAGGGATTGTTTGTTATGTACAATTCTAAAGTCTACTAGGTTTTTTCTCCCTTGTGCTTTTTAGATATATCAGGGGTCCATTCCAACCAAAACATTACCACCACACATCGTGAATCACAATTTGTTGTCAGAGAAAGCAAGTACTGCATGGTTTAGGTAACAACGACAAAGAAGGGGAACAACAGGCATACTTATGCAATGTTCAATAAGATCCTACCGCTAGCATTTGCATACGAAAATATCACCTAATTCTACTCAGCTAATTCAAAATTCAGAATAGCTAGGTATCATTTAGTAGGATTATCAATCATAACTGCAAATCTCGACACGTATGGCATAAGGGCATGTACTTGTGAGCCTAAACTCATTCGTCATTGCAAAAGGGACGCAAGTCCTTCAGTGTAAAGTTAAAAAGGAGCTCGACAGCCAAAAGCACATTAACATTTCAAAACCTTGAATTTCAAAAGTGAAAAATAGCTTATCTATTTTGAGCCTCTTCTCTTCTATGTCTAAGTACATCTGCTCTCTCAATTATAGGGCCTGAGGAGCAATCCACACATAGGGGCAAAGAGTGAGCTTAGAAAAAGATTTTCAATCGTTTGAGTTTAAATCAACGTGCATTAACTATCAATTGTCCAATCAGAGTGCACAAAGGAAACATTTACTAATCAAATGATCACTTAGCTCACACAAGGATGTGCAAGTTAACAGGGTTCACATTCTAACACACGACTCACATACATCCAATCGACTTAATCGGATCACATGAAAGTCAATAAGTGAAGTCAATTAGCATATTAGGAACATATTGCACCAGTGAACTACTCACAACGTCTCCTGAAGGTGTGGGGAGAGCTATTTGACTCCTATACTAATGCACAACTCACCACTTTTACTCAATCGACCTTCTTGAGCCACACATAACTAGCTAAGTGCACCAATGATCATAGAAAGCTCACATTTGCACACAAAGCGCAACATATGTCACATTATCACAACGTGTTCCTAGGCGACTATGCAAGACTAAGGTCACGGCCTATGGTCTCAGGACCTTTCCTATAACGCCATCTTGTAACACCCCTTGCCCCTAGGGTTAGGAGTATTACATTTTTCTTACTTCCTGCTTAACTTATGGGGGGAAACGGACAGAGTCTCCACTAAAAACTAACCATTTCCAGGTTAAAAGCCTTACAACAAACCCCTGCAATCAACAGAAGCGCAAAGAATTCTAAAATAGACACAATAGCCTCACGTCGGGGTTCATAACTCAATTAGCAACGCGCTCGGAGTGCATCAAACAATATAATTCATTAATAAAGAAGAAATGGAAGATACATCTCAATGATTCACACGACCGAAGTACTGGGGTTTACATCCCAAAACGTAACTAACTTCAGCCAAAACGACAACTGACAAATTAGATGGTTGGCTCACACGGCCATACAGAACAACTCCTGAATTGAATACACTACATGAACTAGAATACTTATTCACATATATTTACAACTAAGAATACAGTCTATAACATCATCAAACAGCACGACTACTCCACTGCGAGCACACGTGACTCCCCTTTCAGCATTAAGACCTCCCAATGTGACATAAATGAGTGGACACATTCCTATCACAAAGAAAACCTTGGGGAAAAGGGGAAAGAGTGGTGGGATGAACAACCACATGCTCAGTGAGTATTCCCTGACCCCCTTAATACTAAAATCATTGCAAGCAGTAATATCTTTAATAGTCACATATCACGTATCAATGTATTACTATCATATTAGGTAAACATAGTCCCTAAGGACGGATCATTACCCGTAATTCTAACCACTCAAACCCATTTCTAGGTCCCTAAATGACTAAGTTCCTTTACTAACAAGCAGTCAAACACATAAGCAAGCAACGAGGCTAAGCAGAGAACTTTCATTCATAGGTTATGTGATATAATTCGTGATTTATGCCTTATCTATCTAATTCTCTCATACAAGATGTTTAAACACATGAAGTAGAGATTATACAAGGAGCTTTCTTTTGCTAAACATGCACATTCAAACTCATATACTTGATGCATCACAACGATATGGCCATGCTGTACTTGAAATTTCATTCATACTGCACTTGGAATCTTAATCACATGATATGCACAAAAATTCATCTTTATTTTTCTGAAAACACTTTACTTAGCCTCTTTAGGCTCATAAAAACTCTTTTCTTAGCCTCTTAAGGCTCATAAAGCTCTTTTGTTGGCCTCTTTGAGGCTTATATTCTTTCAAAAAATCTCTTTTGTATTGGTCACATAATGACCCTTAAAAAATTTCTTTCTAAAATACTTAAAAAGGTGAAACGCCGACTGCTTTTCTTACTTTTTAGGAAAATACCCTAGGCATAAGATCATCATAATGTGCTGATTGGGTGATATCTATTCTTAACCCCTAGTGAGACTGGGCTCACCCTAAGCTTTTACTCCCGGGACGGCAACTAATTTGGACCTTAACCCTCGTCTTGGTCTCTAGGGCTTCCCACTACTGGGATTACTCCCTAAACTAGGGATTCCCCCATTCAAGCAGGTTCACTCCCATCTTATTGTCCCTAAGCACAATATCTAAGCTAATTTAAAGCGCACGGCCATAACGGCTAATAAGTTTGCTGCCTCTTACAGCGAAATCCTTTTTCATACAACGCACTCTCTTTTGATTTAAATTCCTTAGGGATTCCCACGTTCTAGCGAGTTCACTCCAAAAACTGTATTCGTATAATTAAAATAGGCCATCAGTTGCTACTAGTTATGGCCACTATTAGTTAAAACCATGAGAACTTCCTTTTTCAAACTTATCCTCACTCGCAAGATGAAACTTAATGACATAAAGGGAGGGGAGTTTGCCTGTAACACATTCAAACACTTCATAATCAACTTAGTAGAATAAGCCACACATGGTCTCGCAATCCACACGATTGTGGCCAATCACAACCCAGGCTTCCTCCTCACACAACACCGACCACAAAGAACCTCAAACCTCTCATTAGTTCATCCTCAAGCCATCTGACTATCAACTCGATTTTCAATTCCATAACCACAGCATATTATCATAGAAGTCAAATGAAGTAGCTACGTCTAAACTTACCGAGCGAGCAGCAACCTTCCAGCGGCTCGATACAGCATATATATATATATATATATATATATATATATATATATATATATATATACATACATGTATATATATATATATATACATATATATATATATACATATATATATGTATATCTACATTGCATTAACTCAAATGAAGTGCTTAACGAACTGAAACAAACTAATAGTGCGCGAAACTAGCTTGCATTTGTATTTCAGAATTAGGAAGTAAGCATGCCAAGTTCAAGTCATTTTCAAGCATAATTTCACTTAACTTAACAAGCATCATTTCAAAGCAATAAGCATGCCTAATTAATATCATTTTTAAAGTATAGTTTGGTCGAGTTAAGGCTTACATATCTGTTTTTACTAATTGAGGTTATTGGCTCATTTCAAAGACTACTATTAAACATGAGTTAACTTACTTAACATGCATCGATTTGAAGCGTGCTTAGGTCATTTCAAGGCTACTTTAAACTCGAACTAACCCAATTAGCATGCATCGAATATAGGCATTCTAAGTTCGTTTCGAAGTTGTTTTCAGGCATGAATTAGTTAACTTAATAGGCATCGATTCTAAACATTCTTAGGTTATTTCAAAGCCACTTAGAAGCATGGATTAACTTAACTGAAATATATCGATTCGAAGTCATTTTCAAACATTAATTAACTAAAATAATATATATCGATTCAATGCATTGTTCGGTTATTTCGAAGTCACTTTCAGGCATGAAATAACTAAACTTAACATACATCGATTTAAACTGAATTCAGCTGAAATAGAACATGCATAATCTCAATTAATCAAACTAATCGTAAACTAACATGCATCATAACTTAAGGGCTAAAGCATTTTCGAAATTACTAATACTTAGGAGGCGAGAAACACCTACCTAGACTCCAAGCTTAGGACCCATTCTAAGGCCTTTGGCTCGACTTTGATAGCTGGAAAACCTCAACCCTCGGCCTTAGCTCACTGAACGCACAACCAAGCCCCAAACCCCAAACCATGCCTTATCTGTGCAATTCAGACCCCAAATTCACCCCCAAAACGTTCACTCACTGAACTGAAATTGAGAGGGATACTTGTGCTGCGAATTCAACCCTAATTTGCATGGAAATTGAAGAAGCTAGAGGCAAGGTTGCATGGCTGAGTCTAGGTATGCGTTCGATGCCTCAAAACGGCGCCCAAGTCCACCAAAATCCCAGTGGTTCCTCTTCGTTTTTTTCTCAGATTTCACAACTAGGGGTTGATTTGATGATAGGAGGGTGAAATATAAGGGAATATGGTGTTGGATGAGGCGAAAATTCAATGAAATTCGAGAGCTTGGGCCGTGTTCATGGCGATGGAGGAGTGCCTGAGCAAGAAGAAGCAGGGAGGAGAGAGAGATATGTCGTGCAAGAATTGTCGCGAGCCACCAAGTAGAAGAAAAAGGGGCCAGGCGAAATGACAAAAATACCCCTACGCTTCTCTCTCCCTTTTTTTGGGTCTCAGCTTGTTCAAATTAACACCGCTAGCCTAGTTTGTATCCCAAAATCTAAACCCTGATCGATAATACGACCCTCCTTCGATTATTCGTTCTTGAATATGACAAGGTGTAACACCCGCGTTTTTGTGTTTTCTGTTAAGCTAAGTGTTTTACCTTGTTATGTTATAAAATCGTATTTTCAATAACTGTATGAGTTAAATTATTATCGATGTGCTTAAGGGAGCTATAATTTTATAAAAAGAAATTATTACTGCTATTATTGATTTTAAAGTTAATTCGTGCTATTTGTGCCTTCAAATTCTATCGATAGTTTAATTTAGTCGTTATTCGATTTATTTAGTCGTTTCCCGAATGCGATTAGGTTGTCAACCTTAGAATTAGTTTCGAGGTTTAATATATCGAACCTTGACGCATTTGGGAACGAATGATCGATGAGCGATTGTATTAACAATTGGGTTTAGAATAAGAGGTACGAGATAAGTCTACCGATGTTAGTCGATTGAGCAAGCATTAAACAAAAAAAAGGGGAAAAGGTAAATTAGAATAAGGGGGGAATTTGGGTCTCAGGCAACCCGAAACCCTCGACCCCCTCTCTCTCCTCTGCTTTCTCTCCTCTCCCACGCGCAAGCCAAAGCAACCAACCATTCCCCCTTCCTCCACCATAAGTCACCGGTGAGAGAGGGGCCACGACGGTCCCCTGCGCGCGACCACTCACCACCGACCACCACCCCCTCTTCTCTCCTCTCCTCGCCGCGAACAAAGCCGGGCAGTGGCACTTCGGGTGGCCTCGAAGCACCACCCATGTGCTGGAATCTGGCCAACCTCTCTGTGATCAACCTCCCCCATAAATTGAGTGGTTGAATTCAACCCAAATCAGCCACAAACGTCACCAAATTCGGGAGCTAGGGTTTCGGTTCAAGCAAGGCATTCGGGCTAGGGTTTGGTTTGAGCTATTGGGCGTGCATTTGGGACTAATTGGGTCGAGAATTGAGGCTTCCCAGCATCCAAATCGAGCTCGAGAGCGCTTAGAATGAGTCCTCCAGCATGGAATCGAGGTGGGTGTTTCTCACCTCCTAAGTATTAGTAGTTTCGAAATCGTTTTAACTTTTAAGTTGCGTTGTATGTTAGTTTAGTTAACTAACGCCTGAAAAGTAGCTTCGAAGCGAATTATGCATGTCAGAATCGATTCGAATATATTAAGTTAATACATACCTAAAACTCTAGCTTCGAAACGAATTATGCATGTTTAGAATCGATTCAAATATATTCAGTTAATTCATGCCTGAGTTGTTAATTCGAAGTGAATTATAAATGTTTATCTTCGATTCGAAATGAATTTAGATATTTTATGCCTGAGATGTTAATTAGAAGTAAATTATATATGTTTAGCTTTGATTCTAATCAACTTAGTTAATTCAAGCTGAAAGCGTTAATTCGAAGTAAAGTATGCATGTTTAGCTTAGATTCAAACTCAATTAGTTATCTCAAGCTCGAAGATTTAATTCGAAGTAAAGTACGCATGTTTAGTTGAGATTCGAACTTAATTATATAATCCAAGCTTAAAGTTTTAAGTCGAATCATGCCTGGAAACTAACTTCGAAATGAATCGTATGTGCTTAAAATCAATGCATATGAATGTTTAGACGTTCCATGACCATTTATGAACTTCAAAACGAATCGTATGTGTTTAAAATCAATGCATATGAATGTTTAGTCGTTCCATGACCATTTATGAACTTCGAAATGAATCGTAAGTATTTAAAATCAATGCATATGAATGTTTAGTCGCTCCATGACCGTTTATGAACTTCGAATTGCATCGTATGAGTTTAAAATCCATATATATAAATGTTAAGTCATTCTATGGTCATTATACGCTTAACTATCCCATAATGGCTTACTAACTCTGAAGTAAATTATAAATGCTTAGAGCCCAATCATGTTTGAATTGCTAAGTAAAGTGCTATGGTTTATACGTGAATGTAATGGTACGTATGCATTCGTATGCTTGCTACAACACACAGCTGAATGGTGATGCTTACCAGGTGAGTACCTAAACCCTGTCTCCTTTTAAGCTAGCTTAAGAATATGTTATGATTAATAAATTGAAAAACTGAGATGGTAGTTGGATGGTTTGAGGAAGAACTATGAGTGGTTCGAGGTTTTTATGGTACGGTGCTTGTGAGGAGGGAGTTCAGGTTGTGAATTGACCGCAATCGTGTGGATTGCGAGGCCATGTGTGGCTCATTGTGTTGAATTGATTATGAAGTGCTTGAATGTGATATATGTGGACGCCCTTCCCTTCGATGTTCTCAAATTGCATTATGTGCATAAGGGTGAGTTCTTCAAAGAAGGATTTCGTGTTTTGAAATGATAGTAGCCATAACTATTAGTGCATGATGGCCTATTTTAATTAAATGAAAACAGTTTTGGGAGTGAACTCGCTCGAACGGGGGAATCCCTAAAGAGTTTTATAAAGGCGTGAGTTGTATGAAAAAGGATTTTGCTGTGAGAGGTAGCAAAATTATTAGTCGTTATGGCCGATACACTTTAAAGTGGCTAAGATAATGTGTTTCGGAAAATATGAAAAGAACGATGTTAACCTAAGGGAAGGTCCAGAAACCCTAGAGGCCCTGACGAGGGTTGATGTAATGGTCCGATATGTTATATGTAGTCATCCCGGGAGTAAGAGCTTAAGTATGAGCGTTAGGTCTCACTATGGGGTTGAGAATAGATCTCACCCAATCAACATCTGTAATGATCTTATGCCACATGTATTTTCCTAATAAGTAAAGAAAAGCAATGGGCAGCTTGCCATTTTAAGTGTTTCAAAAGGAAAGAAAGTCTTTATGGGCCCTAAGAGGCCATATGAAATGAAGTATGAAAAGCTTATAAGGGTCTTTGTACGACTAATACGAAATGAAATCTCTTTTAAAAAGGACAAGAGCCTCAAGAGGTTAAGAAAATGCTTTCAATGAAAGAAAGAAAGTACTCAACGAATGCATTATGAAATGATTCTTAAGCATGTTTGAATGTGGATTCTAATATCATGTGGCCTCATCCTTTTTCATATCAAACCTGTCTGATTCAAAGTGCATGAATTGAGAAAGAAAGTTTATAGTATGTTAAAAGTTCCATGAACGAAGGCATCTCTCCCAAATGAATGAATGTTTGACATGTGAATAGCCTATGAAGGTGTCATATAGCCTGATATGATGATTGATAATGCATAAACGCTTGATACGTGGTTAGCATGAGTAGTATTGCTTGTAAATGTTTGTTTTATAAAGTGTTTACAAAGAAGGAAGGGCAAGTTCCTACACGTGTCTAATGAAAAAGGGTTTCTAAGCATGGACATATGTGACTTCAAGTCATGTGTGTGACCATGTTGCTCATAGTGCATCACGTAATGACGTTTAAAAGTGCATATTGAGTATGTAAGTGCTAGTGCATCCAATGTTTATGTTTTAGAAACACATGATGAGTAAGCAACTTCCTAGCATGCCAACGTTATTCGAAACTAAGAATATATCATGCTTGAATGTCTAGCCAAGAGCCTATGAGCTATTATATGTAGCTTAATACCATGTTAGTATTACTTAACTGCTTGTTAGTCAAGGAACTTAATCATTCAGGAGCCTAGAAATATGTTCAAGGGGTTAAAATGAAGTTTATGTTTAGTGATCCTTCCATAAGGGTTTTATGAATGCCTAATATGATAGTAAAGTATGGATACGTGGTATGTGACTATTAAAGATATTACTGCCTGCAACAGTTTTGTTTTTAAGGGGGGGTCGGGAGACACTCATCGAGCGTGTGGTTGCTCATCCCACTACTCTTTCCCCTTTTCCCCAGGTTCCTCTTTAACAGGAAGAAGTTAAATCAGCTAGAATCTGTTCTTGCTTGCAAGGTGTCATTTGTGCCCATTAGAAGGGATCTTACGTGTTTAATAAAGTCATGTTATGTATTCTTAGTTTATACTCGTTTGTAAATAAGTACTCTAAGTTCATGTAATGCATATTGTTTATGAGTCGCTCTGTATGGCCATATGAATCGACCATCTAGTTAGTGTTATGTCTTCTGGTTAAAGTTAGTTATGTTTTGGGATGTAAACCCCAATACTTCGGTTGTGTGAACCATTAAGTTGTATCTTTCATTTATTCTTTATTAATGAACTATTCTATTTGGTGTACTCTGAGCGAGTGGCTCGTTAAGTTATGAACTCCGGCGTGTAGCCGTTGAGCTTCTTTTAAATGTTTACGCTTCCGTTGATTTGCAGGGATTGTTGTAAGGCTTTTGGCCTGGAAACGGTTAGTTTTTAAGGGAAATTTTGTCCATTTCGTCCCAGAATTTAGGTAGAAAGTTAAGAAAACGTAATGTTTTCGGCCCTAGGGGCTAGGGGTGTTACACAAAGCTCAATCCAATAAACAACAAACTAATTCTATGGTTAACAACCCTCATTAAACTATCGGTACTATTTAATGGCGCCAATTAGCACGAATTAAATTTAAAATCGATAATAACAATAATAGTTCTTTTTAATAAAATTATCATTCAGTTAAGCACATCAGTAACAATTTGACTCATATAGTGAATAAAGTACGATTTTATAATTTAAAAAGGTAATACAATAAGCTTAACAAAAAATGAAGAATGCGGTTGTTAAATTCTTCCCCCCTTAAAAGAATTTCATCCTCAAAATTCTCAAACTATGTTCAGTCATGCCTAAAATGTGGACAACTCGCATTAAAATCCAAAATCTCATTTTGCAATCAACTGTTCTTTTAAATCGAAAGAGTAAGACTTATGGTATCCAGTCTCTTCCTTGCCAATCCTCTTCAAGCATCTACTCACTAGGGGTGGCAATGGGGCGGGTACGAGGCGGATTTAGCCGTACCCTCACCCATACCCATTTTAAAAATTAATACCCATATCCATACCCATACCCATCGGATATTGTAAAGTTATACCCATACCCATACCCACTAGGTATAGCAGGCATGCGGGTTTTATTCGGGTACATATAGACAAAAATGAATTAAATCCATTTTGTACCCATATTCGATAACAAATACTCAATATGTCACATTAACACTAAGTTTCCGACGACATATCATATCACATCAAATATAATTAAAAATTTACCAATCAAAACAATAAATTAACGCTTGACAATTACAGTTTGAAACAAAATATTCTGCCGAAGTTTGGAATATCATACAACTCAAAGCAACTCACAAAATATTCAATTACAAGTAACAAATTAGAACTTTAAACAAATGGATATGGGTTTTATATGGGGCGGGTATGAGACGGGTACGAGGCGGGTCTTAATAAAACGGGTATGGAGCGGGTATGGGGCGGGTACGAGCCATACCCATACCCATACCCATACCCATACCCATACCCATTTTAGCAATACCCGCCCCATATCCATTTTTTTTCAATTTTCGCCACCCATACCCATACCCATTGGGGCGGGTTTTGCGGGTTTTAGGCGGGTATGGTTTTTTTTGCCAGCCCCACTACTCACTCTATTTAGGCACTGAGGGAAAATCGCATCGAAGAGGGGCCAATGAGTTGGCGTGGAAAACCATACTAAGCTTGCTTTTAAAAAGGGAAAAAAACTTTTAATTATGTAGACTCAATTTGCATAGTAAACAACCTCTACTTGTGTATGTATTGTCATAAATCAAAATCTAAAAGTAGGGCAATTAGGCAAAGATATCTCACGGTCATATATAAGTAGTCTCATCCTAAATCATGAATTCAAGACACTTTTAGGATCACAACGGTTAACTTAGAGGCTCCTATAACACATTAAAGTAGCAAGGGAATCACATAGGCATCCCGTAGCATCACATAGCATTGATAAATGACAACACACATGAGCTATACACATGTTCGCAACAATGTCACACTTGAAATCAGACGTGACCCACAGAGTTAATCCATGTTTCAGTGTATGAAGGGCATGTCACTGGGGTAATGCATGCGGTCATTCAAACTATAATAGGAAGCAATAGGAGTCATGTAATGCAAGCAACACGCCAAAATCATATCACACAGTAAGTCACACATGCTAGACTGGGCACCTAACTCAACCGCATCCTATATAGGCTCAAAACAGGCATCAAGAATGCTCGTGTACCCAGTAGTTCGCCCACATGCAACAATCCTATCTATAAATACTCCTATGGTCTCACACAGCACATGACACCATAATTTTTCTTTTAAGACATGCAAACTCACGAGGTTGTCACATAGAAAGAACACCTAGACGTGTATATATGCATGTAATCCCCATTTGCACCCAGTGGTCAACGGTTCGCCCTAAAACTCATCCAAATTTAGGACAGGTCGGCGACCCACGACTAAGATTGTTGAGTATGGTCGACATTTAATGGTCTTATGTATATGTGTTAGGGTCTTACAAGACACGCACTTGTCCCTAAGCGATCCTAGGGGTCTTGCTATCCAGATCGCTTACCTAAGTAGGGATTGTTTGTTACGTAGAATTCCAAAGTCTACTAGGTTCTTTCTCCCTTGTGCTTTCTAGGTATATCAGGGGTCCATTCCAACCAAAACATTACCACCACACATCACGAATCACAGTCTGTTGTGGGAGAAAGCAAGCAATGCACGGTTTAGGCAACAACGGCAAAGAAGAGGAACAATAGGCATACTTATGCAATGTTCAACAAGATCCTACCGTTAGCATTTGCATATGAAAATATCTCCTAATTTTACTCAGCTAATTCAAAATTCACAGTAGCAAGGTATCATTTAGTAGGTTTATCAATCATAACAGCCAATCTCGACACGTATGGCACAAGGGCATGTACTTGTGAGCCTAAACTCATTCGTCATTGCAAAAGGGACCCAAGTCCTTCGGTGTAAAGTGAAAACAGAGCTCGACAGTCAAAAGGACATTAACCTTTCAAAACCTTGAATTTCAAAAGAGAAAGATAGCTTATCTATTTTGAGCCTCTTCTCTACTATCTCTAAGTACGTATGCTCTCTCTACTGTAGGGCCCGAGGAGCAATCTGCACATAGGGGCAAAGAGTGAGCTTAGAAAAAGATTTTCAATCGTTCGAGTCTAAATCACGTGCATTAACTATCAATTGTCCTATAAGAGTGCACAAAGAAAACATTTACTAATCGAATCATTACTTAGCTCACACAAGAATGTGCAAGTTAACCGGGTTCACATTCTAACACATGACTCACATACATTCGATCGGCTTAATCGGATCACATGAAAGTCAATAAGTGAAGTCAATTAGCCCATTAGGAACATATTGCACCAGTGAACTACTCACAACGTCTCCTTGTAACACCCCCAGCCCCTAGGGTCAGGAGCGTTACGTTCTCCTATATCTTACTTAATTTCTGGGGGGAAACGGACAGAGTCTCCCCTAAAAACTGACCATTTCCAGGCTAAAAGCCTTACAAAAATTTCCTGCAAATCAACGGAAGCGCATAACATTCACAATAAGCTCAACGGCCACACGCCGGAGTCCATAACTCAACGAGCCACTCGCTCGGAGTACACCAAACAGAATAGTTCTTTAACGCATGAAAAGTAAAAGATACAACTCAACGGTCTACACAACCGGAGTACTGGGGTTTACATCCCAAAATACAACCAACTAGAACCAAGAAGACATCTAACTATTCAGATGGTTGGCTCACACAGCCATACAGAGCGACTCATGAACAATATGTGTTATATGAACTAGAAAACTTAATTTACAACACTTACTAACCAGGAATACATTATATTAAATCGTTATCACATGAGTCTACTTCTATATGGCACACATAACTCCTTTTCATGTAGGGGTAGACTCCAGCTCGCACAAGTAGCTCGATTTTCACCTGCCATAACAAAAGACTGGGGGAAAAGGGGAAAGAGTATTGGGGTGAGCAACCACACGCTCAGTGAGAATTCCCCTACTCCTTAAAACCCAAAACAGTTGCAGACAATAATACTAATAATAGCCACATATCACGCATTCATATTTTACTATCATATTAGGCAATCAAAATTCCCAAGGAAAGATCACCACCCTTAAAACTTCATTCTAACCCCTCAACTCGTTCCTAGGCCCTTAATGACCAATCTTTCTTTCTAACAGGCATTCATACACTTAATCAAATAGCGCGGGGATGAATATGATGCTTTCAAATACTCCTGTGAAAACATAGTGACTCATTATATTCAAAGAACAGTTTTTAAACCATGCAACCTCCTTTAATGCTTATAACTTTTCTAAAAGCTCTTGAAACACCCAATTTGGTAAGAAAGGATTTGGATGAACATTCTTTCATAAGATAAGCACCTTGAAAAGCTTAAATGTACAATGCGTTACTAGGAATTAGCTATACTTCACTTGAAACTTCATTCAAGAACATATTCATAAAAGATATGAAGATTCCGTACATTTAAAAGCTTCGTTCTTTTCTTTTAAACAAAAATCGCTTTACTTGGCCTCCTGAGGCTCGTGTTACTTTAAAGGAACTTCTTTTCTTTTCTGAACTGCTTAGAATGGCAATTTGCCAAATCTGCTCTTTAGCAACTTATTTATAACATAAAACATCTTATTGTGCTGGCTAGGGGGTCAACACCGCCCTTAGTGAGATCGTCACTCTTATTTTACGTTATCCCCGGGGTGTACGTACTTATCTTTTGGTCAAAACGCGTCTCAGTAGATAAACTCAAACTTCGATATTATCCTCTGTGGGGCAACAGCTCACACCAGGATAATCATATCCTGAGTCCAGTCCCCCTCAAGGTTTTCTTACGCGTCACACATCATAACTTATCTGGGGAACAGCTCACACCAAGATATATCATATCTTGAGTCCAGTTCCCAGGAACAGCTCACACCAAGACAATTTATATCTTGAGTCCAGTTCCTAACTTATCTTAAGGGAAACAGCTCACGCCATCTTTGCGTCCAGTTTCCAGGAACAGCTCACACCAAGATAGCTCGTATCTTGAGTCCAGTTCCTAACTTACTTATCTCAGGGGGAAACTGCGTCCAGTTTCCGTCCTCTGGCCAACTTTCCAGCACATTCTTAGACTTTAAAGACATATTTCATTTCTCTGTTTCAAATGCTTACTTGGCTGAAAACTCGCTTTTTAAAGTAAACGACTATAACCTTGTGAAATACTTATAATTCACGTCCTTTTCAACTTAAAACCTTCTTACAATCTCAATACGTTTGCTAAATCGTAAATTGTCTTCGTAAATAGCTTAAAAGCTTCTTATAGACGTTAAAAGTTTATTAATCACATAAATCGACTTTCTTTGAAACTTGAAAACTTTTTAAAAACGCAATGAGCTGGTTAAATCGTAAAACGATTTCGTTTTGAACTTAAAAGCTTCGTATAAGAGTAATATAGCTACTAACTTGCAAAAGGACTTCGTTTCTTAACTTAAGAAGCTCTTATAGACGCAAAACGTTTGCTAATTTATAAAACGACTTCATTTCTCATTTAAAGCTTAATATAAACGTAATACGTTTATTAACTCGTAAAACGACTTCTTTTTAGACTTAAAGGCTTCTTGTAAAGGCAATAAGTTGGTTAATACTTGAAACGATTTCACTTTAAACTCAAAAGTTTCTTATAAACGTAAAAATCATTAAACCACTTAGTTTCCATCTCAAATGCTTCGTATAAACGTAATAGAGCTGCTAAATCATAAAAACGACTTCGTTTCTAACTTGAAAGCTTCTTTTAAACGTAAAACGTTTGCTAAATCGTAGATCGAAACTCAATAAAGACTTAAGTAACCAAAAGGCATGCAAATAAGCTAAGCTTCATAATTAGCACCTTAAGGCACTCTTTTTCGGGTCGTATAAATTCTTTTAAACATGAGGAGCGGTCATTACCCAAACCAATGCCTTAAAAACCTTTTTGAACTCACTTTTAGTTCACTTTCGAAATTCCTAAACCTATCGACTATTCAGTCGAGTCACTAACTGAGCAGTTCGACGGTTTACGACCTGTTTTACACTTTAGACGTCCAAACACGCGAATAGGCAACTGATAAACTTAAAAGCATTCTCAACACGTAAACAAGCTTTCTAAACGCCCTTTTCTTTTTTAAAACGTCTAAAGTTTCAAGGATTAATTACATAATGTCACGTAGCACATCGGGGGAAGAGGGTTTACACATAGCACATTCATACACTTCATATCACAACTCATTAAGCCACACACGGCCTCGCAATCCACACGATTGCGGCAATTCACAACCCTATCTCCCTCCTCACACACCACCGATTACCAGATCCTCGAATTTCTTAACAGTTCCACCTCAAGCCATCCAACTACTAACTCGGTTTGATGTTGTCATAAATAAACCAATAATTCATAAAACCATCATATATAAGCATAACATTCTCAACAATAGCCCCATATAGAAATGAAAACGACATGCTTGTCTAATGCCTCAATCCGCCCGATTAGCATTTCCAAACTTCATAACATGATTCAGTAAACTTCATAACATGATTCAGGGCTAATAAACTAACATTACGACAACACTAAGGTGACAATCTGATTATTAATAATTCAATGAACTTTCAAACTGTCTAGCTATGAATAATCCAACACCAGTTTCAACATCCAATTAACCCACGGTTAACACCATGTTCATGGGTTCTCAACTTCGACTCCAATTTCACCCAAATTGATTTCCAATCTCATAATTAACATGCACTACTAATTTAGTTAAAAATCATTGAAAGTAGTAATAATTTAGGAGGAAAGGAACCCTCACCTTGAACCCAAGTTAGGGTTTCGTTTGAAGGCTTTGGGCTCGACTTTTCAGCACCGAACGCCTCTAATTCCCAACCTTGCTCGCTGTTCACGCCAGCAACACCAATCCACGCCCCAAATTTCGTCAATTCGAACCCTAAAATGACCCAGAAATCACTGCCTAAACTAAGGTTCAATTGGGCTTCGAAAGCAAGCGAAATTCGAAAGAAAATTGAAGCAATTAGGAGTGGAATTGAGTGGCCATACCTGAGCAGGCGTTCAAGCCCCGATTCGGCGCCCTAACCCTCCATAAACGTGTCTAAAAGCTTCGAAAATTGCCCCAAATTCGCACCCAACAATGGCTCACTCGAAGGGGAGGTCGAGTGGGGTGGTTTTGCAGTTGTGGGTGGCGAAAATCTGCTCGAATTCGAGCTCCCTTGATGCGTCAATGGAGGTCGACGGGAGGAGGAAGAAGAAGGATGGAGGAGAGAGAGAGAGAGTGCTCACGGGGGGGGGGTGTCGCGGGTCAGCAGGGAAGAAAATGAGGGTCACGCGAAATTCCCAAAATACCCCCACTCACTTAACCTTTTGTCCCAGGTTCAGTCATATTCGATACCGCTAATCTATTTCATAACCCGAACTAAACCCAAATCGATAATATAATTCTTCATCGCTATTCGTTCCCAAATATAACAAGGTTCGATTTAATAACATCGAACTACTTCTAAGGTTGACAACCTAATCGTATTTGGGTTCCTAATCGATTTAGTACTCGATAATAATCGTTAATAACGCTTATTAAAATCATCGAAGGATTTCCAAAAATAATAGCTTTAATAAAATTATCGAACACATAGGCACATCAATAATTAAATTAACTTGCATCGTTAAATAAAATAGGTTTTACTAACGCAAAAACGCGTCACGAACAACTTAGCATAAAATAAGGTACGCGGACCTTACACTCCTTAACGTGTGGGGAGAGCTATTTGACTCCTATACTAATCCACAATTCACCGCACATAACTAGCTAAGTGCACCAATGATCATATAAAGCTCACATTTGCACACAAAGCACAACATATGTCACATTATCACAACGTGTTCCTAGGCGGCTATGCAAGACTAAGGTCACGGCCTATGGTCGCAGGACCTTTGCTCTGATACCATCTTATAACACCTTTAGCCCCTAGGGTTAGGAATATTACATTTTTCTTACTTCGTACTTAACTTCTGGGGCGAAACGGATAGAGTCTCCATTAAAAACTAACCATTTCCGGGCTAAAAGCCTTACAACAAACCCCTGCAATCGACGAAAGCGCAAAGAATTCTAAAATAGGCACAATAGATTCACGTCAGGGTTCATAACTCAATGAGCAACTCGCTCGGAGTGCATCAAACAATATAATTCGTCAATAAAGAAGAAATGGAAGATACATCTTAGCAGTTCACACAACCGAAGTACTGGGATTTACATCCCAAAACATAACTAACTTCAGCTAAAAAGACAACTGACAAATTAGATGGTTGGCTCACATGGCCATACAGAGCGACTCCTGAATCGAATACACTACATGAACTAGAATACTTATTTACATATATTTACAACTAAGAATACAATCTATAACATCGTCAAATAGCACGACTACTCCACTGTTAGCACACATGACTCCCCTTTCAGATTTAACAACTTCCAATTTGACATAAATGAGTCGACACGTTCCTATCACAAAGAAAACCTTGGGGAGAAAGGGAAAGAGTGGTGGGATGAACAACCACATGCTCAGTGAGTATTCCTCAACCCCCTTAATACCAAAATCATTGCAAGCAGTAATATCTTTAATAGTCACATATCATGTATGAATGTATTACTATCATATTAGATACACATAGTCCCTAAGGACGGATCATTACCCGTAAACCTCATTCTAACCACTCAAACCCATTTCTAGGTCCCTGAATGACTAAATTTCTTTACTAACAAGTAGTCAGACACATAAGCAAGCAACGATGCTAAGCAGAGAACTTTCATTCATAGGTTATGTGATATAATTCGTGATTTATACCTTATCTATCTAATTCACTCATACGAGATGTTTAAACACATGAAGTAAAGATTATGCAAAGAGCTTTCTTTCGCTAAACATGCACATTCAAACTCATATACTCGATGCATCACAACGATATGGTCATGCTGTACTTGAAATTTCATTCATACTACACTTGGAATCTTAATCACATGATATGCACAAAAATTCGTCTTTCTTTTTCTGAAAACACTTTACTTAGCCTCTTTAGGCTCATAAAAACTCTTTTCTTAGCCTCTTAAGGCTCATAAAGCTCTTTTGTTGGCCTCTTTGAGGCTCATATTCTTTCAAAAAATCTCTTTCGTATTGGTCCTATAATGACCCTTAAAAAATTTCTTTCTAAAATACTTAAAAAGGTGAAACGCCGACTGTTTTTCTTACTTTTTAGGAAAATACTCTGGGCATAATCATAATGTGCTGATTGGGTGAGATCTATTCTCAACCCCTAGTGAGACTATCGCTCACCCTAAGCTAATACTCTCGGGATGGCAACTAATTTGGACCTTAACCCTCGTCTTGGTCTCTAGGGCTTCCCACTATTGGGATTACTCCATAAGCTAGGGGTTCCCCCGTTCAAGCAGGTTCACTCTCATCTTGTTGTCCCTAAGAACAATATCTTAGCCAATTTAAAGTGTACGGCCATAACGGCTAATAAGATTGCTGCCTCTTACAGCGAAATCCTTTTTCATACAACGCACTCTCTTTTC
The DNA here is from genome assembly GCA_017589665.1 of Selenicereus undatus. Lineage (NCBI taxonomy): Eukaryota > Viridiplantae > Streptophyta > Magnoliopsida > Caryophyllales > Cactaceae > Selenicereus > Selenicereus undatus. The sequence goes on from JACYFF010031955.1 coordinate 83,232,397, forward strand.
ATTTAAATTCCTTGGGGATTCACCCATTCTAGCGAGTTCACTCCCAAAACTGTAATCGTATAGTTAAAATAGGCCATCGATTACTAATAGTTATGGCCACTATTAGTTAAAACCACGAGAACTTTCTTTTTCAAACTTATCCTCACTCGCAAGATGAAACTTAATGACATAAAGGGAAGGGAGTTTGCAAGTAACACATTCAAACACTTCATGATCAACTCAGCAGAATAAGCCACACATGGTCTCGGAATCCACACGATCGTAGCCAATCACAACCCAGGCGCCCTCCTCACACAACACCAACCACAAAGAACCTCAAACCTCTCATTAGTTCATCCTCAAGCCATCCGACTATCAACTCGGTTTTCAATTCCATAACCATAGCATATTATCATAGAAGTGAAATGAAGTAGCTACGTCTAAACTTACCGAGTGAGCAGCAACCTTTAAGCGGCTCGATACAGCATATACAAGCATATACAAGCATATATATATATATATATATATATATATATATATATATATATATATATCTACATTGCATTAACTCAAATGAAGTGCTTAACGAACTGAAACAAACTAATAGGGTGTGAAACTAGCTTGCATTTGTATTTCAGAATTAAGAAGTAAGCATGACAAGTTCAAGTCATTTTCAAGCATACCATAATTTCACTTATCTTAACAAGCATCGTTTCAAAGCAATAAGCATGCCCAATTTCTTTCATTTTTAAAGCATAGTTTAGTCGAGTTAAGGCTTACATATTTGTTTTAACTAACCAAGGTTATTGGCTCGTTTCAAGGAATACTATTAAACATGAGTTAACTTACTTAACATGCATCGCGTTGAAGCGTGCTTAGGTCGTTTGAAGGCTACTTTCAACTCGAACTAACCCAGTTAGCATGCATCGAATATAGGCATTCTTAGTTCATTTCGAAGTCGTTTTCAAGTAAGAATTAGTTACTTAGCGGGCATCGATTCGAAACATTAGTAGGTTATTTCAAAGCCACTTACAAGCATGGATTAATTAAACTAACATATATCGATTCGAAGTCATTTTCAAACATTAATTGACTAAACTAATATATATCTATTCAAAGCATTTTTAGGCTATTTCAAAGTCGTTTTCAGGCATGAACTAACTAAACTTAACATACATTGATTTAAAATAAATTCTGCTGAAATAGAACATGCACAATCTCAATTAATCTAACTAATCCTAAACTAACATGCATCACAACTTAAGGGCTAAAACGTTTTCGAAATTACAAATACTTAGGAGGTGAGAAACACCCACCTAGACTCCAAGCTTAGGACCCGTTCTAAGGGCTTTGGCTCAACTTTGAGGCCCAAAAAAACCTCAACCCTCGACCCTAGCTCGCTGACCGCACAACTAGACCCCAACTTGTGCCCGATCTGTGCAATTCAGACCCCGAATTCACCCCCAAACGTTCACTCACTGAACTGAAATTGAGAGGAATGCTTGTGCTATGAATTCAACCTTAATTTGCATGGCTATTGAAGAAGCTAGAGGCAAGGTTGCATGCCTAAGTCTGGGTATGCGTTCGATGCCCTGCAACAGCACCCAAGTCCACCAAAATCTTAGTGGTTCCTCTTTGTTTTTCGCCCAGATTTCATGGCTAGGGGTTGATTTGATGAGGGGAAGGTGAAATCTGAGGGAATATGGTGTTGGGTGAGGCGAAAATCCAGTGAAATTCGAGAGCTTGGGCAGTGTTCATGGCAATAGAGGAGAGCATGAGGAAAAAGAGGCAGGGAGGAGAGAGAGAGATATTGGGCAAGGGGGGTATCGCGAGCCATTAGGTAGAAGAAAAGGTGTCAGGCAAAATGATAAAAATACCTCTACGCTTCTCTCTCCCTTTTTTTTGGTCTCGGTTTGTTCAAATTAACATCACTAGTCGAGTTCGTATCCCGAACTCTAAACCGTGATCGATAATACAACCCTCCTTTGATTATTCCTTCCCGAATATTACAAGGTTCGATCCAATAAACAACGAACTAATTCTAAGGTTGACAGCCAAATCATATTCGGGAAATGACTAAATTAAACTATTGGTAAAAATTTATGGCTAAACTAGCACGAATTAAATTTAAAATCAATAATAAACATAATAGTTCTTTTTAATAAAATTATCATTCACTTAAGCACACCGGTAATAATTTAACTCATATTGTTAATAAAATATGATTTTATAATTTAAAAAGGTCATACAATCAGCTTAACGAAAAATGAAAAATGCGGGTGTCACATTCTTCCCCCCTTAAAACAATCTTGTCCTCGAAATTCTCAAACCACGCGAACAACTAGCAGTAAAATCCAAAATCTCATTTTGCAATCAACTGATCTTTTAAATCGAAAAAACAAGACTTACGGTATCCAATCTCCTCCTCACCAATACTCTTCAAGCGTCCACTCACTCTATTTAGGCGCCGAGGCCAACTCGCATCAAAGAGGGGCAAATGAGTTGGCGTCGAAAACCATATGTACACACATAGATCGATATATACGTACATACATACATACATACATACATACAAACATACATATATATATATAGATAGATATATATATATATATATATATATATATATATAT
>JACYFF010031955.1:83265370-83277609 GCA_017589665.1 Selenicereus undatus
AAAAAAGAAAAAAATAATTAAAAAATAAATAAATAAGTAAATAAATAAATAAATAAATAAATAAATAAATAAGTAAAAAACAAAAAAAATAAAACAGTAAAAACAAAAAAAATTAAAAATTAAAAATAAAAACTAAAAAAAATAAAAAATGAAAAATAAAAAACAAAAATTTAAGAAAATTTGGATAATTTCATAAATTATCACACATTAATTATATTCTTGTTATTTTAACCCATTTCAACCCACCACATAAAAAATATACCCACTTCAACCAACATCAACCCACTTCAACTCACTTCAACCTACTTCAACCTATTTCAACCCACCTAAAAAAAAAATACCAACTTCAACCTATCTCAACCCACCTCAACCAACTTCAACCCACTTCACCCTTTTGACCCACCCAATTTACCCACGAAAAGAACAGGCCCTTAGTGGTAGGATAAAAAATTTTACATCCATGTTTTTTGATGATCTTCTAGTTGGAACTATAGTGCATAAACGTTAACTACATACAATGTCAAAGGTGGTTAAGATAAATCTCAAAATATGAGGGTTTTTAAATCCGATGATTCTTTCATAGTTGATTTTTTTTTCAACTATTATATTAAAATGTATAATCACCGTCCATTTCCCATAACAAATCTGAGATGTTCAGTTGTCTGTGGGATGACCTGCTATTGTGGGTTAAAGTAATTGTTGTTTTTTCCTGATGAGTCAAATAATGATTCAAGTCTCCCTCCCATCACACAAAGCACTACTTCCAGGCTCAACTCTGGGTTAACTCATTGTATCTCCAATTAGCACTAGCAATGGCCCCATCAACTGGTCGAAAGTCAAATGAACATCGTTATGTTCACACACAAAAAAAAGGTCGGGAAGTAACCAGTAGCCAAGTTTGAGATTGATCTCACTGATAGTAAACATTGGAGTCACGTGCTGGGGATCCTAAAGGAATGCCTATCTGTAGGCTTGGAGAAAATTGTAGGTGTTTGACACCAGCCAAGAGCGATGTCATGGGCATGGTGTTGTTGACCTTGACATTGTTAAAAAAATTGGTAGGCATGAGAGAAATTAAGTAGGAAAATTGTAACATCAAAGATGTGAAAGGGATTCAAGAAGGGAGGGAAATGGTTCATTGTGTTCACAGCACCATTAGAACGAACACTAGTAGTTTGTTGTATAGTTCCCCATAATATTAGTACTATAAGGAGTTAGATATGGCTGTTTATTATCCTAGCCCAAGAATGTCTCCGACTATTTTGTGTGCATTATGTATGATAATATCTTTACCTAAAAAAAAATATTTAAGCATTATGAATTTGCAATTGTAACAATTAAGTTGAGTTGATATCTCTAATTCACAATTGATGATTCCTACTATTTTTTGGTAGTGATACGTTCTTTTGTTCTTTTGACTTTAGGGTACCATATGCCAGTATGATGAAATTGATAAAAAGTTGAAAAAAAGGAGGCAACTATGGCAAAATAAAGGTAGACTACCAAGGGCAGGCCGGGGAGGCACACACAATACATTGTATTCTAGTTGAAAGTGCGCTATATGTTAACAGCATACATGCACCGCTCGTTGATATTCTTGTAATTGAATGCATGCATGTACTAATTGTTGGTATTCTTGTCATTAATTGTAGGGAGTTTTAGGGTCATGTATTTTTGTATATAAACACATTGGGTTGTACTTGAGCAGGCAAGGAAAATAAAAACGACTATTAGTTTTCATTGTTCATTTCCTTCACTATTAGTTTTCTCATGGTATCAGAGCGGGCACAACCAAAATAGCCATAATCAATCATCACCATGGGTGATGGAAGCGCAAAAAGGTTCATAATTGAACCCCACTCGCCCTACTTCTTGCACCCCTCGGAAGGGCCTGGGGCCATCATCACAGCAGTAATCTTCGACGGCAAGAACTATGAGTTATGGGAACGAGTCGTAACAACAGCCTTGAAGGCAAAGAACAAGCTTGCCTTCATAAACGGGACTTTGACAAGACCCGAGGCAAAAGACGGTGAGGAATTTTCTGAGCGCCATGCGTGGGAAATGGTGAACTCGATGTTGTGTTCATGGCTCCTCAACGTCATTGAACCAAAACTTCGAATGACAGTAGCCTACTGTGATACAACATCAAGTATGTGGGACGACCTGAGGAAGCGATACGGGATGGCAAATACACCCAAAATACATCAACTAAAGGCGAATATCGCAGATTGCAAACAAGGAGATATGGACATCGGAGAGTTTTATTCAAAACTCGTGAATTTGTGGAATGAGTTGAGTAATCTTGTAAAAGTTCCAATTTGTACGTGCAAAGGGTGTACATGTGGAGCGGCGAGCAAACTCATGAACATGTATGAAAATGACAAGGCACATCAATTTCTCATGGGTTTAAACGATGACGCATATTCAACCATCCGAAGCCAGATACTTGCAATGGATCCTCTTCCATCCCTTGAAAGAATTTTCAATATAACCCAACAGGAGGAAAACCATAAGCAACTTGTGGTGAACAGAGACCAACGTGGAGAGTCGGCTATGGCATTTGCTGTCAAGGAACAACCGAAGATGGTAGAAAAAGGGACGTGCAGGATATGTGGGAGATATGGTCATGAGGAATCCGTTTGCTACGAAGTAATCGGGTACCCACCCAGCTGGGGTAACCATGGCCGAGGAAGAGGACAGTGAGGTGGCCGAAACAATAGAGGAGGCCGAGGTGCATCTCGTGGAAGGGGGCGTGAGACTGCTGCTACTGTTCAAGAAACGGGGCCGCAACAACTACTATCAGGCCCAGTAGCCTTGGGGCAGTCTGGAGTCTTAGGCCCAACCGCACGAGGCAGTACCCAGACCGCGGCCCAGGTCAGCATACCAGGCCTGACCCAGGAACAGGTCCAACGCTTGCTTAACTTAATCGATGCCCCAAATTCAGGTTCCGAAAAATTGTCAGGTATGGAATCTTGGATGTTGGATAGTGGCGCCTCATGTCATATGGCGGGAAATCTCTCCATGATAAATGATATCGAGAAAATAGCACCCGTTGCGATTGGACTTCCAAATGGAACGTACACCATGGCACGCGAAAAAGGATCGGTGTTTTTGGGGGAAGGAATTAAATTAAACGACGTTTTATGCATGCCTAAATTAAATTGCAATCTTGTTTCCATTTCTAAAATGTGTAAACAGTTAAATTGTGCGGTGACATATTTTGATGATTCTTGTGTGATACAGGACCGCACTTCGAGGATTCCGATTGGCTCGGGTGAGCAACGAAACGGAGTTTACTATTACAAGGATTCATTGTCGAGGCAAGTGAACATGGTTGATGCAAGATACTTGTGGCATAGGCGCCTTGGGCACCCCTCCAGCGAAGTCCTGTCCCTTCTTCCTCATAGTTTGGGACTGGCATGTAATAAAGGCCAACTTAAAGATGAAATTTGTGATATTTGTTTTCAAGCAAAACAAACTCGTAATCCATTTCCTATCAGCAGACGTAATGCAATAAAGATTTTCGACTTGATTCATTGTGATATATGGGGTCCTTATAAAACCGCTTCCTTGTATGGAGCACATTATTTTCTCAGTATCGTTAATGATGCCAGCAGAGCAACCTGGGTATATCTAATGAGAAGTCGAACAGAAGCAAGCAAATTGTTGAAAGGATTCATAATCATGATACAAACTCAATTTGACAAAAAGGTGAAAGTGGTCAGGAGTGACAATGGCTCCGAGTTTACCTCAGGACCCATGCAAGAGTTTTATCTTGAACATGGGATTTTGCGAGAAAACAGTTGTGCTGATACACCCCAACAAAATGGAAGAGTGGAACGTAAGCATCGTCACATTTTAAATGTCGCAAGGGCTCTTCGATTCCAAGCATCCTTACCTATACGTTTTTGGGGGGATTGTGTTCTTACTGCAACTTATTTAATAAATCGAACTCCCACAAAGTTGCTAAAAGGACAATCCCCTCATGAGGTACTTTATGGTTGTGTGCCATCATATGATGAGCTACGAGTTTTTGGTAGTTTGTGCTTTGCTCGACACAATCCAAGAACAAAAGACAAGTTTGCATCTAAAAGTTGAAAATGCGTTTTTCTTGGATACCCTTTTGGTAAAAAGGGGTGGAGAGTGTATGATCTGGACACAAATGAAACATTCATAAGTCGAGATGTGATATTTTGTGAAAAACAATTCCCCTTTGCTTGGGAAGCACAACAACGAGATGCATTGGGCTCGGATACACTTTGGGAACCAAACGTGTCATTAGGGAATGATCTCGGGTTGCGTGAAGATCCTATTTATCCGGCTCAACAGCAGGGAATTGAGGAAGTAGACGTTCAGCAACTCTTACCGCCCAGAGAGCATGAGGATAGGGGGAGATCAAGTCAAAGCCCAGTAGAATGTGTGGACAGAGGGAGCCCACAGGTTCAGCAGTACCAACCAGACCTGAGTGAAGGAGGGGCAGCCGCAGCCCAAGACGGGGAAGAGCCCAGCGCGCCTCTCGCCACAACCGGACCCGACAATCTAAATAAAGTGCAGGCCCGAAGGCCGCTAGCCCATCTTAATGACTATATTTGCTATACTACACGTACCCACAAACCCGTTTCGTTTGCTCACCTACTCCAAAAGGAATCCTCAGGTACACCTTATTCTATCGCAAATTATGTCAGTTGTGCAAATTTTTCTGTTTCTCACAAAGAGTTCCTAGCTGCTATTAGTAAAGTCACAGAGCCAAGAAATTATCATGACGCAGTCAGGGATCCTCAATGGCGTGCGGCTATGGCCGAAGAAATCCAGGCTTTGGAGAAAAATGAGACCTGGGTGTTGGAAGATTTGCCGCCGAAGAAGAAACCTATCAGCTGCAAGTGGGTGTATCGAGTTAAATACAACTCAGATGGCACTGTACAACGGTTCAAGGCACGCTTAGTGATCCGTGGTGACCATCAGGTTGAGGGGCTTGATTACAACGAGACATTTGCACCCGTAGCAAAAATGGCCAGTATTCGATGTTTTCTATCTGTGGCGGTGTCGAAAGGATGGGAGTTACACCAATTGGATGTTAATAACGCCTTCTTACTTGGTGATCTGGATGAAGAAGTCTACATGACATTACCTCCAGGATTCACATGTGCCACTCCAGGAAAGGTATGCAGGCTTCGAAAATCCCTTTATGGGCTTCGCCAGGCACCACGACAGTGGTTTGCCAAGTTGTCTTCCAAGCTGCGTGACTAGTAGACCTGGCAAATGGGTCATTCGGTTCGGGTACGGGTCGGGTCAAGTTCGGATCGGGTCATGTTCGAGTTAAGTGACATTTCGGGTCATTTCGGTTTGGGTCGGGTATGGTTCGGGTCGGGTTGATTTCGGGTCAACCAATTTTTGGTGAAATGTGCTAGTCATGCCAAAACAAGCAACTTTGTTGAAAATTTCGGGTCGGGTATGGTTCGGGTCGGGTCAATTCGGGTTTCGGATCCACTTTCGGGTGAGCATATTTCGGGTGTCGGGTCGGGTATGGGTTCGGATCATTCGGTTCGGGTTTCGGTTCTCGGGTCAGTTTTGCCAGGTCTATGCGTGAGTATGGTTTTACTCACTCCTATGCCGACTACTCTTTTTTCACGTACCGAAAGGAAGACATTTTCATGGCATTGCTGGTATATGTGGATGATATTGTTCTGGCCAGCAATGATTCCCGAGCCAGCATTGATTTCAAAGCTTACCTTCATTCATGTTTTAGCATCAAGGACCTGGGACCACTAAAATATTTTCTTGGCATAGAGGTGGCCCGTGGACCCCAAGGACTCTTTCTCAGTCAACGAAAATATGCCTTAGAGATAGTTGACGAGTGCGGGCTTCTGGGTGCAAAGCCAAGTACTACTCCCATCGAAGAAAATCACAAGTTAGCACTTGCCACTGGTGCTCCTCTGGATGATGCAGGACGATATCGACGTCTTGTTGGAAGGTTGATTTATCTCACTATCACTCGTCCCGACCTCTGTTATGCAGTCCATATTTTATCTCAATTCATGCAAGTACCACGGAAGGAACACCTGGAGGCGGCATGCAAGGTACTGCGCTACATAAAGGGGTCACCAGATTGCGGGATACTACTTCATGCTAATGCAAGCCTGCAACTCACAACGTTCTGTGATTCAGATTGGGGCGCTTGTCCACTAACCAGGCGTTCCTTAACTGGGTATTTAGTTACTCTCGGGGGGTCTCCTATCTCGTGGAAGACTAAAAAGCAGGCGACCGTTTCTAGATCTTCGGCTGAGGCCGAATATCGCTCTATGGTTGCAGCAACTGGTGAACTGGTATGGCTCAAAGCTCTCCTTGCCGCATTAGGTGTATTTCATACCCAAGCTATGCATCTATTTTGTGATAGTGAGGCCGCACTTCATATTGCCAAGAACCCTGTTTTCCATGAACGTACGAAACATATCGAGATGGATTGTCACTTCGTTCGTGAGAAATATCATTCTGGTGATTTAGATCTGTTTCATGTTTCTTCTCAATCACAGCCTGCGGATATTTTTACCAAGGCACTTGGGAACCGGCTCTTTCAGCACTTGCGTAGCAAGTTGGGCATGGCAAACTTGCATGCACCAACTTAAGGGGGAGTGTTAACAGCATACATGCACCGCTCGTTGATATTCTTGTAATTGAATGCCTGCATGTACCAATTGTTGGTATTCTTGTCATTAATTGTAGGGAGTTTTAGGGTCATGTATTTTTGTATATAAACACATTGGGTTGTACTTGAGCAGGCAAGGAAAATAAAAACGGCTATTAGTTTTCATTGTTCATTTCCTTCACTATTAGTTTTCTCACTATACAACCCAGAACTAGATTTTGAAACACAAGGGTTAAGCAGAGGCAAGGAAAAGAAAAAAGAAAACTGAAAAAAGGTAGCAGATTATCAATTTTCCATGATGCAAGTATGGCGGCAATCCCTCAAAATCAATTGTTTTGTGGCCATCCCTCTAAAACCCTATTGTTTTTTACTACAAAAGCAACCTAAAAGCAAACAAGAGGGTGGAGAAGAAACAGAGGAGGAGAAGCCATAACAAAAGCTCCAAATGTGAAGCTAAATTAGCTAATTGAGGGCACGAAATGAGGAATGCCAGCACAGGTAGTCATCGTCGTATGTTTGTCTCCTATGAACACTGGCTATGGGAGGCAGACATGGGAATTGAACCCTGGAGATTGAACGAAGAAAAAAGATTGTGGGTTGCCAAGCGCCGAAAAACACGTCAATAAGTTGTTGAAAGATCAGTTGGTTTTGTATTTAACTTGTTATTTCAGTCTCAGGGCACCACATTCAACGGCTTAGATTTGCTTCACTTGATTCTACGGCTTTGATTTCTCAACTATAATAATAAAAACCAAAATCAATTCCGGTAGAATTTGTATTTTAAATCCATCTGTTAACTTCTTAAGGCAATTTTCAACTGTTTCTTCTAACTACTTACAACTCCTTTTGTCTAATTGCAATTCTGTACAGCTACTTGCTAGTTCTTACATTGTTTCCCCCCCCCCCCCCACAACTTCTTATAATTTCATGCAATTTACGGCTTAATCCTACGGCAAAAAAGAACAGCATCTTAGACTTCTTAGTGTGCTCTAAAACCAACAGTTGTATGTTTTGGAGGAGCGGGTTGCCCACAGGGTAAGTTGTTCACCAATCATACCAATACTAATACCTTTGAGTCTTGACCTTCGCAAATAGAGGGTATATTTCTGATAAGTGTAGATGACATGACAAATTAATTATACTATTTTAAAAATAGTTCCAATTCCAATAGCATTGACATATAATAATTAAAGAAACTTATTAGCAATTGTGTTTCATTTGCACATAAAAAAGGGAAAATTTAGCAACTTTTTTTTGGTCACTTTCCAGCTCAACAAAGTTGGAAATAATTTCCAATGCAATATTGTTAAATTTATTAGATCTCCAAATCGCCAAAAAAAGATAATAGATGCCATTACTTCACGAGGGAGTTCAATGTATGCGTTTAATCTAGAATTAGACAAAGTTGACGCAACATGATTATTGATTCCAAGTGGGTTTGCATAGAAATTTTTAACACTTTTAATTAAATGAGTTTAACATATTCAATCCGTTTAGATTCAAGTTGAGATTCTTGATATGAAAAACTACCTATTTAACCTATTTAATTAAATAGGTTAAACAAGTCACATCATTTTTTCAGTTATCATTTATCTGTTAACTTTTTTATTAGACAAAAAAATACAAAAATTAAAACAAATTAAAATGTTAATTATGATCAATCGGGGGGTTTTAGAGAATAATTGCTTAATGTGATATATAAACTTAAATTTTAATGATATGTAATTACGCAATAGTTTAAAAAGTTAAATTATACCTAAATGAGTAATTAAGTGATTGAGCTAGACTTGTTTATTTTAAATGAGTTAAACGGGTCAACTGTTTGAAAATTAAATGGATATAGATCAAATTTTTCCAACCTTTTAATAAACGAGTTCAGTTCAAGTAGAGGGATTCTTAACCTATTTAAATTTGACACAAATGAATGCAACTCGACCTGATTTATTACCTGTCTCTACTTTAATTCCTACGTTACAAACATAATAGATTTAATTATTCAAAACTTGTTGAGTACTTCTTCTATAATTCAAGTGAAAATCTAGCCCAACAAGTATTGAACCCTATTGCAAGAACTTTATGGAAGGGAAGAATAGAAAAACCGGTTAGATACTTTCTCCAGGGCTCTACATCGTAAAAACTAGGGTATTGGATTACTGTACACACCTATCAATCTAGCCCACAAAATATAGCCTGGCCTACTAAAATTGTGGTTTGTTTAACAAGGGTCTTGTTCTTTTCAGTGGGAAATAATAGGTGCGGGATAGGTGAGTGTGAAAAAGAGAAGGAGTAGGTGAAAGTTGATAATAGTAGTATTTTTTTTTAAGTGTGTGAAAGGGGGGAAAGGAGTGGGTGAGAGTTGGTAAGAGTGATATTTTTTTAAAAGTGTGGAAAATGTGAGGAAGGAGTGGGTGAAAGTGGGCAGGAGTTGAAAGGAGTTGAATGAAGTTTGGGAGTTGAATGAAGGATTGTGGAAAAGGGGGGAAGGAGTGGGTGAGAGTGGGAAGGAGTAGTATTTTTGTTTAAGTGTGGAAAAGAGTGGGAAAGGCTGAAGGAGTGGGTTTATGTGGGAAGGAGTGGATTGGGTTCATTAAACTGAAAAAAGAATAGGGTCGTAGTCTATACATGTTAATATTAGGGGCTTGTTCTTTTCGTATGTCAATTATAAAATATCAATCTCAATCCACTTTAACTCATTTTAATCTACTTCAACTCACTTCAATCTACTTTCATTATTTTAATGAAGTTCAATTTATCACATTAAAAAAATTCAACCCACTTCAACATACTTCAACCTACTTCAACCTACTTCAATTCACCTCAACCTATTTAATCTTTCTCAACCTACTTTACTATTTTACCTATTCAATTTACCTATGAAAAGAACAGGTGTTACATTTGCAGAGTTTTCTTTATCCTGGACAATTCCGACTCTTTGGTTAGAAGTTGGAATTTTCTTATGGACGTCTGGTTCAATGCACGACACAGACAAATTGCTAATCTTTTTGAATGTTTTTCTTTCCTATCCTTTTTTCTTTTTCCGGCATTTGATTAGCTTTTTAAAAATATATTCTATTAGTTAAATTATGTTTCAACCAAATTTTGTCCACAGAAAACTATTGCTAAGAAATGACCTATGGTTCTCCAAGAAAATATATTCCGTTGTACACCCTCCTAACTTTTTTTAATACTTTTCGACTTTTGCTTAGCTTTCTTTTTATAAAGAAAATTCTATTGTACAGTAAATATTATTTCATCATACACTAAACATTATTCTATGATGCACTAAAGAAAATTATATTCTACGCTAACTTCCTAAGTTTTTTTTTGGGGGGCAACATTTGCCTAGTATTCTTTAAAAAAAAAAAATCTATTATATAGTGAAGATTGTTCCATGATATACTAAATACTGTTCTGTTATACACTAAATATTATTATATTCTACATTGACTTTCCAACCCATTTTTTTGGCAACATTTGCTTAGTATTCTTTTTTAAAAAAGAATCTAATATTGTTCCATGATACATTAAATATTACTCTATTATATACTAAATATTATTATATTCTCCACTAATTTTCTTTTTTTTGGGTAAAATATTATAAAGTATATTTTATTATACACATTCCTAAAACTAAAAAGCAATCGAAATTTGATTTCTTTTTGAAAAACAAAGATATATTCTATTGTACACTAAATATTGTTTTCTTTTACACTAAATACTATTATATTATACACCAAGTACTATTATATTTTACATTAAAAGGAAAAAAACACTAGAAGTATCTAAAAAATTAAAATAAGTTTTATCCACCTAAAAGTAACATTTATTATTCACCAAATTAATAACGATTTTTCACTAAAAAATTATGTGTTGTTTATATATAACCCCTTTTCTTTCTCTCTCTTCATGACATTCTAAATCTCAATCACAACATCAATGAAAATGTTGATCTTAGCTGTGTTGGAGTAGAAAAAGAAAAGAAATAAGTTCAACCCCCAAAAATTAAAAAAAAAAGAGAGAAAGAAGTAAATAAAACTAAAATACAACAAGCAAAAAGAATTTGTGAAATGTTTACATTGGGATTTACTTTGCCAATTACACGCTTTACCCAATATCTTATTTGTTTATACTAGTATGAACCCGTGCTATACACGGAGCATTTAAATTTAAGATATATTTTTTAAAAAAAATAAATTAAAAATTTAAAAACCAATGACAAAGACTCTTATGTTATATATGTGTAGAAATTAATATTGTGTACTAATCAATATTTATCAAATTTGTCCTTATAAGAAGTCAGACGCTTATTATGTTTTAATTTAAGTTTTTCAAAATTAAAGTTTTACTTAACATTGAAGAATATATTTCTTAATTCGGATTATAAACGCCAGATAGAAAATCAATATTTTTCAAATTTGTCCTTTTTTGAAAAAACGAAATACATTAATTATTGAAAATTGATTAAATGTAGAACATGCTTGCTCATTTCAACACCAAAACATGTAAAATATTGGTGCTCATTTTAACAACAAAACATATAAAATATTGTTGCTCATTTCAACACTATACACCATTAGTAATTATGATTTGGAATAACACAATATAAATTTCTACTATAAGTAAACTTCCATTACATAGCTATTACAATGTTGAGAGAAGAAAATAAAATATACCATATGCCCTTTCTCGATGTCTAAGAAAATAAACATGTGCTTTTGCACGATGCCTAATAAAATGAACCTTTAAAAGTATTATAAAAACGATAAGTCGACCATCACTTGAATAGACTTAGGATTTTCATGATTTTTTACCAATATAGTAATAGTTCTGTAGTATGCCATAAACATGATCGAAAATCAGAATTAGAACTTCCGAACAAATGACTAAACAACGAACAATAAAACAACAAACGACAATTAATAATTTAATATCTCCAATCAATTAAACAAAAAACGATATTCAGATAGTTAGAGAGAGAAATTACTTTTCAGTGCATCCTTCAGTTCAGAAGTAGCATCCTTGGCCTCCTAGAGACCCGACACCAGTCCAAACACCACCCTCAGATTTCCCTCGTCGATCCAGTCCACGATCAAACCGTAATCCACGTCGCCGGCAAAATCCCAGTCGTCAACGTCCCAGGCCGCCGTCTAAATTGCCGACTCCACCGTCAAACCACCAGCCTGCTCCAAGGAAGACGACACCACACCGGTCGAAGCCGGTCGGACCACCTTCAACACTAAACTCGCCGGAAACTTAGAGGATGAGAGTTAAATGGTAAAATTCATATTAGGGATTGTACCTAAAGAGGAAGAAAATGGTGACAATTCTCTCCATTTCTCATCTCCGCCTTCTTTGTCATCCATCTGTCTCTCTCTTTTTCCAAAAAAAAAACCTTCAATCTATATACATATGTATGTGTGTGTGTGTGTGTGTGTGTGTGTGTATATATATATATATATATATATATAAATATATGTATGTATGTATGTATATATGTATATATATATATATGTATGTATATATATATATATACATATGTATATATATATATACATATGTATATATATATATATATATATATATATATGTTTATATA
>JACYFF010031955.1:83296308-83335359 GCA_017589665.1 Selenicereus undatus
TTTTTTGCTCACCAAACACCCCCTAAGTGTGTGAATGGTGTTCTTGTTTTTTTAATTCGTAGGTGTTCACATCAAAATGGATCCTAATCACCAACAATCTTTCATGAACTTACTTACTGGGGATAATTCACAATGGGATCCCGCGAACAACATGAGCATTGTCCCGAATCCTCCTAATTGACAATACCTTCCACAATACGCTCAACAATATCCACATATGCAATATCCTCAACCACTACCAAACTTTCCTCTTCAAGGCCATAATTTCTCCCTAATTCCAAATGTCAGCTACAATTCCATGCCTCGTCTTCATCAGCTACTCCCACCTAATAATACGACCTCATCAACACCCCGTCCTGCATCCAACCCCAGCCACAATGAGAATGTCGGTGTGACTTCCAAGTTGACATTGGAAGAAGATCGCCGTTTGGCCACATCATGGATCAATGTCAGCACCAACCCCTTATTGGGGCTGACCAAAAGAAAATGGGGTTCTGGATAAAGATCGCAAGTGCCTACAGCCAACACGCTCCCGATGGAGCTACGAAGCGAGCTCCAAAAGTTTGCAATGCCCTTTGGAACCGAGCAGCTCCACTTGTGTCCAAGTGGACCGCTTGTGTGGGTCGGACTTATCGGGCGAACCCAAGTGGGGCGAATGAGGACGATATTATGCAGAAAGCCCAAGATCTATACGTTGATATGGTGGGCAAATCATTCAACTTGATGCATTGGTAGGTGCTACTGAAAGATCAACCGAAATGGGAAGTCAACTGCGATCAATCTGCAGATGTCGCCACTAAACGCTTGAGGATCAACGAGGTGGGCGGGTACACTGAGAGTGACACATCTGACACATCCAGCACCCTTGGCAAACCAACAACTCCTGCTAGTGATGATACACCAACAGAGGAAGTTGGTGGACTGATTCGCCCCATAGGAAGAAAAGCCACGAAAAGAAAGGCGAAAGAAAGAACGCATGACTCGGTGCTTGACGTTGTCACCAAGGAGCTATCGACCTTGGGGACATCAAATGTCAAGAACAGCACCATGTGGGAAAGATATGTCATCGCCAAGAGAAGAAGGCGGAGGCCGCTAAGGTAAAGGCAGAAGCAGCTAAGAGAGCTGTTGAACTAAGAGACGACCATCAGCGCTTCCAACGGATGAAGTATGAGGACAAAATACTGAGAATGGACATTGCTATCATGTGCCCGGAGGAAACGTGGTCCACTTCAGGAAGAAATTAGGAATCGTTATCGCCAAACATCGTCTTTGTCTAATGCTAACCCTTCTTTAGATTGACATCCATGTCTTAGGAAGAATATGTTCTTTACCTTGTGCTTTTGTTGTTCTTTCCTTTCGAAAGTGTTTGTTGTAATTGAACCGCTTTAGTTGTGCAATGAAATGTTTAATTTTATTTTAAGGAGTCCAACTTTAATTTCACATCATAATGCTAGGTCCAATATGTTTGATTTTAGCTACGTTGTTTAATTTAATTTCAACGAGTTCAATTTTAATAATATATTCAATTTTAACTACGATGCTCTCTTGCTTTACTTAACTTTTGTCACAGGTATTGCAAAATGAATCACCCATCTTCTTCATCTTCCACAGAATCATCAGATTGTCTCAGCTTCGTACTAGAGTCATCCTCTTCTAGTGACGACTCATCCATACTTGAAACCGTACTGGCCAATCAATCTCAGCTAAAGTCATTTGAGCTAGCTTTGAAACTTGGACAAGAGGGCAGAGCTTCATCATCCACACGACCAAGAAAGAAGAAAAGATTCTTCGGAGGGACCGAGAAGACGTACACGATCGTCTCCACAGGGACTACTTTGTAGATGACTCCATCTACAACGACACCCACTTTCGGCGTAGATTTCGAATGCAGAAACACTTGTTTCTCTGCATTGTGGATGCCCTCAGTAGTCGATTTGAGTACTTCCAGTTGAGGTGCGATGGTGTTGGTCGGTGTGGGTTGTCGCTGCTCACCAAGTGTACCGCAGCGATGCGCATGCTCGCCTATGGGATATTGGCAAATTGTGTCGATGAGTACTTGAAGATTGGAGAAAGCACGACCATGGAGTGCATGAAGAACTTTGCTGCTGGTGTCATTCAAGTGTTTGGAGAGGAGTATTTAAGAAAACCAACACAGGCTGATGTTGATAGACTATTGCAAGTTGCCGAGGCCTGTGATTTCCCCAGCATGTTAGGGAGTATAGATTGTATGCATTGGGAGTGGAAGAACTGTCTATCGGCTTGGAAAGGAATGTTCGCAAAAGGGATTTATAGAGTCCCCACCTTAGTTCTTGAAACTGTTGCTTCGTATGACCTTTGGATATGACACGCCTTCTTCGGGTGCCCTGGTAGCCTCAACGACGTAAATGTTCTTCACCGATTAGATGTTTTCCAAGAGGTGTATGAGGGTCGGACTCCAAAATGTGAGTACGTCGTGAACGGTCGCGAGTACAATGTTGGATACTTTTTGTCCGACGGGATTTATCCAAAATGGGCAACATTCGTGAAGACTATCCTTCTTCCCTAAGGAGCAAAGGCAAGACTGTTCGCCGAACGTCAGAAATCTATTAGGAAGGATGTGGAAAGAGCGTTTGGGGTTCTACAAGCTCGCTTCGCTATCATTCGGGGTCCTGCGCGAAACATGGACAAAGCTGAGTTGGGTTTAATGATGAAAGCATGTGTTGTACTCTATAACATGATCATCGAAGATGAACGAGATTCGTTTGACCTTGCTTTCAACTACGATAATGTGGAGGATAACAACCCGCAAGCAAATGTCTAACGGAATCATCATCCGTGCTATACTGCCTACCTCTGTAGAGTCGCAGAAATTCACGTCCCAACACTACATGCATATCTCCAATCAGACCTTGTCGAGGAAATATGGAATCGACATAGGGCGCGACAAAACTCACAACCATAGCTGTCAATGGTTATTCGTCATTCATCGATGTTGTATTCTAAATTAGTGTTTTAAATTTCGAACACTCGAGTTGTAATTGTCTTCAATGTAGGAAAAATTATTTGCGCTTGTATCAATTCAATTCTACATCATATTCTATATGTTTTTTATTCGTTCAACCAATATAAATTAAGTCATCAATTTTAGGAGACTTTAAAATAAATTACTCGAATTTTCGGAAAGATAAAAACATATTCTTTTGTTCGGAAAATACAAATTATTTTTAATTTACACAAAATTAATTATGAAAAAATAAATTTTACAACATAAAATAAATAAATTATATTTAGTGATGAGCTCCATCAACAAATATTATATCATTTGTTCTAAAATAAATTTCACTATAAGAATGAAATGAGTTCCATTGACTGGAAATGCTCTTACGACCTGTGAGGCTCGTTTACGATACGCTCAAAAAGTTCGGTACCAGTGTTTGACCCCATTTGTGTTGCTCCATTTGCCATGCGAGAGATCGAGAACTCGAAAGAGAGAGAGAGAGAGAGAATGGGAGGAGGTCATGGAGGCCATGGCACGAGCTACAAAGGGATGACACTTCACGCTCCAAAACGATGGCATGTCGTCACTGGCAAGGGCATGTGTGCCCTCATGTGGTATCTTTGCTCTCTCTCTTTCTGTCTCCCGCAATTTCTTCTCTGAATCCATCTAAATTGAAATCCAAAACCCTAACTTGTATCTATTTCACTGATTTAGAGTTGATTCTTGATTTCTGAAAACCTGAAACTTGGATTAGGAATAGGTAAGTTCGTATTTTGGGCTCTTTTCCTGTTGGGCATGAGCTAATGGCTTTTCGGAGGATTTCCAATGTGATAGACTCATGGAATTGAATATGTTCGGGGCGCTGTAGAAACATCGATCTTGAATTTTGTGGACGGGTAAGGTCGGGCAGCTGTCCAGCTGATGTGTGATTGTTTTTTTTGGGGGGGGGGGGGTAGAAAATAGTGCAGCTATAGTCTCTGAGTTCGTGTATGTTGTAGCTGAAATTTGAAGCTGTAGTTAGTTGGTGATGGAGATAGTGCTTACTTGAAGATAGAGTGACTAGAACTGTAAGATGACTGGGTGAGTATTAGTTTGTTGCTTAGAGGTTGAATTGGACTATGGGGTTGAAATCAGGGATCCTTCAAAAAAAGTGCTGGGTTGTTATGAAGCTGGATACTTATTGGGCTTCGTGTTGTTGTTGACTAGGGCTAACTCGATTAGTTGCTCACACTAAGACTTATGGAGTAGTGGCTGATTTGAGCTTGAATCTGAGATTAATAATCTAAGTTGAATACAACTCTTTCTACAGCCTTGGAACACTTTGGTATTGAGAGTAACTGGCATAGCAACAGGTGTATACTACTCTTGAATGGGTCAAATCTTGTGGCTTCACTATTAAACTGATGACCTCACAGTTGATATATGGAGGAAATCCATTTCATCTAAACTTGCAGTGCCCTTCATCCCATGATGGTGCATTGAAACCATTTGATGCCTGGTCATTTGCTCTTTTCTTTTGCTTCACATCATTTTTTTTTTTTTTTTTTGGGCATTTGCTTCACATTGGATGCCTGTGGACTTTTTTCCTTTGCTTGATTTCAATTTTTCTAACTGTGTAGCCACTCTTAGAATTTAGGAAGTCATCAGGGATTTTTTTTTTCTTTTGGGGGGGGGGGGGTTGCTGTAAATGACCTATTACCTGAACTGGAATATTCAAATCATATGTGTTTCACTACAACGGAAGCCAGGGCATACCCCATGTTAACATATATACTCAAATCAATGGGGACTATAATTCCTAGCTAGCCCAAAATGCCTTCCTTTCCTTATTAAAAAAAAAAAAAATTCCCCCCAAATCTAATGTCCAATGAATTCTCAACTCTTCATTGCCAGCCAAGCTTTGTATCCTGGTGAATCCTGCTTTACTTTCGAACCACGTGGTATATATGACTCCATTAAAAGTACAGCAAATTGGTGCTAGTTGTTATCCTGCCGCCTTTATTTTTCTTTGCCATCGCATAGGGCCATTGATCAATGCCCTTAGAAAGCAGCATTCTTCTCATGCACAGCCATCTCACAGCCACAGCCACAGCTAGCAGGGAAGATTTGCATCTAAGCTTTCCATAAGAAACGTTTGTCATGCTATTTGTACATGGACAGCATCCCCTATCACATGTGACAGTGGTGCTGTGTGAAAGCCTACATCACCCGGACTCGCCTCTCCCACCTGTCATACCCATGTCGACCTGACCCGAGACGGGATATGGTCGGAGCGGACCCTTCTAAAATCATCTGTCACGGATGCAGGGAATTGGGGATAGATCATTGAGATGAATTGGGACCCAAAAGCTTGGGGGGCAAAAAAATAATAACAGATCCTACCGTGCACAAGGATTGGTTAAATGTGAGTTCTCCTCATTAGAGGGTGCTGAGATATGATCTCTTCTCGTGAATAGTCATTGACCCATTAGTCGATGTGGTACAGAGAGTTTTCTTATGTATGATTTGTGTCACTGGATAATTTATGTGTTGCCTCAAGTCATGGCCCAATAGTGCTGAACACTATTCTTTCATTTCCTTCTTGGGCTGGTGTTTGTACAGATTCTGGGCTGTGCGCCCCCATGGCTTGACTTTAATATTCTCACGCCTCTGCAGTATCGAGAAGTATAATTTTTGATGAATTTGTTGGGCTATTTTTTATGAATTTGTTTTAATTTTTATTTTATGTATATAACATGACAGATTTCCAGCCCTGTGTCCTAAATTTTGAGGCTTGACAAGTCGGACACTTGGGCCACGTGGAGCCTAGATTTATCTTTTTTGAAAAACCCGATTGTTAAGGTTAGCTCTTCTTAGCAATATATGCAGTGGCCTCTCCAGAAGCTAAATGTGTCTTACCAGACTATGAAGACATCTAGAGGTGCGCTGATGGTAGTTGTCTGCTCCAGTTGAAGTGCCTTAATGTTTAGTTTTTTGCTGGATGAGGAGAAAAATGTGGAATTTGTGATGTCAACTACTTATTAAGATGGAACTTGTTGGAAGTCATTTGTTCATTGCATTTTTGGTTTGTTGATGTGGTTGAGAGGCTGATGGGGAAGAGGGCAATTTGTGCTGTTGGTGTCGGTGTTCTAGCGCCCCCCCCCCCCAAGTCTTTGTCGGTCAATGGATGTGTATTAATATAGTGCAGGACCAACGGAAATGCATCCCAAAACAACAGATAGAACTAGAGTTGAAATTGCACATTAAGTCTCTCTCCAAAATTTATTCTGCGTCTCTCTCTGTCTGTGGATGTAAGCATACATGTTCTGCATCTGTCTCTTTGTTTCTATTTCCTTTTTTTTGGGGGGGGGGGGTTCTGTCTATTTCTATCCATGTTCCATAAACCCAGCGGGACCAGGGACGCATAGGATCAGTGATTGAATTGGTTTCTAATACTCTTGAAGTGCCTGATTCTGGTCATATTTAAGTACCTCGATCAAATCATTCCTGATTATAAGGTTGCAAATATCTGAGAAATTCTTCAATATTTCCAGGTTCTGGGTTCTTTACAGAGCTAAGCAAGATGGTCCAGTTGTACTGGTGAGCTCTGTTTCAACTTTCAACCTTCTTTCAATTGTGACATTGTAGTCTCCCCTTAGAGAAAATATTTTCTTTTTATTGGTTATTAGTAGACTGATGGAGCTGTCCACCTGTTTCAGGGTTGGAGACATCCGTGGGAAGGGCATGAAGATGATCATGGACATGGACATTAGTTGACTTTCTGGTAATTTGTACACGTTTTACCACTGCACATTATTCTAGTAGTTACAACTAGCAATCCCCCCCCCCCCCAAAAAAAAGAAATTGAAAACTTGAAGAGAAAGAGTTTGAAGTAACAGTCTCAATTAATTAGATATGCCAACTTACATGAGTTTTATTAGTTTTCTTTTCCGTAGATTAAAACAGCTTGTGCTTGTGTACTTTATCATCCTCAATTGCTTCCCCTTCCTCCTTTTTTGCAGTCACCCTGCCTTGTTTGGGGGGGGGGGGTGCATTGACAGTCAGATTTGGCTCAAAATGTTGCGCTCTATCCATCCACATGCAACCCATAAATCATCTACATGCTTAGAGGTTGTCTCATTTGTCTCGAAGGAGGAGAACAGCCATAACATTTGTCTCATTTCTCTGTTATTGCCCCATGCCAGATTTTTGGAAACAATGATGCAGAGAAGGCATCAATAATGTATCCTACCACTTACAGCTTAGATATTGGGTGTCTGCAGCAGATTCAGCATCAAACTAACATGACTGAAGTTTTCTTACTCCCACAACTGCTACCTTGTAAATTATCACAGCTTGGATCTATGAAGAGTAACCCCCCCCCCCCCCCCCGGCCCGCCCTGCCCCACCCCTCTTCCCGCTAAAGAGGAAAAGGCTACACAAAAAGAGGGGCTTTTCTAGGGAGCAGGATTCTTGCACATGACTCTTCACTGAATACCCAATTATCCTCCATACAGTGGTTATTTTCATCATCCTCGTCAGGTCTAGACAGTACCATATACTTGGTGAGACATGTCCCTATGAAGTTCTATGTAGCTCTGAGAGTTCAGTTCGGTGCTGGCTTAAATGCCCTTAAATAGGCGATGAAGATAGGCTGTGAAGGAGTATGTTGTCGCAGTGTCGCTACAGCTTTTTGGGGCCAAATCAGTAGCATGACTTTGACTGAAAGAGAAGATAGGCTATGGAGAAGTGGAAATTTTATGATGTCACTAAAGCTTTTCGGAGCCAAATACAATGGCGTGACTTTGACTGAAAGAGCAGATCTAAATTGCCTACCCATTAGGGTTCAATGAGGTTGGTGATTCATGGTCAAACTGAATGTCAACATCCTGAATTAGACCTAAGCTATGCACAAAGCAAGGCAATTTGGGTCTTGAAGCCAACTCGAAAGTGATCCAACTCTGGCCCTACGCTTTCGTGACAAACACTGATTGCATTTCGAATTTACACTATTAGGCATATTATAGCAGATTCAAATATTAATTACATTGGAACTCTTTTCTATCATCATATCTTGATATATAAGATTCTTTCTTTGCATTTTACCGTAACATATGAGCATAGTTGTCTGGTTGCCAGGAGTAGGTTTGTGTACATGTGGATGTACTCAAGTTAGCAGAAGCCATGTTGAGGTTTGTATTAATAAAATAAGAGTACTTAAAAGTTGAGACTGCCATCCTGATGGTGACATATTCCAATCTGGAAAGACTTGTTATATAATGCTGGAATCACTTGTCACCATCCTTGAAGACAGAAGTCATGGTGGTGTATCCTATGAGTAAAAATACATGGCTCTTACATGTAGCCTGTTCCAGCAAAGGTTTAATGTAGTTTCACTTGCTTGACATCATGAATTCCAGTGGACTCTCTAGCCTAACATCGTGGATCATAAAAGGTGGTTCCTGTTGCTTCAGATGACAATAGTCCCATCTACGAAATGCAGTAAAGCTGCTTCTCCTGTCTTGGTTTTATTTTTACCGATTTCTGTGAACCAAACAATTTATGGAAACTGTAGGTTACAAAAAATATGTTTGGCCTCCTTGAATAGTTTTTGGTTGGCCATTAGCTGTTTGTCAAATGATGTGGTTGAATTGTTGGGAAATAAACAATTCTGCTTATCAGTATACCTTCTTTCAACCTTGATTGTGCTAAAATATCTGTTCTTGAGTTGATGCACTCCACATGAAAGATGAAATGCCAGCAACCTCACTGTTTCTTCTCATTTTGTTACATCTCAGGTACCTCAAAGCTCTTGTTGCTGGATGAAGTAATGATGTGCTCTGTTCTGTGAATCTCGTCAGGAATATTTGTCTTTTTCAACTGCATGGTCTCTGTTCCGTAATAATGTTGTTTTGTATTTACTTATACTTTACCCCCTTTCTTGAATGATAATACTTGAAAAGCTGGTTTCAGCTACACTTTTGCTAAGTCTTATTACCATGTTCGTGTGAACCTTCTTTTTTCGCCCCCAGGGGGGTGTTTGTTGGGTGGGGGTCTCATCTGAAAAAGCTGTGTGACACCACGTAACTTGGTTGAAGTTAGTCTCAAGCATATGTCCTATTTTGGGTCCCAATTTCACCCTTTCCCCCCTTTATTTCCGGGGACAAAAAGATCGGGCATGCATATATAAGACGATGAAAACAAGTAAAACATAACCGTAACTGTACCTATACAGCTAATACAGTGGCATCCTTCCATATACGCCTGGGCTCACACAAAACATTACCACGGGCATGGCAACCCTTGCTGAAATCCTTGTGTTGCGGAACTCTTCATGAAAGCCCAAAGAAGCGACGACCTTTCACTTTCCTTTATTCCGCCCAAAGAAGCGATGACCTTTCACTTTCCTTTAGTCCTCCTAGTCAATCAAAGCCTGGTTCTTGACGTCTTGACCATATTCTGTGAGCCTTTGCTCATGCTGTTTCTGAGGGTAACAATCATCCCTACATCAAGACAACTAGTTGGTCTTGAATGAATCAAAATCATACCTTGCTCAACCTGAAATTCTAGAATTTGCAACAAGATTATGACGACCCTTCTGCTTCCTTCGGGATGTCTTCCTCTTGTGTTTCTTCCTTTGCTAAGGACTACTTTGTGAAGTGGTAGAAAACTGGAAGCATGAAGATTGGGCATCATTTAGAGTACATTCATCACTATCCTAATGAATTCATATCCTTCACAACTGTTATTATCCCTTGTCGAAGTACCAATAAGCATAGACCTCTTCTCTTCATTCTCGTTATTAGCTTGTGAGCATGCTTTTTCCACATACAACTTGCTACAAATATTCCTTCCATTCTTGGTGGTTCAACTAATGCCAATGGGTCTCTTACATTCTTCACAACCTTCTTATCATCATTGTACACTTCAAGAGAAAGCACACATCCTCTTCAAGAAAAGACAAAACTCTTTGCATAACAGGTAAGTGAATTGTCATAAGCAGTGGCAAAGTCAGGAAATTCGGAGAGGGGTGTTGGAATTAACAACACATAATATAAAATTCAACAATAGTCATAAACTGACATTAAACAAAGATTACATTACATCTAATCTAATTGTCCTCAACGAGACCTCATATTTTCAAAGCGATGCAAAATATCATCAGTAGATACGCTTTCAAACAAATCATCCTCAAAGTCAGTAACAACAGTATCATTCAAAAACTCAACTGAGTAATAACAGTATCATTCAAAAACTCATATGAGTAACAACAGTATTATTTAAACTAGTATTTGTAAAAGAACTCACAAATTTGAAGAGAGAGTTGAGGTCGTTGGTGGGTCGTGCGCTGGCCGTCGGGAGGTGTTTCGGCGTAGGGGCGGTCACCGGTGAGCGGCAGGCAGTGGGTGGTGCTTTGGTGGAATGGTGGTGGTTGAGTGTGTGGGTAGAGCGTTGGGGTTTTTCCCTTTTGGGAAGTGCAGGTTGGAGGACTCGAACAAACAGAGAAGAAGAATACGGGAAGACTGCTTATGAGCTTATCTCAGTAATTTGCAAGGCATAAGTTAAAAAATAAAACGAAAAAAGGGAAGAATGGAGCACTCGAACCCGCAACATCAAAGACAAAGCAAATCACAAATCAAGCACCTAGACCACTGAAGCAAGAGAAGTTTCATGTAGCTCTTCAACGCATCTCATACATATGGTTAACTTCTAATTTTTTTAATTCTCAAACATATATTAATTATTTTTTTTTGAGAGGGGTGTCGGCTGACCCCACTGACCCCACGGTGGCTACGCCACTGGTCATAAGCACATTTTGGGATGATTAGAAATTCCTTGTGAAACTTTCCATATGAAAAATATGTAGAATGAACTCACATTAATGTGATTATCAACTATCAAGACTATGAGATTGCATTTGGACTCAAAGGCATCTTCAACCCTGTTGCCTACATTTCCTTCTCCTTACAAGCTTACACCAAATCAGTCATAATTCTAATTGACCTTTGATCATGTAGGGTTGTGTTATTGATGTGGATTTTATGTTCTAGTTTTAAAACCCTTCTTACTTGCAAGTGCACAAGGTTAATTGTAGACTAGCGAGTATAGGGTGTCGATCCCACGAGGAACAATAACGATTTTTGACTTGGCTTTTCCGATTATAAAGAATAATTTAATTTCAGAGTTGGATTATGATTATAAATTGACCAACAAAATGAAGAGCAAATAAGTAGTAAAGTAGAGAGAAATCAAATAGGAGAAAGTTCTAGGACTTTGGATTTCACCTTTGATGCCAATATTGATTTACTAATTTGAATGGGGATTCAATTTGTCTCTTGTTCAACCTAAGCTACAAGCATTAGGCCATGAATTAAAAAGATGTTTATAATTATAAAGTGACATAATTTATCTAGTGGTTTAGCATGAATTATTCTTTTTAGACATAACTTATCTAATATCTAGCATAAATTATTCAATTTAAACAATTATAATTTTAAGCTCAAATTGCATAATCATCATATTAGCCTACAAGGTCTAATATTCATTTGAGATAGCAAATTAAACTAGTGTCATCAACATGATTAAACATTAGTGTTAAGATGCATAAGTAGATGATGATCAAATATAAACACAAGATTATGCAAAAGAGACAAAAATAACCCCATAAGAAATTAGCAAAAGAATATTATTACCAAGGATTCATCATAGTCCTAGAAATGAGTAGTTTAGCTGACCATAGTTAGGGAAAACACCATTGAAATTGGTATATTTCACTTCCTATGTCCAAACCTTATACTCAATTACACAAAATTATGAAACTTAGTATAAACTCTCAAATTTGACTCACAAATGAGATGAGAAGAGAAGAGAAAAATAGCTAACAAAGCTTATTTTCTTCTTAACCCCTCAACCCAAATGATCTTGTCTTACAAAGACTCTCTCTAAAAAAATGAAAGATGAAAGGACAAGAAGATGCTTGAGTGAGTGGATAGAAGAATGAGAGTGGATATGAGTGACTTTTTCCCTCAACCTTGGCCCCTTTTTATAGTGAAAATCCAACCCTTAGGATACCCCCAAAATTAATGGAAATTAATTCCAATTAATTTGGGATGTTACATGCATGGTCATGGATATTCATAAGTATAATATTAATTTTGATTAATGGCATTTAACTAGGTTAAGAATTAGCCATGTGGGAAAAATGGAGCACTTGAGAGAAGAGGGGAGGATGAGATTGAGTGAGAGGCATGGTCAAGACTGGGCTGCTTGCTCAGGCCCAAACAAACCATTTTATGTTTTTTTTTCTTTTCTTTTCTTTGGGCTTGAACTGTAGACTTTGCACTTGTAGGCGATCCGAGTAAAATTGCACAACCTTCATCCAAATTCTTCTATTTTAGTTTTCTTGCAAGTTTCATAAAATCTGCATTATTTACTCAAAAATATATCTCAAAGACATAAAAGTAGGTAAAATGAAGGAGAAAATTATATATAAAATATGAATTATCAGTTATTCAAATCCACTTGCATTTCTTTCCCCAAGTGAGATGCTCGCAAATTCCAATAAGACTTGATAAAATCAAGCTTCAGAGTGTTGTTCTGCGGTATGCTAGATATTTGATACTAGAAAGGGCTACATTACGCCTTTCTAAATCCCTGAGTAGTATCGACAAGGTGAAATCAAGCTCCTTTGACTTTTGGTCAATCAAATTCAATTTAACATTGCCAAAAGAAAAAACCCCATTCCCAGAGACATGGTTAAGTTGTTTGCATTTGCAATCTCTTCTACTATGGAAGATTTGCACGATTCCTCAACTTGCATAGTTCCTCTATAATTTCGGCACTTTTAGCATCAAATCTTATGACAAGGAGACCTGCGTCCACCATACCTAGATTCATAAAAGCTCATGCTCGGCAAAGCCAAGCTTTGATATTGAACAAGTCCCGTTTTAAAACTAAACCACAATAATGCTTAGCTCCTAGACTAAGAGATATCCTAGATTCTCTATCAAGTTTGCTTCATCCTCATTTCAGGGCACAACAACACACAAGCGTCGAAGAGATTTCTCGTACATGTTTATAGCTTATGAATATGCCTCCAACCTAAAGAATCCATTCGTCACCTCTTTCAAAAACTTTTGAAGGCATGAGCTAGAACAATAGGGTCATTCATCTTCATGGTATGCTTTCCCACATCTTGTTGAAGCACCTCTTTCACTTGTAACTCAGTGAAGGTGGCCAGAAGAGGGGTTGAGGTCAAATCCATAATGGAGAACACAGGCCTACCAAGCTACTATAGAATAGTCAAGAAAAAGGACACCACCATGACTGGGTCATTGGAGTGAGCACCTCTCATGCAGTGCAAAAGAACACCACCTGTAAACGAGAAATTGAAGAACTTTGGACTCAAACAATGCGAGCAATAAGTCTATCATACATCTGCTTGCATAGTGATTGGTACACATGCTCAAAAGATTCATTATTCAAACAAAAATGTTCATTATATGAAATATTAAACAATTTATTATGCAAAGGTAAGGGTTCATTAAGTATATCTCAAAGGTCCATCATTTAGACTTAGAAATTCACAACTCAAAATTTGACATTTATTTAATTTAAAAGGATTAGTTATATGAAATTCAGATTCATTGTTAAGCAAAGATTCATATAATTTGTAGCTTCATTTGCAGTCTACCCATCACACATTCATATAATCCAATATTCACAATTAAGCATGAAACTAAAGTGGGTTTTTAGCACCTGAAATTAGGTTTCCAATCTATTACACCCTGAAAACTTAGAATTTATAGCTTCAACCTTCAATGAATTCCTCAAACTCAAGTTTATATTATCTAATTAATCATACCCTAATCAGATTTAGGACTACAAAAAGTAAAAAGTTACTTACCTATATTCTATAAATTGTCAAACCAAGCTCAATTATTCATCATCATCATCATCATCATCATCATCATCATCATCATCATCATCTTCTTCTTCTTCTTCTTCTTCTTCTTCTATTTCTTTCCATCTCCTTCTCCCCGACGAGTGTGTAATAAGGGAAAAGAAATGGGATGTCTAACCCCCTGCCCCTTTTCATGTGATATAGAAAAAAAAATAAAAAATCAAGGCCCCTGTTTATTTTCCCCCCTTGTTTTTTATCAATTCACTTATCTTTCCCCCCCCCTTTCTGGATGAGTCTATACCAATAATGACGTGCTAATTCTTATTATTCCTAAACAAAACAAAACTAACACACAATTAAGTAGAAAAGTCTAAGGTAATTAACCTAAAATATACACATAACTTGCGGATCTGTCAAAATTAGTAACTAAAACTCCAGGGAATTACATTGTTCCCCTCTTAAAATAAGTTGCTTCCCCAGAACTTACCATTCGTAATTTTCTAATATCAAGTTCCACGTCAAACAAAGCCGCATTGCAAATCAAGTTCTTGTAGAACACATGTATCCCATGGAATCACATCTATACACATCATCAAACAAATAGTCAATCACATGCACACGCAAGCCCTATAGGTTGTGGGTTTATTGCTCTGATACCACATCTGTAATGCCCTGCTTGAAGGAGGTAGGTGCATCACCATCACGAATGTCTACCTGGAGATACCAACAAGGCCATCTTAACTCCTTAACACTAATTAACTTATTAGAAGACAAGTGTAGCGGAAGCTTTGAATTGAATTTGGTCAAAGTCGGCAACATAGTTCTAAAATACATTTTTATACATTTTTAAACCATATTCATAACAGTCTTATATGCTTGCATGTACGATACATCCATATCGCATTGACTAAACATAATCCATTACATAAAAGCATAACAAGGCTTGCATTCCCAGCTTGGTTTTCCAAAAGCGTCTTTAATGGATAGCTCTCTTGTGTGCTCCTGTGACTCCCTTCAGTTTCCAAAAACCTAAAAAATGGTAAGGTCATGAGCTCCTGAGCACGTGAATATCATTTACCTTCCCCATTGTTACATGTTGTGCATTATCCGGTTCACACATCACCACATGCATGCATATTTCGCCGAGAATAAAATAAGAACATCAGCACATAGCATGCGAATGTGACAGATGAACATACTCATGCTTTAGAAATAAACCAATATTCCTTATACTATATCTATCGTGCACCTGAAACTTCACAAAATACACACATATACGTTATGAGAAAAGCAATTAGTTAACCCTGTCATGCCTTTCCCATACCAGGCATGATTTAGGGACCCTTGTTTCTGCTTGAGTCCCTAAGCAAACTATCCCACTAATCTATTCACTAAACTAACCATGATTGTCCTATACTGAACATGTCTTTTAGGGTCCTACCCCTCACTGGAGTCCAAAAGGAAGCATAATCTACTAAGTCAAGCTGATGGCCTACCCATAACCATAATTCACACATACAAAAGCATTTTTCTTTAAAAAGATAACATACTTGCTATAAACACATAATATATTTCTTTAAAGATACTTGTCAATAACACATTTGCTTCAAATCAATCAAATCTAATTGTCATCCTTAATGATCCTCCAAATCCAATTCTAAATTTAAAATCCAATATGAGCTAAATCCAATTTCATAACATATCATATATTATTAGGTTAACCACAGTTCCTTAGTTTAGGGGGAATCAAATCATGACTCATACGAAGGAGCATCACAAAACACAAGGGTCGTAAACACATTCTGTGAACCCAGAGAAGCGCACTTAAGTTATCAACGAAGACCCAATGCTTTAGAGAATGTAGAAGTCATCAAATATAAAATTGTGGAGTCACGTTAACATCCTAGCAGATCGGGCATTGCCCACTGATAGTACCAACTATGGACCCATACAGATCCAAATAACACCAACTAAGGGAACCAATTGGTGGATCGGGTAGTGCCCACTCAAGGTATCAATCAATGACGCACACAAATTCGAGCACGAATGTCGTGATTTTATTGCAAGTATACGGTTATCGTTGTAGGAATTATGAGTATCGTCCTCAGGGATGATTGTGAAATTAGGTAACCAAGAATTCTAAACTAATTTAAGACTAAATAAACAATATTAACTCATGGAATTGTGAGCTTTAACTTACAAAGACCCTAGACCAAAAATAAAGCTTGAAAACCAAATTGCAAATTAGTCAACCCACTAGCACTTAGTCGAATGTTGACTTCAGTCATTTAGCACAGCAAAACAACAGAACTCGAAGACTTCACATCACCATAGCTAAGTAACACGTTGAGAAGCTTGTGACTTGTGGTGGCAAAGAGTTCGCATCCACGTCCGACAATTTATTCTAAGACCCAAAAATCTCTTTTAGATTGAATAATAGCGTGGAACATTACAAATTTCGAGCCCTTATATGCCTAACTAGAAATTGAATCTCTACGAAATGAAGACTGGAATTTTTAACTCAATTTCAACAACTAACTCAGATTACACTAAGTGCGAAAAATTGAAATTCTAATCTTGATAATAAAAGTCAGAAGTAAAACAACAACTAAATCTACTTTCTGCTCCTCATCTCCTCTACCGTTTTCCATGCTCTGTTTCATTTTTGAAGCCAACCCAAAATCCAACCTTTTTACCTCCCTTCAATAACTTCTTCCATTAAAGCCATTTTAACTACAAAATCCTTGATGCAGATGATGATATTGATGGAACTAATGGGTAATGGTTGTAATTAATGGTTAATGACGAAAGAAGAGATAGGATTGAAAGAACGGTTATGGAAGATTAAGAAAGAAGAAGAAAAGGCAGAGCAACAACCGTGGCCCCTTGTGAGTTCGAGAGAGAGAGAGATGAAGATGGAGTGAATGAGATGCGTAGAGAGAGAGAGAGAGGGTCGCCATGGCTATGTAACCATGCTCTGCTTTTGCTTTGTGGCTTTTGATTTTCCTGGTTCTAAGATATGAGGGAGAAAAAGAAGAGGAGGAGATGGGAGAAGGCTAACTGAAGATCACGTGCCCAGCACGTGTCTTTTAAGTGAGGAGTGGGCTGGGCAAGCTGGGTTGGGGTCATGTACGTCACACGTGCTTTTTAAAGTGAGAAAATAGGCTTTAGATGGGGGAACGAACTGGGCCAGTCTAGGAAGCTTGCTGAGGGCCAAAGTAGGCCTGGCAAGAGGAGAAAGGCAGGCTGACCTGAAAGAGAGAAGAAAGAGAGGGGAAAGGGAGAATGGGGGAGGGAAAGGCGGACCAGGCCTGGGCCTCACGCCTGGGCTCGGGTTCTTGAGTTTTTCTTCTCTTTTTCTTGACCCAATGCTTGTTGTGTCCAATCCCCTTTTGATTCATTTTTCTCTCTGTTTTATTTTTTCAAGCAATTTAGTTATTCTTCAAATTCCTACAAAACAAACAAAAAGCATATTAAATGCCTAAATTAATAATTTATTTTGAGCAAATATTAGACAATAAAAGCGGATAAAATATCATGATTTATGGTTGAACAAATACCCTCGCACCGAAGGTTTGCTCATCCTTGAGTAAAACTAAAAATCCTAGAAAAATAAAATCCTAACTCACTTTTGTATGAATAACAGTTGCACTTAGCACGTGCAACAAACCCTTTAAATCCCTAAGTTACCCCTAGTGGACGAGGAAGGTCTCGTGAGGGTTTGCAAAAGATATACCCACAAAATCTATAAAGAAAATGAAAAAGGAAAAGAGAGTAAAAATAGAAAAACAGTTTGGATTTACGAACATAAATATACAAGGGAGAAGACTGTGCACACTCTAACTAACCAAATCACCCATGTAGCAAAGATATTGGCCTGTATATAAACAGAATATACTAATCAAGGTTCTCTACCTCATGGATGACACCAAAGCACTAATTTTTCATCCTACTGTATATCAAAACTTTGAATACATCCCAGCGCTCATGTGCAAGTGCATCATCATCCTAGGACTTACATCTACCAGAATCAAACTCAATCTCACTTGACTGACACAAACTTCATTGTTGACTTATTAACTTAGGAAGCAAGCTTTTCCAGTAGCAGTATTACCTCAAAGGGTAACACCCAGTAGCACATGTCTTAAAGGGTAATGCCCAGTAGCGCATGCCGCAAAGGGATACTTGTCATTCCAAATTTCTTTTTTTTCCTTCTTTTTTTTTCATTTTCATTTTTTTTTGTTTTTTTGGAATGCCAACAAAAAACCAAAGTAATTGTGTCAAAGACAAGTGAGAGAGGTGATAATGGAAAACTAAGACCTTAAGATAATGATGATGGCATAAATAGGGATTAAATTACAAATCGATAATGAACAATTGGGGTTAGAATTAGGGCTTAGAACGACACACTAAGGATGGAGATCTATCGTGTACATCACGCTTACAAATAAGCTAATAATCAAAGCACAGGGGATTTAAGCTGATCAGAATAGTGCGAAGCCTCCCCAAAAACAAAACAAAAATCTTTTTGGATTTTCAAAGTTTTTTAATTTTTTTAATTTTTTTTTAATTTTTTTTTTGTTTTTCAAACTTTTTCAAAGTTTCTTCACCCCCACACTTAAATCTCACAATGTCCTCATTGGGAGTGGAAAGAAACATTAAACACAAAATAAAACCTAAAAAGAAAACAAATAAAAACAAGACTCAAACAAAAGAGGACATGACTCAAAAACAAATGTACAACATAGATATATACAAAAGAAAAAGAAAGGTTGCCAACTATATAAAAAGAAAAGAAAAAGAAAAGGAGAAAAAGAGATAAGAAGAGAAGAAAAATTCTTAACAAACCAGGCCGGGTGCTAAGTACTCCCAAGCTATCATCTCAATCACCTATCAGGATTCGGCTCACAGAGTATCAGACGCTCCTCATCTTCTTTGCTTGGCAACTTCAGAAATGGCTTCAATCTTTGGCCATTCACCTTAAAGGTGGCACCAGTCTCAGGGTCTTGGATTTTAATTACACCATATGGAAAAACACGTGAGACAATGTAAGGATCAGTCCATCGGGACCTTAATTTCCCTAGAAATAGATGGAACTAAGAGTTATATAAGAGCACCTTCATTCTTAGGACAAACTCTTTCGTAAGGATATGCTTATTATGAAACAACTTCGCCCTCTCTTTGTAAGATCGAGCACTCTCATGAGCCTCACATCTGATCTCATCAAGCTCACTCAGTTGTAGTCTACGCTCCTTACCAGCCTCAGTGAAATCATAATTAAGCTTCTTAATGGCCCAACAAGCTCTATGGTTTATCTCCACAGGAAGATGACAAGGCTTACCATAAACAACCCTATAAGGTGACATACCTAACGAACTTTTAAAAGCCGTCCTATAAGCCCAAAGAGCATCTACGAGCTTATCAGCCGAATTTTTCCTGTTCTGGCTCAATATCTTCTCCAAAATTTGTTTGATCTGTCGATTGGATACTTTAACTTGGCCACTAGTTTGGGGATGATAGGGGTTGCAAGCCTATGGACTATCGAATACCTCTTCAGTAAGGCATCAAAAGGCCTATTATTAAAATGGGTGCCCTGATCACTAATGATAGTATGGGGCATGCCAAATCTAGCAAAGATGTTTTCCCTAAGGAACTTAACAATCACCTTGGCGTCATTGGTCATAGAAGAGATGACCTCAACCCATTTGGAAATATAGTCCATTGCTAACAAAATGTACTCATTCCCAAAAGAAGATGAAAAATGGTCCTATAAAATCAATACTCCGCACATAAAAAATATCCACCATAATGATGGGGTTTAGTGGCATCATATCTCTCCTGGTGATTCTACCCAACTGCTGGTAGCTATGGAAACTCTTACAATACTCAAAAGTATCCCTAAATAGAGTACCCCAGTAGAAACCCCATTGAAGAACTTTGGCTGCAGTATTCCTACCACTAAAATGCCCCCTACATGCCTGGTCATGACAGAAAGAAAGGACACTCCTCACTTCATTGTCGGGAATATATCTCCTAAATACTTGGTCAGAGCAGTACTTAAATAAATAAGGATCATCGCAAACAAAGAACTTCACAAGGTGGAAGAACCTATCTCTGCCATTCTTAGTCCATCCCTCAGGGATCCTACCAGCAACTAGGCAGTTCACAATGTCAGCATACCAAGGATTAGGATGGACAATATATAATTGCTCATCGGGGAAGCATTCAGAAACATTAGACTCACTCTCTTAATCATAGAGAATCCTGGACAGATGGTAAGTTACAAGATTCTTAGAACCTTTCTTATCCCTAATTTCACAGTCAAATTCTTACAAAAGCAATATCCATCTAATAAATCTAGGCTTAGTATCGGTCTCGGAAAGAAGGTGCTTAAGAGTAGAGTGATAGGTATAGACAATCACATGAGACCCAATCAGATAAGGCCTAAACTTCTCAAAACCAAAGATCACAACCAAAAGTTCCTTCTCAGTCATAGTATAGTTCAGCTGGGCATCATTCAAAGTGTGACTAGCATAATAAATCACATGTGGTTTCTTATCAATATGCTGTCCTAAAACAACCCCAATAGCACAATCAGAAGTGTCACACATCAATTCAAAAGGTTCTCCCTAGATGGGAGGATGAAGAACAGGAGCATAGGTTAAGGCTTCCTTAAGTTTAGAAAATGCATCAAGACACTCCTCAGAGAAGTGAAATGACACATCCTTAGCTAGTAGGCTGGACAAGGGCTTTGCAATCTTACTAAACTCCTTAATGAAGCGATGATAGAAGCCATCATATCCTAGGAAAGACTTCACATCTTTCACACAGGTGGGAGGGGAAAGATTAACAATCAGATCAGTCTTAACCTTATCTACCTCAATTCCATCTTTAGAAATAATGTGGCCTAAGATTATCCCATTTTTAACCATGAAATGACATTTCTCCCAATTTAAAGTCAGGTTTTTCTCCCTACACCTTTCCAACAGTTTTCTTAAATTAGACAGACAATCATCAAAGGAAGATCCAAACACAGAGAAGTCATCCATGAAAATTTTCGTGCACTTCTCAACTAGATCTGAGAAAATGAAAATCATGCATCTATGAAAGGTAGCAAGGACATTGCATAGTCTAAATAGCATTTATCTAAAGACATAAGTCCCAAATGGACATATGAAAGTAGTCTTCTCCTGATCCTCAAGAGCAATAGAGATCTGGGTACATCTAAAAAGCAATATAAGGAATGTCTAGCCAACCTCTCTAACATCTGGTCTATGAA
The DNA here is from genome assembly GCA_017589665.1 of Selenicereus undatus. NCBI lineage: Eukaryota > Viridiplantae > Streptophyta > Magnoliopsida > Caryophyllales > Cactaceae > Selenicereus > Selenicereus undatus. The sequence goes on from JACYFF010031955.1 coordinate 83,317,447, forward strand.
AGGAGGGGAAAAGTGATCTTTTCTAGTGGCAGCATTCAATTTCCTATAATCTATACAAACTCACCACCTAGATTGAACTCACGTAGGAACTAGCTCGTTCTCATCATTCCTAATCACGGTAATACCGGTCTTCTTAGGAACAACTTAAACGGGACTAACCCACTCACTATCAGATATGGGATAGATAATCGCACAGTATAACCACTTCAGTACTTCCTTTCTAACTCCTTCCTGGAGAGTCGGGTTTAAATGCTTTTGATGGTTATGGCAGGGCTTAGTATTGTCCTTTAAATAAATTCTATGTTGCACAATAGAAGGACTAATACCCTTAATATCTCCTAAAGTCCAACTTAGATCTTCCTTGTTCTCTCTAAGTAAGGTAATCAGTTTGTCCTCTTAGTCTCGGTCTAGGTCAGAAGCAATGATAACAGGTAAAGATTCATCGGGTCCAAGGAATGCATACTTGAGAGAATAAGGAAGAGGTTTCAACTTAACAGAAGGAGGGGAAACAGATTCAGAAGCAGCAATGAGCAAACAATGAACCATAGAGTATAAGTCATCACACTCAAACACATCGTATTCAGGTTCATCATCCACAAGAAATGACTCATACTCAACAGCAAACACATCATCAAAAACATCATCAAGTATAGAATCCTCTACCCAGTTAAGAGTAGAGAACACCATATCATCAAAGCCAGAAGGCTGTCTTTGCATGTTAAAGATGTTTAGCACTAAGGTCATGTTGCCAAAAGACAGTCTCATCATACCATTCCTACTATTAATGAGGGCATTGGTAGTGGCCAAGAAAGGATGCCCTAGAATCACTGGGACTTGACTAACTAAATTAGACACTGTCTCAGTCTCAATCATAATGAAGTCCACTGGGTAAATGAATTCACCCACTCTGATCAACACATCCTCAACTATATCGCTAGGCAGCCTAGTCGATCTATCAGCTAATTGAATAACCATCTTGGTAGGTTTTAGCTCACCTAATCCTAGTCTCTTATACTTAGTGAAGGGTATCAAGTTGATAGTGGCCCCTAAATCAAGCAAAGCTCTATGAACAAGCTAGTCCCCCATAACTATAGAGATAGTAGGGTAGCCGGGGCCTTTATACTTCACTAGGATCTGATGAGATAGAATAGAATTAGCACTAGAGGCTAAGAAAGCCTTTCTAGGGACATTAGTTACTCACTTGGTTGTGCATAGATCCTTTAGAAATCTAGCATATGGAGGCATCTATTGAATAGCATCGAGCAAAGGAATATTGATTTTGACTTGAGAGAAGGTCTATGTCGTCTTCTCAACATGAGCTTGGTCTTTCTTCATAGGCCTATGGGGAAAAGGAGGTAAAGGCATATGGATTTTCTCAGAAGAAGAAGAAGATGATGATGAAGAAGAACCCTTAGAAGGTGAAGGGTCCACTGAATCAGAGGAGTCTTTCTCTTTGAGCTCCTCTTTCTTAGACGGTGACTCAAAAGGAAGGTGAGTATCAGAATCATTGGGGACACCATCAGTAGCATCCCCTGACTCACTGGATGAACAAGTTTCTGGAGGTGAAGAAGAAGACGATGAAGAAGAAGAATTTTGAAAGAATTGGCGAGGATACCTGCAAGGCTCATTAGGACTTCTTACTTGGTTATCAATCTCTTGACCAGAGTGGAGAGATATCACTGCATTCACTTTCCTCACCGGCTCACTAGGGTTACTAGAAGAAGAGGAGGTGTAACCTTTAGGGTTTACCTCAGGTCGACTTAGAAAAGTACCTGGCTCCCTAGAAGATGATGCTAACTGGAAAAACTGTTCAGTCATCATTCTCATCATTCTTTTCATGTTAGCATTAATCATTCTCTCCGCATTATTATTAATTCTCCTATCCATTTTATCAATATCAATGTAACCAGGAGGAGGTTAAACTTGAGCTAAAGAGGTGGAGGTCGAGGTGAATTAGGCACACCTAGAAAAGCCGGTCTCTAAAAAGAGTTTGAAGGGTGAGAGATGGGTTGGGAATTGTTTCCAGGAAACACTCTAGGTTAGGAGTTAGGAACCGCAGCATTTGATTCATTACTCCAAGAAAAGTTAGGGTGATTTCTCCACCCTGGGTTGTAAGAAGGGGAGAAAGGGTCATTTTTAGGTCTCTTGAAGACCATACCCGCTTGCTGTTATCCAGTTGCTATCTGGTGAGCAAAATAAGGACAAGCACTCAAAGAATGATCTAAGGGCTGACAACGAAAACAGAACACTGTAGAAGTCTGGGATAGCTGGGTCATCTGGGGAGACAATCCCTTCAACATGTTTTCCAAACCAACAATTTTAGACTCTAAGTGACTTACATCAAAGACAGAATGCAGTTCACCCCTTGTAAACCTAGAACTTAAGCTGTCATCATGAGTGGTTTCCTATTACATGGTTTTCTAAGCTAAGTCCTCTAGGAATTCCCAAGCAGCTATGGCGCTCTTAAAAAGAAAGCCATCTTGACACATGGACTCTACCATAGTTCTAGTCTATTGGTCAAGTATTTCATATACAATCTGGCACAAACATTCTTAGTCTAGACCATGATGGGGATACTGGGCTAATAAATTCTTGAACCTATCAAAATATTTCCCAAATAATTTCCTATCTAGTTGTATAAATTGATTGATTTCATTCCTTAGCTTAACAGTCTTGACATTAGAAAAATATTTTCTTAAGAACAATCTCGTAAAATCATTCCAAGAATTTATAGAATTAGCAACCGAGCCATACATCCAACGTTTAGCAAAATCTTAGAAGGCAAAAGGAATCAATTTCATTCGCACAATATCAATGGGAATATTAGGGAAATGCATCATAGAACAAAGTTCTTCGAATTCCCTCAAAAATAAATAACCTGTGAATTTAGGAAGCATTTGAGTATAGTGAGGTCTTAATTCGAAGGTCACATTGGGTCCAAGGTCAGGTATAGTGAAGCAAGATGATACAACACTCCTATGAGGATAGAAAATCTCACTCAAAGTTCTTTCTTGTGCCATTTCTTCTAGTTCAAGCTTGGGCTCCGGTTTGGATTCTAAGTTAAGATCAGGTTCACTCCTAACAAGTCGATGATTTTAAGGATTTCTAACCCAACCAGTCATATAAATCCCATACCCTCCCCAAAGGTTCTATTTTTGGTCTTTTCCTTTTCTAACTTTTTTGGATTTTGGATTTTTCTATTTTTTTTCTCCATTCTTTCTTTCAAGCCACAAAAGAAACAAGAAAGTGAATCAAACTAAAAAAACAGTATACAACCAGAAAATAAGCAAAACACAAACACAAAGAAACTAAAAGAAAATAAGAAATAAAACCACACCTAAACAACCTAATTCTAAAAATAAAATTAAAACAAAAAGTAAAACTCCTAAAATCAGAGCTAAATATACACTAAATTCCATACAATCAAAAAGACATAAATATAATTTTTCTTGAATTTTTTCTATCCCCGAACAGTGCAGAAAAATGCAAACATATTATTAAGTCCAAAATCCACAGAAAAATCTAGACAGACCCAAAAATTTCAAAACAGTTCACACAAACTCTAAAAATTATGCTAAATCTAGAAAAAATATCGACACATCAAAAATCACACTAGAAATGCTCTAGAAACTTCAAATGGAATGTGAAATTGATGAAAAATCTACACTGGTATGATTTTTTTTTTCAAATCAGTTTTGCCTTATCACTTTTCGCTGTACATAAACTAAACTGATTAGTACTGTTTTTTTCAACAATAAATAACCTCTAAAAACTAAAATTAAACTAATCTCAACAAAAATCAACAATCAAAATCAAAATACTAACTTAATTTCAAAATAAAAAATAAACTAAACTAAATTACTAAAACTAAACAATGACTTAACTAAAACTACAAATCAATACTATAAAACTAAATCGAAAATGACTCAAACGACTCTAATACTAAACTACGACTCAACGCAACCAAATTTCACAAACCATCCCCAACAACACCACCAAAAACTTGTTGTGATTTCAGCGCAAGTACATGGTTATCGTTATAGGAATTACAAGTGTCATCCTTAGGGATGATTGTGAAATTAGGTAGCCAAGAATTCTAAACTAATTTAAGACTAAATAAACAATATTAGCTCATGGAATTGTGAGCTCTAACTTGTAAAGACCCCAAACCAAAAATAAAGCTTAAAACCAAATTGCAAATTAATCAACCTACCAACACTTAGTCGAATGTTGAGTTCAGTCGTTTAGCCCAGCAAAACAACAGAACTCGAAGACTTCACATCGCTATAGCCAAGTACCACGTTGAGAATGTTGTGGCTTGTAGTGGCAAAGAGTTGGCGTCCACGCCCGACAAATTATTCCAAGACCCAAAAATCTCTTTTAGATTGAACAATAGCGTGGAACATTACAAATTTTGAGTCCTTATTTGCCTATCTAGAAATTGAATATCCACGAAATGAAGACTGGAATTTTTAACTCAATTTCAACAACCAAACTCAGATTACACTAAGTGTGAAAAATTGAAATTCTAGTCTTGATAATAAAAGTCAGAAGTAAAACAACAACTAAATCTACTTTATGCTTCTCATCTCCTCTACCGTTGCCATGCTCTGTTACATTTTTGAACCCAACCCAAAATCGAGGCTTCTCACCTCCCTTCAATAACTGCTTCCATTAAAGCCATTTTAACTGCAAAGTCCTTGATGGAGATGATGATAATGATGGACTAATGGGTAATGGTTGTAATTAATGGTTAACGATGAAAGAAGAGATAGGATTGAAAGAACGGTTGTGGAAGATTAAGAAAGAAGAAGAAGAGGTAAAGCAACAGCCGTGGCCCTATATGAGTTCGAGAGAGAGAGAGAAAAAGAGATGAAGATGGAGTGAATGATGAGGGAGAGAGAGGGGGTCGCCATGACTGTGTAACCGCACTCTGCTTTTGCTCTGTGGCTTTTAGTTTTCCTGGTGTTGAGGTATGAGGGAGAAAAAGAAGAGGAGATGAAGGAGGGCTGACTAAAGATCATGTGCCCAGCACGTGTCTTTTAAGTAAGGAGTGGGCTGGGCAGGTTAGGTTGGGGTCATGTGCATTGCACGCGCTTTTTAAAGTGAGAAAATAAACTTTAGATGGGGGAGCAAACTGGGTCGGTCTGGGAAGCTTGCTGAGGGCCGAAGTGGTCCTGGAAAGAGGAGAAGGGTAGGCTAGCTTGAAAGAGAGAAGAAAGAGAGGGGAAAGGGAGAATGGGAAGGGGAAAGGGGGCCTGGGCCTGGGCATGGGCCTCATGCCTGGGGTCGAGTTCTTGAGTTTTTCTTCTCTTTTTCTTGACCCAATGCTTGTTGTGTCCAATCCCCTTTTGATTCATATTTCTCTCTCTTTTTTTTTTCAAGCAATTTAGTTATTCTTCAAATTCCTACAAAACAAAACAAAACCCTTATTAAAAGCCTAAATTAATAATTTATTTTGAGCAATTATTAGACAATAAAAGGGGATAAAATATCATAATTTATGGTTGAACAACGAAGATAACTACTTCTTTGGCTATAGTTTTAGAACGCAACCTACTAGCCTAAAGTGAGATATGGACCTCTTTCTACACAAAAATATAACTTAATGAGATCATATTGCCCTTACTTTCATTGTAATATTTTCCAATGAAACAAAGTTTCGTAATTTTAACAAAAACATATTCAAAACAATGCATAAGTTTACTTCAAACAGTTTCTCTAAGTTTCCACCTTATAACTCAACTACAACTGTTTCCAAGAAACTTATATGCAAAATCTTTACCAAAAAATAATTAAACCAAGATGTAAGCCAACTCCAAATTGTCTCCATCCACTTCCATCAAATTATTCCCCTATCTTATTGCCCTTGATGCTCAAAAATAGTCCACATATTTCTCAGTTAAGCACTCAAATAGCTTGTATACACACTAAAAATTGTAGTTTCATTAAAAACTTCATAATTTAGGAAATACACATCTAAAATTCATGAAAATTTACAGGAAATTGCCAAATATTCCAATAAATCTACAGTGACAATTTTTAGAATTTTTATTCAAGCCAATCACTAACAGAAATTGTGGTTGAAATCAAGCATTAAACAGGACGGTTTCAATAAAAAATTCATAATTCATAAATACACGTTCAAAAACATGAATTGGTACATAAAATTTCAAAATATTATGAATATCTATAATAAAATTTTTAGAATTTTCCTCCAAACCCATGCTTCGCAGAAATTAAAATAATGGCCAAAATTATGCATTAAAATAGGTTTCGTCCCCAAAACTTACCATTCCCAGTTTTCTAATCTAAAGTTCTATGTCAAACGAAGTCATATTGTAAATCAAGGTCATGTGGAGCACATGTATCTCATGGAATCATACCTATACACATCATCAAACAGATAATCAATCACATGTGCACACAAACCCTATATGTCTCAGATTTATTGCTCTGATATCACTTCTGTAACGGCCCACCTGAAAAAGGCTATGTAAACTTCTTAACCCTAATGAACTTATAAGAAGACAAGTGGAGTGGAAGCTTTGGATAGAATTTGGTCGAAGTTGGCAGGATAATGGCAAAACATGCATTTTTAATATATTTAAACAATATCCATAATAGTCTTACATGTTGCATACATAAATGCATCAATATTGCATTCACTAAACATGATCCATCACATAAATGGATAATCGGCTAGCATTCCTAGCTTGGTTTTCCAAATGTGCCTTTAACGCCTAGCCCTCTTCTATGCTCCTATGGTTCCGTTTAACTTCCAAAAACTTGAAAAATTCTGTTTAACTTCCAAAAAACTTGAAAAATAGTGACGACATGAGCTCCATGAACCCTGTGAATAACGCTTTGCCTTCCCCATTGTTACAAGTTGCACATTATCCGTTTTAGGCATCACCACATAATACAAATTTCACTGAGAATCAGAACATTAGCACATAGCATACGGAATGCAACATAAGAATACACTCGTGCTTTAGAAAGAAGATGATATCTCTCATACTTTATCTATCATGCTCCTAGAACTTCACAAAACACGCATACGCGTGCACGTGCGCGTGCCCGCATGCACATGCACACACACACACACATGTGTGTGTGTGTGTGTGTTTGTGTATATCTATATCATGTGATGTTAATTAGTTCACTTAGTCATTCCTATCCCATTCCAGGTAAGATTTGGGGATCCTTGTTTCCACGTGAGTGCCTAAACAAAATCCGCTGCTAATCTATTTACTAAATTGACCATGATTGTCTTATACCAATAATGCATTTTAGGATTCTGGTCCTCACTAGAGTCCAAAAGGAAGTAGAGTGTGCTATGTCAAGCTAATCAGTCGTCTCTAACCATATATAATTTACACATGCAAAAGCATATTTCTTACAATAGATTCCATACTTGATATAAACACATAATATAATTCTTTAAACATACTTATCAATTACATATTTATTTCAAATCCATTATTATCGCATGATCATCTTGAGCAATCCTCCAAATTCAATTCTAAATCCAACATTTAAATCTGAGCCAAAATCCAATTTCATAACATATGATGTATTCTTAACTTAACTAAAGTTCCACAGTTCGGGGAAATCTACTCATGAATCATACAAAGGACTATCACAAAACTCAAGGGCTACAAGCACATTCTGGTGAATCGGTCAGAGGCTAGTTAATGTAACAACCAGGGGCCCTACGTTCTGGAGAACGTAGATGGCCTCAATCACAAATCGTGGATTCGCATTCACATCCTGGTAGATTCGGTTATGCCCACTCAAGGTCTAACAAGGGACCCACACAAATCCAAACAACATAAACTGACGGAGTCAATTGGTTGATCAGGCAACACCTACTCAGGATAATAACTAATGACCCACATAGATCCAAATATAAAAACAACTACTTCTATAGTCATAGCTCTAGAATGCAACATAATAACCTTAAATAAGACATGAACCTCTTTGTTCATAAAAATCTAACTTAGTGAGATCGCATTGTCCATATTATTGTACTAACTTTTTTCTAATGAAACTCATTTCACAAAATAACAAAAACATAGTAAAAAAATGCATATGTTTGCTCTGAACAATTGCCCAAATTTTCGCCATATAACTCAACTACAACTTTTCCTAAAAAACTTATATGCCAAATTTGTGCCAATACGTAATTGAACAAAGATGTAATCCAACTCCAAATCGTTTTCGCCATTTCCATGAGTTTATTCTCCCATCCTATTGCTTCTACTACTCAAAAACAGTCCATATATATCTAGTTCTCAATTAATGCACACATATAGTCCTTATTCATACTAAAATAGCGGCTGAAATTAAGTACTAAACAGTGTTGTTCGAATAAAAAATTTCACAATTCCTAAAGTGCACATTCAAAAACATGAAGAGGTATAGAAAGTTGAAAAATACTATGAATAATCTAGTACATATTTTGAATTTTTCTCCACCCTACCTTCTTAAAAATTAGAACATTGGCTAAAACTACGCATTAAAAGTGGGTAGTTTCAATCAAAAATTCATAATTTGTAAACTACACTTCCAAAGTTCATGACAATTTGCATAAAATTGGCAAATATAACATAGAACCAACATTAAAATTTTCAAAAGTTTTCTCAAATCAAATAACTCAAGTCAATAGCTTGAAGAAATTTCAAACTTACCCATCAGGTTCACACATTCACATAATCCAAGATTCGCAGTGGTTTCCAGCAAGTGAAATTAGGTTTTCAATCTATTAAACCCTGGAAACATCGAATTTATAACTTCAACCTTCAATGGATTCCTCAAACTCAACTACAAATTATCTAATTAATCTCACCCTAGCCACTTTTAGGATTAGAGAAATTAAGAAACTACCCACCTATATTTTGTAAATTGTTAAACTAGGCTCAATTTATCTCTTTCTTCTTCTTCTTCTTCTTCTTCTTCTTCTTCTTCTTCTTCTTCTATCCCTCTCTTCCTCACTAATGTGCATATATTTGGGGAAATAGCATGGGGTGTCTAAACCCCCTCTATCCTTTACATGTAATGTAAAAAAAATAAAGATCCCTTTTCATTTTTTCCCTTTGTGTTTTGGCAATTCACTTCTCATCTCCCCTTTGATGAAGTTTATACTAAAAAAGATATGTCCAGTTCTGATTACTCCCCCCCCCCAAAAGTAAAAATAACACAAACTTAAGTATAAGAATCTAAATTCAATAACCTAAAACATGCACAAAAGTCACACATTCGTAAAAATTACTAACTAAAATTTTGGGGTGTAACATCCTTCCCTTCTGAAAATAAGTTTTGTCCTTGAAACATACCTTTCCCAATTCTCTAGTCTCAAGTTCCATGTCAAACAAAGCCACATTGCTAATCAAGGTCATGCAAAACACACGTATCTCACGGAATCAGATCTATACACATTATCAAACAGATAGTGAATAACACGTGTACGTGCGCACGCAAGCCGTACAAGTTTTGGGTTTATTGTTCTAATACCACTTCTATAATGCCCCGCATGAAGGAGGCAGGTGTATCACCACTGTGCATGCCTAACTGGAGATACGGACAAGGCTAGCCTAACTCCTTAACCCTAATTGACTTATTAGAAGACGAGTGTAGCAGAAGCTTAGAATAAAATTTGGTCAAAGTCGGTAGGATAATTCTAAAACATGCATTTTTATACATATTTAAACAATATTTGTAACAGTATACATGTTTGCATGCAAAATACATCCTTGTCGCATTTACTAAACATAATCCATTACATAAAAATGTAGCAAGGCTTGCATTCCCAACTTGGTTTTCCAAAAGTGTCTTTAATGCCTAGCCCTCTTATATACTCTTGTGACTCCCTTTGGCTTCTAAAAACCTAAAATATGATGAGGTTATGAGCTCCCCGAGCATGTGAATAACCCTTGCCTTCCCCATTATTGCATGTTGTACATTATCCAATTCACACATCACCAAATGATACATGTTTCACCAAGAATACGAATGTTAGCCCATAGCATATGGATGCGACACAAGAGCATGCTCATGCTTTAGAAAGAAACTGATGTCCTTTATACTATATCTATCATGCTCCTGAAACTTCATAAGACATACACACATATATATGTCCTGAGATAGGCGATTAGTTAACCCTGTCATACATGTCCCTTACCAGGTACGATTTAGGGACCCTTGTTTCCACTTAAGTCCCTAAATAAACTCCACTACTAGTCTATTCACTAAATTGACCATGATCATCCCATACTATTAATGTCTTTGAGGCTCCTATCCCTTATGGAGCCCAAAAGGGAGCATAATCAAGTAAGTTAAGCTAATGGCCTACCCATAACCGTAATTTACAATACAAAAGCATTTTTCTTTAAACATTTCCCATAAACACATAGTATGTTTCTTTAAGCATACTTATTAACTACACATTATTTCAAATCAACAATCTCATGGTCATCCTGAATGATCCTCCAAATCTAATTCTAAGTTCAAAATCCAAATCCGCGGCAAAATCAAATTTCATAACCTACCATGTATTCTTAGATTAGCCAAAGTTCATTCATTTAGGGGGAATCAACTCATGACTCACACAGAAGACCATCACAAAACAGCATGGGTTTTAAGCATATTCAGTGAACCCAGTGGGGGCCACTCAAGGTATCAACCAAGGACCTAACACTCTAGAGAATATAGAAGCCATCAAATCACAAATTGTGGAGTGACAGTAACATCCTGACACACTGGGAATTGCAGACTGAAGGTACCAACCAAGAGCCCATAAAGATCCAAATAATACTAGCTGAGGCAATCAATTGTCGAGCCAGGCAAGCCCATTCAAGGTACCAACCAATGATCCACACAAATCTAAACATAAAGACAATTGCTTCTTTAGAAGTAGCTCTAGAGTGCAAAACATCCTCAAGTGGGACAAAAACCTCTTTCTACACAAAAAGATAACTTAGTGAGATCGTATTGCATTCATTATTGTTGTAGTGTTTTCCAATGAAACTAAATTTCGCAATTTTAACAAGAACATAGTCAGAATGATGCATAAGTTTAGTTCAAGCAATTTTTCCAAGTTTCCACCTCACAACTCAACTACAATTCTTTTAAAGAAACATATTTGTAGAATTCATACCAAAGAATAATTAAACCAAGACGTAATCCAACTCCGAATGGTTTACACCACTTCCACCAAACTATTCCCTCATATTATTGCTCCCACTACTCAAACCTAGTCCATGTAGTTTTCCACTAATGCACTCAAACAACCTGTATATACACTAAAAATTTTGTCCACTAATGCTCAAAATTTCACAAAATTTATATGAAATTACCAAATATTCAGGAGAATCTACAATTACAATTTTCAAAATTTTTGTTCAAACCACTCATTAATAGAAATTAAAATAGTTCCCGAAATTAACCACTAAATAGGAAAGTTTCAGTAAAAAAAATTCACAATTCACAAAATTCACAATTCACAAAATACAGGTTCAAAAACACGAAATGGTACATAAAATTGCAAAATATTATGAATAATCTACAGCAAAATTTTTAGAATTTTCCTCCATGCCTATCCTTCATAGAAATTAAAACAGTGGTCAATGTTATGCATTAAAAGAAAAATAGGCCAGCTTCTCCAAAATTGATAACTCATAAACTACATGTTCAAAATCCATGATAATTTGCATAAAATTACCATATATCAGATAGAACCAACTTTAAAATTTTCAAAGTTTTCTCCAATTTAATAAGTTTTTTAGAAATTCGAACAGTGGGTGAATTTGGGGAAAATTCAAAAACCATAAGAAAACTTTACGCATTTTCCTTCTTCTAATCAAGACAATCGAGTTAATAGGCATAATATGCTTTACACTTGGATAAATTTGCAGACTACCCTTCAAGTCCACATATTCATATAACCCAAGACTCACAATTAAGCATGAAAGTAAAAGGGGGTTTCTAGCAACTAAAATTAGGCTTCCAATCTATTAAACCCTAAAAACATCCAATTTATAGCTTCAACGGTCAATGGATTCCTCAAATTCAAGCATAAATTATCTAATTAGTCTTACCCTAACCTATTATAGGAAGTAAGAAATTACTCACCTATATTTTGTAAACTATCAAACTAAGCTCTCAATTCATCTTCCTCCTCCTCTTCCTCCTCCTACGTCGTCGTCGTCGTCTTCTTCTTCTTCTTTCTTTCTTTCTTTCTTTCTTTCTTTCTTTCCCCCTCATATTCTCTAAGGTGTGTGTATTTAGGGAAACGGAATGGGTTGTCTAATCCCCTCCCCCTTTTTACGTGATATAGGAGGGAAAAAAATCAAGACCCCTTTTCATTTCACCCCTTTGTTTTTTGTCAAGTCACTTCTTGTTTTTTCCCTTTTTCGGATGATGTATATACTACTAATGACATCTTAATTTCTAATTATTCCCAAACAAAACAAGATTAACACAAACTTGAGTAGAAGAGTCTAAAGTAATTAACATAAAATATACACATAACTCGTGCATTTGTCAAAATTAGTAACTAAAATTCCAGGGTGGTACCTCGTTCCCCCCCTTAAAATAATTTTCGTCCCCAAAACTTACCATTCCCAGTTTTCTAATCTCAAGTTCTATGCCAAACAAAGCAACATTGCAAATCAAGGTTATGCATAACACACATATCTCATGGAATCACATCTATACACAACATCAAACAGATAGTCAATCACATGAACATGCAAGCCCTATATATCTCAGGTTTATTGCTCTGATACGACTTTTGTAACGGTCCATCTCAAGAAGGAGGACGCATCATCAGCGTGGATGTCTAATTGGAGATACCCACAAGGCTATCTAGACTTCTTAACCCTAATTAACTTATAAAAAGACAAGTGTAATAGAAGTCTTGAATAGAATTTGGTCAAAGTGGGCAGGATAATTGTAAAACATAAATTATTATACATATTTAAACAATATCCATAACAGTCTTACATGTTGCATACACAATACATCAATATTGCATTCACTAAATGTAATCCATCACATAAACTGATAATAAGGATCGCATTCCCAGCTTGGACTTCCAAAAGTGTCTTTAACACCTAGCCCTCTTATATGCTCCTATGGCCCCCTTTAGCATCTAAAACTTGAAAAATAGTGAGTCATGGGCTCCCTGAGCACAGCGATAACTGTTGCCTTCCCCATTCTTACGTATTGCCAATTATCTGTTTCACACATCACCACATAATACAAATTTCACAGAGAACTAGAACATTAGCACATAGCATACGGAATGCGATATAAGAATAACCTCATGCTTCATAAATAAACTGATATCACTCAGGCTGTATCTATCATGCTCCGGGAACTTCACAAAATAAACTGATATCCCTCATGCTTTATCTATCATTCTTCTTCACTACTTTCCTCTGCAGTAGATTTTTACTCACTATCTTCATCTTCATTGTGTTCTTCATCCCCTTTTGTGACTATCTTAGTTGTCTTCCTTTCATCTGGAGTGTTTGATGCCTTATCATGGACATCCTTCTCAGCTAATTTCATATCATCTGCATCCTTTTGTGTTGCTTTCTTTCAGCTCTTCTTATCTTCAAGATCCTTTTTGAGATTCCTTTATGATGTTTCTCCTTTTCTTTTCTTACTTTCTTTCTTTGGTTTTTCTAATGTCACAGGTTTAATAGTAGCTCTGATCCTTGATCAGAATTTTGGAGCTCTTTTTTGGCATGTTGAGGGTTTAGCTTTGATTTTTCTCTTTCTTTTCTTTTTCGATTTCTTTCTCCGCCATTTCATTTGATGCAATTATAGCAGTGTCCTTTGACCTTGTTATTCTTATTGTTGTCACCTTTTTGGTCTCGTTAGTGAATGTCACTCTTTTATACTTTTATGCTTGCTTTCTTGTTTGTATTTTGTAGCAGTGCCTGGTCATTGGGTTCTTACTGTCAATTTTAGTCATGTCACTACTATTAGTGGTGTTAGTTTCTTTCTTTTCATTTTTGCTGTCTGAAGTTTCTGTTTCTCTGTTGACTGATGTCAGTCTAGTGTTTTGCTCACATGTGGATGCAAGCCTGTGTGTTTCTTTAGTGTTACCCTTTTCTTTTTCTTTCTCATTATCTACTTTATGTTTTTCTTTCATAGTTGCCCTTTTCTTTTTCTTATTCATTGCCTTTGTCCTCTTTATCTTCACTTCTCCCTTTTTCTTTTTCTTCCTCATATGTTTATTTTCTCAATGTTGTTTTTTTACTGTGTTGGCATTCTCCTCTTTTTGATTGCTTCTCATTTCATTTTCATTTCTTTGATCATTATCAGCAGTACTCTCGTCAGTTTTGCTTGTATTGTCACTAGAAGATGTTGCAAATTTGTTGAAAGCATAAGTGAAATTCTCTTCTTCTCCTGGACTTTCAGCATGTGGCACCAATGGTTGTTGTTTATCCATCCTATTCATGGAAGAATCATGTCAAATTATATACATAAGGAAAAATGTTTACTGTTATACAGAAATATGCTTCTAGTAACTATATTATTTTGCTTTTTAAACTTAGAAGTCTTTATTGATATAATGACATAAATAATACAATTTAATAAACCTAGAGTGATGCATATATGAAAATAAAAAAAATGAAGCGAAATCACATGAACATTAAAATAATATAAAGTTTATAAGTAACCAATATGTGATGCTGCTTATAAGCATATTAGTAATAAATATACCGAAACCAGTAAGTGAATATACCACAACCATTAAGCAATAAACTATAAATGGTATAAGCAATTGTCACAAGGAAGCTTTTTTTTGCAGCATGCAAGGCATTTTGTGATTTTCATTTATATTAGGGCACACACATTAATTATCAATCATAGAGCAACTAGGGATATATGAAATGCACACAATGAAGTGAAACTCTACTAAGATCAAAGCAATATATAGGTTATTATGTAAACGACATTGATGCTACTTGTAAACACATTACATTGTCCTCATTTTAGCCTCACTCGTAGTATTATTTATTCATTTGAATAGTACTTATAGTAGCATGAATGAGATTTCTTTAATTACATATAGCATTGCAATTTCTCACATTCAAATTATGATGTTTGTTTCAAGGTATGTCTTCTACTATATATAACCAATATACATGTTATTATGTAAGAATTATCGATGGATATTTTTTATTTTTGAGTTTTTTTGATGTCTTTTTTATTTTTTACATAAATTTTTTATTCATATTTATTTTTATGGAAAAAAAACTACATATTTGACCTTTTAATTTAAGAAATATATGAATGGTTGAATATTTAAACTAGAAAACTCTGGTAGTCACAAACATGCCACAACTGGTAAGCAATTTATAATCAATGGTATAAGCAATTGTCACAAGCAAGTTTTTCCTGTAGCATGAGATGCATTTTTGTGATTTTTCTCCAATTCCAATTGTAGCTTAAGTGTAGTTCTTCTATTTTTATTTTGAAAGAAGGAAAACATAAAAAAATCGTAGCCAACAAACCCTAGATTTTTTACATGCACTTTTTATGGAAACTCCTTGAAATTAATTGCAAAACTAAAGTAAAAATAAGTCACAAAGTTGATTAAACTTACGAGTTGGAGTTTTTTTTGCAAAGAATTCAAAGAATTTGTTGTTGTTCGAGCTTGAAATGCTTTGATATTCAAAAGTTCCTTGAATTGCTTAGAAGAGCTTTGGATTTTCAACTTACAACACATATGATCAAAATTTGAGTTAAAATCAAGTAAATGCATGCGATTTTTGAATGTTTTCTCTATGATTTTGATAGAACACAAATTCTGAATGAGGTGGTTATAAAGATTGAAAGAGAGCGAATGAACCTAATAGGTTTTCTATTTTTTTTCGAAATGCTTTTGATTATACTCCTCCATTCCCTTTTAAAGGCATTTTCTTCTATTGTTTGCTCTTTTTTCACGGGCTTTAGACATATAGAGCATGAACTTGGTTGTATGGGCTGGCCTATTTTAGTCCTGATTTTTACTATTGTTTTGTTTCTGAGCCTACTATGCTATATAGGCTTGGGTTTATTGCTGATTTCTATTTGGATTTCAATTTTGTGACCTTGACCTATGTAGTAAGGTAGGTCAATGTCTATGATATAATTACTACTGTCATTGTTCTTGGTTATGTTATTTATCATTTTGAATATATTTATTTGCTGGATTTTTGATTTTAATTTATTATTAGAATAAAATTGGGTAAATGTTCTTTCTTTTAGGTTTTGCATTAGCAATTTCAAACTTGTATATTGCTCTATTGGTTTTCAGTATTAAAGCCATTTGCTTTCACCTTTGTTGTTCTAACCCCTTTTTCTGGGGGGAAGGGGCATACATGCCTTCTCCTGCATTCTTCCATAATGTGGGTCTTGATTGTTGGACTAAAATTAGGTCTTTATTTTGTTTCTTTTACCTTTGTTTACGATTACAATTCAAGCATATTAGGATTTAGACAAGTTTATCTTTTCATAAACTATTGTCTATTTTAAAACTAATAACGTATAGTAGAATTGGGCTTAAAGTTTCTTAACATTGTGATCATTTTTTGTGAATAAGTAAAATTTCAGCATTTGCATGTATAATATAGCATTCAAAAACTAACTATAAAAAGAAGTTTACAGGAGTATTAGGTTACTTAGTTTGTGTAAAGTAAACTTAGAGAAAGATTTGAACTTAGTTATATCTACTTTTTGTCTTCCTTTGTAAATGTACTTCTTCTTTAGAAATGTTGCATGAACATTTGAGACAAACTAGTACATGTTTTTGATCCCCCCTCCCCCAAGAAAACAAAGAGTAAGCATGGAATTTCTTTGTTTGATATGTGACTATCTTAGGAGGTTGAGGCTAGTAGATTGACAAGCAATAATCAATATGCATATTCACAAACTAATTTTAATTACCAAACAGCTTTGCTTGTATTATCCTTTTGAACAATTACATGTATTTTTCTATTAGAAAATATTGTATTGTCCCAACTATATATAACTTATAATATCTCACAAAAATTAACAGACGTATTGCAAAATCTTAAAAAAAAATTGAAAACAAATATATGATAGTTTGATTAAGAAGTTCTATATCACTACTCATGCCTGAGTTCTGCATGTAATCTTTGTATCGCATAGCTCTAACTAAATTCCAGGTTTTTAAAGAAGCTTTAGATTAACGGCTTATCAATAATGCCCCTAAAAGTTGAATATGCATCCAAATTATAGGTTAAGAATGCATCCACCACCACCAGCTCCCAGTGTGGGTCCCGCTTTCGCAGGGTCTGGGGAGATCTAGATGTAGGCAACCTTACCTCAACCGGCATGACTGCTCGTTGAGAAGCTGGATCCAAGAGACCCACAAAACAAGATTTTGTGAAAACCTTTCAAAGAAGAAGGATTTTGTGGAAACATTTTATAAAAGAAAGATTTTGTGAACACATTTTAAGAAGCAAAACTAGGGGTAAGCATCTTAATTTACAATCATAATTTACAAATCAAGAGACCAAGTGCACTAGATCTTATACTGTTTGATTGATTATACAACAATTTAGAAAACAAAAATAGCGCATGCATCTATATCATCATAAGAAAGATTAATCAAAGGCTTTTAATTAAATGTATACAACTATAATTATAACTAATTTTATTAAATTTATACGAATGTCAGTTACCTTATCATGTTGAAAACATATTAAAACTAAAATATTTATTGAATCAATTTTATTAAGATTCAAAATTGTAATAATATGACTGCTCAAATTGTTAAGATATATGACTGATTATTTTTCTATAGGCCACATTTTACATCTGTGTGTGTGTGTCTATATATATATATATATATATATATATATATATATATATATATATATATATATA
>JACYFF010031955.1:83335759-83361586 GCA_017589665.1 Selenicereus undatus
ACATATATATATGTATGTATGTATATATATATATATATATATATATATATATATATATATATATATATATACACATACATACATACATACATATCTATGTATATATAGGGATGGCAATGGGGCGGTTTAGGGATGGGGGCATATTCCCCGTGCTCACCCCCGCTAAGATCCCCATCCCCCGTCCCCGCGACATTCCCTGTTGCGGGGAAAAAATGTTCGCCCTCTCAGTCCCCATCTCTAGCGGGGATCTAATCCCCGATGGGGCCTCATCGAAGATTTTTACCCACCATTTTTTCCTTTCCTTTTGTGAAAACTATATTGCAAGTTTTGGATGAAAGCCCAATTTGTTATCCTTAAATCCTAACCCAATTAATTGTACAACAAGCTCTTGTAGGCTCCATGCAATATAATTCTAACAAAATTCATTAAAGTTTACAATCTAATCGAAATTAAAGTTTAACAAGTTCATACAACATAAGTCTAGCAATACACAAATTATACAAAACAACTCCATACAATGTACAATTTTTTAAACTTAATGTACAGATATAACCTTAGTATTACGTTTACAAATAAAATGCTCATATTTTAATTTTAAATTAATATGCGGGGACGGGAATGAGAATCTTTTCCCCAACTGGGGATGGAGAAACGAGGATGGGGATAAGGATATTTTCTTGAGTGAGGAAGCAGGGACATGGACGGGGTAAATTTTCACCCCGTCCCCATCCCTGCTCGGGGATTTATTTCTATCCCCATCCCCATCCCCATCCCCAATGGGGATGAGGATTTTTCCTTGATGCAGGGCGGAGCCCCGACCCTTGCCCCACTGCCATCCCTACACACGCACACACACATATATAAACCTTTCAAGTATATTCATATAGCATAATTTAAAGTTATTATATAGCATTTATTATAAGAACCTATTAATTGTATAAAATTACTTTATGAAGACTAGATGGTATGATTTTTTGATGTCATTGATTTCAACCCATATGTGGAATGTATTTCTTAATGTCAGTGATTTTTCGAGGTAGCTGAATCCAATAGCTATTCCCAAACTAATTGTTATCCAAATAAAAATGGTTAGGCTTAGATGAGTTTGTTTAATTAATTAAAATGTACAACGTGAACTATAAAACTCTCTTCAGTCAAGATATGATTTTTGTTAATAAAATATTAATTATGAACAATGTACTGTAAAACTTATATCTAAATAGAGAGAAGGCTTAAATGGATTACTTACATTTAAAAAATTTCTATAAACTATGTGGTCATATGTTTGTATATATATCTTTTTTTGTTTTAATTTAAGAGATTCGTAAGCATGAAAGCATCATATAAATTGATACCAACACCTTGTAAAAGAATGTATTTTCAAGCCACTTTTCTTATCAACTTTTATTTTGTATAATCTTTAAAAATATTTTTATGTTAAACACTCCTAGAAAAGTTTGAACATACTATAGCTCATGAAAATTAATTATTTGAAAATTAATACATTCACATAGAATTTAAAACAAGTTAGTGTGTAATAATAAGGGCCTGAGGACACGTCTAATATTACTTGCTACAGGGATTAAACCATTTTGGGCTTCTCTACTCTCCCTAATTTTTATGCCATGGAATCATAACACAAAAGGCCCAACCACCCAATTTCACCATACCCCAACCAATGTGCGAGTGACAATAGTTGGATCCTGGGTGCGGCAGCATTTCTGTGCTGCTACTGCTCCATTTGAGAGAGAGAGAGAGAGAGAGAGAGAGAGAGAGAGAGAGAGAGAGGAGAAAGAATGGGAGGAGGCATGAAGGCCCCGAAACTACCTGCAAAGGGGTAAACCTTCACACTCTGAAGAGAGGGCATGTCGTCACTGGCAACGACATGTATGCGCTCATGTGGTATCTTTGCTCTCTCGCGCTCCTTTTCTCTCTCCCTCCCTCTCTCTCTCTCTCTCTCTCTCTCTCTCTCTCTCCCCCCACCCCTTCCATTGTTGAATCCCTGCAAAATCCCAATTTATTTGTGCTCTTTCTTCTTATTTTCATTGTGATTGATTAATGATCTTGATTTATGGAGCAGTTGCCTCTTTTCCTTGGGGGAGGTGGGTTCATATTTTGGGATTTCTTTTAGCTAATGCTTCCTTTAGGTTTTGATTTGAGGATGAAGGTGTCCATTTTTAAGAAGCTTTTTCAGTATGCTGGACAAATTGCTGGACAAATGAAGGCGAGAATTATGTCAGATGATTGAGAACTGAGTGTGCAATCGAAGGATGGGTATTGCATTTTGTATTCGGGGGTAGTGGCAAAGCCCGAAATTTGGGGAGGGGGTTGGAAATAATAATACACAGAATATAAAATTTTACCATAGCCATAAAACCAAAGTGTAGATATTCAAAAAATAGTAGTTTAATCGAAACATCTGCATTTTGACATAGAATTCAAACTAACCAACAAATTAGAAAACTTTAGAATTGAAATTACCAAATTAAACTCATAAATTAAAACTAGCAAATTAACGTAGAATTAAAGGATTAAGCAACAAATTGAACTATTGAGGTCAATTGAAGCGCTATCTTTTTGAAATATCTATACACTTTGACCTAAAATTAAAATTAAACGATTTTAGAATTGAATTTGGAAAATTAAACTCATAAATTAAACTAAGAAAGAATATAATCCATAAATTAAAGGATTATTTAACAACTTTAAGACAATTACAGTATTAAACCAGAATTGGTAAACTTTGAACTTACAAATTTGGAGAGAGAGGTGAGAGACTGAGTTAGGGTTTGAGTGTATTGAGATACTAGTGTCTTCCTTTTTGCGTGTATGGAATGTAAGTCAAAAGAGCCTTAAGACTTGGAAAAATGAACAATTCATGATTCTAGGGTACCCTGATTCTAAGGAAATAATTTTTAGGGGTCAACTTTTTAATAATGTATTCTCAAGTACCTACTATTTTGGGTAAACTGTTAACAGAAGTCAATATTTTAAGAAATAGTTGTTGATCGAGGTTTTTCTTTGTAACTAAGTCCCTGAACTTTTTGAATTTGCTATTTTTGCCCAAAATAAGGTTTAACACTTAAATACTCAACTTTTTGGGACTTTTTAATAAAACTAAGCTTATATTTTTGTTTGGACTTCTTATAATGACTTTGCTGGTATGAGTTATCATAATTTACTACTTATATCATAAATATTATATTTTCTGTAACTGACGGTCCACTATGCTTAGCAAAATAATTAAAACTTAATTAGAGAGTTTCGACCATTACTTGAACGTAGTCAGCGCTGGACTCCAGCGTTCCTCTAGTTTTCGATTTACAGAGAATTCTAATATCAACCTCACCTTCCTTAGATCAGGTACAACACAGATCTATTTCGTTTCCTACCTCGGACCATGGTCACTAAAAAAGTTTTTTATATTTTTAAAGGATAGTGAGACTTTAATCAATAAATTATAATATTTAAGACACAATGTTCAATTAAATAACGTTCCCTATTAGGAAAACTTCTTTTATTAAAAGCATGAAAGTGGAAATATTACAATGGAAAGCTTGAAGAGGGACTTTAAGTTAAGATCATTAGAAATGCTTGCTCATAGAGAAATAGAAAATCTCGACTTTTCTTTTGCTAAAAAATGCTCAAGCGACCGTGTTCTTTCTCACCACTTATCCTTCGCTTTTATAGAGGGCTTAGAGTACATAGGATTCTCTAATGGATACAGTACACAATGAATTTTCACATTGCTACAGTACACACTGGTGGCTACAGTACACTGCTTTATCTTATAGGAAACTTGTCAAAATAGTACAATAATGGAGAAACTACTTTTCATAGCTTTCAATGATGATAAGACTAGTCACCATTATTGAGATTTTGCATGCCTTCATCTCTAATTATATCTTTCAGACCATCATTATCTAGATAATCATCAATATCTTCATCAAATTGAAGATGCTTAGGGCCCCATTTCTAAAATAATTCAAGGAGATATTTCTTTTGTTTTTGTGATAAGAATTTTTGAGCTCCTACATCAGAGAGATAATCAAGGATATCTTCTTAAACTACTCCTTCCATCTTCATGTATTCTTTAAGTTCATTTTCATATTCGGAAGTGTTTTCACAATACATTAATGTTTTTCCTTATTCAATTAATGCCCAACTTTGATGATAAATGTTATAAAACCTAATGGCTCTTGCTAAAGCAGGATCTGTAGCTATTTCTCATCGATCTGGAATCCATTCTTGCGTTGTGATCAACAATCTGAACAAGATATTGGGCTGGTTTGACTTTTTTATTTTCATACACGATTAGTGCACAATGTATCTCCATATATAGGCATCGGTTTTTTGAAATTTTTGTTGGACCATCAGGAGATGTTAGAATCCAATGGATCATTCTAAACATGCATTGTTAAAACTTGGTTAATTTTGAGAAAAATGGGTACTTTGGATATGGGATTTCCATAAAGTAAAGTATCATCTCGTATTCCCAAGCTTTGATGACGGGGTCATTTGGTGAAATTGAATTTTCTGGGAAACTAGCACCACCAAATCCAGACGTATTGGGAAAGTAGATCGTTATACTCTAAGACTCCCAAATATCATAGGAATAATGATGATAATAATCAATGCAGGTTGCATAACACTCATTGAACCATTTTTCTTAAACATGAGAACAATAATTTTTCTTGGATATCATGAGGACATCTTAGGTAATTAACTTATAACTCTAGAAGGGAAAATCTTTGGGCTATTAGGTAGGCTGAAGATAGTAGACTAAAGCATGATCTACTTTTTGTACGGAATTCCAAATTATCAATAAAGGCTTTACTAGAAGGAGTGACCCATTCTAGTAGTAATGGCATCTCATTATGGATTTCCTCCTTTTCTGGTAGGAGTTCTACTTTGATGATCACCACTGGCGAGTTCTCGACTTAAACTATCTGCCAGAGAATTCTTCGATCCCTGTCTATGGTCAATAGAAAAGGAAAACTGGTTAAGCCACAATTGCCAATGCAAGAGTCGCCTTTGCGCTTGCATATTTGATAAATTCTTTTTCACAAAACCAAGTATTCTTTTATAATAAGTTTGAATAAGAAAAGGTTTTGGGGCTAAAAGGATTAAGAACTTTTCAATTCCCCTTATAAGTACAAGGATTTCTTTTTTCATTGTAGGATAGTTGTATTATGCCTTATTAAAACTTCAACTGCAATATTTGCAGAGTTTTTCCCCTTCTTTGATTTTGAGTACTGCACTCCAATGCTCATTGTTGGCATCTGTCTCAAGGATTAAGTCATCTCCTTTATTAGGTAAATTAAGAACAGGAAGATTTTTACACATCCTTTTGAAATTTTGAACAATCTTTGTATCATTAATGGCCCATGTCCAACTTACTTCTTTCTTGAGTTTTTGGTGTAATGACTTTCCCAATTTAGCTAAATCTTTAATGAAATCTAAAGTATAGGTAAGGCATCCAAGAAATCTTTCTAGGTGCTTCCTATCTTCAATTTTTTCAGGGAAATTTTCTTTTTGTTTTCAGAATATGTTTTTGCATAATGATTTGTCCACCGTTTATTTCTAGACCTAAGAACTCAATTTCTTGTTCAGCATAAATGCACTTGTTTTGTCCAAGTATGATATCATAATCAATGCCATGCTTTCTTCTACACTATAGTGGGTGAATCAGTTTCCCATGGAGCGGTAAGGTGACGAAGGATAATCGCACAAGAAGGAAATTTGCTTATAAACCAGTTAGACTATTAGACTAGAAGACTCACTCCAAACTTTGATTCTGTTCATTTCGTTTATCAACTCCTTTCAATAAAGACGATACGTATCTAACCTAACTAAATAGAGGAAGCGTCAATTCTGACATGCTTCCGACTTCGAAAATGTGACGTCTGATCTTTCTGACTTTCTAGTTCTTTCTGGTCGGGATAGTATTCCACTGATCATCCTTTCTGTCAACTCAATATCAGTAGATAGTAATTCAATGTCACTCAAGATGCACTAACTCAAACCAACATCTCACTCAATACAGCCTCAGCACACTAAAGAGAAATCATAAGTCATTCATCTCCAGCAGTCAGTCTTAACTTTAAGGGATTGCTCACGGCACTGCGTACGCATGCAGAGCTGCATTGTAGCTTCATCTTTTGGACAGAGCAAAGTTCTAAGGTTGAGCACAACGCGCAGAGAATGAGTTTCGAACCTACTGGTAAGCTTTTAAGTCAAAAGCGGGATTGATGTCATTCTATGCTAATACCAGCCCGTAAAAGAGATGAGAATAAACAACCAGTAGTAAGTATTCATGAGCCATTCCTCTATTAAGGCAGCCAAGGATTTAAAGGTCTAAGGGCAAACTAAGTTAGAAAGAGTGGGAATGAACTCCTTGACTCTCTCCTTACCTATGTTCAGTCTTTCATTTCCCCTCCTTCCTTAGAATAAAAAGAAAGTCTTCAATCAGTCCCTATTCCTCAATAGTTTACTATTGTGAAAACATCTATATAATTAGTGTCAAACCTATTAGACTTTCTGGCAGTCTTTAGTGTAGTTAGCGGGGAATCCATTCCTATTCTCATCATATGCCTTCCTGTTGGTTCACCTCAGGGACTCTTTATCTTTGTTGAGATTGAAATTTGACTTATTTCATGTGTGCCTGAAGGTATATCAAGTAGTTTAGTGGGGAAAGCACAAAGAAGTCAGAAGCAGGAAATAAAGAAGTCAGAAGCAGGAAATAAGGAGTTCTAACTCTCATCTCACGCCCTCTTATTCTATTCAAATGCCCTATCTTCAAAGGAAGCTGCTGACTTAAGGTATCTCTAATTGGAGGGTGAGCTCGAATTTCGTATGGTGATTCATAAACTCTAAAGTCATTGCAAAAGAAGACGACATTTACCATGTTAGCTGCCTACCGTCAGGCTTATTAGAAGTTCTGAAGTTCTTCTTTGGAATATTTGAGGTGCATTTTTAAGACCAAATGACATTACTATCCATTCATAATGTCCTTGTGCGGCACTAAATGCAGTTAAAAGAATGCTTTCCTCATCCATCTTTATCTGCCAACATCCACTTTTGCAATCCATTTTCGAGAACCAAGGGGCTACATGAATTATGTAGAAAAGGACTATTTTGTTAGGAATATAATAACCATCAAAGACAGTATTGTCATTAAGCTTTTTATAATTGATCAGCATTCTTGCTTTTCCTCTTTTTTCTTCTGCGTGATTTCTTACCATGAAAGCAGGGCTGGTGTGAGGACTCTTGCTATTCTTGATTAATCCTTTATCCAGAAGTTCTTTAATTTGTTTATCAAAATCTTGGATATCCTGGTGCGTATACACCATTTGCTTGACTCGAATAATAGTATTGGGACTCATCCTAATTCTATGGATAGCCCTTCTATAGCTTCATTGTGACTCATAATGCTATTATCAGATATCCTTACTTGTAAAGGATTTTTAGCTCTTTTCCATATAAACTCTGGAAATAATGATCTTTTAGCAAAGCATACAGAACAACCACTATCTATGCATGCACAATACTCATATTTATTTTGTCCCTCTAAGCATATGTTTATTGGGATACAGATGCTATTAGGATTTGTGTTGGTGACTTCATAGCATATCTCCATAGTCATTTTTTGACTAATTCGTCTTCATAAATTGGCTCGCTAACAATTCTGGTTTTGTACCTAATGACCTTTCTTTATGGACTTATACTTTGGTCTATACTGGGTCTTGTAGATTCAAAACTCATTCTACTCATTTGAATAGTCATACTAAGTGTATTATCTTCTTTAAGTTCTTCTTTAGTTGATGAAGATCCTTCTCCCCATTCTGATCTCGTACTCATGTTTCTTAATAATTGGGGCTCAATGGTAATTTTACCATTTTCATCAATTTTTGATCACATTTTTCTTATTGATTTTTGTAGGGTTGGCAAAGGCAGACATCCATGAATGATCAATTTTTATCTTCTGTGGGTTGGATGGAATCCTCTGAATATTTTCCATAGGGTTAGGACTTTCAAATTTTTCTACCTCTATCATTGTGACCTTAGTCTTTGGTTCTATAGTATAATCCAACTTTTAGATAATTTTCAAAAATATTCCTAATGGATATCCTCCTCTTTTCATGTCCATTCCAACTGTTTTCATCTTAAGGGATGGAAAGTTTTTTAACAAACTTATCTCTTAGACTCGCATAATATCCAGTCGATAATTGAATCCTACTGATCCACTGTATAAATTGGTCTTAATCTCTATGATAATTTGATTATTAAATTTGGTGTGCCTTATATCGCAGAGCAAAGCATAAAGATCAATGTCTTTGCCATAATATTGTAATTGAGTGATTTGAACTTGGACACTTCCAACATGGATATACCTGTACTTTTTATCTTTGTTATGCTTATGGATGTTTTCCTAATTGATGAGATTAACTTCTCCCATATCATACTCACAGTCTTTTATCTCTAAATCTCCTTCCATTATTTCGCATACATATTACTCTTTAATTGAAAGATGGATTTTTATAAATCATATCTTTCTGAATTATGGGAGAACCAAATCTCCTTTAACTTCCTTGTGATCATTCTCTACAACAAACACTTCTCCTTGAAGATCACCAAGACTAACTGAACTACTTTCCATCATATGACCTGTTTCTGCATAACCACTTTCTTCATATTCATTATCCAAGATAATTTCAAGAATCCCTTTGTTGTTATTTAGGGATAGGTCTAATGCCTCATCTTCACTAAGATAAACATAGTCTAGGCTACCCAAGGTCTTGATAAGCTTGTTATTCTTCCTATTTTTGCATTCATTAGTATAATATCCTACCTCTCCACATGCCGAGCATTTGCAGTTATTTTTCCCTACCAGACAATAAGTTGCTTTCCTAAAAAATCTACTTTTTTTAGGACTTGGTCTGTTGTAATACTTTATTCTATATTTCTCTCCCCTTTGCTTATTAAAGCCCCTTTTCTTATAAAATTTTCTCTTTCTTCTTCTTTTAGGTGCTTTCCCTCATTGGTGTGGCAAATCCCAGCAAGTTAGGAATTGCTTGTTAATTTTCTTTTGCTTTTGGAGATGAAGACATTCATTATTGACCTATTTTCTTATATAAGAGATTCTCGAACCAAGGGTATTAATGACATCTGCTCGTTCAAGCCATGCAATGTATTTTTCATTAATTATGAAATTTATAGGATATGGCAATTTGTCATAGTACATACCAAGATTGATTTCGTTATGCCCAATTTTGTAATAATATTGACTAAATTCAGCAACATAATTTTTCAAATATCTCATATCCCATAATTCTATATTGTTAATCTTTCTCTGCCATTCTCTCGCCTTTTCTTTAGAAGTAAGTTTAGCTCTGATAAATTCAGTTTCAATTTCCTTGCATAGATTTTTGAACATTGCAACCGGGGTTTCTATCATTCTTAATATATTTTTACCATATTCATTTAATGAATCATACCAGTCAGCTACAGTGCTAGGAAAACTATGTTCAATGTAATTGAGGAAATTTGCCGCAGTCCATGTAGTGTTTAGGTTTAAGATACTATTCATGCCTTTTTTCCAATGTTCAAATATTTCTTCTCTATTATAAGCTTCATCTATATTTAAGATATATCCCGTCCGACTAATTGGGATAAGGCCAACTTCTTCAAAGGTTGTAGTTGTCCATGGGATAATTTCGAAGGAAAAATTAGTTATTCTTCCTACTGGAACGTACTTAGGCCCTATAAAATGAGTATTTCTTCTAGAAAGTTCACCAAATTCTTCAGGTTTAGGAACAATATTGCTACCCAGATTGGTCTGTACCTCACCTAAGTCGAGTTCTTCTCCAATTTCATTATTCTCATCTTCAACAACCATTTTACCATATTTTCTTATCCAATTTTCTTCTAATTTCTTCTAAAGGTAACACATTAAGATCCTCTAGTTTAATAAGGTTCATCTGCTGATGTATTTTTTCTTCTAGTAAGATATTATTAGCCACTTTATTATCATTAGATAATACTCATATTTATCACTAATTGCGCCCATGATTTTGTTCAATTCTTCTGGATTCTGTTCTTTGTTGAACATATTATGTAGTTGTTCAAGAGTATATTGCTTATACTCCATCTTCTTCTTCTTTTTTGGCTTTTTCAGCCGATTTTTCACCTGATGTTTCTCCTACTTCTTTTGAATTTTTATACCGTGCAAAGGAAATGGAATCTTGTTTTTTGGGTTTTGAAAAGGATATTTATGTTGAAATGGAGTACTAATACTGAAAGTAGCTTTTCCGCTATGTCTTACTTTGTTAACCAGATAAAGGTGAATTACGGATATTTACTTCTTAAACCCCTTGATTTCGGTCTTAATTTTAGCTAATTCTGCTTTAATTCTAAAACTATATTAGTGATATAGTTGAATTGAGGTGCTATTGAAGAAACACATTCTAGTGAGTGAACAATATGTGAATAAATTGGTCCAGGGCAAGCAGGTGATGATCATAGCATTAATCACAGTTAATTAGCTTAATTAATTATTCATTAATTGGCTTAATTATCTTAATTATTTTTTGTCGCGTGACTCTAATACCAGTTGAAAGAGGGCATCGAGTTGTACATATAAGAAAATTTTCACATGCACAATTTTTGGATTTTTGAGAGTAGTTTTTAAAGATTTGGGCTACACAGCAAATATGAAAAGTTTAAGAGTTAAAATTAAAAAAGAAAACACTGAACGGTCCCCTTAAAATAGTTTCCACAGAATATTATCTCTTTTAAATATATTCTAATAATATGGTCCCCTAGTTATAATTTTCACACAAAATGAGGTACCTGGCATTGATATTTCTAAAAATGAACTTACCCAAAAAAAAATCAAAAAAATCAAAACACAAACAACATTACTTGAACTCACGATGTGCAATGCCAGAGAACAACAATACAGACTGTCCCACCAGTAGATAGACACCTCTCCATGTGTCCCTTTGCCACCAAATATTATTTAGTCATCATTTTTTTAATTTTTCCGTATATGAAGTCTTTTTAGGGGGGGTGGTCAGTTGACCCCATTGGCACCACACCCCCCTTTGCCCTTGTTCAGGGGTCTCAGGTCTATTGATTCTTTCGTTATGCCAGTTTTGAAGAAAGCACTGCTATTCATTCAAGAAAACAAGATTTGTTATCCAAAAGTGATGCTCAAATCACTTGGTAATGGAATCATTAGGTAGAGTCACTAGTTTTTAGTAACCGGGTATTGTAATTGTAGCTTAATAATTAACTTGGCCTAGATTGTTTAAGATGGACTTGGACATTATTTGAGCTTGAATTTGATATTAACGATGTAGTTTAGCTAACATGAAAAGAAATCTTCATCAGGGTTAAATGTTGAGGGATTTGAGTGGATATTTTATGTCAAGGCTAAGCTTTCCTGTCCTCTGCATTGTGAAGGCCTTGGAAAATAAATCACTAGAGTTTGTTTCTTCCTCAAATCAAATTAGCCTATCAGTGAGGTGAGATAGAAAGTGGGCTGAGATGGCCTTTTGGTTCCTCACTTCTGTAACACCACAAATGTACATAATTCACTATTTACATTCTGTTCATTAGTTTCACCAATTAGAAGTAATAGCCCAAATGATCGGGGCATTACTTCCATCCAAAAAGTACAAGGCTTCGCTTGTAAATAACAAATATCGCAACGCTAAACAACGTTTAGCATCACAATCAATCAAAACCATATATGGATAGTTCTAACATCAAACCATTCAACTATCTCAAGGTTTACACCAAAATATAGTAACTCTTGTAGAGTATACAACTCTAACATTAAAATATTTCACAATACAACGCTAAAAGTATCTCGACACTAATACACTACCATTCCATTCAGACTTCCTTGCTCACTTATCACCTCCAGTTGGCCTGCCAGCCTGAGGACGATTCATTGAACAATTGCCTAAAACAAAACATGAAAACATTTCAAAGTGTGAGCCGAAACTCAGTACATGCATTTGTATTGTAAAATGATAACTGAAAAACTGATTGGGCCCGCATTGCCATTCATTTTAATTTTAAAAAGGGAATGATATGACTATAAAACTGCATTGTCAATTATTATCTAATAGTGAACCCCTGGTAACTGTTACGATATGAAGATAGGTATACACCTGCCAAGCCGATCGGGGGACTTGGCCTGAAGCCGCACAGGTAATTGTTAAGTCATAATTCATGCATGTTTTTAATAATTAATTTAATTATATTATATATATTATTTTGTCTAATTTAGTTTATTTTATATCTTTTTTTAGGTTGAGCATTAATAAAGAAAGAGGAGAAGAGAAGACGTCAAAGTTTGGGTTTCATTTACTGAAGGATGTTACAAGCAAATTTATCAAGTCGGTCCAAAAAATAATTCATTATGAAAAATATTATTTTCATAATGATTTATTTGGGCTAGGGTTGGGAGATTACTACTTCTGATTAGAAGACTTGGAGAAGAAGACTTCCTACGAGAAAAAAAAAACCCCTAGCAACGTTATAATATAAAAACCAATTAAATCTCATCACCTCCACACACATTCACGCATCACTCCATCAGATTTCTCTCTCTCACCATCATTCATCACACTCATGGCAGTCTCCTACACGACGTCATCACCATGATCAGCGTACTCTTCATCGCCTAACCTCCACTTCTCTCACCCCGTCACGCATCATCACACACATTTCTCAGCCACTCTTATTGTGTCCCACGACACCTTCATCTCCCATCAAACAATCAGACGCCAACATCTCCTATAAAAAAAATGCATCATCATCCATAAAACAACACACCCACTGCCCCCATCATTCATCATATAAACTACACGCCCTCATCATATCACACATCATCACCATCATCGATCATCATCATCATCGAAGCAAAGTAATATTATCCTGATTTCTTTTATTTTTATTTTATTTTATTTTTTTGTTTAGTTTATTATTAAACATGAAAGCTTTGGTTAATTGTTGTGATTTTATTTTTAATATGAGTGAGTAATTTCCTTGTACTTAGTATAATCTATTTGAAACCATGATAAATTAATTATTTTGAAACAAGTTTTATGCTTTATTATCTAGTTGATTTTTATTCCATGATGCTATAACGATTAGTATTTATCGTTTATGATATTTGTGTTAGATTAATTAGAATGCATGCTAGTTAGTTTAATACGAATTCATATGATAGTTTAAAAGGATTTAATACGTACAAGCTATAGTCTTTTAGACATAAGTATCACCCTAATTAATAATGGATGGTTCAAACCCATCTCTTTTAATTAGATAATCATTATAGATCTTTGTTAAATCAATTTGCTGGTAAATTGGTTATAGGCCATTAGATGATGTTTTTTTAATACTTAATGCTCTAGTTTGATTAAATTCATGAGCTTGTGTTAGGGTTATCAAAACCGGTAGGGTTTATATTAGGATTGGGCCTAAATAAACTATAATATAAGAAAAAACGGGGAAGATCTGCTGGTGGGTGTCTTCTACAATCTAACTCATGGATAAATCGATTTGTGTGTTGATGATAAATATTAATTTGCATGTTGGATATAGATTATGCTAAGTATTTTTCATAAATTTCGTATCTTTGATAATTATTTGTTGCATTTTAGTTAATTTCTTTAGTTTGTCAACTTTAATTCATAAATTTATAAGCTTTATTATAAATTTTGTTTATCCCCCCAAAAGAATATCTTTTAGGAGCGTCTTAGAGATTTTAGATTAGTTATATTTTGGTTTTTAGTGTGATTAAAATTTTCATATTTATTTTTTGTTCTACTTTGTCATTTATTTACCGGTTTGTTAGAAATTAGGTTTAAAATAGTTCCTTATATTTTTTCTATTTTAATCCATTTTAGCATTTAGAAAGTATTCTAATTTGCTGCTATTTAATTTCAGAATTTTTCGAAATTATTTGATAATTTTTTAGAATTATTTTGTGAATTGAATACGTGCAGGTTTTTACTTTAATAATTTAGAAAATTACATTTTAAATTTTTATGTTATGTTTTTAGGGTTTTATTAAGTCTGGAAAATTATATTTTAAAATCTAGGTACTTTTTTTGTTTATTTTCTTTTTTAATTTTCTATAGTTAATTTGCTATTTTAATTTTTGTGAATTTAATTATATATAATTTTGGAGATATAAAGTTATAAACTTGTAGAATATTAATTTATATTACTTTCTATAGTTTTTAATATTAAGTTTCTGCCTATTATTTTCTATTTTAATTTTCAGTCTAATATTGCATGATTATTTCTGTTTTTATTTTTTCAGAATATTTAGGATAGCTATTTACTGTTTTGATTTCCAAAATTAAATTTAGAATATTTAGGGGAATATTAAGTAATTTTTCCTGATTTTTACTTGTTTAATTTGATTTGTTTTAGTAATATAAAGAGAAAGTAAAATTAATTAGAGTAGTAAATATAATTAGACTTAAACTAGCTTACTATAAAAATCTTTACTCGTGGGAGCGATCCCTACCTTCCTATGCTATAAATTTTATTTATAAATAAAAGTAGTGGCTTAAGTAGTAGCTCTACAACAAGCTCTACAAATTTTGGCGCCGTTGCGGTGAAAAGAAAATACAGTCGTTAGCTTGTTTATATTTAGTTTTACTACTTTTATTATTTTGTTTTAACTCTAGTATTTTATTTTTATAGGTTGTTTTAGTTTATGAGATTAAGGAGTGGTTGCATGATCAAAAAGAAAAAGGAGCATATGTTTGAGGTGTTTGAACGTAAAGTAAGTGATTCTGAATCTGTAAGCTCCAAATTGGTAAGTTGTGAAGTTTTTCAAGTTGGGATGGGTACTTTACGTGAACTTGCTGCACCTAATTTGGAAACTCAACCTTTGTCTATTGCTTATCATGTATTAGACCGACCACTGAAATTGAACTCTAGATTGTTAAGCTTACTGCTTAAGTTTCATGGATTGCCTAGTAAGGATCTATATTGCCATATTAATGAGTTCATTATTACATGTTTGACCATGCAGCATGAGGATATTACCCATGACCAAATTAGGTTGAGAGCCTTTACTTTCTCACCTTAGGATAAGGGCAAAGACTGGTTATAGTACTTACCCCCTGCAACATTCACTACATGGACCCACATTTATAAAGCATTTTTAGAAAAAAAATTTCCCGTATCTAGAATTGGATCCATTAGAAAAGAAATATGTGGAATTAAACAAATGAATGGGGAAACTTTCCATGAGTATTGGGAACGTTTTAATAAATTATGTGCTAGTTGTCCCCAACATCAAATTCCTGAACGATTATTGATTCAATATTTCTATAAATGTTTATTACCTATAGATAGAAATATGGTGGATGCTGCTAGTGGTGGGGCTTTAGTTAATAAGACTCCAGCTCAAGCTAGGAAATTACTTAATATCATGGCGCAAAACACTCAACAATTTGGAACTAGGGAACCCCATTTTAGAAAGGTCAATGAGTTTAGTTTGGATCCATCTATAAAAGCCCAATTGTCTCAGTTCACTGCTATGCTGAACAAACTCATCACTGGAGGAGTTCATAAAGCAGTGGTGTGTGGTATTTGCTGTTCAGAGGGACATGCTACTGATGCGTGCCCTACATTTCAAGGGGGTGATGTGAATGTTATGTTTTCTAACCAAGGCCAAAGGAAATATGACTCATACTCCAACACTTAAAATGAAGGATGGAGAGACCCCCTAACCTTAGGTATGGACCTAGGAATAAACCCCCAGGTTTTGACCAACCACCATGTCAACCATCTGCTCAGGATAGAACAAATTTCCTTTTAGAGCAAGTCATAAAAAAATATGGATGACCAGAAAAGGAGATTGACACTAGGTTTCAGAACCTAGAGATGACTCTTAAATAGGTCTAGGAGAGACAGACTGTTACTGATACTATAGTTAGCAACCTCCATGCCCAAATACAACATAGGTTGCCATCTCAACCATTCCAGAATCTAAAGGAAAATATGAGTGCCATGACACTTAGGAGTGGAAAAGAGTTAAAAGAACCTAGGAAGAATAGAAAGATAGAGCATGAAATAGAGGTCAACAAACCTAAACCTAACCAAGATCAAGACAGTACCTCTAATGTTAAGAAAGTAGGTGAAGATAAGAAGGAATCTAGCCATTACCACCTTTTCTTAGTAGAATGAGAGGGAACACCCCTAAGGCAGATAAGGCAAACCAAGAAATCTTAGAAACATTTAGGAAGGTAGAGATCAACATTCCTCTCCTAGATGCCATAAAGCAGGTGCCTCGTTATGCCAAGTTCCTTAAAGAGCTTTGTACTGCAAAATGTAAACTGAAAGGGAACAAAAAGGTATGTGTGGGGGAAAGCGTGTCTGTTGTTTTCCAAAAGAAGCTTCCCCCTAAGTGGAAGGACCCAAGTGTATTCTCTATTCCTTGTAGAATTGGAAATCTCTCCTTCGATAGAGCTATGCTTGATTTAGGAGCATCCATTAATGTGATGCCTAGGTCCATTTGTGACAAACTACACTTAAGAGAGTTAAAGAAAACTGATTTAACTATTCAATTAGTTGATAGGAGTAATACATACCCAGTGGAGTTTTAGAAGATGTCTTAGTCTAAGTCAATGAGCTTGTTTTTCCTGCTGACTTTTATGTATTGGACATGGGTGATGCATGTCATGATGTTCTCATATTACTTGGTAGACCATTTCTTATAACATATAGGACAAAAATAGATGTGCATGCATGAACACTGACTGTGAAATTTAATGGTGAAATCATTAAGTTCAATATTTTTGATGCTATGAGATTTCCTGCTTTTGTCAACTATCTGTGTGCACTTGATGTGATTAATGAATTGTCCCAAGATGTTTATGAATTGTCTCATGCTGATGTATTGTTAACTGTACTTACTTAAGGTTTGGATCAGTTTATATTTCATAATGTGTATTACCATATTAATAATGAGTTAGTGGGTAGCACAGAGTCTTTATTGCAATTGCACGTAGTTGACAGACTTAGGAAGCTAGAATTGCCTAAAAGTCACACAAAGATGCTACCCTCTCGCATTTCACCCCCTAAATTAGAACTAAAACTATTATGCGAAAATCTTAAGTATGCTTATTTAGGGGATGATGAGACCTTACCTGTTATAATCTCTAATGCACTTACATCTGAACAAGAGGATAAACTTATTAGGGTGCTTAGAGAACATAGTGAAGCGTTAAGGTGGACTTTAGAAGACATTACAGGACTTAGCCCCACATTATGTTCACAAAAAATCACATCAGAATTAGATGTTAAGCCTAAGAGAGACCCTCGACGAAGACTAAATGCACCTATGATGGAGGTAGTTCAAAAAGAAATTCTTAAGTGGTTAGATGCTAGAGTGATATGCCCCATCACTAATTCTGAGTGGGTTAGTCCTATCCATGTGGTTTTTAAAACGGAGGGAACAACTGTAGTGCAGAATAAGGAAGGTGAGTTAATTCCTACTAGAGTCCAGAGTGGTTGGAGAGTATGCATTGACTATAGGAAGCTTAACAAGGCCACTAAGAATGACCATTTTCCATTGCCCTTTATAGACCAGATGTTAGAGAGATTAGCTAGGAGGTTTCATTATTGCTTTCTAGATGGCTATTCAGGGTATATTCAGGTCCCTATAGCTCCTAATGATCAGGAAAAGCCCACTTTTATCTATCCTCTTGGCACCTATGCTTTTAGAAGGATACCTTTTGGTCTGTGTAATGCACCTGCTACATTTCAAAGATGTATGATGAGTATCTTTTCTGATTTTATCACCAAAATTATGAAAGTTTTCATGGATGACTTTACTGTACATGGTGATTCATTTGATGAGTGCTTGCATCATCTTACATTAGTACTTAAGCATTGCATTGAGACTAATCTGGTGCTTAACTTTGAAAAGTGTCATTTTATGGTGGAACATGGAGTAGTTTTAGGTCATGTAGTGTCGTCTAAGGGCTTAGAAGTTGACAAGGCTAAAGTAGAAGTCATTTAATCTTTGCCTTATCCACTGTGTGTCAAGGAGATGAGGTCATTTCTAGGTTATGTTGGGTTTTATAGGAGATTTATTAGGGATTTTTTGAGATCGTCTCTCCTTATGTGCTTTATTTGCAAAAGATGCTTTATTTGATTTTAACGAGGATTGTAGGAGAGCTTTTGACCAATTCAAGTTGAAATTGACCATCACTCTTATAGTATAACCCCCTAACTGGGCCCTGCCTTTTGAATTGATGTGTGATGCTAGTGATAAGATAGTAGGGGCAGTCTTAGGTCAAAGAGTAGGGAAGGTATCTCATGTTATCTATTATGCTTCTAGAACTCTAGACCCAGCATAATGTAACTACACCACTACAGAAAATGAAATGTATGCTGTTGTTTTTGTTCAAGTAAAGTTTTGTCCTTATCTGTTGGGTGTTAAAATTACTATTTATATTGATCATTCTGCTATTAAACATCTGTTGAGTAAGAATGACTCAAAACCTGGATTGATTAAATGGGTATTGCTACTATAAGAATTCAAATTGGAGATCAAAGACAAGCCAGGAGCTAAAAATTTAGTAGCTGACCATCTAAGTAGGCTAGACAATGGGGAGAGTGGGAATTCATTAAGTGATTGTTTCCCTGATGAGACTTTATATGCTATCACTGATAGACTACCTTGGTATGCTAATATAGTGAATTATATAGTAACCAAAACCTTTCCTATAGACTTGTCCAGAGCCCAAAAGGAGAAGATAAGAGTTCAATCTAAATATTATGTTTGGGATGACCCATTTTTATAGAAATTTTGTGGACATCAGATTATAAGGCGTTGTAGAGATAACAGTGATTTCATTCAATTTTAACTTTCTGTCACTCTTTTAAAAGTGGGGGACATTTTGGACCCAAAAGATTAGCACACAAAGTTCTTGAATGTGGATTTTATTGGCCTACTATTTTAGGGATGCCTATGAATTTTGCAAAAGATGTGAAGTATGCCAGAAGATAGGAAATTTATCTAGAAAAAACCAAATGTCTCTGCATAATGTGTATGCTTGTGAAAATTTTGATGTATGGTTGTTGATTTTATGGGACCTTTTCCCCCTTCTTTTGATTTTACTTACATTCTTATGCTTGTTGATTATGTATCTAAGTGGGTTGAAGTTGTGGCTACTAGAATTGATGATGCTAAAACTATGGTGAAGCATGTTAAATCTCTCATTTTGCATAGATATGGAGTTCCTAAAGTAATTATCAGTGATAGGGGAACACATTTTTATAACAGAACCTTAGGTGCCTTATTAGTCAAATATCATGTAACTCATAAGGTGTCCATTGGTTATCATCCCCAAACAAATGGCCAAGCTGAAATCTCTAATAAAGAGATTAAGGGCATATTAGAAAAGGTTGCTAGACCAGATAAGAAAGATTGGAGTCTTAGGTGAAGCGCTTTGGGCCCATAGGACTGCATGTAAGACACCTATAGGTATGTCACCTTATAGGTTAGTTTTTGGTAAAGCATGTTATCTCCCTGTAGAACTCTAGCATAAATCATATTAGGATGTAAAGTAGTGTAGTCTAGATTATGACCTAGCAGGAAATGAGCGTAAGTTGCAATTGTAGGAATTAGAAGAGATTCTCCTGGAAGCCTATGACAATTGACTTATCTACAAAGGTAAAGCCAAAGCTTTTCATGATGCTAAGCTTAGTAGGAAAGAATTTCAGGTTGGTGAAAAAGTATTGTTATTCAATTCAAAATTGAAACTCTTTCCTGGTAAGTTGAACTCTAGATGGCTAGGACCTTTTATGGTAGAAAAGACTTATCCACATGGTGCTATTAAGATTAAATCCTTTGCTACTAACAAGATTTTCAAGGTAAATGGTCACAGGCTAAAACACTTCTATGAAAGAGATCAAGTATGCTTAGTGGATGAGATCCAACTAGAGGATCCATGAGCTCATTTACGTCGAGCCAACAACAGTAAACAAAGGCGCTGGTTGGGAGGCAACCCGATATTTTTTAGAGAAGTATACATTTAATTCTACTTTTATCTTCATTATTTCTATCTTTTTGCATGCATTAGGGACAATGCATGAATTAAGTGTGGGGGGGTGCATCCTGCATTTAGTTCATGCAGTATTCATTCTTAAAAAAAAAACAAAAAAAACTGTGATTTTCTTATAAATAATGCATGAATATGAGTTTATGCTAAGCTTTCTTGCTTAAAATTTTTTGCTTAACTATTTTTAGTTTATTCTTCTATGAGTGAAAACTTTTGAGCATGCTAACTGTCATTCAGAGAAGTTTGAATTGATCCTCACATATCTCTTTAATGAGTAACTGTCATGATTATCCATCTTATTTGATCATGTTATATAGCCGCTTTAGAGGCAATACAATGACTTAGTTCATTTCCTAGACTATTGAATTAGTAGAATAACTCATTAAAATTGTGACTTTTCTTGTCTTATAAAAAAGAGAACAAAAAAAGAAAAACGAGAAAAAAAAAGTTAGATTACCAATATAGGTATGAGTAGGTGGCTCGGCACCTTTTTCCCCCTAAGTTTAGGTTTCAAGTTGAGCCTTATGCATGGAGTAACCCATGTTGGGAGAGTCATGCCCCTTTTTGGGTTGATCAACAACTCATACCAAACTAACATCCAATAAATAAATAAAATAATGTTGCGAATAAATTGTTTGCTCCAGCACCTCTATTCGGGTGAGTGTGAGACAGAGAGTGTTTAATTTCAAAGACCCTATATAGGCCTTGAATATGTGCGCAATTGGCGTTTGAAAAAAAAAAACAGAGAAAAAAAAATTACAAGGCAAGTTTAGAATCAATTTGAATGAGTTATTCCTTCTATCTCAATTGTTTTTATAGCCAAACCGTACTTCAATTTTTCTATCATAAACTTTTTAGACCTTTTGATCGGTGTATGCGTGCTTAAAAGAGATGGATGATTATTGCTCTTGTTACTTCATTAAATAAATGTTGTGAGGCTAATGAAGAAAATTTTTGATGGTAGTTAGATGTTTAGTAGTTATTCACTTGTTAGAAGGAAAAATAATTAATTTTGAATAAAACTGTTTTTAAAGCAAGCCAATACCTAGTATATATATCATATTTATGCATGACTTTATAAGAAAGAAAGAGGGTCAGTTTTTAGGTTGAGTCCCAGATTTGTTTGCATAAGGATATCCAAAGTCTAAGTGTAGGGGAATTTGTTAAGTCATAATTCATGCATGTTTTTAATAATTAATTTGATCATATTGTATATATTATTTTGTCTAATTTACTTTATTTTATATTTTTTTAGGCTAAGCATTAATAAAGAAATATGAGAAGAGAAGACGTTGAAGTTCAAGTTTTATTTACTGAAGGATTTTACAAGCGAATTTATCAAGTCGGTCCAAAAAATAATGAATTATGAAAAATATTATTTTCATAATGATTTATTTGGGCTAGGGTTCGAAGATCACTACTTCTAATTAGAAGACTTGAGAAGAAGACATCCTACAAAAAAAACCCTAGCAATCTATAATATAAAAACCAATTAAATCTCCTCACCTCCACACACATTTACGCATTAGTCCATCAGATTTCTCTCCCTCACCATCAAATCATCACACTTACGGCAGCCGCCTACACAGCGTCATCACCATCATTAGCATACCCTTCATCTCTTAACCTCCACTTCTCTCGCCTGATCATGCATTATCACACACATCTCTCAGCCACTCTTCTCGTGTCCCATGACACCTTCATCTCCCATCAAACAATCAGCTACCAACATCTCCTATAAAAAAAAAAACAAAAAAAACTCATTTTCGGCCATAAAACAACACACCCACTGCCCCCATCATTCATCATATAAACTACACACCCTCATCATCTCACACATCATCGCCATCATTGATCATCATCATCATCGAAGCAAAGTAATATTGTGCTGATTTCTTTTTTTTTATTATTATTTTTGTTTAGTTTATTGTTAAATATGAAAGCTTTGGTTAATTGTTGTGATTTTATGTTTAATATGAGTGAGCAATTTTCTTGTACTTAGTATAATATATTTAAAACCCTGATACATTAATTATTTTGAAACAAGTTTATGCTTTATTGTCAAGTTGATTTTTATTCCATGATGCTATAACGATTAGTATTTACCATTTATGATATTTGTGTTAGATTAATTAGAATGCATGCTAGTTAGTTTAATATGAATTCATATAATAGTTTAAAAGACTTTAGTACGTACAGGCTATAGTCTTTTAGGCACAAGTATCACCCTAATTAATCATGGATAGCTCAAACCCATCTTTTTTAATTAGATAATCATTATAGATCTTTGTTAAATCAATTTGCTGGTAAATTTGTTACAAGGCATTAGATGATGTTTTTCTATACTTAATGCTCTAGTTTGATTAAATTCTTACACTGGTGTTAAGGTTATCAAAACTAGTAGGGTTTATATTAGGGCTACACCTAAATATAAACTATAATATAAGTAAAAACGGAGAAGATCCGCTGGTGGGTATCTTCTACAATCTAACATATGGATAAATCGATTTGTGTGTTGATGATAAATATTAATTTGCATGTTGCATATATAGATTATGCTAAGTATTTTTTATAAATTTGGTATTTTTGATAATTATGTGGTCCGTTTTAGTTAATTTTTTTAGTTTGTCAATTTTAATTCTTAAATTTATAAGCTTTATTATAAATTTTGTTTACCCCCCTCCCAAAATAATATCTTTTAGGAGTGTCTTAGTGATTTTAGATTAGTTATATTTTGGTTTTTAGTGTAATTAAACTTTTCAGATTTATTTTCTATTCTACTTTGTCATTTATTTACCGGTTTGTTAGAAAGTAAGTTAAAAATAGTTCTTTTTATGTTTTTTCATGTTTTAATCCAGTTTAGTGTTTAGAAACTATTCTCATTTTCTGATATTTAATTTCGGAATTTTTGGAAATTATTTGATAATTTTCATAATTATTTCGTGAATTGAATACGTGCAGGTTTTTACTTTAATAATTTTGACAATTATGTTGTTAATTTTTATTTTATGTTTTTAGGGAATTATTAAGTATAGAAAATTATATTTTAAAATCTGGGTACTTTTTTGTTTATTTTCGTATTTATATTAGTGCAGTTTATTATTTCTCTAATTTCATATTTTATTTTCTATTTTGATTTTCTATAGTTAATTTTCTGTTTCAATTTTTATGAATTTAATTACATACAATTTTGGAGATATAAAGTTAAAAACTTGCAAAATATTAATTTATGTTACTTTCTATGATTTTTAATATTAATTTTCTGCACGTTATTTTATGTTTTAATTTTTAGTCTAATATTGTGTGATTATTTCTGTTTTTATTGTTCCAAAATATTTAGGATAGCTATTTACTGTTTTTTTTAGAATTAAATTTAGAATATTTAGTGGCAATATTAAGTAATTTTTTTAGATTTTTACTTGTTTAATTTGATTTGTTTTAGTAATATAAGGAGAAAGTACAATAAATTAGAGTAGTAAATATAATTAAACTTAAACTAGCTTACTATAAAAATCTTTCCTCGTGGGATCGATCCCTACTTTCCTATGCTATAAATTTTATTTATAAATCAAAGTAATGATTTAATTTGTAACTCTACGACAACTTTACAGTAATTGAAGGGCAATGCCCTGTAACTGCTAATTGACGGGGTCACTAATTATGTGATAAACCACTGATTTAAACTGATTCATTCATGTACTTACCATTATAATGTTAATAAATACGTGTTGATTTCTAAAGATACAGACAATGAACGTACCTGGGACTTTTAATGAAATTTCACTGAGTATGATTATGCACAAAAGAGGAGGAAGTGATATATTAGGCCCTGATTCTGTACAAAAATATCATTACAAGAACATATAGTTAGCAATTGTATTTATTTTCAAAGTTGATAACTTTAGTAAAAAAAAGTAAAGGCGTAATAGGGTCCAGAATAAATGACTCATAACCTAACATCCTGACCTCCATTTGAGACCTAATTCCTCAATATAGAAAGCTTAAGAAGTCCTGAAAAACTTTCATCTACAACACAAAACATGATTCCCACAAAGGGGTTGCCAAAATGGGGCTAGAACACAAGTGTACCAGTTTTGGTTGAACTTGCACAATTCTAGCAAAACGACAACAAATTTTTTTCACAGAACTCGAATTAAGGCAATTCGAAAGGCATTTGAAAGATAACCCACCAAAAATCATAGTTTTGGGCTGGGATGATCATTACCAGTTTATTGGCAAATGTTCCCCTGTTTTTTTTCATTTTTCAGCCCCCACTATCTTTGTTTTCTTCTTTCTTTTCACATAAATCCTCATCTAAAATCATTCCTCAAAATCATGTAACAAAGCTTTAGTCCTTCCCATCACCATACAACACCACCATTGTCAATTTCACTTCATAACCATATACATCAAAGACTCATTTCTCAATCAAATATACACAAATAACATGATTGCTA
Organism: Selenicereus undatus; assembly: GCA_017589665.1. Lineage (NCBI taxonomy): Eukaryota > Viridiplantae > Streptophyta > Magnoliopsida > Caryophyllales > Cactaceae > Selenicereus > Selenicereus undatus. The sequence goes on from JACYFF010031955.1 coordinate 83,360,328, forward strand.
TTAAAGGAAAGTTAAACCTTGCATAATCATTAAAACCTTAACTTTTGGCCAACTTAGATTCACCCTTAACTCATTCAAAATCTCACCAACATCACCATAATGATTTATGATGCTAAAGATTGCCAAAACAAATACAAAATCACCCATAAACAACACTTAAGGTTAAGCTTGCAAGATCATGAACAATTTCAACTCCCACTTACTCTCAAGCTTCTCCAACAATTTAAACACCAAAATAACTCTTATTTCTTATCAAAACAACATGATCAATAATCAAAAATAACAAAATATGAATCAAAACTAAGATAGAATCAAAACCAACAAGATCAAGATTAGGGTTTACTTACTTTGCTTGAAGAAAAGGGAATATATGTGAGGTTTCATGCTTGTGGGGATGTAGATGGTGGCTAGGGTGGCTAGAGTGGACTGTTCTGGTGGTGGTTTGATGGCCAAAATAGCAGCATCTTGCAAAGAGGGGAGGGGGTCATGGGTATAAGAGAGGGAAGGGAGGGAGAGAGATGTGTGTGTGTGTGTGTGTGTGTGTGTGTGTGTGTGTGTGTGTGTTGGTGCTTGGCTAGGAATGAATCAAAAAAAGTGACTTGGCTGAATTTATCTCCTCCAAAAGTAGCTTTTTACTAACCATAGTTAAGCTTAAATCACGATAATTAGCTAGGTTAATAATGCAAACTTGTTGGCTTCAAATTGGGTAGAAATTAGTTGGGTTCGCAAATAAAACGCTCCGTAACGATAATATTTTTTCGTAACTCAAAATTAAATTTTTCTGGTATTACGGAAAACAAAATAAATCACTTAGATTATAATTGTTAGGGCCTACTATCAATTCCTCTAAAATTTTCGTTAATAATTAAATAAATAAATAAAACCCGAATTGCCAAGTGAGGGCCCAAATGAAATTATTTTTTTTTTCACCGGATGATTAAATGCGATAAATGAATATGAGAAAATCATTAATATGAGGTAATTAAATAAATAAACAAAATTTAGGCTTGGGCTATTACAACTTCCATGTGTTGTGTTATCCTTTGCAATTCTAGCTTTTCCTTCCATAGAAAGAGACTCACTCTCGTACACTTAATGATGAATTTTCTCGTAGTTTCTAAGCATAATATAAGGGTGACATCTAAGGGTAGGGACTATGATAGTGTGACGTTCTTGTGGTCTTTCTCTGTTCGCTCCCGGGAGGGAGGGAGATGTGTGTGTGTGTGTGTGTGTGTGTGTGTGTGTGTGTGTGTGTGTGT
>JACYFF010031955.1:83361596-83404482 GCA_017589665.1 Selenicereus undatus
TGTGTGTGTGTGTGTGTGTGTGTGTGTGTGTGTGTGTGTGTGTGTGTTGGTGCTTAGATAGGAATGAATAAAAAAAAGTGACTTGGCTGAATTTATCTCCTCCAAAAGTAGCTTTTTATTAACCATGGTTAAGCTTAAATCACGATAATTAGCTAGGTTAATAATGCAAACTTGTTGGGCTTCAAATTGGGTCGAAATTAGTTGGGTTCGGAAATAAAACGCTCTGTAACGATAATATTTTTAGGTAACTCAAAATTAAATTTTTTTAATGTTATAGAAAACAAAATAAGTCACTTAGATTATAATTGTTAGGGTCTACTATCAATTCTCCCAAAATTTTCATTAATAATTAAATAAATAAATAAAACTGAATTGCCAAGTGATGGCCCAAATGAAATTATTATTATTTTTCCACCGAGATGATTAAATGTGATAAATAAATATGCAAAAACTGTTAACATGAGGTAATTAAATAAATAAACATAATTTAAGGTTGGGCTATTGCAGTCTTCCCCCCTTAAAGAGTTTCGTCCTCGAAACTTATGAACTTTATCATATCATGCAAGATTACCTCAAATAAATGTAGGTACTTGGCTTTCATTTCCTTTTCAGTCTCCCAAGTGGCTTCTTGGAAGGTATGATTTGTCCAAATTACCTTGACTAAAGGTATCTGCTTGTTGCACAGCTGCTTAGTCCTGCGATATAGTATTTGGACTGGACGCTCCTCGTATACTAGATCTTCAGTAATTTCAATAGATTTAGATACAATGGTGTGGTCCGGATATGAAATATACTTCTTGAGATGAAAGATGTGAAACACGTTATGTACATGTTCAAATTCTACTGGCAGATCCAGGCGACAAGCTACGGGATTTAACTTTTCAATAATTTTATAGGGTCCAATATGTCTTGGTCTTAATTAGTCTCTCATTCTGAACCTCTTGATACCCTTAGTTGGCGAAAATTTCAGAAAAACTTTATCCCTTACTTGAAACTCCAAAGGCCTTCTTCTTTTGTCCACATAACTCTTTTGCCTGCTCTGGGTAGCCTTAATATGCTCTCGAATTCTTCTTATTGTTTCAATGGTTTTCTAGATCATCTTAAGATCTATGATCAATGCCTCGTCCAAATCACTCTAGCATAGCGTTGTTCTACATTTTCTCCCGTATAAAGCCTCAAACGGGGCCATTTTGATAGTGGACTAGTAGCTATTGTTATAAGAAAACTCCACCGGTGGCAAATCGTCCTCCCACTTCCCTTGAAACTCCAATACACAAGCTCTTAACATGTCCTCTAGAATTTGATTTACTCTTTCAGTTTGCCCATCTATCTCAGGGTGATAAGAGCTACTAAAGTTCAATTTGGTCCCAAAGGTTTTTTGAAGTGCTTGCTAAAAACGGGCTTGGAATCTTTGATCCCTATCTGATACTATGTCTAAGGGGATCCCATATAGTCGAACTATCTCCTTGACATATAGTTAGGCTAAATTTTCAACTCCTTAAGTATCATAATTGGCAGAAAATGGACCGACTTGGTAAGTTGACAAACTATGACCCAGATAGCATTCTTCATCAAGGCAGAAAGGGGTAAACCCATGACAAAATCAATTGAGATCGAATCCCACTTCCAAGTGGGAATTTCTAGGGGTCGCAGTTCACCCACGGGACGCTGATATTCTGCTTTAGCCTTCTGGTAGTTAGGCACTTGTCTACATATTCTGCAATCTCCTTCTTCATACTATTCCACCAAAAGTATTGCCTTAAGTCTCTGTACATCTTGGTGCCTCCTGGATGCACCGAGTAGTGAGTATTGTGAGCCTCCTCTAGGATCTGTTTCTTCAATTCCTCATTTTTGGGTACACATAGGCGATTTTGGAATCGCAAAGTCCCATCCTCATGTACTACAAACTTAGGAGACTTCCCTTTCTCTAAATTTTGCTTTATTCTTTGGAGTTCGGGATCACTTTCCTGGTTCATCCGAATTTCCTCCATTATAAAAGGCTATAAGGTAGGTGTTGATAATTGAACATTTGCTTACCTATGGGACACTAGTTGAATTCCCAAGTCCTCAAGCTCTCTCAAGAGACTCAACTGAGTAATTACCATAATGTTTGAGCTATGTTGCGCTTTCCTACTCAGGGTATCCGCTATAACATTTGCTTTTTCTAGATGACATTGAATCTGCATATCATAGTCTTTAAGCAACTCAAGCCAACGTCGTTGTCCAAATTGAGCTGCTTTTGGGTGAAACTTTGATGGTCAGTATAAATCTTACATGGTACTCCATATAAGTAATGTCACCAAATTTTCACTGCAAAGAACACAGCTGCTAACTCCAAGTTATAGGTAGGATAGTTTTTCTCATAAGGCTTGAGCTGTCAAGATGCAAAAGTTATTACCTTGTCTTCCTGCATTAGAACACACCCTAATTCATTTTTTGAAGCATCACTTTATATAGATGGTATATTCCTTACCTTCCAGTAGTAGCGTTAGGATTAGGGTAGCAGTTAATCGGTGCCTTAGCTCTTGAAAAGCTCTCTCACACTTCTCTATCCACTCAAATTTATTCGCTTTCTTCAACAGATTGGTCAGGGCCGAAGCTATTTTTGAAAAGTCTTTAACAAACCTTCAACAATAGCCTGTTAAACCCATAAAGCTTCTAATCTCAGTGACGTTGGTAGGCCTTGACCATTCTGTGATTGCCTTCACCTTTTGGGGGTCAACTTTGATTCCTTCTTTTATAACCACATATCCTAAAAACACAACTTCTTTCAACCAAAATTCACACTTCTTTAATTTTCCATAAAGTTTATGCTCCCTCAGAGTTTGTAACATCATCATCAAATGATCAGTATGTTCCTCCATTTCCTTAGAATAGATAAGGATGTCATCTATGAACACCACTACAAACTTGTCTAGATAGGGTCTGAAGACTCTATTCATAAGATCCATGAAGGTTGCAGGAGCATTGGCGCGGGCAAATGGCATCACTGTAAACTCATAGTGACTATACCTACTCCTAAACGCAGTCTTGGGGATGTCTTTAGGTTTAATCATAAGTTGATGGTGCCCTGACCTCAATTCAATCTTACAGAAGACTCTTGCTCCTTGCAGTTGGTCAAACAAGTCATCTATTCATGGTAAAGGGTTTTTTTTTTATGGTGATATTGTTCAACTCCCTGTAGTCAATACATAGCGTTAAGGTTCCATCCTTTTTCTTTACGAACAACATTGGGGCACCTCATGGTGACACACTTGGTCTGATAAATCCCTTCTGCAACAGCTCATCTAACTAAATCTTGAGTTCCTTAAGCTCAGTTGGGGCGATACCATATGGGGCTTTAGAGATAGGTTGGGCACCCCTCATGGTGACACACTTGGTCTGATAAATCCCTTCTGTAACAGCTCATCTAACTAAATCTTCAGTTCCTTAAGCTCAGTTGGGGCGATACCATATGAGGCTTTAGAGATAGGTTGGGCACCAGGAATTAATTCAATTCTAAAATTAATTTTCCTATACGGGGGTAGTCCTGGTACCTCTTCAGGAAAAACATCTTCAAATTCACAAACTACAGAAATGTTTCCTACTTTCTCTTCTTTTGTTTGGGTGTCAATAGCATAACACCAATATCTAATACACCCCTAACATAACAGCTTACTTGCTTTCATGGTAGAAATCAATGGAGAAGATTTTTCCTCTCTCTGCCCATAGAAACATACTTATCTCCCTTTTTCATCCTTCAAAATAACCTTAAGATCTTCACAATCAATCTTAGCTCCATAAGTGTGTAACTAATTCATTCCCAAAATGATATCAAAATTAGACAAATCAAATTGAATCCAATCCACAAGAAAGGTGGTTCCACCAATGGTAATGGGAACAAGTTTACAGAAGATGGGACACTCAATCATAGAATCATTGGGTAGCTTAATCCTATAATTGGTTTCCATTCTCCTACCCTCCAGGTTCAATTCCATGGAAGATCGAGTAGACATAAATGAATAAGTTGCATCCGAATCAAATAATACACAAAATGGATTTGAATTTAAAAAGAGAATTTAAGTTACTTGATAAGTGCTTTATAAGTACATCTTCCTAGGGCTATTTCGCCTCGTTTTTTAGGAGAATTTTGTGCTTAATGATGCTATTTACTCTCCTATTCTATATTTATGCTTGGGTGTAATTGTTTTATATATTTTGTAGGATTTTAGTCTTTTTACCCAGCATTTTCCCTTTAATGGCTGTGTTTTGACCTACCCCACGGTCATCCATGTTATGCCATGACCGTAGAGCAAAGAAAGAGCAAAAAACTGGCCAACACAGACCACGGTTGGACCGTGGTGAACCCCACGGACCGTGGTATGCCTGTAACTGTTGTTTCTTCGTTTTTCCTTGGCTTTGTGGCTCATATCAACTGAAGTTTTCTATAAATAGTCACGTTCTACAATGAAGGAAGAGAACTCAAAAGCATCTAAAGCAAGCAAGCAAGTAGAATTAGTTTAGATTCGTTTGTTTTCTCTAAAATTTTGTTCTTTGTTTAGTATTGAGTGAGTTTTGAGTGTGAGAGTTTTGATCCTAAGGTAGTTCCGAAGCCCATCTCAGTCGAGTCCTTTCTGCTGAAGATTTCACTGATCTTTTTGGTTAGTTGATCTTTTATCATGCCTGAGTAGTTTTCTTAGTTTATGAATTTAGTAGTTTTTGGAATTGTTATTGGATCATGTTTTGATTTTTAAAGAATTGTGCTTATTTTCATAATTCGTTTGATTTCATTCTATCAAGTGTTTGATATGTTGTGAGTTGATGTTTGGCCAAAATTTGCTTATATGCTTGAAACAATCAAGTGAAAATTCGAAAGACAACATTTGATTGTTGGACTGATTGAATAGACATAGCATAACCTCACCTCGAAAAAGAGATTTATATGTTAGGAGGGCTACTAAGTAATCAAATATATTAAACTTGAATTAAGTCAAATTAGTTTGAAAGAACGATGTTTGCTTAGCTTAGGCAAATTTGATTGATTTTGAAAGAATAGATCAAGTTTCTTGACAAGATTACAATTCCTCATAATTAACCCATTAGAAAATAGCACATGTTGATTAATTTTGATCCAATTCTCTTCCATAACTGCAAAAATTCCTAGATGTTTTTCTCTTATTGATTTAGACAAGTTCTTTTGCAGTAGTTAATCGAATCCAGTGGAAATTGAGTTTTGCTCAGCATATTCTGACAAGACTAGGCTCGATAGATTACTTTAGTCCCTGAAGAACGATATCTTTTATCTATACAACGAACACCCGTGCACTTACGACAGTGTTGGTCAAGTTTTTGGCGCAGTTGCCGAGAACTAAATTGCTAACTATTGAGTATTGTCTTAAGAACTTGACTAAGCATTTTATTGTTTTGCTTTGTTTTGTTTTCTTGTTATTTTTTTTTCTTTTTCCTGTTTAATTGCGCTGGTAGTGTTGGTGAAAGTGCTTGCATGAATTTTTCCTAGTTTATGTGAAGTCTGATTTTATATGAGCCCGATCTAGAGATTAAGAGGACTTTTAGCTTGAGGAGGAAAAAGCAAAGGATTGAAGAACAAAGGCGCGAGGCAAGAAGGAATGTAAACACAGCAGGTGAAGAAAGAAGGACCCTTCGTGATTTTGTTACTCCTGGAGTCCAAGGGATCACCTCAAGCATAGCTCAGCTTGATGTAGATGCCAATAACTTCGAGCTCAAGCCAGCACTTATTCCCATGGTGCAGTAATCTCAGTTCGGCGGAACTCATTTGGAAGACCGAATCTACACCTCTCGGTCTGTTTAAGGTGTGCAATACGCTAAAGTTAAACGAAGTTTCCAGTGATGCGATTCGCCTGCGCTTGTTCCCTTTCTCATTGAGGGATAAAGCGAGGGCTTGGTTGCATTCTTGCCGTCTGCTTGCATAACTAATTGGGATGAGTTGACAAGAGCTTTCCTCTCCAAATTCTTCCCTCCAGGCAAGATAGCAAGCCTGAGAAATCAAATCACCAACTTTCTGCAAAAAGAGGATGAGACGCTCTATGAAGCCTGGGAATGTTTTAAAGATTTACTGCGTTTGTGGCCCCATCATGGTCTTCAGCGTTGGATGATTATCTAGGCCTTTTATAATGGTGTGACCCAAGCTGTGAGGTACACTATTGATGCGGCGGCAAGAGGAACTGTAATGAGGAAGACCGAGGATGAAGCCTATAACCTTATTGAGGAGATGGCACTTAATAACTTTCAATGGTTGACTGAACGAGCCCAACCCAGGCGGGTTGGAGGTAATCTCGAAGTTGATGCTTTTACTTTACTTTCTACTAAAGTAGATGCTATAACTAAAAGACTGGACCAACTGAATGTTAATGTTGTAAATTCTAGTGCCCCTTCCACTTGTGAGACTTGTGGTTCAATTGAGCATATATCGCTGCACTGTCAAGTTGGGAGCCATTTTTCCCAAGGCCCCCAATCAAATTAATTATGTTCAAAACTTCAACCCAAGACTAGCCAATGACCCTTACTCTAATACCTATAATCCAGGTTGGAAGAATCATTCGAATCTCTCTTATAAGTCTAATCCAAACACTGTGAATATGCCCCCTACGAATGCTAGAGTACCCCCTAGTTTTCAAAGACCCTCATTACCTTCTCAGATGCCCTAAAAGTCAAATTTAGAGCTAATGATTGAGAACATGCTTATGGCACAACAGAAACAAGATAATTATATTAAGTAATTAGCCTCAAAGGTTGATGTGCTTACAACTCATAATAGGATGTCAGAGACCCAAATTACCCAGAAAGTTACTTTCTCATTGACGACCTCAGATAGACTACCTAGCGTACCTGAGCTTAACCCAAGGGAGCAATGTAATGCAATGCTTCTACGAGGAGGCAAGCAACTAGAGGGACCTAAGGAAATTACCACTGATGAATCTTCGCAAGATAGGAATAAGCATGTCGAGAAGGTTCAGAAGGAAATATCTTCGCCTTCTAAGGACATAATTGATGATGTCACGCATAAGCCTGACGAGATTCCTAAGGACCCTAAGACCATTTCTCCAAATCCCTACATACCAACTTTACCATTTCCTCAAAAGGATGGCTAAGGCAAAGCATGATATGCAATTTAGAAAGTTTTTAGACGTCCTTAAGAAACTCTACATAAATATCCCGTTTACTGTAGCCTTGACCCAAATGCCTTTGTATGCTAAATTCCTAAAAGAAGTTCTAGCTAACAAAGAAAACTCGAAGAACATGAAATGGTAGCTTTGACTGAAGAGTGCAGTAAAGAAATTCAGCATAAGCTTCCAGCTATGTTAAAGGATCTCATCAATTTTTCAATTCCCTGCCTAATAGGGAATGTGCCTATAAACCGTACTTTGTGCGATCTAGAGTCAAGCGTAAGCTTGATGCCCCTTTCTCTATGTGAAAAACTGGAATTAGGAGAGTTAAGATTAATTACTATCTCTTTGTAATTAGCGGACCGTTCTATAAAATACCCTGTGGGTATTTTGGAAGATATCCCAATAAAAGTAGGGGATTTATACGTACTAGTAGACTTTGTGATTCTGAAAATGGAAGAGGATACACGGACCCTAATCATTCTCAGGAGGCCATTTTTGGCCACTACAGGGTGCCATATCGATATAAAAAACGGTACACTAACTTTTGATGTGGGTGATGTTCATGTAGAATTTAATTTAGTAAAAGTTGCTAAGTTTCCTTTTATTTCTGATGAATGTAATAAGATTGATGTGGTTGACAGTTTAATATGAGAAACCTCATCTAACATTAATTATAGTGATCCACTTGAGCAATTGATGTTGAATAATAGCACTGCTGAGGATGAAAACCCCGAAGTAGCAGAATGTGCCAAATTGTTAGAAGCCTCTCCACCAATTCTGCCTTCCTCGACTAAGGTGGAATTATTATAAGATGAAAGTCAACCCTCGTCTAATTAGGCAAAAGCTCCCAAGGTAGAGCTAAAGCCTCCCCCTTCATCATTGAGGTATGAATTCCTTGGACCAAAATCTACATATCCTGTGATTGTGAATGCAAATTTGAATTCTACCCAGGCTGACTCTTTGCTTAGAGTGCTTAAGAAGCATCGGAAAGCCATAGAATACACCCTAGATGGTTTAAAAGGGATTTATCCTTCCCTGTGTATGCATTGAATCTTGATGGAGGACAATCATAAGCTATCAATTGAACGCCAAAGGAGATTAAACCCTAGCATGCACAAAGTGGTTAAAAAGAAAATTTTGAAATTACCTAAAGTCGGCATTATCTACCTTATCTCAGATTGCGCATGGGTAAGCCCGATCCATGTTGTACCTAAGAAAGGAGGGATGACTATTGTCAAAAATGAGAATAATGAGCTAATCCCTACTAGGACTGTTATAGGGCGGCGTATGTGTATCGATTATCAAAAATTGAATAAAGCCACCCGAAAATACCATTTTCCCATTCCGTTCATTGACCAAATGCTTGAATGATTGGCAAAGAACTCATATTTTTGCTACTTAGACGGATATGCAAGTTTCAAATCCCTATTCACCCAATTGACCAAGAAAAGACTACCTTTACATGTCCATATGGCATGTATGCTTATAGACGAATGCCATTTGGGTTATGTAATGCCCCTGCCACATTTCAACGTTGCATGATGGCCATGTTTCAGATTTTATTGAGGACATAATGGAAGTCTTTATGGATGATTTTTCTTTGTATGATACAACGTATGACTATTGCTTGAATAACTTATCTAAAGTTTTGAAAAAGATGTGAAGATGTAAATTTGGTCTTGGATTGGGAGAAATGTCATATTATGGTGTAAGAGGGAGTTGTCCTTGGTCATGTTATTTTTAACAGAGGCATTGAAGTTGATAAAGCAAAGGTGGAGGTAATTGAGAAATTTCCCCCACCAACTTCTGTAAAAGGTGTGAGAAGTTTTCTTACACATGTCGATTTTTACCAACGATTCATAAAAGATTTTTCAAAGATTGCAAAACCTCCCACCCAATTGCTTGTTAAGGATGTGCCTTTTGAGTTTAATGAAGAATGCTTGAGTGCTTTTCACATATTAAAAGAGGCGTTAATCACCACCCCCGTAATGCAAGCTCCAAACTGGGAGCTGCCTTTCGAAATAATGTGCGATGCAAGTGACTATGTCGTAGGGGTTGTTTTAGGTCAGCGAAAGGACAATAAACCATATGTGATATATTATGTGAGCCGCACTCTTGACGAGGCTCAAGTCAATTATGCCACGATCGAAAAGGAACTCTTGGCAATTATCCTTGCCTTGGAAAAATTTCGGTCCTATTTAATCAATTCCAAGGTTATCGTTTCACATATCATACCGTTTCGAGACATTTAATGAAGAAATCTGGTTCCAAACCTCGACTCATCCAATCAGTCCTCCTCCTTCAAGAGTTTGACTTAGAAATCAAAGACAAGGCAGGATTAGCAAATGTGGTTGCCAATCATCTATCTCATTTAGGCCCAGAGTCCACTCCTAGTGAAGAGCTTCCTCTTGATGATTTTTTCCCTGATGAGTAGTTATTAGCTATATCCCAACAAGCTGCTCCATGGTACGCTGATATAGTGAACTTCAAAGTGTGCGGCGTGTTACCTCAAGGATTGTCCTACCACCAAAAAAAGAAGTTCTTTACATATGCCAAATAATATGTGCGGGAAGACCCTTTCCTTTACAAGCTACGTAGAGATGGGATTTATAGAAGATGCTTGCCGGAAGAAGAGGTCCATAGTGTCTTACACCACTACCATGCTTCAACCTATGGTGGTCACTTTGGACCAGATAAAACCATTATGAAAATACTCTAAGCAGGTTTCTTTTGGCCCACACTCTTTAAGGACACAAGGAAATTTGTCATGACATGTGATAGGTGTTAGCGAACAAGGAACATTTCCAAGAGGCATGAAATGCCTCAAAGTGGCATACTCGAAGTAGAGTTGTTCGATGGAAGCCATTGCATCCTCGACAAATGATTCCAATGTTTTCCTTAAATTTATGAAGAAAAATATTTTCACACGATTTGACACACCAAGAGCTCTTCTAAATGACAACAACACACATTTTTGCAACAAACCTCATGAGTCACTCTTTAAAAAATATGAGATATTTCATAAGATTGGTATGCCTTATCATCCCCAAACAAGTGGGCAGGTGGAACTCTCGAATAGAAAATTGAAAAGTATATTAGAAAAAATGGTCGATCGGTCCAGCAAAGATTAGTCCTTGAAGTCTGATGATACTCTTTGGGCATACCGAACCGCTTTTAAGACTCCTCTAGGCACCACACCATACCGGTTAGTGTTTGGAAAACCTGGTCACTTGCCAGTGGAAATGGAACATAAGGCCTATTGGGCTATAAGGACACTTAATTTTGATCTCAAAGCAGTGGGAGAACGAAGATTCCTGCAACTAAACGAGCTCGACGAACTAATGTTGGAGACTTATGAAAATTCACATATTTACAAAGAGTGAACTAAGAAATGGCATGACAAACACATTGTCATGAAGCGTTTTGAAAAAGGTGATATAATCCTCATATTCAACTCAACGTTGAGATTGTTCCGGGGTAAACTGAAGTTTCGATGGTCGGGACCATTTACCATTACCAAAGTTTAACCCAGTGGAGCAGTGGAGATATGGAGTGAGTCTACCGGAGCTTTCACAATTAATGGACAGCGATTGAAGCCATATCTAGTGGGATAATCAGTTGATAACGTCAATGTTCATATGCTAACTGACCCAGGTCAACTATAAAAGAAGGGGCCAAGTGCAGCAAAGTTTTCGGATAATTTCTGACCCCATCCTCCTCCACCTCCACCTCCTCCTCACTGATTATGATTTCTCCTACTCCCCTTCCCTTTTTATTATGATGTGCCCATATTGAGGGGAATGTGTGATTCTAGCATGGGGCAGTTTGTTATTATATTTGGCATCTGATGCCTGTTTTTTTTTATTGTGTTTTTTTTGCTTTGTATATATTTTTAGTGGTAGTTTTTGGTAGTTTTTGTTTTAGTTTTGTTTGAGTAGTGCATTTAGTTTTCTTTTAGGATGCATTTTTGTTTCTTTCTATTGTTAGTTTCTTTTGCATTTTAGTTTGCATTGTTTGAAGGAGCATGCATACATTTATCCAAAAAAAAAGCACAAATAAAAAAAATCCTCCGATGATGATCTTTATAAATTTGGTAGTTTTCTTTGGTTAGTTTGATCCTTTGATTCGCCCAAATTGTGCATAAAAGTTTGTGAATGAATTTTCGAATTGAATTCCATGTTTTGACCACATGTTGAATGTGAATTGATTTGTCCCATAAGCCTTTACCTTGAATCTTGGGATGTGTTTGCAAGTGAGCTAGTTTTGACCGTAGTAGATGTCCCGTGAGACTTTGAGCCTTTAGAGACTGTTTATCATTATTAGTCTCATATTTTCTTTCATGTGTGACTCTTCCTTGACGTCATTTCTCTAGAACTTGCCTTGATTCTCATTCAAGATCACATTTCACATAGGCATTTAGGCAATATGATTGAGGCATTTTTCTTTCTTTGATTTATTCGAAACCTACGGCCAAATAGCCACCCTTGTTGTTAGCCCCTTTAAGCCCATAACCGTTTTCCTTTATCTAAACCTCCTACTTTTATCCCATGGCTAAATACTTGTCTTACCCTTAAGCCACGGCGAGAGGAGCGTTACATTCTTTTTGTTGTCTTAAATTTATACCGCAAGTGCACGGCGTAGTTCTAACTAGCAACCGGTAAGTACAGGTCGTGTCCACAAGGAACTTGCTTCCAACTACTAGAACTAATTTAACGACTCAATCTAGGCAATCACAATCGTGAGTTTGGAATTAAACTAGGAGGACGATAACAACTAGAAAGGTGAAACGAACAACAGAATAGTAAGTACCTAGGTTGGAATTAATAGCACTATTATGCTAACTGAACCATTACTAACCCCCTCAAACAATCCTAAGCATGCATCCTGAGTAGATAGATTACCAGTTAAGCCCATCTCCTCACTCTCTTAAGGGCCAAAGACTAATCCTAGAACTGCAGTGACCTATTTTCATGGAACTAAAGTCACAAGATTGTGAGATCTACAATCTCGAATCTCAATTAGAACACTAATTATTTTCATATCAAAATCCCAATTGTCTACTAGGCTACACTGGGTAAAGGTTCCGTCTTTCAATACTCCCTTAAACCTGAATAAAAATGGACAAACGCTCTTTCGAGCATTTCATTGAACACCTGGTGTGCATAGTAGAAATCACGAATACAAATATGAGATAATAAGAGTTTGGGGCTAGATTTTGATTCAACTAAACATAATCGGCTTCAATCCTAACCCAAGTCGAAGATTAGCCACAAATCATACTAACATTCATCAATTCATCCATAAGAGAAATAGGCATGATTTAACTAAAATTCAACAAAACAACAATGAAAGAGAGAGAGTGGGAAAACAAACTTGAATTAATCGACGGCGCAAGGTAGATTGAACTTCAAAGTAATGAATTCAGTATAAGAGATGAAAAGCAAAAACTCTGAATGGAAACCTAAAAATCGCCTAAGAGCAAGTCTGAGAAATGAAAACTGAATGCCCCATCTAATGCAGCCCCAAGGAAAATTTAAGTCGCGATGCGGGACAAGGAAGCCGCGGCCGTGCTAGCCGCTGACAAGTGGCACAGTCGTGCCACATGGCACGTCCAGGCTGTGCCACATTGCTGGCCGGCTGGTCGTGCCAGCTTCGTGTGGCACGGGCGTGCTACCTGGCATGGGGTCCCCGTGCTCGACCCTTGGCGCTTTCGTGCGACGTTGAGCAACCTTTTTCACGGCTAAACTCGCCTACTTAGCACTCCTTTCTGCTAAATATCACCCATCTTTTCGTTCCTTCAGTAATGTCCCTGAAAATACAGGAGAATGTAATATGAGCAAAATACATGTAAAGTTGGCCGATTCGACCCTTCTCTTAACACGATTGAGCTTGAAAACATGGGAAAAAAGAGGTCAAACATGGGCTAAAGTAGGTTCAAAATACAGGTTTATCACACCCCCATGCTTATCTCTTGCTTGTCCCTAAGCAAGACTGGCTCATGAAACAGCAAAAGGGGAGATAAACCTCCGCCCACGCTCCTCTTCAGGCAAGAGATGAACGATCAATAATCCAAGAAAAACTATGCATTAAAGGTGGCCAAGTCAAGGTGTGAAACAATTTAAATATAACATGCACACTTCCTTCCATGAAGCCCTATACACGAATACAACACATCAAATGCCCTAGTATCGAAGCACATAACAAGACAGAACCTTCCTCGATGAGTGGTGAGTAAGCAGGACTGGTAAAACCTCACTTTAGGACAAAGTGGAACACTCCCCTCAATGTGTTTAGAATATGTAATAAGGGTGCACTCAATACTATATCCAATCAAGCAAGCTGCCATAAGCTTGGTAGAATTCTCGATTCTCCACCGCTTGATGCAAAATGCAATATGCCAATCATGAGGGCTTATAGAAAGGATGTAATGGGGCTAAAGGTAAAGGGTGAGAAATGGAATAAATTTGGCAAGAGTGGAGCTAATATTCAAAAGACTAGGTAGCAAAAAACACTTCCATAACTAATGTCGGAACAACAATTTCACACCACAATTGAAAATTGAGCAACAAATCCCACAAAAACCTCAAGGGAGGAATTTAGCAATCTCATTGTCATACTCCTATGCCAAACATTTTATTCACAACTTTTATATTTCTTTCTTTTCTTTTCCTTTTCGTTTTTCTTTTCTTTTTCTTTACTTCCTCCTTTTTCTCATTTCTATTTCTTTTCTTTAAAAGGAGAATGGCATGTGAATGGAATGGGAAACACAAACTCGAATCACGAATCCCCCCAAACAAGCCACTAATAAAGTACCCAAGGTGAACTAACCTTCGAAGAAAACCCAACTCAACATGGAAGTGTTGTTCCACTTGACATTGACAAGGATATGGAGAATATCGATAGGCCAAGTGTGTAGTGTGTAGGGGACAACAACAAAGACAAGGGGAAAGGCACAAAGGACTAGCAAAGAGGGTAGTACATATTAATGGGTGGCTTTTTGGCTCATGTCGCTAAATGGAACAAAAATTACCTCAATCATATTAACACATGCATATGCTAAATGCAATTTCAAAGATAACAAGACTAAGTTCTAAAGATGCAATCCTAGATGAGTCACACATGAAAGGAAGTACGAGACTATATGCAATGAATAGTCATTAGGCTCAAAGTCTCACAGGTAACTCTACCACAGTTAAACAACTTACTCCAAAGTATGTCCCACTTAACAAGGACAATCAAGCCAAATCACATGAATCTCAAGGGCAATATGACATACAACATAGGGTAGGAAATACAGATGGCAATGTTAGAGTGCAATTTCACAAGAGTTCACACCATAACATGACACACTTCAACACACAACTCAACCAGATCAATCAATCATCACCCCTTATGTTCTCTTCATAAGAAGGGTTTTCACACACATTTATTCAAAAGCAATAAATCTAACTAAGAAAGCAGTAAAGGATATAAGGGGAAATGAAGAGAAGGGCAAAAAGTAGTACCTGAAAATCTTAAGGATGCCCAGCTGGATCACTTATCCTTTTGAGATGCAAAATCTAACCTATATGCTCTAAACTATATGTTCTATTAAAGGAAGAATGCAAAAATAACCTAGTAAAATTATATGATACCCTATCTATATGATGCGAATGCAAGTGATGTCATTCATCCCGCGCCCCAAGTCCATAATTTTACCCAAAGAGCTATAAGCGCACCCCCCTTTCATGCTTGAGACTTTCATTATCCTTAATGAAAAGGATATAGAGAAAGCCAAGGGAAAGGTAGAACCAATGGCGCCTAGGGGAGAAAGGGTGGACGGGCGGGAAAGAAAAACATACCTTTTTTTTTGTTTTTTGTTTTTTTTTGTTCAAAAGCAGGTAAATGCTTGGGTTGCCTCCCAAGAAGAGCTTGTTTAAGGTCCTTAACTTGACCCTTACCTCCAAATAGTAGACGGTAATGACACGGGAGATGGCCTGGGGGAGGTGTAGAAATGTGAAGTAGGATCCTCTACCTCCCTAGTACAAGCAGAAGTGGTCGTGTAACGAATCGGGATGGCCACAGAAAAAGTAGAAGAGCCTCTGAACATTATGTGAGGTCCCCCATTTTTGTGAAATAGCTCGATCCCAGAAACAACATCGAAGGGCGAAATATGGACAGGGGCCTCAAAAGGTGAAGAGAGGACATACGCGGAAGGTGGTGCAAGAGGAGGGAAACTGAAATCCACCCTCTTCCCACACAGTTGGAAGGATACAGTGTCTGCCTGAACATTGATCACTACCCCTACAGTGGCAAGAAACAACCTCCCCAAGATAAGAGCGACCTGGGAGTTCGCATCCATGTCCATAACAATGAAATCGGATGGGACGACGAACTTACCCACCCGAACTGGCATATCTTCTAGGATACCTATAGGTTGCATGATGGAGCAATCTGCTAGCTGTATGAGTGTAGTGGTGGGTTTCAGGTCCAGCAGTTTAAACTTCTTGTAGAGAGAGAGAGAGAGTTATTAAGCTTACTCCGACCCCCAAATCACAAAGGGCTCTCTTGATCCGCACATCCCCTATGTAACAAAGTATAGAGAAACTGTCAGGATCTTACAACTTGGGTGGTGAGTGACTTTGGAGAATTGCGCTGCAAGCCTCTCCAATATAGGCCACTAGTCCTCCCTAGGGCGCGCCTTTCTTGGAAAGAAGCTCTTTTAAAAATTACAGGTGTGCTGGTGCTTTCTTAAGAGCTTCTAAGAAGGGGGTATCAGCATAGATTCGGCGCAGGGTATTCAGGAATCGTACGAATCTGGGTTCAAGTTGACATAGCTTGGACCATGCGAGCCTCTGAGGGTAAGGCACTGGTGGCTGGTATGGGTGAGCTGGGAGTGGATGGCTAGTCTACACAGTAGAGCTCGGGTTGTCTTCTCTCTTCGTCCCCCATGTTCCTCTAGAATTAAGAACTGGAACTACCTCCTGGAGAACCATCACCGGGCTCTCCTCTAACCCCTCTCCTATCATGGAGATGGCATTGACGTGACCTCGAGGGTCAGTCTCGGGCTGGCTTGGGAGATGCCCTTGAGGCCAAGACAGGTGGCTCACCTGTTGAGCAATCTGAGCAATCTGGGCATCCATTGTCTTCTGATGGGCGGCCATGGCATCTAGTCTGGAGGTTAGTAAATTGATCGATTCACCAAGACTTTCATTAGTCTTGGTTTGAGTCACTATGAAGCACTCCATGAGACTGTCCAAGTAGAACTTGCGTTCAAGAGGTGGAGGGGGTGGAGTATAGGGGGCTTTGTTGTGAAAACCAGGTGGCTGTGGAAAACTCTGGGGGTGAGGGTTAGGGTTTTTGTAAAGAGGGTTTGGGTGACTCTTCCAACCCTAGCCATAGGTAGTGAAGTAGGGGTTATTTTGTGGTGGAGGGTTGAAGTTGTGAAAGGCGTTGACGTGTTCAATGCTAGAATGAGCATTGTAACACTCAACGGTAGTATGACCTTGTACACCACAAGTCTCGCAGTAAACATAAGCCCCCATGGATGGCCTCGCAGAAGTACCTAGTGAGGCAGCCACCCGATCAAGTCGTTGTGCCAATGCGTCCACCCTACTGGCCAAGAGCTTCACGGCGTCCACCTCATGTCTGCCACTGCACCTCTTAGGGGTGGCTCTCTTGCTCAACCAGTGGTAGTTGTTAGAAACCATCTCTTCCAACAAGGCCTTTGTTGCGTCACTAGACTTCCCCATCAGAGTGCCCCCTGCTGCAGCATCTACTAAGATTTTCACTGACCGCTCCAACCCATTACAGAATGTTTGGATTAGGAATCAGTCAGGAACTCCATGGTGGGGGCATTGCCGCTGGAGGTCTTTAAACCTCTCCCAGGCCTCATATAGGGACTCCCCATCCTGCTGGGTGAAGGATGTGATGCCCGTCCTCAGCTTGGCAATCTTGTCAAGTGGGAAGCATTTGCTGCGGAAGGCCTTTGAGAGAGTCTCCTAGGTTGTGAACGAGTTGGGCTCCTTGTTCTGCAACCAGTCACTGACCCTATCCCTCAGTGAGAATGGGAAGAGCCTCAGTCGAATCGCATCGGTGGTCACCCCGTTGAGTTTGATAGTGTCACACTTCGCAAGGAACTTGCGAAGGTGCATGTTGGGGTTGTCGGAGGGGTGTCCACCGAACTGGTCCCGCTCCACGAAGGTGATGAGCACAAGACTGAGTTTGAAGTTGTTAGCTTCGACCGTGGGGTTCACAATAGACGATGTGATACCCGACGATTATGGCAGGGTGTAATCGCGCAGCACCCTCTGGTCTTGCCCTGCCATCACTGCTTCTGTTTTCTTGCTCCTTCTCGCCTCTTCGCTATGCCAGCGTGCTGCTGCTTCGATCTCGGGATCCAATGGGATAAGGTCTTGATCCCTTTGACTCCTCCTGTGCATATAAAAACAAACACTACCACGACGTAAACAATTTCTAGCAAGAATAGGAAGAACTATAAGCTAAAAGAAAAGAAAAGGAAAAAAAAAAAGAAAAGTCTAGTCTAGAGTATTCGAATTGGCTCTGATATTAGAAAGTGCAAGTTCCCTGGCAACGGCGCCAAAAACTTGTTGTCTTAAATTTATACCACAAGTGCACGACGTAGTTGTAGCTAGCAACCGACAAGTACGGGTCGTGCCCACAGGGAACTTGCTTCTAACTACTAGAACTAATTTATCTACTCAATCTGGGCAATCACAATTGTGAGTTTGGAATTAAACTAGGAGGACGATAACAACTAGAAAGGTGAAACAAACAGTAGAATAGTAAAAACCTAGGTTGGAATTAACAGCACGATGATGCTAGCTAAACCATTACTAACCCCATCAAACAATCCTAAGCATGCATCATGAGTAGAGATAGATTGCCAGTTAAGCCCATCTCCTCCCTCTCTCAAGGGCCAAAGACTAATCCTAGAACTGTAGTTGCCTATTTTCATGGAACTAAAGTCGCAGGATTACAAGAACTACAATCTCGAATCTCAATTAGAACCTTAATTATTTTCATATTAAAATCCTAATTGTCTACTAGGCTACGCTAGGTAAAGGTTTCGTCTTTCAATGCTCCCCTAAACTCGAATAAAAATGGACGAACGCTCTTTCAAGTATTTCATCGAACACCTGGTGTGCATTGTAGAAATCACGAATACAAATATGAGAAAACCAGAGTTTGGGGCTAGATTTTGATTCAACTAAACATAATCGGCTTCAATCCTAACCCAAGTCGGAGATTAGCCACAAATCATACTAACATTCATCAATTCATCCATAAGAGAAATAGGCATGATTTAACTAAAATTCAAGAACAACAACAATGAAAGAGAGATAGTGGGAAAACAAACTTGAATTAACCGACAACGCAAGGTAGATTGAACCTCAAAGTAATGAATTCAGTACAAAAGAGCAAGTCTGAGAAACGAAAACTAAATGCCCCCTCTAAAGCAGCCCCGAGGAAAATTTAAGTCGCGACGCGGGATAGAGGAGGCACGACCATGCCACATGGCACGGCCAGATCGTGCCAGCTGCTAACACGTGGCACGGTCATGCCACATTGCTGGCCAGCTGGTCGTGCCAGCTTCCTGTGGCATAGGCATGCCACCCAGCATGGGGTCCCAGTGCTCGACCCTTGGCACTTTCGTGCGACATTCAGTAACCTTTTTCACGACTTTAAACTCGCCTCCTTAACACTCCTTTCTGCTAAATATCACCCATCTTTTCGTTCCTTTAATAATGTCTCTGAAAATACATGAAGATGTAATATGAGCGAAATACATGTAAAGGAGGTCGATTCGACCCTTCTCTTAACACGATTGAGCTTGAAAACATGGGAGAAAAGAGGTCAAATATGGGCTAAAGTAGGGTCGAAATAGAGGTTTATCACTTTTGCATCAAGCTTGATAGGGCGTTAGCAAGGTAGATTGTTGTTCTCTTTAGTGAATTTTGGCTGTTTGGTGCAGGGATGCAAATATTTGATAAATCCCTTGTTTTATTGTGTAAAGTTTAAGGAAGAGTTCGATTTTAAAGTTCGTTATGGAATTCCCTTGGCTATTCCTCTTTGGGGGGAAAAAAGAAAGAAAAAAAATTAACAAAAAAGAAAGAAAAGAAAAAAAATTCAAAGAAAGTGATTGGCCTTGGTGGGAATGAAAGATATTTGTGATTTTTTAACTCTATCTCTTTTTATTTTGGGATTTATTTTGTTGATGAGTTGATATGGTTCGAGAAGGATGTAGTATGATGCATTGGAATTGTTTAAGCTATTAGTCTATGGCTTTTAGCTCCTCATTTCAAAAAAGTATTTGTTCCCCTCTTACCTTTACCCTAAGCCTGTTACATCCCTATGAAAGTCCTCATGATTGTTTTGTGTATTTTCATTTTAGTGGTGGTGAATTTGAGAATCTTGTCAAGCCTATGGTGGATTTGTGTCCAAGGAATGGGAATTGAGAGAACCTTCATATATGCATTGTCAAACACATGAGTACTGAGTGCCACATAACTATATGAGGTTCTACTGACCTTGCTGGTCTTACTCGTTTTATATGCTAGAATGATTGTATTTGACAAATTGGAGGACTATTGGTTCAAGTTTCGCATTATGGTCTATAAAACGTTTTTGAAATTTCATTCTCTATTCTGTTTGTTAATGATATTTTTGCATCTTTTTGGGCTACTTTTGGATCATCCTTGCCATTTGAATATTATCTATGTCTATTCTGAGGAGGCTATGTATATCTTTAATCCTTGCATTGCTTGAGGACAAGCAACAGTTTAAGCATGGGGGAGTTTGATAAGTCCTTTACATGTACATCTTTTAGGGGTATTTTACCTCGCTTTTTAGGAGAATTTTGTGCCTAATAATGTTGTTTACTCTCCTATTTTCGATTTATGCTTAGGTGTAGTTGTTTTATATGTTTTGCAGGGTTTTTAATCTTTTTACCCAGTATTTTTCCTTTAATGGCTGTGTTTTGACCTCTTCCATGGTCATCCATGTTATGTCATGACCGTAGAGCAAAGAAAGAGCAAAGAAAGAGCAAAAATTCGAATCCAGCACAAACCACAATCGTACCGTGGTGAACGTCATAGACCGTGGTATGTCTATAACTGCTGCCGCTTCGTTTTCCCTTCGACTGTGTGGCTAAGATCAACTAAAGTTTTCTATAAATAGTCACATCCTGCAGTGAAGGAAGAGAACTCAAAAACATCCAAAGCAAGCAAACAAGTAGAATTAGTTTATATTAGTTTGTTTTCTCTCAAATTTTGTTCTTTGTTTAGTTTTGAGTGCGAGAGTTTTGATCCCGAGGCGGTTCCGAAGCCCTTAGTGAAGGCCATCTCAGTCGAGTCCCTTTCGCTTAAGATTTTGCCGATCTTTTTTGTTAGTTTATCTTTTATCATGTTTGAGTAGTTTTCTTAGTCTAGGAATCTAGTAGTTTTTGGAATTGTTATTAGATCATGTTTTGATTTTTGAAGAATTGTGCTTATTTTCATGATTGGTTTAATTTCGTTCTATCAAGTGTTTGATATGTTGTGAGTTGATTTTTGGCCAAAATTTGCTTACATACTTGAAACAATCGAGTGAACATTCGAAAGACAATATTTGGTTATTGGACTGCTTGAATAGACATAACATAACTTCGCATCGAAAGAGAGATTTATATCTTAGGAGGGCTAGTAAGTAATCGAATATATTAAACTTGGATTAAGTGAAATTAGTTTGAAAGAACGACGTTTGCTTAGTTTGGGCAAATTTGATTGATTTTGAAAGAATAGATCAAGTGTCTTGACAAGATTACAATTCGTCGAAATTGACCCATTAGAGAATAGCACATGTTTATTAATTTTGATCCAATTCTCTTCCATAACTGTGAAAATTCCTAGACGTTTTTTGCTTATTGATTTAGACGAGTTCATTTGCAGTAGTTAATCAAATCCACTTGAAATTGAGTTTTGCTTAGCATATTCTGATAAGACTAGGCTCGATAGATTACTTTAGTCCCTGAGGAACGATATCTTTTATCTATACTACGAAAACCTGTGCACTTGTGGCAGTGTTGGTCATTACTACCGTACTAAAGGTAACAACTTCTTTCTTGCTCATTCATACACCTATCCTAGTGCTGCAGGCCTTGGTGGTAGGGCCCCTTGGTGAGGTGGGGCCAAGGGTTTTGCTGCATCCTTGTCCACAGCCTTCAACCTTCGGGGCCATGCAGCAACAAGGTGTTCAGGGCTTCCACACCACATGCACTTGTTGGTTCCTACTCAGCATTCATGGATGGTGTGATTTGTTCTTCGGCATTTTGCACAGGGCGCTGCTGAGCCTACAGGACGGCTTTTGGGAGGAGCGGGAGAAGGTTTCTTCTGGTTAACACTTTCACTCGGAGTTCTTCACTCAAACCATCTTCTCTTTTGGTTGATCGGGTTCAGGGCCTTTAATTCTGCCTTCACGCACTCCACTTCAGTGGCTCGTTCATATAACTCTTAGTAAGTGGGGCCTTTTGGGAGGAGCGGGAGAAGCTAATGTGAATGGTCAAACCCTCTTCAAACCTCCTCATCTTTAGCCTTTTAGAAGACACAAATTCAGGGACAAACTTGGATAATTCTGTGAACTTACCGCCATACTGCATCACAGTCATGTTGCCACTCATCTTCAGCTCCATAAACTCCTTCTCCTTTTGTCTTTGAACCACAACTGGGTAAAATTTTGCCCTCAACTCATCTAGGAATTTACTCCAAGTGAATTCAAGCCTTACGCGCCTACCCTTAACGGTGTTCCACCAAATATCAGCTTCACCAGTCAAATAATACGTCCCAATATTTACTTTATTTTCTATTGGCACCTCAACCACCATAAAGATTTTCTCCATTCTCCTTACTCCTCTAATACTGTTGGATCATAATTTTCTTCATACACTTTAGGGTTGCATCATGCTACCCTATCTACTAATTTATCATCTTTAGGAGGGCTTTAGCAGGTACTTGGGAAATTTGCTTCATTATTTCAGCTACTAGCATCGTCCAGTAGTTCAGGTCCCCAATGTTGTTAGTAACTCAGGGGGAATTGGTGGCATTTCACAAAATTTTGGTGGCACATGATGTGAGGCTTGTTCACCCGATCCCTTACCATTATCTGAGTTATCCTCTATATGAATCTCCATATTGTTTTGCACTGATTCAGACATTCTGGTCATATATTAAACAAAAGAATTCAATCACTATAATACCCAAATATATAAGATAAGCATGCCCAACAAATACATTTAATATGGCTCAAATATTATTTGAAACTAAACCCAAAGCTTCATTATATCATTTCATAACTGCTTATTTACATACATAGCTGCCTGTTTATATATATGATCAACAAAATATAACACATCTAGCTGACTAAGTAAGATCAACCCTGACTCCTACCTAAAACACTAACTAGCCCCTATTTCCTAAGTCTGTGACATGCCCAAACAAAAAACGGACCATAACACCATGGTCGGAAGGATTTAACTGAGTATATACTATATCACATACTACACAAAATGTGTTTATCCAATCCGACCATACTATATACATGCGGGGCTCAAAATGTGACCTACTTAAAACAACATCTGAAACAACCTAGCAATCCCTAAATGGATCGTCATCTGGGCGGGACTCATCCTCGGGCTCCTCGCCTGAGTCCAAACTGTTGTCTGATGCTCCAGAATATACCTCGTCAATCTCCTGATCAACATGTTGCTCTCCTAATTCTTCATCGACCTCCTGATCCATCTGTTGTTCCTTTACTATCTTATCAATCTCCTTATTCTCCTTTAGATCGTCCTCTTCCTCTAGATGGCCCTCAAAACCCCCTATGGACTCATCATCAAAACTAACTACCACAATCTCAAGTGTATCAGGGAGATCCACCACCATATGAGCCTACCCAGGACTGTCAAGCATCTGTGGAGTACTCGGTATAGGCGGCATGGGTGGTCCCTATGCTGGTGTAAGTGGTGCAGGGGATGGATGTGCCTAGTGTAAAGGAAAGACATGCTGAAGAGTTTCCATAGTAATCCCCCTTTTCTCGAACTCCTCATACAACATCAACTCTAAAGTGATGGTAGCCCAAGCCCCCTGGACCTGAAACCTAGGTTTGTCCCAACCTGGGTTCCCTATCATCATGAAATGATGATGATGGAGCCTGAACTCTACCCATGGATCAACCGTGGGTAAAGACCATAACAATCAACATGTACGGATCGTGATGAGAAAGGGTCCTACGCATGAGCTATCATGCTGGCATGCAGCAGTGAAATGTGGGTTGCCATAAACGTACCAAGCATTATATTAACAACATAAGGATCCATCTAGCAAGGAAATACAAATGAGGTGCATATAGAAGATAAGCAATATGCATTTCTAATATCACAAATATATTTCTAGTGTCACAAGTCTCTAATAGTATACTATATTCCTTACTAATAAACCTTCTCACTCTCCTATATCTAAACTCCATACTCCATATCCCATCAATAAAATCAAAACTTGGCTTTGATACCAAATATGTAACACCCCAAATATACATAATTCACTGTTTGCATTCTCTTCATTTGTTTCACCAATTAGAAGTAATAACCCAAATGTTTAGGGTGTTGCCGCCGTCCAAAAAGGACAAGGCTTCGCTTGTTAATAAAAACTATAGCAATGCTAAACAACGTTTACCATCATAACCCATCAAAACCATATATGGATAAGTCTAACATCAAACCATTCAACTATCTCAAGGTTTACACCAAAATATAGTAACTCTTGTAGAGTATACAGTTTTGACATCAAAATATTTCACAATACAACACTAAAAGCATCTCGACACTAATACACTACCATTCCATTCAGAATTCCTTGCTCACTTATCAACTTCAATCAGCCTGCTAGTCTGAAGGCGATTCATTGAATATTTGCCTTAAACAAAATATGCAAACATTTCGAATTGTGAGCCAAAACTCAGTACATGCATTCCTGTATTGTATGCTCACTGAAAAACTGATTGGGCCCACATTGCAATTCATTTTAATTTAAAATAGGGAATAATATGAGTATAAAACTGCACTGTCAATTATTATCTGATAGTGAACCTTTGATAACTATTACGATTTAAAGATAGGTATACACCTGTCAAGTCGATCGGGGACCAGGCCTGAAGCCACGTGAGTAGCTGAAGGGCAATGCCCTATAACTGCTAACTAATGGGGTCATTAAATAAACCACTGATTAAGTTGATTCATTGATGAACTTACCAAAACATTATAATTTTGATAATACGCGATGATTTCTAAAGATACAGACAATGAACGTACCTGGGACTTTTAATAAAATTTCACTGGGTATGATTATGCACAAAAGGGGAGGAAATGATAGATTAGGCCCTGATTCTGTACAAAAATATCGTTATAGGAACATATAGTTAGCAATTGTATTTGTTTTCATAGTTGATAATTTTAGTAAAAACAAGTAAAGGCGCAACAGGGGATAGAATAAATAACGCGTAACCTACCCTTACAACCTCCGTTTAAGGCCTAATACCTCAACATAGAAAGCTTAAGAAGTCCTAAAAATCTTTCATTTACAACACAGACATGATTCCCACAATAGGGTTCCCAAAATAGGGTTAGAACACAAGTCTACCAGTTTTGGTCGAACCTGCACAGTTCTAGCAAAATGGCCATAACCTTTTCCACAGAACTCGGATTAAGGTGATTCAAAAGGCATTTGAAATCTAACTCATGGATCTATCTACCCACAAAAAATTATAATTTTTGGCTAGGCCAATCATTACCAGTTTTTGGTAAAGGTTCCCCTGTTTTCTGTCATTTCCCAACCTCCACTATCATTGCTTTCTTATTTCTTTTCACATAAATACCCATCTAAAATCATTCCTTAAAATCATGTAACAAAGCTTTGGTCCTTCCCATTACCATACAAGTCCACCATACTCAATTTCACTTCATAATCATATACATCAAAGATTCATTTCTCAATCAAATATACACAAATAACAATTTCAAATGAATGCATCGGCAGCTAGTAAACCAGCACTTGCTCGAAGTGTTAGGATTTCGCCTGCTTTGTTATTTGAGGCCATGTTGTTAAAATTTAAGCTTACACATGATTCTTTACAACTTTAAACTTCTTGGTGTCTGTTAGAGTTTTTTTTTCTGCACCTACCTAAAACTTTTTACAACTGAGGTATTAGCATATATATACTGCTCTCGACCTTTAAAACTCCTAGCCATTGCTTCCCTTTTCAAAGACATTGTTGTAGCATGAAAGAGTGCACTTTTACCAACAAAGCTTTCAAGGCGCAAACTCCCTATCACATTCAATGGTGGGATAAATAGTTGGCTAAAATTGTATAACCATGTTTTTCAATGATCTTCTAACTGGAACTATTGTATATAAAGATTAACTACATAAAACGTCAAAGGTGGTTAAGATAAATTTCAAAATATGATGGTTTTTAAATATGATGATTCTTTCGTAGTTGATTTTTTTTCAACTATTATAATTCAAATGTATAATCACCATCCATTTCCCCATAACAAATCTAAGTCGTTCAGTTGTTTGTGGGATGACCTACTATTATAGGTTAAAGAAACTAGTTTTTTCCCCGAGGAGTCAAATAATAATTCAACTCTCCCTCACCTCGCATAAAGCACCACTTCCAGCTTTGGGTTAACTTGCTCTATCTCCAATTAGATCTAGCAATGGCCCTGTCGACTAATCAAAAGTTAATTGAACATTGTTAGATTCAACCAAAAAAAAAAAAAGGTCGGGAAGTTACCAGCAATCAGGTTTGAGATTGATATCGCCAATAGTAAACATTAGAGAAAAGTTCTAGGGATCTTTAAAAAATGTCTATCTCTCGTCTTGGAGAAAATTGTAGGTGTTTTGACACCTACTAAGAGCGAATGTCACGGACATGGTGTTGTTGACCCTAACATTGTCGACGAAATTGGTACGTGTGAGAGAAATTAAGCAGGAAAATTGTAACATCAAAGATGAGAGAGGGATTCAAGAAGCAAGGGAAATGGTTCATAGTGTTCACAG
Source organism: Selenicereus undatus (assembly GCA_017589665.1). Lineage (NCBI taxonomy): Eukaryota > Viridiplantae > Streptophyta > Magnoliopsida > Caryophyllales > Cactaceae > Selenicereus > Selenicereus undatus. Next base: position 83,387,815 of record JACYFF010031955.1, read on the forward strand.
CACATCACAACAAACACTATTAGTTTGTTGTATAGTTCCCCATAATATTAGTACTAGAAGGAGTTAGAGATAACTATTTATTATGCTAGCTCAAGAATGTCTCCTACTGTACTGTGTGCATTATATATGATAATATCCGTATCCCAAACAAAAAAAAATTTGAGTGTTATGTATTTGCAATTGTAACAATTAAGTTGAGTTGATATTTCTAATTCACAATTAATGATTCCCATTCTCTTTTGGCAGTGTCACATTCTTTTGTTCTTTTGACTTCAGCTTACCATGTGCCAATATGATGAAGTTGATAAAAAGTTGAAAAAAAAGAGGCAACTATTGAAAAAGAAACATAAAATGCCAAGGGCAGGCAGGGGATGCATACATAAATACATTGTACTCTAGTTGAAATTTGTAGTGCTATACAACCAAAAACTAGATTTTAAAACACAGGGGTTAAGCGGAGGCAGGGGAAAAAAACTGAAAAAAGATAGCAGATTCTCAGTTCTTCATGATGCATGTATCACGGCAATCCCTTGAAATCAATTGTTATATGGCCATCCCTCTAAAATCCTAATGGTTTTACTACAAAACCAACTTAAAAGCAAACAAGAGGGTGGGTAAGAAACAGAGGAGGAGAAGCCATAACCAAAGCTCAAAATGTGAAGCCAAATTAGTTAATTGAGGGCATGAAATAAGGCATGCTAACATAGGTAGTCATCGCGGCCTACTTGTCTCCTACAGTCCTACTAACAGCAACTATGGGCGGTAGACATGGGAGTTGAACCCTCGAGATTGAATGAAGAAAAAGGATTGTGGGGTGGCCATCCACCGAGAAACACGTCAATAAGTTGCTGAAAGATTAGTTGGTTTTGTATTTAATTTGTTGTGTCGGTCTCAGGTCACCACATTCAACATTAGATTTGCTTCACTTGATTCCATGGCTTTGATTTCTGAACTGTAGTAATCAAGAACAAAATCAAATTGGTAGAATTTGTATTTTACATCATTTTGTAAACTCTTTAAGGTTGTTGTCAACAGTTCATACTTATAACTCCTTATGTCTAATTGCAATTCTATATAGCTACTTGCTAGTTCTTACATTCCCCCCCCCCCAACAACTTCTTATAATTTCATGCAATTTACGGCTTAATCCTACGACATAAAAGAATAGCATCTTAGTGTGCTCTAAAACCAACAGCTGTATGTTTGGATGAGGGAGGGGACTGTTTGCAGGGTAAGTCGTTCACTAACCATACCAATACCAATACCTTAGAGTCTTGTCCTTTGCAGATAAAGGGTATATTTCTGATGAGTGTAGACGATATGTTAAATTAGTTATTCTATTTTAAAAATAGTTCCAATTCCAATAACATTGGCATATAATATTAAAGAAACTTATTAGCAATTGTGTTTCATTTGCATATAAAAAAGGGGAAATTTAGCAACAGTTTTTTGTACTTTCCAGCCCTAAAAAGTTGGAAATAATTTCCAATGTAATACAGTTGAATTTATTAGATCTCCAAATCGTCAAAAAAAGAGATAGTAGATGCCAATACTTCACATGGAGGGAGTTCAATGTATGCGTTTAATTTAGAGTTAGGCAAAGCTGATGCGACATGATTACTAATCAAAAACTGACACGAAATCAACTGGATTTGGGTAGAAATTTTCAACCCATTTAATTAAATGGTTTCGCACGTTCAACCCATTAATTTAATGGATTAGGTTCAGGTCTAATTTCTTGATACGAAAAGGCACCTATTTAATCCGTTTAGTTAAACAGGTTAAGCAAGTCGCATCATTTTTTTAGTTATCATTTAACAATTTACCTTTTTATTAGACAATAAAAATACAAAAATTAAAAAAATTGAAAATGTTAATTATGATCAACCGGGGGATTTTAGAGAGTAATTGATTAATGTATGTATAAACTTAAGTTTTAATGATATGTAATTACGCAATAGTTTAAAATGTTAAATATCTAACTAAGTAATTAGGTGACTGAAGTTGACTTGTTCATCTTAATTGGGTTAAGTGGGTCAACTGTTTAAAAATTAAATAGGTACAAATCAAACTTTTCTAACCCATTTAATGAACGGCTTAGGCTTAGGTAGAAGGATTCTCAACCCATTTAAATTTGACATGAACGAACCCAACCCGTCCTGATTTATTACCTAGCTCTAGTTTAATCCCTAGGTTACAAACATGTTAGATTTAAAACTTGTTGAGTACTTTTTCTATAATTCAAGTGAAAATCTAACCCAACAACTATTGAACCCTATTGCAAGAACTGTGTAGGATGGAAGAATAGAAAAACCGGTTAGATACTTTCTCCAGAATTCTTATACCGTACAAGCTAGGGTATCGGACTACTATACACACCTGTCAATCCAATCCAAAATTTACCTCGGTCCACCAAACGTGCGGTTTGTTTAACAAAGGCAGTCTATAAATACTTATATTAAGGCTTTGTTATTTTCTTGGGTCAATTCTAAAGTATCAATCTCAACCACTTCAATCTACTTCAAACAATTTCGATTCACTTCAACCTACTTTAACCTATTTTTACTATTTTAACCAAGTTTAATTTATCACATAAAAAAAATTCAAACTACTTCAGCCCACTTCAACCCACCTCAACCTGCTTCAACCTATCAGAACCTACTTCACCCTTTTACCCACCTCAATTTACTTACGAAAAGAACAAACCCTAAATTTGCAGAGTTTTCTTGGGTTTGGACAATTCCGATTCTTTGCCTCTTTGGTAAGAAGTTGGACTCATGACGTCTATGGTTCAGCACACGACACAAAACAATGGCTAGTTTTTTGGATGTTTTTATTTCCAATCCTTTTTTTCTTTTTCCTACATGTGCTTAATTTTTTAAAAATATATTCTATTAGTTAAATTATATTTCAGCCAAATTTGTCCACAGAAAACTATTTACTAAGAAATGATCTATTATTTACCAAGAAAATATATTCTGTCGTACACCCTCCAAACTTTTTTAAATATTTTTCAACTTTTGCTTAGTTTTCTTTTTAAAAAAAATATGTTGTACAGTAAATATTATTCCATCATATATTAAGCATTATTCTATTATATACTAAATAAAATTGTATTCTACACTACTTCCTAACCTTTTTTTTGGCAACATTTTCCTAGTATTCTTTTTTTTAAAAAAAAAACTTATTGTATAGCAAATATTGTTCCATCATATACTAAACACTATTCTATTATACACTAAATGTTATTATATTTACACTGACTTTCGAACCCCTTTTTTTGGGCAACATTTGCTTAGTATTCTTTTTTTTTTAAAAAACCAATATTGTTCCATAATACATAAAATATTGTTATATTATATACTAAACATTATTATATTCTCCACTAATTTTCTTTTTTTAGGTAAAGTTTTTTTATTTTTTATAAAGTATATTTTATTATACACAATCCTAAAACTAAAAATCAATCGAGATTTGATTAGTTTTTTTTAAATCAAAGATATATTCTGTTGTACACTAAATATTATTTCCTTTTACACTAATACTATTATATTATACACCAAGCACTATTATGTTCTACATTAAAAAGAAAAAAAACACTAGAACAATCTAAAAAATTAAAATAAGTTTTATCCACCTAAAAGTAACATTTATTGTTTACTAAATTAATAACGATTTTTCACTAAAAAATTATGTGTTGTTATAACCCCTTTTTCTTTCTCGCTCCTTGTGACATTCTAAATCTTAATCACAACATCAATGAAAATATTAATATTAGCTGTGTTGGAGTAGAAAAGGAAAATAAATAAGTTCAACCCCCCAAAAAGTTTTTTAAAAAAAAGAGAGAGAAGGAAGTAAATCTTTATCTTACAAATGCTAGGATGGGTGGATGCCTAAAAATGCTTCACTCCCTCAATCCAAGCTTTACAACCGTTGATCAAAATCTTAGGCAATCTCAGCCCTTGGATTTATCTTGATAACTGCCAATCTCTCCCTTTTTACTAGGTACATTAGGTCTCAGGTTCGATTCCCCCCTCCCTCATTGTATTGTACTCTTTACTGGATATATTAGGTCTCAAGTTCTATTCGCCCCTCCCTCATTATATTGTATTGCCCTTTGTAACTCCTACGGACCAAAACGTTTTTGATTTCCATTATTATTATTATTAATATTTTGTATTTTTCAATACAAATAAAATTTAAGCATGTATTATTAGAGATAATAGAATAATAAATACAATTTTCATGATTATTTTCATTATTACTATTGTTATTGTTGTCGTCATTGTCGATATCGGCAATGTTATCTTCCTCTTTGAATTTGATAACATAGTCGATATTAATTATGATCATATAATTATCAAAGAGAGATTAGGAGATTATAATGGATATAAATTTTTTTATTATTTCATTATTATAGAATAAGTTCATATTTTATAAGTTTTAACTTAAGGAAACTGAATTATAATTACTGAACAAGCCGTAAAACCTTATGTGACACTTTATTATTAACACATAATATAATATACGCATTTATATAGAAATAATAAATATTTTTGATTTCCATGATTATTGTTATTATTTTGTCTTTTTTTGATACAAATATACATAGAGCATGTATTACTAGAGATAATAGAAATATAAATATAATTTCCATAATTATTTCCATTATCACTATTGTTGTTGTCGTCATTGTCATTATCGTCGTTGTTATCTTTATCTTTGAATTTGATAACATAGTCAATATTAATTATGATCATATATATGTAAGGATTGTGCTAAAAAATTACATATTGTAAACATAATATAACATACTGCAAGGGTTGAACGTGAAATATAAAAAAAAATTAAAAATAAAACACGATCATCATATTAGGCCCGTGAAGCTGAATTTCTTTCACATTTAATATAATCTATTTAACAGAAGAAAATAAACGAAATATTTTTCTTTTTCTTTCAAAGCATACATATCTTATAATTATATTTAATTCATATAAATATTAAAAGTATAATTAATGTCTTAACGTTTCAAACAAATTGACCAAAATCTAATCTATTTAACGCATAAGAAAAAATAAAATAATTTTTGTTTTCTTTTAAACCATACAAATTCAATAATCAAATGCTCTTCATAAAACACCTAAAATTATAATTAATCTTTTGCCGTTTAAAATAAAATGTCCCAAATTGTCATAATACTTCAAACTAAGAAATATCTCAACTCACAAATCTGAACTCAATCCATCTCTTACAAGACAATATAAGGGCATTGGAAGTTCATATCAAAACCCATGAAATTATTACGTTGACCTAAAAACAAAATGTACAAACTATGAATACATAATTATATTAGCACCCCCTCATGAGCCACTTTAAATAGCCAAAAAATTTATATAATAGCATAAATATAATGTTCAAATTATTTTCGTTGAAAGACGGATTTTATTTGTGTTACATGCGAAACTAAAACTAAACCGACTTTAAAATAGTTTCTACCTAACTTCACTAGAGAATTAACAACTTCATAAGTTTTTACTCACCAACAAGAAGAGAATGTGGACTTTTTGTCATTGACGTCATAAATTGATTTATCATCATCCTATTTAGCATGTTTTGTAACAAATTTACTATCTATTGTCTCCATCATACTTATGTAGACTTTTTTCACAATTATATAGTTTTCAAATATTAATCTCATTAATTATGCACGAAGTGTTTGTATACTTAACTTTTTCATTGAGTTTTTCCATTATCTCCTCTAAATTATAATATTAATCATGTCTACCATAACTATTCGTTTATTATTTCGATAATATATCTACAAAATATTTATTTGAACATACTCCATGCAAAGCACGAGTCCAGACTAGTAAAACTACATACAACAAATAAGAAGAATTTGTAAAATGTTTATGTTGGGATTTGAACAGTCGACCAATACTTTGCCAATTACATACTTTAACAAATACCCTATTTGTTTATATTTACAATACCTTTGGCCAATATCCGCTTTTGTTCTATTAGCAAGACAGGCATGGAGTTTTTGGATAGATTTACCACTAAAATTTGGTTTTCCTCCCCCTACATTGTTATCATGTTATTTATTTTTTTCCACCATGTTGTTATGTTGGGATCTTAAGATTCCACTGGATGATGTATGAACCTAGTGTAGCATGTAAATGCTAAACATGAATTGATTTAGTTAAAAGATATTTTAGTAGTAAAACCTTTTAGAAGTGAAATAATTAATAAGTTAAGAAAATGGATAAAATCAGGAAAAAAAATTAAATATTAAAAAAATATTTATTTTTCCTCACTACTACTACTAAGAACGACGACGATGATAGTAACAATAACAAAAAATTCCAAAAAAAAAAAGCACACCCTATCCTCTCCTTTTCCACCGTCCATCCTACCTTCACTTTAGTTACACCGCTACCGAAGAGTCGACTACAAACCGAAGAAATTAGATCAGGATCTACGGGCTATCAACTGAGCCTCCAACCTCTAGCAGCCACCCGAGACCTCTCACTCTCTCTCTCCCCTCCCGTGGGCTATCGTTACCTCTACTGCCAACCTTTGTCATCCACCGCCTTAATCTTCCTTCTCCCTCTCCCTCCTTAATTCGATCCACCCACGATTGCACCCCCCAATGCAATCACCCCCCCTCTCCACTTTCAATGGGGAACCAAATGACGAAGACCTAACGATCTACAACCAAGGTTTTTGATCCACAGACTATGATGCACAAAGACAATCAGAAAATCCTGGAAGATGGTTTCCAACCTTCAGTTAGTTCATTTATGCCTTACTTGGACCATGACATTACCTTAAATGGTGGCTAGTTGGAGGGGACGATGCTGGCTGTTGGTGGGCTAGGTTTTGGGTTGAGGGTATTTATGGTGTTTTATTTTGTTTCTATTTTTGGTTCCCTTTTTCCCCATCCGTTAATTTACCAGTTTCTAACGAATAAAAAAATTTCAAATCTTAATCAGCTACAATAGGCTTTCCAAGTGAAGCTATGGTAGTCCCACAACAAACCATAGGGACAACTGACAAGATATGGAGAAAAACATAGTAGTAAAGTGGAAAAAAATGCAAAGCAAATTTATCTAATAACTCTCTTAAAAACCAACAATTTAACGCAAGTAACTTACAATTTCCTTTTTCGTACTAGAAAAAAATATTGAATGTTTAGTTATTTTTTGTTAGAAAGCAGAAATAAATAGAAAAAGTAAAAAATTGTAATACAGAACACATATATAATCATTACCAATAAGTAATTCTAACTTATTACTTATTTTATAGCTATATAATTTGTTAATTGTGTTTTGCAATGGATAATCTTTACTTGCCAGTGCTATTTATTTGAATTTCATGAATATCATTTAAATTCTTTTCATTGTTTTTGATAGAATAATTTTTTATACATACTACCCCCCAAAAAAAGTAAAACAAAAACACAAATATAACGAATTGTACTATAGTCAATTGGAGTGAACTTACTCTATCTAGTCAAGTAATCTTCAATATGTCATTCCTAACTTGATTCATTGTCAGTAATATGTGGTAAGCCAATAGCTTTTGGGGGGAGGGCGGATGAGCGTGTGAAAATTTTGAAAACTTGAGAATTCATAGCAATTTTTATTTTTGGGGTCTAATTAATTCATTTAATTAGTATACTAAAGACGAGAACAAATAAAAAAAATTAAAAAGGTACAAAATCCAAATAAACTGAAAGAAACAATCAGTTTGATGTGAGTTAAAAAACATTGGCCTTATGAGACAAACAAAAAGATCAAATTATCCATCAATTATGATATTCATACATATATATCCGAAATACTTTTGTTAATCTTGTATTTTATTTTCATTTTTAACTCCTACATACTGTATAAGGGGCTGAAAATACGTACGCAAATTTTTATTTATAACATATAATTTTTGATTTCACTTATGAATTTTCATTTATGAGTACATATCAATTACTCCATATTAGTTTTCCCAATCCTTGGAAATTTGCGCTTATGGGCCTCTTCAACAGCAACTAGTTCTTTCATGGAGTAACAAGACCCGAAACTGGCCCGAGTATTATTGTTATGCCTTGTGAGGCTCGTTTACGATACGCTGAGAAAGTTGGGTACGAGTGTGCTCCATTTGCCATACGAGAGATCGAGAACTGGAATGAGAGAGAGAATGGGAGGTCATGGAGGCCATGGCACGAGCTACAAAGGGATGACACTTCACGCTCCAAAGCGATGGCATGTCGTCACTGGCAAGGGCATGTGTGCCCTCATGTGGTATTTCTGCTCTCTCCCTTTCTGTCTCGCCGCAATTTCTTCTCTGAATCCATCTAAATTGAAATCCAAAACCCTAACTTGTATCTATTTCACTGATTTAGAGTTGATTCTTGATTTCTGAAAACCTGAAGCTTCGATTAGGAATAGGTAAGTTCGTATTTTAGGCTCTTTTCCTGTTGGGCATGAGCTAATGGCTTTTCGGAGGATTTCCAATGTGATAGACTCATGGAATTGAATATGTTCGGGGCGCTGTAGAAACATCGATCTTGAATTTTGTGGACGGGTAAGGTCGGGCAGCTGTCCAGCTGATGTGTTAGTGTGTTTTTTTTTTTTGGGGGGGGGGGGTAGAAAATGGTGCAGCTAAAGTCTCTGAGTTCGTGTATGTTGTAGCTGAAATTTGAAGCTGTAGTTAGTTGGTGACGGAGATAGTGCTTACTTGAAGATAGAGTGACTAGAACTGTAAGATGACTGGGTGAGTATTAGTTTGTTGCTTAGAGGTTGAATTGTACTATGGGGTTGAAATCAGGGATCCTTCAAAAAAAGTGCTGGGTTGTTATGAAGCTGGATACTTATTAGGCTTCTTGTTGTTGTTGACTAGGGCTAACTTGATTAGTTGCTCACACTAAGACTGATGGACTAGTGGCTGATTTGAGCTTGAATCTGATACTAATAACGTGAGTTGAATAAAATTCTTTCTACAGCCTTGGAACACTTTGGTATTGAGAGTAAATGGCATAGCAACAGTTGTATACTACTCATGAATGGGTCAAAGCTTGTAGCTTCACTATTAAACTGATGACCTCACAGTTGATATATGGAGGAAATCCATTTCATCTAAACTTGCAGTGCCCTTCATCCCATGATGGTGCATTGAAACCATTTGATGCCTGGTCATTTGCTCTTTTCTTCTGCTTCACATCATATGCTCTTTTTTTTTTTTTTTGGCATTTGCTTCACAGTGGATGCCTGTGGACTTTTATCCTTTGCTTGATTTCAATTTGTTTAACTGTGTAGCCACTCTTAGAATTTAGGAAGTCATCAGAGAATTTTTTTTCCTTTTGGGGTGGGGGGGGGGGGGTTGCTGTAAATGACCTATTACCTGAACTGGAATATTCAAATCATGTGTGTTTTACTACAACGGGAAGCCAGGGGCCCAGGGCATACCCCATGTTAACATATATACTCAAATCGATGTGAACTATAATTCCTAGCTAGCCCAAAATGCCTCCCTTTCCTTATTTAAAAAAAAATAAAATTTCCCCCCAAATCTAATGTCCAATGAATTCTCAACTCTTCATTGCCAGCCAAGCTTTGTATCCTGGTGAATCCTGCTTTACTTTCGAACCACGCGGTATATATGACTTCATTAAAAGTACAGCAAATTGGTGCTAGTTGTTATCCTGCCACCTTTATTTTTCTTTGCCATCACATAACTACATAAGGCCATTGATCAATGCCATTAGAAAGCAGCATTCTTCTCATGCATAGCCATCTCACAGCCACAGCCACAGCTAGCAGGGAAGATTTGCATCTAAGCTTTCCGTAAGATACGTTTGTCATGCTATTTGTACATGGACAGCATCTGCTATCACATGTGACAGTGGTGCTGTGTGAAAGCCTACATCACCTGGACTCGCCTCTCCCACCTGCCATACCCGTGTCGACCTGACCCGAGATGGGATATGGTCGGAGCGGACCCTTCTAAAATCATCCGTCATGGATGCAGGGAATTGGGGATAGATCATTGAGATGAATTGGAACCCAAAAGCTTGGGGAAGAAAAATAATAGCAGATCCTACCGTGCACAAGGATTGGTTAAATGCGAGTTCTCCTCGTTAGAGGGTGCTGAGATATGATCTCTTCTCCTGAATAGTTGTTGACCCATTAGTCAATGTGGTACAGAGAGTTCTCTTATGTATGATTTGTGTCACTGGATAATTTATGTGTTGCCTCAAGTCATGGCCCAATAGTGCTGAACACTATTCTTTCATTTCCTTCTTGGGCTGGTGTTTGTACAGATTGTGGGCTGTGGGCCCCCATGGCTTGACTTTAATATTCTCATACCTCAGAAGTATCGAGAAGTATAATTTTTGATGAATTTGTTGGGCTATTTTTTATGAATTTGTTTTAATTTTTATTTTATGTGTATAACATGACGGATTTCCAGCCCTGTGTCCTAAATTTTGAGGCTTGACAAGTCGGACACTTGGGCCACGTGGAGCCTAGATTTATCTTTTTTCAAAAACCCGATTGTGAAGGTTAGCTCTTCTTGGCAATGTATGCAGTGGCCTCTGCAGAAGCTAAATGTGTCTTACCAGACTATGAAGACATCTAGAGGTGCGCTGATGGTAGTTGTCTGCTCCAGTTGAAGTGCCTTAATGTTTAGTTTTTTGCTGGATGAGGAGAAAAATGTGGAATTTGTGATGTCAACTACTTATTAAGATGGAACTTGTTGGAAGTCATTTGTTCATTGTATTTTTGGTTTGTTGATGTGGTTGAGAGGCTGATGGGGAAGAGGGCAATTTGTGTTGTTGGTGTTGGTGTACTACCCCCCCCCCCCTCCCAGTCTTTGTCGGTCAATGGATGTCTATTAATATAGTGCTATGATAATAGGACCAACGGAAATGCGTCCCAAAACAACAGATAGAACTAGAGTTGAAATTGCACATTAAGTCTCTCTCCAAAATTTATTCTGCATTCTCTCTCTTTGTCTGTGGATGTAAGCATACATGTTCTGCATCTGTCTCTTTGTTTCTATTTCCTTTTTTTGGGGGGGGGGGGGCGTGTTCTGTCTATTTCTATCCAAGTTCCATAAACCCAGCGGGACCAGGGATGCATAGGGTCAGTGATTGAATTGTTTTCTAATGCTCTTCAAGTGCCTGATTCTGGTCATATTGTAGTACCTTGATCAAATCATTCCTGATTATAAGGTTGCAAATATCTGAGAAATTCTTCAATATTTCCAGGTTCTGGGTTCTTTACAGAGCTAAGCAAGATGGTCCAGTTGTACTGGTTAGCTCTGTTTCAACTTTCAACCTTCTTTCAATTGTGACATTGTAGTCTCCCCTTAGAGAAAATATTTTCTTTTTATTGGTTATTAGTAGACTGATGGAGCTGTCCACCTGTTTCAGGGTTGGAGACATCCGTGGGAAGGGCATGAAGATGATCATGGACATGGACATTAGTTGACTTTCTGGTAATTTGTACACGTTTTAGCACTGCACATTATTCTAGTAGTTACAACTAGCAATCCCCCCCCCCCAAAAAAAAGAATTAAAAACTTGAAGAGAAAAAGGCAGAAGTAACAGTCTCAATTAATTAGATATGGCAACTTACATGAGTGTTATTAGTTTTCTTTTCCGTAGATTAAAACAGCTTGTGCTTGTGTACTTTATGATCCTCAATTGCTTCCCCTTCCTCCTTTTTTGCAGTCACCCCGCCTTTTTTTGAGGGGGGGGGGGGTTGCATTGACAAACAGATTTGGCTCAACTGTTGCACTCTGTCCATTCACATGCAACCCACAAATCATCTACATGCTTGGGGGTTGTCTCATTTGTCTCGAAGGAGGAGAACAGCCGTAACATTTGTCTCATTTCTGTCATTGTCCTATGCCAGATTTTTGGAATAATGATGCAGAGAAGGCATCAATAATGTGTCCTACTACTTGCAGCTTAGATATTGGGTGTCTGCAACAGATTCAACATCAAACTAACATGACTGAAGTTCTCTCACTCCTGCAACTGCTACCCTTCCTTGTAAATTATCACAGCTTGGATCTATGAAGATTATCCCCCGCCCCTCCTCTGTTCCCGCTAAAGAGAAAAAGGCTACACAAAAAGAGGGGCTTTTCTGGGGAGCAGGATTCTTGCACATGACTCTTCACTGAAGACCTAATTATCCTCCATACATTGGTTATTTTTCATCATCCTCTTCAGGTCTAGACAGTACCATATGCTTGGCGAGACATGTCCATCTGAAGTTCTACGTAGCTCTGAGAGTTCAGTTCGGTGCTGGCTTAAATGCCCTTAAATAGGCGATGAAGATAGGCTGTGAAGGAGTAGGATTTTATTCTATCGCTACAGCTTTTTGGGGCCAAATCAGTAGCATGACTTTGACTGAAAGAGAAGATAGGCCACGGAGAAGTAGAAATTTTATGATGTCACTTAAGCTTTTTGGACCAAATACAATGGCATGACTTTGACTGAAAGAGTAGATGTAAATTGCCTACCCATTAGGGTTCAGTGAGGTTGGTGATTCATGGTCACAAGAATTGGAAGGGAATAATAATGAAAATCTGGAATGAGTGCCTTGTTTGCTCTCACCCTTTTTACTTTTCCAACAGGAAAATTATAAAGAACTTGGTACTTTTGTTGGATAATGGCTTCATAGAAGACACTACAAGGTTTTGTTTTTCTCTGGTGACAAATTTGCTGATGTAGTTAGTGGGAAGAGGGTAGACCGGCACAAAAATGGCCTCCCTATAAGTGGTTAGTGAAGATTAAGTGGAGAGAAGAAGAAGTTAGTAATTTAGTGTTTCTTGATGTAATATTGATTACTGTCAAAGCTGACTTGTACCTGATTATTCAAACTGAATGTCAACATCCTGAATTAGACCTAAGCTATGCACAAAACAAGGCAACATAGGTCTTGAAGCCAACTCAAAATTGATCCAACTCTGACCCTAAGCTTTCATGACAACCACCGGTTGCATTTCTTTGATCAACTTATTTACACTATTAGGCATATTATAGCATATTCAAATATTAATTACATTGGAACTTTTTTTGATCATATCTTGATATATAAGATTCTTTCTTCACATTTTACCATGACATATGAGCATGGTTATCTGGTTGCCAGGAGTAAGTTTGTGTACATGTGGATGTACTCAAGTTAGCGGAAGCCATGGTGAAGTCTATATTAATAAAATAAGATTACTTAAAAGTTGAAACTACCATCTTGATGGTGAGATATTCCGATCTCGAAAGACTTATTATATAATGCTGGAATCACCTGTCGCCATCCTTGAAGACACAAGTCATGGTGGTGTATCCTATAAGTAAAAGTATATGACTCTTACACATGGTTACCCGGGTCGCCATTCACTTTGATACGTGGTATGGGAACGGGGGGCGCTGCCAACAAGGAATCGGGTACGCAAGGGTACAATCTTGGATATGTGGTTCGATATTGGGACGATCAAATTAATTTGTAAAAAATTTTGAAGTTAGATACTATGTTTAAATTCATTAAAAATTTCATGAACAACTCTTAATAATTTCCCTACAATATGCCTTTTTTTTAATGGATGAGTATCTTGTTTGGACTTTTAACTTTCATATAATCTGTCCTCAATCTTTTAAGCAAAAAGCGTAGTAACAAAAATATATAAAGCAATAACACAAATATTAAAATGACCATCATACCAAAAGCATAAATATGCTAATTAAGCCAAGCAAAATATCAAACAAAACATGAAATGAAAATGGTCTAGTACTCTAGTTCCTCACATTACAACCATTTAATCTGTCCTCAATCTTTTGGAAGTGCCAACTACTTTGCCTTGCTCACTATCCTTCCAGCAAAGATCCTCCGAGCTCGCAAGAGAATCATTTAAATAATTGCTCTCTAGGTTAATATCTCATTTCCTACTTGGTCCTTGCTTGTAAGTCTCAATAAACCGACATTGAAGTCGAATGTTTGAATGAATGAAAACCACTTTATCGGTCATTGTGGAATTCATTCTATTTCTCTTAACGCTATGGATATGCGAATATGTATTCCATATTCTCTCAGCTGAAGAGCTACTAATTGGCTGGGAGAACACCTTTTTTGCCATTTAAGCCAATTCGGGAGTCTCAGATCCATATGTGGACCACCAAGAAATAGGATCCATAGATACAACATCATTTTTAGCGGCAAGTGATCCAAATATTCCCTCCCAGTTTTGAAAGGAAGACATTTGCTTGTGTAAAAGTGTTCTTTCACTTTCATTTTCACCAATTTTGTCAAAAGTTTCAAGTGCTCCCTTGACAACCTCCTTATCCATATTGGGTGAACGGCTAGGCATACCACCGGGAGCAAGCGATTGAAGATAACTAATATCATAAAAATAAGGGTTAAGTGCATACCTTAGACAATGGAGGGGGATATTCATTTTTTCCTATCTGGCTATCATGATTTCCTCAATTTTGGGATAGTCGCTAGCATACTTATTGTTTTGCATGATGTCTTTGATCTCTCCTATTATACAGTCCATTTTTTCATAAATATCTCCTATCTTCGGCCCTTCTCTATGAGCAAGTTTTATCATTAAGAAAATTGGCTTCGTTATGGATAATAGGATGTCAACTTCATCCCAAAATGTATCATCGGCAATGGTCTCTGTGACATTTGCTCCCATAGCGCGAGCATTCTCGTCTCCACTCTTCACCCAATCCTTCCATGCTCCAAGGACCACCGTTGTAGCCAGCACCTATTTGCATGAGACCAATCTTTTTAATAGCAAATGATGTGATGCAAATCGGGTTTTTGCTACTTTCAATAAATCAAGGTTGGATTGGGTTCTGAAAATTGCATGGGCATGTGTATGATTCAAAAAATACTTAACAATGTCTTTGCCCTTCTTGTATGTGTCGTTCATCCAATCAAATGCGTCGCTAAAATCTTTGAAGATCAGATTGAGGGTGTGAACCACGCATGGAGACCAAAAAATATGCTTGTGCACTTTTTCAATTTCCCTTCCAGTAGCCTTGCAATTTGATGCATTGTTGGTCACGACTTGTATAACATTCGTAGGCCCAACTTCTTCAATAGCCTTGAGAAGAAATTTAGCTATAGCAACACCAGTTAGTCCTCAACATATAAGAACATGGAGCCTCTACTGTTTGATGCAATTACATTTATGAGGGGTTGATGCCTTACATTCGTCCACCCATCTGAAGCAATTGATAGTCCTTGAGAGTACCAAGTGTCTTGTAGGGGTGCTAGATCCTTCTCCACATCTCTTTTACACTCATCCAAAAGCGTTGTCCTAGCTTTATTGAACGATGGAAGTTTGTAGTCGTTAGGAGAATGGTTGATTGCTCTGGCCATGTCCTGAAACTGTGGGTTTCTTATAACATTGAAAGGGATCCCATTTGCATAGAGGGCTCGAATGACTTTGACATCAGCAGAGTGTCGTTCCATCATGCCAAAGGACTCCGCTATTCGATTGCGATCTACTGAAAATGTAGCATCTTTGTTCTTTATGGTAGATCTTGTCAAGGACGTTGATATGCCATTTTGCTCAGCCTCTTCAACTTTCTTTCTGAGCCACTAAAGCACATCTCTGTTGTTCATTGCTGAGCACCACTGAATTTGTGCTTACCAACTGGAGCTCCAAAAAAATGGTAATGCACCCTTGTGTAAGAGCTTGTGAATGGTTTGTTACAATGCTCGCAACGCCATCTCTTTGAACCTCCTGGGTTTTCCCCGGTCCTTGAGAGATTATGTCGATCTCACTCAGCAAGGGATTTAGATGGGCCTCTGATGCAGTTTGGGTTTGAGTTACTTCCTCTACTTCTGGGATGTCAAAGTGACTTGCTTCTTCACTCCTGTCAGTGGAGGTCGAGTGACTCGACTCATGTTGCTAATTAGTTTGTTGTTCCAAACAATGTTTCAATCCATGTTTTCCAAATGCCATCTCAGTAGATAATTTAATACAAGTCAAATATATCATTTAATACAATATGCAAAACAGAGATACAGAGTACAGAAGCATCTGAGTAAGAAGGATTTTGAGAATTTTTCATCGAGTAAAGAATTAGAAATTAAAGGATTAAATACAGAAACTTGGAGACAAGGGCATGCGGATGGCTACGTTCAGAAATAGATTGAATGAACAAGGCAAACTAGCTCTTCAGCTCTGTTGCAGTGACTTGTGTGGAAGACGATAATGAATATTGTTTCTGGACTTTTGGTGGTTTGGTATCCCTTTTTATAGTTCAAGCACTGGAATATATTGTAGAATGTAATAAGTTGGTAGCTTCTGTTGATTGAAGAATGAAGTGGCTTGTGTGATAGAATGATATGTATAGGACAGGTGCATTTACTTGCTAATTGTCACATTTTACCAAGCAGTGAATTACTCCATTAGGCTGTACAGATATGTCAAATTCCAAGGTGGCCGTCCATTGTGCATAAGCTACACGACAGTCCAAACTAATTGCCACATTATTATTATTATTATTATTATTATTATTATTATTATTATTATTATTACAAATACACACACGCACACGCACACGCACACGCACACGCATACATACATACATACATGTATGTATATATATATATATATATATATATATATATATATATATATATA
>JACYFF010031955.1:83420077-83441760 GCA_017589665.1 Selenicereus undatus
ATATATATAATGCGATGGGCAATTAGTTAATTTAGTCATACCTGTCCTATTCCAAGTAAGATTTGGGGATCCTTGTTTCCACATGAGCGCCTAAACAAACTCCGCTGCTAGTCTGTTTACTAAACTAACCATGATCGTCCTATACCAATAATGTATTTTAGGATATTGGTCCTCACTGGAGTCCAAATGAAAGCAGAGTTTGCTAAGTCAAGCTAATCACCCGCCCCCCACCATAATTTACACATGCAAAAGCATATTTCTTACAACAGATTACATACTTGCTATAAACACATAATACATTTCTTTAAACATACTTATCAATTGCACATTTATTTCAAATCCATCATTATTGCATGATCATCCTAAACAATCCTCCAAATTCAATCCTAAATCCAAAATTCAAATCTGAGCCAAGATTCAATTTCATAATATACGATGTATCTTTAGCTTAACCAAAGTTCCATAGTTTGGGAAAATCTACTCATGACTCATACAAAGGACTATCACAAAACACAAGGTTACAAACACATTCTGGAGAACTGGGCAAAGCCCAGTTAATGTACCAATCAAGGACCCAACGTCTAAAGAATGTAGATGCCCTCAAATCACAAATTGTGGATTCACATTCATCTCTGGGTAGATTGGGTTATGCCCACTCAAGGTCTAACAAGGGACCCACACAAGTCCAAATAACACAAACTAAAGGGGTCGATTGGTTGATCGAGTAGCACCTACTCAAGATAATAACCATTGACCTACATAGATTCAAACACAAAGACAACTACTTCTATGGTCATAGATCTAGAATGCAACATAATAGTCTTAAACAAGACATGAATCTCTTTTTTCATAAAATATAACTTAGTGAGATCACATTGTCCATATTATCGTACTAATTTTTTCTGAAAAATTCATTTCGCAAAATAACAAAAAGATAGTCAAAACAATGCATATGTTTACCCTGAACAACTTCCCAAGTTTCCGCCATATAACTCAACTATAACTTTTCTGAAGAAACCTATATGCTGAATTTGTGCTAAAACATAATTGAACCAAGATGTAATCCAATTCCAAATTGTTTCCACCATTTCCATGAATTTATTCTCCCAACCTATTGGTTCTACTATTCAAAAATAGTCCATGTATATCTAGTTCTCAACTAATGCACACAAATAGTCCTTATACATATTAAAAATTGCAGTTTTACTCAGAACTTCATAACTTTGAAAATACACATCCAACACTCATGAAAATTTACAAGAAATTATCAAATATCATGGAGAATCTAGAGTAAAAATTTTTAGAATTTTTGTCCACAAAAATCATTCACATGAATTAAAATAGCAGCTGAAATTTAGTACTAAACAGTGCAGTCTCAATAAAAAAAATTCACAGTTCATAAAGTATACATTCAAAAACATGAAAAGGTATAGAAAGTTGAAAAATATTATGAATAATCTATAGTAACATTTTTCAAATTTTTGTCCAAGTCATCCCTCTTAAAAATTAAAACAATCGTTAAAACTACGTGTTAAAATTACGTAGTTTCAATCAAAAATTCATAATTTATAAACTGCACATAAAAATGCATGACAATTAGCATAAAGTTCGCAAAATATAACATTAAACCAATGTTAAAATTTTCAGAAGTTTTCTCCAATCCAATAAGTCAAGTCAATAGCTTGAATAAATTTGAAACCCACCCATCAAGTTCACACATTCACATAATCCAAGATTCGCAATGGTTTCTGGAAACTCAAATTACATATCCAATCTATTAAACCCTAAAAACATCACATTTATCACTTCAACCTTCAATGGATTTCTCAAAGTCAAGCACAAATTATCTGATTAATCTCTCCCTAGCCAATTTCAGAATTAGAGAAATTAAGAAACTGCTCATCAATATTCTATAAACTGTTAAACGAAGCTCAATTCATGGCTTTCTTCCTCTTTCGTCTTCTCCTACTTCTCTGCTTTCTTCTTTGTCTCTTTCTTTCCCTCTCCTCCTCACTGATGTGCATGTATTTAGGGAAATGGAATGGGTTGTCTAATGCCCTCCATCCTTTACATGTGATATAGAAAAAAAGAAATTAAACAAGGCCCCTTTTCATTTTTTCCCCTTTGTTTTTTGCCAAATCACTCCTCTTTTTCACCCCTTTTGATGAGGTCTATACTAACAATCACATGGTCACTTCTAATTATTCTCAAAAAAAATAAAACTAACACAAACTTAAGTATAAGAATCTAAAGTAGATAACCTAAATATGGAAAAAAGTCACACATTAGTAAAAATTAGTAACTAAAATTCCGGGCTGTTACTTCCTTCCCTTTTTAAAATAAATTTTGTCCTCGAAACCTACCGTTCCCAATTTCCTAATCTCAAGTTCCACGTCAAACCAAGCCACATTGCAAGTCAAGGTCATGCAAAACACACGTATCTCACGGAATCCAATCTATACACATCATCAGATAGATAGTGAATCACATTCCCATGCAAGCCCTATAGGCTATAGGTTTATTGCTTCGATTCCACTTCTGTAATGCCCCACCTGAAGGAGGTAGCACATTACTGCACAAATTATGAATGCCCTTTTTTTAGGCATTTCAATTTGTTGCTACATGGTGAACAGTGTCTCATTTCTTGCGGTTTGCCAATGGTTCTTCTTGATCAACATCTTCATAATCATTCTCTCTTTCTATTAGAATTTTAGAGGCAGGCAATGTTTGAGTTAATTTCACGTCAATATCAAAAGCTTTCTTGATAATCTTGTCTAGGTCATCATCGGGATTCTTCTTTTCCTTTGAAACGTCAAATGCCTTGGCTATAGCCTCTAGGAATCTGGGATGATCTTAGTCAAAGTCATCATCGTCCATTATTGTTTGCTTTGTTGTTTTGTCTTCAGGTGCTTTCTGTTTAGGTTCCTCCACTTCCAAAATTTTAGTTACATATGCAGTTGCAACAAAGTTAGATGTATTTGCAATCTTTTGACCGCTTTGATTCTAAGTCCTTATGCTTCAAGGTTGTCTAGAATCTCATCTGGCTCTAAAAGATTGCTAGCAACCTTCTTCAATAATGTTGCACCCTTCAACATGGTCTCCTATATAATTGGATGTCATGGTCAGTTAAATATTTTTAAGATTATTTTTTTTGAAATATAATTAAATATATATGAATTTTATCGCAAAGTTTATGTATCCTTTGTCTTCATTGCTTCCAAATGTGTCTTTTTGGCTTGTCCTCTATAGGAGAATCAGTAGGGTTGACGATAACTTTGGCTATTGGTGTGCTTGGTGTTGCTTGCGTAGTTACTTGTGATATCACAATTCGATAGTCCACTCTAGCTTTCGTTCCTTGACAAATTTAGTGGTCCAAGTTTTGATTGTTAAGAAATCCCTCTTCACTTTTGTTTCCATGAAGAACATTCCATCACAATAAAATATCTATATTTGGTATTTAAAAAAAAAAAAGAAGAGCCTTGGTAAGTACTTAATTGCTTATATCAATCACTTAGAATGATTTGCTTTCTATCCAGTAAGATAAATGCTTATCTGTTGTAGGTTTTTTTATTGCTTATGTCGATATGCTTTTGTAGATGATGTTGTTGATTATAAGAATTATTAGGTACGTAACTTCTTCTTAAGTATAGAAGTACAGTCGTCTATTTTGCTTTTATATTGTTATTATGGAATGCTCGCAAGATCTGTATAGAAATGTTTAGAGATTCTACATTTGTTTTGCTTATAGATTGTTATTATGAAATTCTTACAAGATCAATGCAAAAATGCTTATGAAATAACACTTAAGTAGTAGGTATACTATCCTACCACCAAAAAGAATATTGGTCCTTCAAAGTAATGTGCTTGTTCTGTTTCTTACAAGCTTTCCATTGTATCATTGAATTCACTAATCTCTTTATGATATAAGAGCACCATGTACTTCATCAATGTTCATTAGTGACTTCAATATGAGGCAACTTTTATCTTATCATTGTTTATCGTGGATTAAAGTGAAGACAATGAAGACAATGAAATTTATTATGAAAGTTCTCCCACCAACCAAATCTTTCATCATGTTTTGTTTGACTTATGCTATTGTTGGATCCCCATTCTCTTTTCCAAAGTCTTTTCACCACTTTTCCACAAAGTCTAGATATTGTTTGTTCTCCTTTTATGGCTTTATAGCCTCTATTTACACTTTTCACCTCTTGGGATCCCTAGTATGAGGTGGACATTCTATTGGTGTATGTCCCATTTATTATCTCAAGGCAATCTTATGTGAGCTTCATATATGTCAAATTGATCAATTAGCAATTTTCCCAGTTTGAATCGGACTTTTGGAACTTTACATTCTAGTGAACCTCCAAATCCAAATTCTTTAATGGTTGTCATTTTGCTATGCTGTGAACTGAGGGATTAGTTTGACTAAACTTGCAGGGGACATGTGGTTTCTAAATACCTTGTAATCCCCGTTATTAATTTCATCTTTTTTTGTTGTCCGCATCTGCGTTTGTGTCACCCTTGTTATATTCTTCATCTGTGCTCTCTTCTTCACTGGATTTTTTCTCACTATCTTCATCGTCATTGTGTTCTTTGTCCCCTTTTGCGACTATCTTAGTTATCTTCCTTTAGTATGGCGTGTTTCATGCCTTCTCGTGGGCATCCTTCTTAGTTGATTTCTTATCATCTGCATCCTTTTTAGTTGCTTTCTCTCAGCTCTTCTCATCTTCAAGATCCTTATTGGGATTCCCATATGATGATTCTCTTTTCCTTTTCTTGCTTTCTTTCTTTGATTTTTCCTCTGTCATAGGTTTAGTAATAGCCTCTCATTCTTGATCAGAATTTTGGAGCTCTTTTTGGCATGTTGAGGGTTTAGCTCTGATTTTTCTCTTTTCTTTTCTTTTCTTTTTCGATTTCTTTCTCCACTATTTCATCAGACACAATTGTAGTAGCACCCTTTGACCTTGTTATTCTTATTGTTGTCACCTTTTTGGTCTCGTTAGTGAATGTCACTCTTTTATGCTTCTGTGCTTCCTTTCTTGTTTGTATTTTGTAGCAATGCTTGGCCATTGGGTTATTACTGTCAGTTTTAGTCCTTTCACTGCTATTATTAGTGTTAGTTTCTTTCTCTTCATTTTGTGTTGTCTGAAGTTTCTCTTTCTCTTTCTCTTGAGTGATGTCAATGTTGTCTTTTTACTCATATGTGGGTGCAAGCGTATGTGTCCCTTCATGTTGCCCTTTTCTTTTTCTTTCTCTTTATCTACCTTCTTTTTTTCTTTCGTTGCTGCCCTTTTCTTTTTCTTATTCATTGCCCTCATCCTCTTTATCTTCACTTCTCCTTTTCTCGTTTTCTTCCTCATATGCTTTTCTCTTAGTGTTGTTGTTTACTATGTTGCCATTCTCCTCTTTTTGATTGCTTCTCATTTCCTTTTCATTTCTTTGTTCATTATCTATAGTACTCTCTTCAGCTTCGCTTGTATTATCACTAGAATATGTTGCAAATTTGTTGAAAGCATAAGTGAATTTCTCTTCTTCTTTTGGAGTTTTAAGATGTTGCACCAATGGTGGTTGTTTATCCATCCTAATTAATGGAAGAATCAAGTCAAACAATACACAAGGAAAAATATTTACTATTATATAGAAATATGCTTTTAGTAACCATCTTAGATCGCTGAGAGTCGACCCCGTAGTTATCTTTGGATTGCTTAGCATAGTGCTGGTAGAGGTTTTTTCGTTTGTTGTGTTTGTATGCAGGTTGTACCGTCTTCTGATAAGGGTTCTCGTTTGCTTACCGCTGGTTGTTCAGGTATATTACCGTCCTCCTATTTATTGTCCTTTTATTTCATAGTTTCAGCAACTGATCTTTTATGTATCCCAGTCATCCCTTGCTATAGAATCTTTCTTTAATAAAATGTTTTCACATTTCGTGTTTTCATAAAATCTTTCTTCTATAAAATATTTTCACAAAATCATTTTTTGTGTGTATGTTGGAATCAGTCTCTCTATGGGAAGAAATGCCGGTATAGGTAAGGTTGCCTACAGCTGGATCTCCCCAGACCCTGCGAAAGCGGGACCCACACTAGGAGTTGTTGTTGGAGTGAATCATGTATTAAAATGAAAAAAATTGAAGTGAAATCCCAGTAATATTAAAGTAATATACTGTTTAATCGGTAAGCAATACTTGATGTTGCTTATAAGCGTGCCAAAACTAGTAAGTGAATATACCATAACTACTGAGCAATAAGCTATAAATGATATAAGCAATTGTCATAAGGAAGTTTTTCCTGTAGTGTGCGAGGCATTTTGTGATTTTCATTGATATTAGGACACACACATTAATTACTAATCATAGTGCAGCCAAGGATATATGAAATGCAAAAAACAAAGTGAAAATCTATTAAGATCAAACCAATATATAGGTTATTATGTAAATGACATTGATGCTACTTATTAACACATTACATTGTCCTAAGTTTAGCCTCACTCTTTGCATTATTTATTCATTTGATTAGTACTTATAGCAGCATAAATAAGATTCCTTTAATTACATATAGCATTGCAATTTCTCACATTAAAATTATGATGTTTGTTCGAAGGTATGTCTTCTACCATATGTAAACAATATACATGTTACTATGTAAAAATTATTGATGGATATTTTTTATATTCAAGTTTTTTGGGTCTTTTTCATTTTTTACATAAATTTGTTCATTTATATTTATTTTTTATAGAAAAAAACTGTATATTTGACCCTTTAATTTGAGAAATATATGAATTGTTGAATACTTGAACTAGAAAACTCTGGTAGTCACAAACATGCCACACCTAGTAAGCAACGTACAATCAATGGTAGAAGCAATTGTCCCGAGCAAGTTTTTTTTATAGCATGAAAGGTGTGATTTTTCTCCAATTCTTATTGTAGATCAAGTGTAGTTCTTCTATTTTTATTTTGAAAGAAGAAAACCCAAAAAAAAAAAATCGTAGCCAGCAAACCCTAGATTTTTTCATATTTTTATTGCACCTCATTGAAATTAATGGCAAAACTAAAGTAAAAATATGTCGCAAAATTGATTAAACTTGCTAGTCGGAATTTTGTTGCAAAGAATTTGCTGTTGTTCGAGCTTGAAATGCTTTGATGTTCAACAAGTTCCTTGAATTGCTTACAAGAACTTTGGATTTTCAACCTGCAACACAAGTGAAGAAAATCTGAGTTAAAATCAAGTAAATAAATGCAATTTTTGAATGTTTTCTTTTTGATTTTAATAGAATATAGATTATGAAGGAGATGCTTAGAGAGAAAGAAAGAGAGTGAATGGATCTGGTAGGTTTTCTTTTTTTTTTTTAAATGCTTTCGATTCAATTCCTTCATTCCCTTTTAAATGCATTTTTTTCTATTGTTTGCGTTTTTTTCGCAGGCTACTTTTAGAGAGATATAGAGCATGAACATGCTTGTATGGGCTGGCCTATTTTACGGTTGGCTTTTACTATTGCTTTGTTTTTGGGCCTAGTTTGCTATATGGGCTTGAATATGTTGTTGATTTCTATTTGGATTTGAACTTTATGACCTTGACCTATGTAGTTAGGTAGGCCAGTGTCCACGATATAATTACTACTTTTTTTTTGGTTATGTTATTTATCATTTTGAATAGATTTATTTTCTAGGTTATGAATTTTAATTTACTATTAGAATAAAATTTGGTAAATGTTCTTTCTTTCAGGTTTTGCATTACCAATTTCAAACTTATATATTAATGTATTGGTTTTCAATATTAAGGTCATTTGCTTTCACCTTCGTTATTCTAACCCCTTTTGAGGGGGGGCATACATGCCTTCTCCTGCATTCTAATATGATGATGGTGATGACAATGATGATGATGGTGGTGGTGGTGGTCCATTGAGATTCCCTTTGAGGAACACTTCTCCGGAAAACTGTGACTTGAACATCAAGAAATTGCCTAAGAACAAGTCCAAAGTAGGAGAAAAGACTGCCCCCTAAAAAGGGTGAGGTGAGGAAGACCACCATCAAGATTACCAAACCCATTGTGCAGCATAGTAGTGGCTCAAAAACACCATCCCCTCACGTAGCAAATGGCCACCACAACAGAGCAAGCAGGCAGTGTCATTGAAGGCTCAGGGTAAGCAACCTCAGGCCAAAAAATGAGGAGTACCCCCGTTGCCAAATAGGCATTCAAGCAGTGAAAGAAAGTGCAGTTGCTGAGGGTGAGCAAAAAGCACTTGATAATAGCAAGCCCAAAGTGCTACCAAAGAAGAAACCTAAACCTAAAGCAACGAAAGAAGTTTAGGCTGAAAAAGATGATGAGAAGGTTGTGGCTATTGCCATAACTCCTGCAAAGGTGGCGAAGGTACAACCATCAGCTGGGATGAGGAAACAACAGCTCAAAAAACTCCCCCTAGCTTACTGCTTGCCATATGTCATTCGGCTCACAAAGTTAAACGAAGAAACGTCTGAAGATGATGTGGCCATCTATGATTATGTTTTCGGCAATGTTAAAGATGTGGATCAGAGGTAATATCTCTAATCAATCCTCGTACGATAAGTGTATTGGGTGGTTAATGAGCACAAGGTATGTGCTTGGAGAACAATAGTTATGTGATTGGTGATTAGTATGTCATTACTTTGTAAGTATTCGTTTGTTCCTCATGCCTTCTAATTTACTGTTTGAACGATAATTGACCAATAGGTATGTGATTGGTGATCAATTGTTATGCGGTTGGTGATCAGTATGTGATTACTTTATGTAAATGTCTATTTCTTCTCTCATGGGTTATAATTCAATTCTTAGGTGATAAGTGATGCATTGCCAAGTCGGCGTATTATCTGGTTGGTGATTAACAGGTATGTGGTTGGCGATCATTCGTATGTGTTTTGTGATCAATTGTTATGTTGCGTGTGATCAATGTATGCTTACTTTGAGTAAATGTTTACTTCTTTTCTCATGCATTATTATTCATAGTTGGATGATCAATGATATGTTGTGATGTCAGTGTATTCTCTGGTTACTGGTCAATAGGTATGTGATTGACTGATTGTTGATCGATAGTTATGTGGTTGATGATCAATAGGTTTATGAATGGTAATCAATGGCTATGTGGTGTGTGATCAATAGTTTTCGGATTACTTATTAGTGATTATGTGTAGGATTATCAATAGTTTTGGGATTGGTGATCAATTTGTGATAAGTTGGGTAAATGTTTACTTCTTCCTTCATGGATTATAATTCAGTGCTTCGATGATAAGTAATGCATTAGGAAGTCAGTGCATTTTCTGATTAGTGATCAATAGGTATGTGGTTTGTGATCAATGGGTTTGTGAATGGTGATAAATGGTTATGTAGTTGGTGATCAGTAATTTTATGATTGGTGATCAATGGTTGTCTTGTTGGTGATCAATAATTATGATTGGTGATCAATATGTGATGACTTGTGTAAATGTTTACGTCTTTCCTCATGAATATAATTCAGTGCTTCGATAATAAGTAATGCATTGGCAAGTCAATGGCATTTTCTAGTTAGTGATCAATACGCATGTGGTTTGTGATCAATAGGTTTGTGAATGATGATCAATAGTTATGTGGTTAAAGATTGACAGTTTTGTGATTGGTAATAAGTGGTTACGTGGTTGATGATCCATAGTTATGTGATAGGTGATCAATATGTGATGACTTGCGTAATGTTATGTTTTATATTCCTAATAAATGTGTAACGATTTTTCATTTTCTAGTGAACCTTTGTTCAACTTTGCAATAAGGAGGCAACCATGCTTGTCATGGCCACTCTGAAGCCCAGAGGGGAAGCAAAGGTGAATGTGATCAACATATGGGCTTCTATACTCAATGATGCGGAGAGAAAAACGAACCTTACTGCTCCGAGCAACGGTTCCTAACATGTGAAGAAAGTGTAAGTCCATCATAGCCATTTTAGTGGCCAATAATGAATGAATTAGTAACATTAATAAACTTTGAGTGATCTAAATATGTGCTTTAATAAATTTCTCAGCAACAACAGTAAATTTCATTGCATAAATATTTGTTATTTTTCTTCGATGTAGTACTTCTTTAGTAAAGAAATGTTGAAAGTAAAACATTTGAACAAAGATACGCAGATTTTAAGGAAGTAATGGATAGAGAATAGCGAGATGTCCCTCGATTAAGATCAAACAAGTTGACTTAGTAAGTCATGACTTTTCAATAAATGCTCTTAAAACACTTGATTTCTTAAAAAGGTGCTCATTGTTAGTGTTCGTACATGGTAATGTGTACGTGTGTTTTTTCTTTTTCCTTTAAAAAAATCACAAGCATTCTTCCCCATATACCACAGAAGCCATTCATTCTTGCTCTGCTTTAACCTGAGAGACAACAAGCTTGAGATCATTGATAACATGATCACAAGAACAATATTCAAGGCGGCATATGGAGAATTTCTGAAAAAAGTGATGAGTTTTAAAAGTTATACTATTTATCACTGTGCTGACATGATTACATTCTAATTCTAATTGTGTGCACTTTTTGAAAATTTGTGCAAGCAAAAGCACTCAGCCATTACTTGCAGGGCATAAAACATTCAAAACACGACATTGTTAAGAAAGTAAAGCATGCCCGTTTGGCGATGTCTTAGAAGTTAAGTACAAACATCACAGATTGTGGCATATTTTTTTATGGAGAGCTACTTCGAGGAAGGATAAAAATGGCAACTTGGACTAAATCCAAATAATGTAAGTATCTCTCCATAACAATTATTTGCAAAGCACACAAAAAATGAGCACGTTACTAATTTCATCTTGAACTATCTTTGTCCCTAGGATGCAAAGCTGAGTGTTTTGAGGGTTCGATATTGTCACAACATAGTCAACTATGAGTACAACATGGCAAGGTTTACAACAACTGAAAGAGCAAAAGATTTCAAGGAATTTGGAACAATTTATCTCAATCTCCAGGATGCTTAGAAGGACTAGGTTTTTCCCTATCGTATTCCTTTTGTTGCCATTTGGTAACATTTTGTAATATTTTGAAACATTTTGGTAATTTACAATTATGTTTTTGCAGATTATATAACATTTTATTACTTTCTAGGCTTATCCAAATCTATCATTGCACTCAATTTATGGAGATATAAAAAATTATCACCAAACATACGTTCGCTAATCAATGACAATATAACTATGGATCACTGCATCATTTATAAATCTAAAGCACAACCAAAATAAAGCCTAAGTAACCAAGCTTTTAACTGAAGTCATAGTAGTAAGGATCACCAAAACTACATCTATTGATCGCTTACTAAGTTTATTAAGTGAATAAGTATATTAGCACCTACCAATATATTAATATATTGATCACTGAAAACATATGTACTGATCACCAAGCATAGTTTTCATTATCTCCAAAAGCAATACTAATAATGAACAAAACATCATCTATTAATCGGTAACCAGCTGTAAGTAAGAACATGTTGATCACTGTAGAAAGATTTGGTGATCACCAAAGATAGTTCTAGCGATCACAAAACATGGCTCTAATGATCACCACAACTGCAACTGTTGATCACCAATGGGTAGCATTCTCTCATAGGGTATTATTTTGATGAGAGTTAACTGCAAATACAACAAAATAATGCAACTATATTAAGGGATATGTTTCACCAAAAATCAACATATTTATTGTATGACTATAAAAACATCTTGAGATCACCAAAGATAGTTCTAATGATCACCAAGACTTCAACTATTGATCACTAAATGATATCTTTTTTAGAAACATATACTATGACCATTGATAAAAATAAAAAACAAATACAACAAAATAAAGCCCTTCCAACTATCATTCAGAATATGTTTGGTGAAAAAATCAACATATTTATGTTGATCACCATCAATAGATATAGTGATAACCAAACAGAGCTGTAACAATCACCAAAACTAAAACTGTTGATCATCATTGTATTCATAGAAACATATACTATGATTCCTCATAAGGATAAACCGAAAATACAACAAAATAAACCTCATCAAACCTTCACTGTGAATATTCTTCATGGAAAACCAACACATTTATGGTGATCACCACAAAAAGATTTTGTGGTTGCTAAATACAGTTTTAATAACCACACAAATGTATATAATTGATTACCAAATCAGTTTCTAAGTGATGACATATATTATGATTTTGCAAATACATTCCCACCATTTCATCAATTGATCACCAAAAGGAATACTAATGATCACTAAAACCAATACTACTAATCACTAACTAATACCTTGAATTTGACACAATCTGAAGACATTTAGGGGGCTTGTCAAAGATCAATTACCACTTTTGAGAGAGGATGATAATCTGTAAACAATGGACAAAACACATAAAATGTCGACCAAAAAAAACCACCGTCACATAAATCACAAAATTGATTTTATTTTTTTTTTTGAAAAAGAAACACATAAGGCATACATATCTTAGAAATAGTGCACTAGCGTCTCCTTTTCGGGTAGTTTCTACTGTCATGAGAAGCAACCTAATTGCAACAGTAACACATCCGCATGTATGACTGCTGCTTAATGGCCCTCTCAACCCCCGTCTTCATCCCTTTTCTTTTTCCTTTAGTTACAGACATCAGAGGTAGATGTATCTCCATCTGTTCTAGCACTGCACATCCAAAATAGGTCTGTAGATCCGTTGCTGCGTTACTTGCTAACTCGCCAACCATGTTGTGAAGTTCGCACTCATCTGAAATCATGAAACTCAACAATACCTGTAGCTTTGCAGGGGCGCCCTTAGCCAAGAACCATACACTTGTAAAACAGAGACCATGCATCACCTATCAGCTTATTTTGCGCGGCTATTTCTTCACAAGCATCCCCCCAAGACACTATCAAACTCGTATATTGGTGCTTTTGCCACCATTTTTGTCCACCTATTAGCGATATATGTTGGCGGAATTTCTTTTAGCAAATTGGATATGAAAATGAGTAGCATGTGAGCACATAGAGTCCCATCTGAGTCAAAGAAAGGGCATAACCACTGACATTCAGAAGATTCCTCGTTGTGCACTACATAGCAAACCCTCGTTTTGTTTTCATGATTGTGCTTGATCTCGTAAGCATGATCACCCTCTACGTAAGGTCGTGTAGAACATACATATATCACGGAATCCAATCTATACACATCATCAGATAGATAGTGAATCACGTGCGCATTCAAGCCCTATAGGTTATGGGTTTATTGCTCTGATTCCACTTCTATAATGCTCCAGCTGCAGGAGGTAGCACATCACTGCCACACATTACGAATGCCCTTTTTTTTAGGCATTTCAATTTGTTGTTACATGGTGAACAGTGTCTCATTTCTTGCGGTTTGCCAATGGTTCCTCTTGATCAACATCTTCATAATCATTCTCTCTTTCTATTAGAATTTTAGAGGCAGACAATGTTTGAGTTAATTTCACGCCAATATCAAAAGCTTTCTTGATAATCTTGTCTAGGTCATCATCGGGATTCTTCTTTTCCTTTGCAACGTCAAATGCCTTGGCTATAGCCTCCAAGAATCTAGGATGATCTTAGTCAAAGTCATCATCATCCATTATTGTTTGCTTTGTTGTTTTCTCTTCAGGTGCTTTCTGTTTAGGTTCCTCCACTTCCAAAATTTTAGTTACATATGCGGCTGCAACAGAGTTAGATGTATTTGCAATCTTTTGACTGCTTTGAGTCCAAGTCCTTATGCTTCAAGGTTGTTTGGAATCTCATCCGGCTCTAAAAGATTGCTAGCAACCTTCTTCAATAATGTTACACCCTTCAACATGGTCTCCTATATAATTGGATGTCATGGTCAGTTAAATATTTTTAATATCATTTTTTCCGAAATATAATTTAATATATATGAATTTTACCCCAAAGTTTATGTATCCTTTGTCTTCACTGCTTCAAAATGTGTTTTTTTGGCTTGTCCTCTATAGGAGAATCAGTAGAGTTGACGATAACTTTGGCTATTGGTGTGCTTGGCGTTGCTTGCGTAGTTACTTGTGGTATCACAATTCAATAGTCCAATCTAGCTCTCGTTTCTTAACAAATTTAGTGGTCCAAGTTTTGATTGTTAAGAAATCCCTCTTCACTTTTTCATTCCATAAAGAACATTCCATCATAATAAAACATCTATATTTGGTATTTTTTTTTTTAAAAAGAGCCTTGGTAAGTACTTAATTGCTTATATCAATCACTTAGAATGCTTTGCTTTCTATCTAGTAAGATAAATGCTTATCTATTATAGGTTTTTTTATTGCTTATGTCAATATGCTTTTGTAGATGATGTGGTTGATTATAAGAATTGTTAGGTACGTAATTTCTTTTTAAGTATAGAAGTACAATTGGTTATTTTGCTTTTATATTGTTATTATGGAATGCTTGCAAGATCTGTATAGAAATGTTTAGCGATTCTACATTTGTTTTGCTTATAGTTTGTTATTATGAAATTCTTACAAGATCAATATAAAAATACTTATGAAAGAACACTTATGTAGTAGGTTTAGTACCCCACCACCAAAAAGAATATTGGTCCTTCAAAGTATATGTACTTGTTCTGTTTCTTACAAGCTTCCATTGTATCATTGAATTCACTAATCTCTTTATGATATAAGAGCACTATGTACTTCATCAATGTTCATTAGTGACTTCAATATGAGGCAACAACTATCTTATCATTGTCTATTGTGGAATAAAGTGAGGACAATGGAGATAATGAAATTTATTATGAAAGTTCTCCTACCAACCTAATCTTTCATCGTCTTTTGTTTGACTTGTGCTATTGTTGGATCTACTTTCTCTTTACCAAAGTCCTTTCACCACTTTTCCACAAACTGTAGATATTCTTTGGTCTCCTTTTATGGCTTTATAACTTCTATTTACACCACTTTTCACCTCTTGGGATCCCTAGTATGAGGTGGACATTCTCTTGGTGTATGTCCCATTTATTATCTAGAGGCAATCTTATGTGAGCTTCATATATATCAAATTGATCAATTAGCCAATTTTCCAGTTTGAATCGAACTTTCTGAACTTCACATTCTAGTAAACCTCCAAATCCAAATTCTTGAATAGTTGTCATTTTGTTGTGATGTGAATTGAGGGATTAGTTTGACTAAAATTGCAGGGGACATGTGGTTTCTAAATGCCTTATAATCACCTTTGTTAATTTCATCTTTTTTGTTATCCTCATCTGCATTTGTGTCACCCTTGTGACATTCTTCATCACTACTTTATTCTTCCCTGGATTTTTGCTCACTATCTTTATCTTCATTGTGTTCTTCATCCCCTTTTGCGACTATCTTAGTTGTCTTCCTTTCATATGTCGTGTTTGATGCCTTCTCGTGGACATCCTTCTTAGTTGATTTCCTACCATCTGCATCCTTTTTAGTTACTTTCTTTCAGCTCTTCTTATCTTCAAGATCCTTTTTGGGATTCCTCTATGATGTTTCTCTTTTCCTTTTCTTGCTTTCGTTCTTTGATTTTTACTCTGTCATAGGTTTAGTAGTAACCTCTCGTTCTTGATCAGAATTTTGGACCTCTTTTTGGCATGTTGAAGGTTTAGCTCTGATTTTTCTCTTTCCTTTTTTTTTGGATTCCTTCCTCCACTATTTCACCTGACACAATTGTAGTGGCACCCTTTGACCTTGTTATTCTTATTGTTGTCACCTTTCTGGTCTTGGTAGTGAATATCACTCTTTTATGTTTTTGTGCTTCCTTTCTTGTTTGTATTTTGTAGCAATGCCTGGCCATTGGGTTGTTACTGTCAATTTTAGTCCTTTCACTGCTATTAGTAGTGTTAGTTTCTTTCTTTTCAATTTATGTTGTCTGAAGTTTCTCTTTCTCTTTCTCTTGAGTGATGTCAGTCTTGTCTTTTTACTCATATATGGGTGCAATTAGACCTGGTAAAACTGACCTGAGACCTAGAACCCGAACCGAACAACCCGGACCCATACCCGACCCGACACCCAAAATATGCTCACCCAAAAGTGGACTCGAAACCCAAATTGACTCGAACTGAACCATACCCAACCCGAAATTTTCTAAAAAGTTGCTTGTGTTTGGCATGACGAGTGTATTTGACCAAAAATTAGTTGGCCCGAAATCGACCCAACCCGAACCATACCCGACCCAAACCGAAACGACCTGAAATGTCACTTAACCCAAACATGACCCGACCCGTACTTGACCCGACCCGTACCCGAACCGAATGACCCATTTGCTAGGTCTAGGTGCAATCTTGTGTGTCCTTTAAGTGTTGCCCTTTCTTTTTCTTTCTCATTGTCTACCTTTTTTTTTTCTTTCGTTACTGGCCTTTTCTTTTTCTTATTCATTGTCCTCATCCTCTTTATCTTCACTTCTCCCTTTTTCGCTTTCTTCCTCATATGCTTTTCTATTAGTGCTATTGTTTACTGTGTTGTCATTCTCCTCTTTTTGATTGCTTCTCTTTTCCTTTTCATTTCTTTGTTCATTATCTATAGTGCTCTCTTCAGCTTCGCTTGTATTATCACTAGAAGATGTTGCAAATTTGTTAAAAGCATAAGTGAATTTCTCTTCTTCTTTTGGACTTTTAAGATGTTGCACCAATGGTGGCTGTTTATCCATCCCAATTAATGGAAGATGCAAGTTAAACTATACACAAGGAAAAATATTTACTATTATATAGAAATATGCTTTTAGTAACTATATCATTTTACTTTTTAAACTTAGAAGTCTTTATTGATATGATGACATGAACAATATAATTCATTAATCATGGAATGAAGCATATATTAAAATGAAAAAAATGAAGTGAAATCTCATTAATATTAATAATATACTGTTTAATCGGTAAGCAATACTTGATACTGCTTATAAGCATACCAAAACTAGTAAGTGAATATACCATAACTAGTAAGCAATAAACTATAAATGGTATAAGCAATTGTGGTAAGGAAGTTTTTTCTGTAGCGTGTGAGGCATTTTGTGATTTCATTGATATTAAGACACACATTAATTACTAATCATAGCGCAACCAAGGATATATGAAATGCAAAAAACAAAGTGAAAATCTATTAAGATCAAACCAATATATAGGTTATTATGTAAATGACATTGATGCTGCTTATAAACACATTACATTGTCTTCAGTTTAGCCTCACTCTTAGTATTATTTATTTATTTGATTAGTATTTATAGCAGCATAAATAAGATTCCTTTAATTACATATAGCATTGCAATTTCTCACATAAAAATTATGATGTTTGTTCGAAGGTATGCCTTTTGCTATATGTAAACAATATACATCTTATTATGTAAGAATTATTGATGGATCTTTTTTATATACAAGTTTCTTGGGTCTCTTTTATTTTTTACATAAATTTGTTCATTTATATTTATTTTTTATAGAAAAAAACTATATATTTGACTTTTTAATTTGAGAAATATATGAATTGTTGAATGTTTGAACTAGAAAACTCTGGTAGTGACATATATGCTACACCTAGTAAGCAATGTACAATCAATGATATAAGCAATTGTCACAAGCAAGTTTTTTTTATAGCATGAAGGGCATTTTGGTGATTTTTCTCCAATTCTTATTGTAGATCAAGTGTAGTTCTTCTGTTTTTATTTTGAAAGAAGAAACCCCCCCCCCCCAAAATCGTAGCCAGCAAATTCTAGATTTTTTCATATGCACTTTTTATTGCACCTCGTTGAAATTAATGGCAAAACTAAAGTAACAATACGCCGCAGAGTTGATTAAACTTGCTAGTCGGAGTTTTTTTGCAAAGAATTTGCTGTTGTTCGGGCTTGTTTTGATGTTCAACAAGTTCCTTGAATTGCTTACAAGAACTTTGGATTTTCAACCTGTAGCACAAATGAAGAAAATCTGAGTTAAAATCGAGTAAATAAATACGATCTTTGAACGTTTTCTTTTTGATTTTGATAGAATATAGATTATGAAGGAGATGTTTAGAGAGAATGAAAGAAAGTGAATGAATCTAGTGGGTTTTCTTTTTTTTTTTCCCCGAAATGCTTTTGATTCTACTCCTTCGTTCCCTTTTAAATGCATTTTTTTTATTGTTTGCATTTTTTTCACGGGTTGTTTTTAGAGAGATATAAAGCATGAACCTGGTTGTATGGGTTGTCCTATTTTACGGTTGGCTTTTACTATTGCTTTGTTTCTAGGCCTATTTTGCTATATGGGCTTAAATATGTTGCTGATTTCTATTTGGATATGAACTTTACGACCTTTACCTATGTAGTTAGGTAGGCCAATGTCTGTGATATAATTACCACTTTTATTGTTTTTGGTTATGTTATCTATCATTTTGAATAGATTTGTTTGCTAGGTTTTGAATTTTAATTTACTATTAGAATAAAATTAGGTAAGTGTTCTTTCTTTCAGGTTTTGAATTACCAATTTCAAACTTATATATCAATGTATTGGTTTTCAATATTAAGGTCATTCGCTTTCAGCTTTGTTATTCTAACCCCTTTTGGGGGGGATACATGCCTTCTCCTGCATTCTAATATTATGATGATGGTGGTGGTGGGGGGGGTGGTCCATTGAGATTCCCTTTGAGGAACACTTCTCAGGAAAACCGTGACTTGAACATCAAGAAATCGCCTAAGAATAAGTCCAAAGTAGGGGAAAAGGCTGCCCCCTAAAAAGGGTGAGGTGAGGAAGACCACCATCAAGATTACCAAACCCATTGTGCAGCATAGTAGTGGCTCAAAAACACGATCCCCTCACGCAGCAAACAGCCACCACAACAGAGTAAGCAGGCAGTGTCATTGAAGGCTCAGGGTAAGCAACCCCAGGGCCAAAAAATGAAGAGTACCCCCGTTGCCAAATAGGCATTCAAGCAGTGAAAGAAAGTGCAGTTGCTGAGGGTGAGCAAAAAGCACTTGATAATAGCAAGCCCAAAGTGCTACCAAAGAAGAAACCTAAACCTAAAGCAAAGAAAGAGGTTTAGGCTGAAAAAG
The DNA here is from genome assembly GCA_017589665.1 of Selenicereus undatus. NCBI lineage: Eukaryota > Viridiplantae > Streptophyta > Magnoliopsida > Caryophyllales > Cactaceae > Selenicereus > Selenicereus undatus. The sequence goes on from JACYFF010031955.1 coordinate 83,439,072, forward strand.
ATGATGAGAAGGTTGTGGTTGTTGCCATAACTCCTACAAAGGTGGTGGAAGTACAACCATCAGCTAGGATGAGGAAGCGATAGCTCAAAAAGCTCCCCCTAGCTTACTGCTCGCCATATGTCATTCGGCTCACAAAGTTGAAGGAAGAACTATCTGAAGATGAGGTGGTCATCTCTGATTATGTTTTTGGCAATGTTGAAGTTGTAGATGAGAGGTAATATCTCTAATCAATCCTCGTATGATAAGTGTATTGGGTGGTTAATGATCACAAGGTATGTGCTGGGAGAACAATAGTTATGTGATTGGTGATTAGTATGTCATTACTTATGTAAGTTTTCATTTTGTCCCTCTTGCCTTATAATTTAGCGTTTGAACAATGAGTGACCAATAAGTATGTGATTGGCTATCAATTGTTATGTGGTTGGTGATCAGTATGTAATTACTTTGTGTAAATGTCTATTTCTTTTCTCATGGCTTATAATTCAATTCTTGGGCGATAAGTGATGCATTGCCAAGTCAGTGTATTATCTGGTTAGTGATTAATAGGCATGTGGTTGGTGATCATACATATGTGTTTTGTGATCGATTGTTATGTTACGTGTGATCAATGTATGCTTACTTTGTGTAAATGTTTACTTCTCTCATAAATTATAATTCAATAGCCGGATGATCAATGATATGTTGGGAAGTCAATGTATTGTCTGGTTAATAGTCAATAGGTATGTGATTGTTGATCGATGGTTATGTGGTTGGTGATCAATTGGTTTGTGAATGGTGATCAATGGCTATGTGGTTGGTGATCAATAGTTTTCAGATTGGTGATAAGTGATTATGTGTTAGATTATCAATAGTTTTGTTATTGGTGATCAATATGTGATCAATTGTGTAAATGTTTACTTCTTCTCTCATGGATTATAATTCAGTACTTTGATGATAAGTAATGCGTTGGGAAGTCAGTGTATTGTCTGATTAGAGATCCATAGGTATGCAATTTGTGATCAAAGGGTTTGTGAATGGTGATCAATAATTTTGTGATTGGTAATCAGTGGTTATCTTGTTGGTGATTAATAATTATGATTGGTGATCAATATGTGATTACTTGCATAAATGTTTACTTCTTCCCTCATGAATTATAATTTAGTGCTTCGATAATAAGTAATGCATTGGCAAGTCAGTGGTATTATCTGGTTAGTGATCAACACGCTTGTGGTTTGTGGTCAATAGGTTTGTGAATGATGATCAATGGTTATGTGGTTAAAGATTGACAGTTTTGTGATTGGTAATAAGTGGTTACGTGGTTGCTGATCCATAGCTGTGTGATAGGTGATCAATATGTGATGACTTGCATAATGCTATGTTTTATATTCCTAATAAATGTGTAACAATTTTTCATTTTCTAGTGAACCTTTGTTCAACTTTGCAATAAGGAGGCAACCAGGCTTGTCATGGCCACTTTGAAGCCCGGAGGGGAAGTAGAGATGAATGTGATCAACATATGGGCTTCCCTACTCAATGATTCGGAGAGAAAAACGAACCTTACTGCTCCGAGTAGCAATTCCTAACATGTGATGAAAGTGTAAGTCCATCATAATTATTTTAGTGCCAATAATGAATGAATTAGCAACATTAATAAACTTTGAGTGATCTAAATGTGTGCTTTAATAAATTTCTCACCAACAACAGTAAATTTCATTGCACAAATATTTATTATTTTTCTTCGATGTAGTACTTCTTTAGCAAAGAAATGTTGAAAGTAAAACATTTGAACAAAGATACGCAGATTTTAAGGAAGTAATGGATAGAGAATAGCGAGATGTCCCTCGATTAAGATCAAACAAGTTGACTTAGTAAGTCATGACTTTTCAGTAAATGCTCTTAAAACACTTGACTTCTTAAAAAGGTTCTCATTGTTAGTGTTCGTACATGCTAATGTGTACATGTGTTTTTTCTTTTTTCTTTAAAAAAATCACAAGCATTCTTCCCCATATGCCACAGAAGCCATTCATTCTTGCTCTACTTTAACCTGAGAGACAACAAGCTTGAGATCATTGATAACATGATCACAAGAACAATATTCAAGGCTGCATATGGAGAATTTCTGAAAAAATTGATGAGTTTTAAAAGTTATACTATTTATCACTGTGCTGACATGATTACATTCTAATTCTAATTGTGTGCACTTTTTGAAAATTTGTGCAAGCAAAAGCACTCAGCCGTTACTTGTAGGGCATAAAACATTCAAAACACGACATTGTTAAGAAAGTAAAGCATGCCCGTTTGGCGATGTCTTGGAAGTTAAGTACAAACATCACAGATTGTGGCATATTTTTTATGGAGAGCTACTTCGAGGAAGGATAAAAATGGCAACTTGGACTAAATCCAAATGATGTAAGTATCTCTCCATAACAATTATTTGCAAAGCACACAAAAAATGAACACGTTACTAATTTCATCTTGAACTATCTTTGTCCCTAGGATGCAAAGTTGAGTGTTTTGAGGGTTCGATATTGTCACAACATAGTCAACTACGAGCACAACATGGCAAGGTTTACAACAACTAAAAGAGCAAAAGATTTCAAGGAATTTGGGACAATTAATCTCAATCTCCAGGATGATTAGAAGGACTAGGTTTTTCCCTATCATATTCCTTTTGTTGCCATTTGGTAACATTTTGTAATATTTTGAAACA
>JACYFF010031955.1:83446760-83460944 GCA_017589665.1 Selenicereus undatus
AAAACTATAATAGAAAGAGGTTGGTTGGCCCACAATGCTTGCTAGCAACCCTAATTCAATATCCTTGCCGGTGATCCTAGGCTAAGGCTGAACCCCTTTTTCTTACTAATCTCCCCAACAATCTCTCTGGCTGAGCCTCGGAGCTGGTCTATAGCTATTGCTGCAAGCCCCTAAGATGCTCAAGAATAAAATTGAAATGGCACATTCAATGATAGAGGTGCCAACAACTTTTAGGGAAACTAACAAATCGGATCTGGCTTCCAAAACAAACCATAGACCAGAAAGGACATCAAAAGGGAAAAAAAGGTTTGCTTGAAAAAAGTTCTCAAAAGCCCCCGAGCAATCAGTAGTATGGGTATCGCTTGACTCTATAGGACAGAACCGAGGATTCAGACTCAAGGGCTATGGTATGATGATGTGATATAGTGCATCATGTTACCGTCCATCATTACTGACAAACATTACTTGTCAATACGGGCAATTTGGGTTAATTAACATAGAAAAGCCAGACATGTAACACATTATGAGGAGCAATCAAACAGGAAAATAAAAAGGATACAATGTGAGCATCAAGACAATAATTCAAATACTTACAGCGAGCAAGGACTAACTAACTAAAAATTACATCCTTGCTTGAGGCATGAAATCAAATACAATGACAAAGAAGATATAAAAGATGGAATTTTTGGTTATGCCCTCGGGATATTCCACCTGCTTTTCCTGGGAATCTAGCTTATGAATCTTCCTCACAAGTTTATAAAAGTGTTTCTCTTTAATTTTCCATGTGCTTTTCTTAGTATCTCTCTGTGCTTTTTCAGCATGTTTTTCCAATGTGTATGTATCTGAACCCTAGGGAGTAGCTACCTTTTTATAGTGTTGATGGGGTAGGGTGGGTTGATTAGGAAAAGGACTCCTAATTAGATTCTCAATAGGTCTAATTCGAGTAGATGTACCTGTTTAGATGAAATTCTAACAACCAAACTTGTTTTAGACTCAAAGAAAGGAAGCTATGAACCTAGCAAAGTTCCCCGCTAGTTTCGACTGCCGGTTGCATTTGCTCCACCCTCGCTATCGAGGCTCGAATATGGGGGTGGGGGGAGACCTTCCTTTGCCAATTAATTTGGAGAGGGAGGGAGTGTGTGGGTTTGGGCCTTGGGCATTAGTAGCTTTGTCCCTCTGCCCCTGGGATGGTTGGTCTGTTGGGTTCTTCCCTAAGATAGAGAGCCCAATAGGTGGCCTATATTTACCATTGTTAATTAAAAAAAAAAGTGGATCGTGCTGAACCTCTCTCTTTTATTTTGCTTTTTCCTTCCTTTTCCTTTCAGTCTCAACTTAAGACATGCTCCGCTGGGACCCCAAATGAATGGATTAGGCTGTTATTTTCATCATTTTGCATTTATAAAATGTGACGTTAATTTTAAGAGTCTACAGTTAGCATGCACTTTGACCAAGCCTATGCAAGGCTATGGTCAAAGTATTTTGCTTCTTATACTTTCCTTTTAATGCTCCTCTTCTAAATTTGGGCCTTCGCTGGCCAAGAGGCCTGGACCTTTAGTCGATCTAGCATATCTTGACCCACAACGGTCTAAGGATTTTTCATCGGTCTAGCACATCTTGACCATCCGTTGTCCAGTGGACCTTTCATCGGTCTAGCATACCTTTCGCCAATCTAACATGCCTTGATCCTTCACTGGTCTAGCAGTTCTAACCCTTTGCTGGTCTAGCAATTCAACTTTTCAACAGTCTAGAGGAATTTGAATATGTCTTTCACCAGCATCATATATCTTGAATTCTTCTGATTTCCCTTTTCTAAACTGATTGAATATTTCAACCCCTCTTACAAGTGGATTATTTTTATTTTGTTTGCATACTCCCACTTAATTTGTGCATACAGTTAAGGGGGATCCTAGTCGAGTCCCCTTTTGTTTTACCATTGCTTTTATGCTTTCTTGATTGTTGCTACTAATAATGCATGTTTGTCCTTGCATGCAAGTGAGTAGGATCTTGGCAAGTCCCTTTTTGCTTTGGCTCCTTGTTTTTGGATTTTGGTTTTGTTTTTTTTTTTTTTGTAATCTCTTCTATGCATGTGCATAACTATATCTTCACATGAGAGAACCTGGTCGAGTCTCCCTCTTTCGGCATCTTTCTCTTATTTCCCTCTTATTTCTTTGAAAATGGTTTTCATGCATGTGTCATGCATGCATTTTGTATGGTAAAACCCGACCTGATTCTTGCATGAAACTCGGCCTTGGACACTTTTTTTTCTCAACCTTTTGGATAGTATCTCTTCTTTATTTGATTTGTGAAATAAAGATTGGTTAATAAAAAGCTTTTAAGGCTAGACCAAGATAGCTTCCAATGTATCTGCATTGCGGAATCAGGCCTTCATAGTTCATATACATTTTTTTCCTTTGCCTAGTATAGGCCTTATGGACCTGCTAAGGGCCCCTCTTTTTGTTCTTTGCGTAGGGAATTTTTTTAAGAAGACATATTCCTCCATCCATGTCCATTAATTTCATCACCCTTCCTGATAAAATTGTCTTTATAATATATGGGCCTTGCCAATTAGACCTAAACATTCCTTATGGATCCTAAATTGGAACCATGATTTCTTTCGAAACTAATGCACCTTCTTGTAGATCTTTGGGCTTAACCCTCTTATTAAAAGCTAATGAAGGTCTTTCCATAGAATCATATTTATCGCATCCAAACATCAAGGCACCTCAGTTTTAAGTAGACATGACAAAAACCAACTTGATCTGAACACGCGTGAAAGTGTTGGGTTTTGAACACGATTTTCTCTACTCGAATCTGAAATAAATCGAACCTGAAAACTCCACAAATTTTTGAGTCAAACCCGACCCAAACCCGAACTCGCCCGCTCAACCCAAATATTATATCCTTAATTGTTTTTTTCATTAATTTTCCTCGTTAACAATAATAATTTTTCATTATAATGAATCGTCTAGAGAGACGTTTTATAACTATCGCATCTCTTCGCAAAATAGACGATGATACCTATTCTTTCCCAAATTCATTCTCATAAAACAACGTCATATACAACTTATAAATAGAACAATTTTACAAATGGGCATGAAATATCTACTCTTAAGAAAATCAATTCAGAATAGCACAAGTATTAAAAATATACAAGTCATATCATTATATTCCTAGTGAATTGAATACATCTTATTACATTTTAAATAATATTACTCTATAATAATCTAAAATTTTGATGTTGTAATTAATAAATAATTGTAATAACTTGTGCATCTAAATTTTTTTTTTCATTTGGCTTCCTTCTAATTGGTCTCAAACTTTATGTCAGTGTTGATCAATGGACCAATTTGTATTTATGTTAGGATCGGCCTACTAATAAAGCATACATGATTAGGTAATTGTAGGTTAATTAAAAAAATATCGAATCATTAAATAGGTTATTAATGGATTTAACCACTCCAACCCGTTATCATGTTTTAAATGCGTCGGCCCAAGAATGATGCGACCTATTATTAATATTTAATATACGAACAAACGAACTCAAACGTGACTCAGTGTCCACTAGTACATGACATATATCATATTGCAAAGTTTAAATATTTTTTATATTCTTTTAAGAAATTATAATTTGAATGCTTGTTCATTAATACATGCAATTTTAAGTAGTAAATATGCCAAGATTTTGATTTTGACAAAAAGAGAAATAACTCACTAAAAAGGTGCTCCAAACCCGTTGGATTGACCCGAAACTCGTAAAACCGAAATACACTTGCCCGTATTTTACCCGAATCCGAAATACATCCGATCCGTATTTTACGTGAGCCCAATATACTAGACTCGTATTTTACCTGCCCATCCGAACTGACATGTCTAGTTTTAAGCACCAAAGTCAAAGGAATCATTCAAGATTTGCTTAGTCAAAGTTATACATCACCTAGATTGAAGCCCGTGCACAAACTAGTTTTGTGCACCTAATTTCCTAAACCTTTAATAGGTTAATATGGGATACAATCAGCCTCTCCTCAAGTTACAAATAGATCAGAGATCATTTAGTCCCTCAAATCAACCAAGAAATTTGGGTGTGCAATCTGCCCAGTTTTCTACTCAGTTCTGGAAATGAAGATCATGTTGTGTTCAAACGTCCTCAAGTCTTTTTTGCACGTTTTATGCTTGAAAATGAACTAAAAATATTATCAAGTGGCTATAAAAAAAATTAAGGCTAAATTACACACAAGCTCAACTTTTATCCAGCTGGGCAATGAACAAGTAGGAACAAGTTGCTATATTAAACTTGTTTTGGGCTTCTCAAGGTTGCATCCACTTACAAGAAAACTCAATTAGTGACTAAGACATTTGATTAAGCTTTCTTATGTCTTAGGTCGACACCTACGACCTCAAGATTAGCAACCAAAGTGGTGTCATGTTCTGGTTACATCTAACCAATTAAAGGCTATTTGGTATGTCCGATTATTCCCTTGTTCAACTAGCTTATTTTTTAATTTTCGCTATTGTAAGCAAGTGGGAAGGGAGTATATGCCCCCCCCCCCCTTAGATTGTGTACTCACTTTTGATGCATTTTAGTGAAATTAAGGCTTGGGTCCTTTAAACTCTCAAACTCTCTTCTAGCATTTCCTTGCTTAGGTTGAGTAAGGTAGTCTTCTGACAAGAGTCTTGACTTCACTTTGGTGATGTTTATGTATTCAAAGGGAAGCTAAGGCCTTAATACTTCTCTTGGTGGTGATTCTATATCCAAGAAAGGTATTAGATTTTAGTTTCATCCCAATGTCTATCCTAGTTTAAAACTTTATAGTTACTTGCTTGTTTCCTTCGCTTGGCTTTCATTCCTTAAGTGAGCGAGTGGCGAGCCTTGGGGAAATACTTCGTTTTTGGTATTAGAACTAAGGTTTCTCCTTGGCCTTGTAACGCCCCCAAATTAAACATGTTTCACTGATTGTATTTTCCTTAATAAATTCCTCAATTAGAATTGATAAACTCAATGATTGGGGTGTTACCGTCGTCCAAAGGACAATGCTTGAAGTATGTGTATTGGAGTAACATAGTTAAGCATAACCTCAAACATATACACTCACATCAAGTGTTAACCAATGAAAGGCTTATGAACCATCGTAAAATAAATCACCATATAATCTACATCTTCATCCACAGAAGAATTCAAAATACAACTTTAAAGTATGCATATACTGCATTACTTCTAATCCATCCGGATTTCCTTGGTTCATTCATTCTCTTCAGCTGATTTGCTAGCATGAGGGCAATTTTCTGAGCATTTGCCTAAAACAAAACATGAAAAACATTTCGAACTGTGAGCTGAAACTCAGTACATGCATTCCTGAATTGTTAAATGATCTCTTAATAAATGGTTTGGGTGACCGCTTTGCAATTCAATTTAAGTTAAAACAGGGAATGAGATAAATGTAAAACTGCATTGCTAGTTATTATCTGATGGTGAACCCCTTGATACTGTTACAATCTATGGATAGGTGTACACCTGTCAAGCCGATCGGGGACCTGGCCTGAAGTCGCGCGGGTAACTGAAGGGCGAATGCCCTATATATGATAACTGACGGGGTCACTCATTAACTGATAAATCACTGTGTAAACTAATTCATTGATGTACTTACCAAAACATGATAACATGGATAAATACACTTTGATTCCTAAAGATACAGGCAATGGACGTACTCGAAGTCTTTAAAATGATATTTCACTTGATAATACGTATGCACAAAGGAAAATAATAGACTAGGCCCCAACTCTGTTTAAGAGATGTCATTATAGATAAATGTAGTTAGTAAACCATGTTCACTGACATAATTTACAACTTTAATGAAAATTGATTAATTAAAAAGACTTCTACAATCCCAATAATTCAATATAAGGCAAGTTAAACCAAAATGATCTGAAAAATAAATCAGTTAGGGTTATTGAAATTGAAATACAACAAACTGATATAGAATAGACCAATTGGAATGATTAAGCTGCTACTAAAAAAATTTCAATTGATATAAATGAAATATGGGTTTCTGATATTTCTGAAATGGATAATGGAAAGTGTAATGCTTGGGAAATGGATAATAGAATGTGTAATGATTCTAAAATGGATAATAGAATGTTCAATGCCATGAGGGGTGTTATGGGGTTCATAAAGGCTCAAATAACCTCAGTTTGATCCATTAAGTATTGATTCCTTTCTTCAGATAAAATCGTTTGATGATCTACTTTAGAAAATCCATATCTTTTAGTTCTGACCTCCAATTGAGATATAGAACCACAATACGAAAATTTCATAATGTCCACTAACAATTTCATTTAGGACATAAGGCATGATTCACATAGTAAGGTCCATAAAATGAGGGTAGAATACAAATGTGCACAATTTCAGTCCAATCTGCACAGTCATAGCAAAACGACCATAACGTTTTCCACAGAACTCGGATTAAGGTGATTCAAAGGGAATTTGAAAGATGACTCATTGATCTATCCACACACCAAAAATCACAATTTTTCAATGACCCAATCAATACCAGTTTTTCCGTAAAGTCCCATGTTCACAAATGCTCCTAGTTTCGATGTATTCTGCACAGTCTTCAGTAAATTGGTTATAACTTTGTCCACACAACTCAAAATTGAGTAATTCCAGCGCCCATTGAAATCTAACATCCTGCTCTAGATATCCACCAAAAATCACAATTTTTGGATGGGCCGATCAATACCAGTTTATTACCAAAGTCACCCCTATTTTGGGTCTGTTTATAGCATAACAGCACTTATTTGCAAGCTTTTCTTGACATAATCCCTCACTAAAATCACTGTTTACTCATCCAAAACCACACCAACATTATCATAACCATTTATGATGATAAAGATTACCAAATCAAATACAAAATAATTCAAATCCACCACTTCAAACTTAAACTAGCATGATCATGATCAATCTCAACTCCCACTTGCTTTTATGCTTAATCAACACTTAAACACTTCAAATATAGCTCTTATTCTTATCAAAATAGCATGATCAACAATAAAGACCAATGACAACAAGAATCAAAAACAAAAATCAGCATGATAGGGATTGAAGTTTACTCACTTTGAGCTTGCAAAAGAAGGTGTAAATGATGCTTGAAGGATGAGAGGATGTGGAGGGTGGCTGGGGGGAGTGTTGAGGGTGGCTGGCTGGTGACTAACTTAGTGGTTGTTGGTGGCAGCAAGGGGCAGAAAGGTGGCAGAATGGGCAGACGTGCAGCAGCAGAGAATGGAGAGAAAGAGAGAGGAAAGTATCTTGTGATTTTTGTGTGTGTTGTGTTTACTTGGTTGCAATTGAAGTAAGGAAATTGCTTGGCTGAAATTTCACCTTCAAAAGATACTTTTGCTAAAGGTAAATTAAGTCTAATGATGGTAATTAATTAAATAAAAGGAGTAGCAACTTGTTGGGCCCAAATTTGGGCTTAAATGAGCTTGGGTTAAGAAAGGAAGCCAAACCGTATGCAATAAAATTTTTTGTAGTTCAAAATTGAATTTTTGGTGATGTCATGAGAAATAATTTAATCTTTTAAATCATAATTATCGGGGCCTACTATCGATCTTTCCGAAATTTGTACGGTAAATGAAACTCGAATTACAAAGTGGGGCCCAAAATGAATTCTCCCAATTGGAATGTTTGAATGAGATAAATGTGAAAAATTAATAACATGACTTAATTAAATAAATGAACATTGTTTAGGGTCGGGCTATTACAAGCCTGGTACCACAATCCTAAACATAACCCTTGACCCAAACAAAAACATCTCACGAATAACCTAGTACTAGCTTTGTGAAGTCGTGAGTGTTGGCTTGACTTTAGAAGAAAGATTTTAAACTATTATAAAGAATTATGAAGACATGAGGTCCGATAATGAGGTAATGAGAAACCAAAATAAGTACTTAAGGTGTTAATTAGAGAGGCTATGAATTAAAGAAGGAAGAACATTAGGAGCTCATAATCATCAGCCTTCTTTGGTTCTGTCTGAGGGGGAGAAGAGGAAGTATTTTTGGTTCTTGGAGTGATTAAGAGTCCATGAGAAGATGAAGAAGAGGAAGGAGACATCAAACTAACCTTAATGGGATTAGGGTTGAGGCCTTCTTTGGTTCTGTCTGAGGGGTAGAAGAGGAAGTACTTTTGGTTCTTGGAGTGATTAAGAGTCCATGAGAAGATGAAGAAGAGGAAGGAGACATCAAACTAACCTTAATGGGATTAGGGTTGAGGTCTCAGAGTTTGAAGGAAGACTGGAGCTGGATGAGTTCTTTGAGTGGTTGCCCACCATAGAGAGAATTTTTTATTACAAAGAGATTCTGAAGGATAAGAAGATAGAGTTCATTGCTCTTAAGATTAGGAAATATGCCTCTCTTTAGTGGACCAACTTATTAGCCAAGAGATCTAGAAAAAGAAAGGAAAGATCTAAACATGGGAGGAGATGAAATCCAAGCTCAAAGATCAATTCCTAACCCCCTTCTTACCTTCAAGCAGTTACTCCCAACTGTACAACCTAATTCAAGGAACCATGAGTGTACATAAGTATACTAGGGATTTTGAGAGGCCCCTAATCAAATGTGACCTTCAAGAGACCGAGGATCAAACAATTTTAAGGTACTTAGGAGGACTTGATCCTAGATATGCATATGTAATAGAGTTACAACAATACTCTACCATTGATGAAGTGTGTGTCCTAGCTCACAAAGTTTAATAACAAAAGAAAGCTAACCCCTCAAAAGAGACTTCCCCAAACCCCCACCCAAGAGCAAACCTTTTAATAAGGGGAGCTCTTTCTAACCCCCTAAACCCAATGTTCCAACTACTTCCATATCACAAAAGAACCAAACTCCATTAAAAGCCCAACCCCTCAAAATAAGCTAAACCCTAGACCCCTTAACACTAGAAGATGTTTTAAATATCAAGGCCTTGGTTACATAGCTTCAGAGTGTTCTAATCGGAGGATTATATCCTCAGCTTAATGTAGGGCTACCAATGAGGAGGAGTGGAGGAAGAAAGGGAGGTGTGTCTCTTGGAGGATTAAGATGAGGCAGTGGAGAAGGAGGGATCTGAGTGGCTTTAAAGGAGCTAAAAGGGGCAAAGGGAGAACATCTTTCAATCAAGGTACACGGTGCAAAGCAAAGTTTGCTCCCCAATCATAGATGGTGATAGTTGTGCTAATGTGTCATCTCTATGCATGGTGGAGAAACTCAATCTCTAAGCCACAACTTGCCCTCATCCCTATAACATGTAATGACTCGATTAAGGCAAATGCTTGCAATTTAATTCAAGGTGCCTGATTTCTTTCTCCATTAGCAAACATTACTATAATAAGTTGTGGTGTACCCATGAATGCATGTCTTATCTTGTTGGGAAGGCCTGGGTTATTTGATATGAAGGTTATGCATGATGGCCATTTGAACACTTATACTTTATCCAAGGATGGAAAAAAGATTACCTTTGTCCCTTTTACTTACCTTTAAGTGAGCCACTTCTTAAGGCCTCTTATCATAAGTTTGAGTCTTTTAAAGAATGGATTCTAACTCCACAAGATGAGTCCGAGAGCTCTTCCCCAAGCCACCCTTTAGCTATTGCCCTCCTTGACCACTTCTCTCATGTCTTTCCCAAAGACATACCCCCGAGGTTATCACCTAAAAGAGTCATCCAATACCATATGAACATCATTCCTGGAGCTATTCTCCTAAACAAGCCGACCTATTCGATGAATCCTAAGGAGACGATGGAGGTGCAAAGACAAGTGTATGAGTTGATATCCAAGGGGTTGGTTAGGGAGGGCCTTAGTCCATGTGCTGCTTCGGCTCTCTTGGTGCCTAAGAAGAATGGGAGCACGAGGATATGTGAGGATAGCCAATCCATTAACAAGATCACAATCAAATATACGCATCACATACCACAAGTGAAAGACATGCTAGATAAGTTACATGGCTCTTGTGTGTTTTCTAAGGTGGATTTGAGGAGTGACTACTACCAAATTCGGATTACATAGGGGGATGAGTGGAAGACGACCTTAAGACCAAGTTGTCGTGCCATTCGGATAGTCAAATGCATCTAGTACCTTTATGAGGCTTATAAACTAAGCGTTTAGGCCTTACATTGAAAGGTTTGTGGTGGTTTACTTTAATGACATCTTGATTTATAGCAATAATGAAGATGAGCACCAAGACCATCTATCTCAAATCATGACGGTTCTAAAGAAGTAGGAGCTTTATGGAAACCTCAACAAGTGTATCTTTTTCACAAATTTCTTGAAGTATATTATGACTACCCATGGAATTAAAGTGGATGAAAGCAAGGTGGAGGCTATTCGATCTTGGCCAACTCCAAAGAGCATTCATGATGTCAGAAGTTTCTATACGCTAGCCTCTTTCTATAGGTGGTTCATACGAAACTTTAGCACTATCGTAGCCCTCATGACCGAGGTCACGAAGGCTTCATCCTTCAAAATGACACCAAACGCTTAAGAAGCCTTCACTTAAGCCCTAGTTCTAGCCCTCCTTTGTTTTGACAAGGTATTTTAGGTGAAGTGTGATGCTTCCGAAGTGAGGATTGGTGTAATGCTCACTCAAGAAGAAAGATCTCTAGCCCTCTGTATCTACACCAAAAATATACTATTTAGTTAAAAAAAATGCAAACAACAAAAGAGACAATGCAATTTTAATGGTTTGTTTTGTCCCTAAAGAAAAATAAATAAAGGACAAACCTCTACTCTTATTAATCCTCAAGATCTAACTAGGTTCTAATACTATTGATATGAGCCTTCAAACAATACTTTCTGATATTTCGTACTCTTTCTATTTCATAACAGCAATATTCTATGAATATAACTTAATGACATGTAGTGTATTTTTTAAAGACTCTTATGTATATGTGTCATTTCTACGGACAATTCTTTCAAAAAAGTTAATGAAATAGTCTTTTCAAAAAAAGTTGTTTGGGACCAAGGCCAAAGAGCTACTTCAAACAGATGTTTACCAAATATTTAACTATCTTATTAGATAAAAATAATTAAAATTCTTCCAAACAACTTTTTTTTGCCTTTAAAAACTGCTGCTGTCAACCGAATTATTTTAAGCCAATATTCCTTTTAAAATATGGTGTAGTCTTACGTAGGGGTGAGCGGGACTGGGTACCCGGTTGGTTTTTTCGGAACCGAACTGGACCCGGTATAGAATCGATCTCGAACTAGGTTGGGACCAGATCCTAAAATTTGGACCTAGTCACAAACTCAGTCGAGACCAGGTCCGATTCCAACTACCAGGTTCTTAATTAATATTTTTTTCTCATTTTTCCAAATAAAATACAGAGAGAGACGGATTGAAGGAAGTTGAGAATGAATATCTAAAGCTAAATTATATACACAATAAATAATAAAAAAGATTCACGTACTTTAAAATAAACTTAAAGAATTGAAGATAATGTTAATAAAAAACCCATGAACCAAGATTATAAGATGAATGATAAACTTAAAAATTATTTTAATTCACTTGAAATAGAAAGAGAAAGAGAGGGAATCTATCTAAATAATATAAAACAAATGCGCAGTAAGTAACAAGGCTCATGAGAAGAAGCAGCAAAACTTAGAAGAAAAAATCCATGATGTTTGAGATATATAAAAAGTAAGTCGGAGATAAATTAAAAATAAAAAATGTAATAAATAAATTAAAATAATTGAAAATTAAATCTTAATACAAAAGATACATTACTTGAGTATTAAGGATTTACTTTCTATAATTTTTCATAAAAATCCTTTAAATTTCAGAACCCATTAACCAGTTCCTAAGTACTTTTTTTTGGCTCTCCCCTATTCTTGCCGTCTTGCGGACAATTTCCTTCTAATTTTCTCTCCTCCCAGCTCCAGCCTGCGCTGCACAGCGCGGATAGGACAACGTTCATGGTGGATTGAGTCCTTACCACCACCAGCTCCCCCCCCCCCCCCCCCCTTGGGGGGCCAACAGACATGGAGAGGCCTCCGAAGAAGAACCTCTCTCCCCAGGAATGGGAAACCCTCATGGAAGATTTCCAGCGTGGAAGCTCAGAGAAGAGGGAGAAATGGACTTCATCTTTGCCCCCACTCTCTCTCCTCGACCTTTCTCTCTCTTCCCTCCTCAAGAAGGACTTTCCTCTTTCTCTCAAGCTCCATCTCCTTGTCTTTCTCGATGAATTCGCGGATACCCTTTTCAAATCTTCCCCTGAAGATTCCGATGAAGTCCTTTCGAAGTTGGTCAAAGGGGTAGAAGCTGTGATTCAGTCCCCCGTTGATAGCGTCTCCGTTAGCTACGCTCTCAAGGAGCAGATGCTTGTCTCTGTGACCTCCATTTTTATGACCCTCACTGATTTTCTTAGGGCTAGGGTTAAGGTTTCCCAGCTGGAGGCCTTGGTTGCGATCCTTTTGACCATTATCAACCGGCCGAACCATGGCATGGATCGGCAGACTAGGGCGGTGACTTGTGAATGCTTGAGGGAGTTGGAGAGAGAGTATCCCTGTTTGCTGGCTGAGGTTGTGGGTCATCTGTGGGGACTTTGCCAGAACGAGCGAACCCATGCTTGCCAAAGCTATCTGCTCTTGCTTTTGGAGGTAATTCAACACATTGTTGCTTGTAAATTGAATGTCAATTCGGTGTTTAGCACTGGTGTTCCTTTGGTTCCTTTTAATATTCCACAGTGGGCGAAGATTGGTGGGGTTGATGAGGATGGTGATGATGAAGTATATTTGAAATTGCATCTTGAAGCTGAGTTATCGGGTTCGAATTTGAAGGAGCTCAAACGGGTGATGGCATTTTTGTTGGAGTGGCCTCAGGTTTTGACTTCCTGTGGGATGATGGAGTTCATGTCTGTGGTGATGCCATTAGCAGTTGCCTTGGAATTACAGCCCTCATTGTTGAAGGTTCAGTTCTTTGGGTTGCTATATAACTATGACCCTTTGCTGTGGCATGTTGTTTTGATGCTGTACTCCCAATTTCCAGACACGTTTGGTGGGCAGGAGGGGGAGATATTTAGGCGGCTCATGTTGATCTCCAAGGAAGGACAACAACCTTTGATATTTAGACTGCTCGTCCTGCACTGGTTAATGGGTTTGGTTGAATTAGTTTCAAAGAGGGATGTTGAGAAGAGGACATTAATTGCTGGGATGGGTTCAAGTTTCTATCCAAATGTCTACGATGCCCTTGCTTTGAAATCAGTGAAGTTAGATTTGCTGGTCTTATGCTCTGCTGTGGTTGATGCAGCAGAGAGCTGTGATGGTAGTTCAAGAGTGTCTGCATTAAAGTACTTTGAGGATGGTCTTGTCTGTGTATCAGCATTTAAATGGCTACCTCCTTGGAGCACTGAAACAGCAGTGGCTTTCAGGACCATCCATAAATTCTTGATTGGTGTGTCATCCCATTCAGACAATGTTCTATCTGCAACCAAAGCTGTCATGGCTTCTGCCATTTTTCATGCTATACAGGTGCATGCTTTTTAAGGCAACTGGTTCTGTTTTCTAATTGCTGAACTGAAATATTTATCCTGTAATTGTGTTGCTGCTGTCGATGCCTCTTATTATGATTATTCATGTTATGATAACTGTATTGCTTCTCCTGTAATACTTTTCAAATCTAAACTACGATAGAAATGACCTCTTTGGAATTTAATTCTAAGGTTAAGGCTGCATGTATATGACTGTTCCTCAGATTCCACCCTAAGTGTGACCCTGGGTTGTTGGTAATATCAACATGCTTGTGCTTTGGTATTACTTAGTAATGTGGATGTTGTTTGCAGCCATTTATCTGATATGAACTTTGCGTGTCATACAATGTGGAACCAAGTTACTCTGGTTTAAGCTCAATCAAAAAAAAAATTTAATCTCTGTTATATCTTTCAGATTGAAGTTCAGGCAAAATGGCCAACCTATGGCTGAAATTTTGTTGCAGTAATCTTTTCTCATTAATGACCAAGAACCTGTAGCTCTCAGTGCAATATTACGAAACTACCAAAATATCTTCCAAAGGAAGTCCAGTCCAGATTTAGAAACATTAAACGTCTGATGATAGGTTGGATAGGTTGAAAAAATGGCGGCGGCGGCGGCGGCAGCAACAGTAGTAGTAGTAGTAGTAATAATAATAATAATAATAATAATAATAATAATAATAATAATAATA
>JACYFF010031955.1:83465944-83542490 GCA_017589665.1 Selenicereus undatus
TATATATATATATATATATATATATATCCCAAAATCGTTTGGAGTACCTAAGTATGTACCCTCACGTACCCGATTCCTTAGACATAGCGTTCGATGTTCTTTCCAATTGCCGTGCCACGTACCGAAGTGAGTGGCGTTCCATGTAACTATGAATAGGAACGAGTTGATTGCCTCATTGCATACTTTTTCGCATTAGCATATTTGTATTCATTGTTGTCTTGCATTAAGTCAGCATCTGTTATTTAGGTGGTGGTTCTTCCATACCAAAGGTGGTGACTGCTAGGAACTCCCAAGAATCAATCTGCCTAAAGTCAGTTTTACTCGCTTTCACACCCTCAACCCTTTAACTATCCACTGATGTCTGCAACAAGATGAGAGTTAGGGGCTATATCTGTGGTGATAAAGTGAATTCCATCTCACTGTGTTGTTTCCACTTTAAATGGAGCAGATTAGAAATATTCACTAATTTGTGCGTGGATATTCCACGAGTGACTACATATAATGACAGATGTCATTGGGGATTCAAAATGTGGCCAAACCGCGACGAAACGGCTGCGTTGGAAAGGTTTTTGAGTTGAGCGAACAGTGCTTTCTTGTCGTGATATGGAACGTGATTGCCGTATTAGAGCAATTTTTTCGTACCGCTACCGAAACCAAAATCACCACCGAAATCGCATTTTGAATCCTTGGTTGTGTCATGTTAATATTGACATCTGGTTTTTTGCACTGCAGACTATGTTGGTGAGCTTGCTCCTGAACTATCAGAAATTGGTTCCTGTTGTGGTTTCTTTAATTGATCGACTACTGCTCTGCAAAATGCACTGCTGCTTGGGGGAGAACCTACTTAAGATATTTGATGAGCGTCTGCTTCCTAAAGTTGTCATGAACTATACCTTGTCATCGTATTTCCTGATATTTGATAGGATTGGGAAAAAGGCTACTGTCCCACCGCAGAGGTTGCTTGAATTTCTTACTAAGTATGCAATTTTCCTTGTTGAGAAGCATGGCCCAAATACTGGATTGAAGTCCTGGTCCCAGGGGACAAATGTCCTTTCCGTTTGCCGAACAATGCTCATGCACCACCATAGTTCCAGATTATTCATGGGACTTTCTCGTCTCTTTGCATTTACATCTCTTTATTTTCCTGATGTAGAAGTTCGTGACAGCGCAAGGTAATATGGCCATTATTTTCTATTTTGTCATCTCGTCTCCTGTTTATTATTCCTTTCTAGCAGTAGCTTTACATCCAGATGCTGAGATTTCTGCTGCATAATCTATATTTCATCGACGAGTATTTTAACTTACTCCTGGTTTTTCCTTAGGGAATAAGAATACTCTGGGGAGGATGTTCTTTTTCCCTTTTGTGGGGGGCTTGGGTTTTTTTTTGGTGGGGGGGGGGAGCGGGCATGATTCAGAAGACCTGAAAACTTTTTGCTCCTCATTTAAAAGTGTAATTTTTCTTATTTCTGATTTTGGCTGTAAAGTACAGTTTATTGTGCATACAAGAAAAATAAATCTCTTTTCATGCTGATGATAGCACTGACTTTATGATTAGTAGGCTATGGATTTATCTAACAAGAATGTACTTATGTATTGTTTTCTCTCACAAGAATGTACTTATGTATTGTTTTGTAATGTGCATATAGGATTTATCTAAGAATGTTGATATGCATACCGGGGAAAAAGCTTAGGCATATACTGAATCTTGGCTATAAGTTGGTTGGAATCTCGCCAGCTCCTGATACAAGTTCGTTCTTCAATGTTCAGTCCCCCAGGATTTCTCAAGAGCTTAAGAAATCTAGAAATATTTCGTCATACATCCATCTTGAGCGGGCAATACCATTGATTGTAAAACAATCTTGGTCCTTGTCTCTACCAGCTTTGGGTTTTGAAGCGGAAAAGTATGGATATATTGAGGGCACAAAGGATAGTGAACCACAGATGAGTGGTAAAGACTCTAATTTTGACAACAATATTGAGATTATCCCGGGCATAAAAAGAATAGAACAGCCCCAAGAGCCATTGCGGGTGATGGATTCCAAAATTTCAGAGATTGTGGACATATTAAGAATGCACTTTTCCTACATTCCTCATTATCGGCACATGCCAGGGCTTAAGATCAAGATACCATGCACTTTGAGATTCCAATCTGAGCCTTTCATTCGTATATGGGGTTCCGATCCATCAGGAAAGAGTGCTGAAGAATTAAAAGCCGTTCCCACAATGTATGCAATAGTTCTCAAATTCTCATCGTCAGCTCCTTATGGCTCAATACCATCATATCACATCCCATTTCTTCATGGGGAGCCATTTTCTGGTGAGAATCTTCTGCCCCACGGTTCCATGGACATTGTTCCTGTTGGAACTCCGCCTATTGAGACCTTGGGCACAGGATCTCTGGTTACAATTGAATTAGAACCCCGAGAGCCTGTGCCCGGGATTGTGGACGCTTCTATTGATGCCAATGCAGACAATGGTCAGGTTATTAGAGGGAAGCTTCAGGGTGTTGCAGTTGGGATAGAGGATATGTTCCTTAAGGCAGTTCCCCCAACTGAGATTCCAGAGGATGAACTGCCAGAATATTACTCTCGCCTTTTCGATGCTTTGTGGGAAGCATGTGGTTCTTCATGCAACACTGGTCGGGAAATGTTTTCACTGAAAGGTGGGAAGGGCTTTGCTGCAATTTATGGGACACAGTCAGTTAAGCTGCTCGAAGTTCCTGCCAACTTTGCTATTCGTGTTGTCGAACAATACTTAGCAGACTTTGTGGTCAGTGTGATTGGGACATCTCTTGTGGAGATTGTAAAGGATGGAGGCTTCCTTAAAGAAGTCACTTGGATAGATGTGGTGTCAGATTCATCTGATGAGAGTAAGTCGATTACCGTTTCTGATGGGGCCCCACTATATCTGACATACTTTGACAATGAAGATGATAAATACAGGAGGGCCAACATTGGTAAAACAAACATGGGTTGTTTTCTTGTCTTGATATTCCTGCCACCTCGATATCATCTCCTTTTCCGTATGGAAGTTTCCGATGTTTCCACATTGGTTCGAATTAGAACTGATCACTGGCCCTGCTTAGCCTATGTTGATGAGCTTTTGGAAGCCCTTTTTTCTTTATAGAAAGGAATATTCATCTAACCGTTGCTACACCCAAATATGGGGCGGACGTTGTTTGTCTTTTTTCCATTTTTGTCACAGGGTCGTTTTCAATTTCTTTTCCCATATTGTTTTTATTTCAAGGGAAGATATTCCTTTTGCTCTAGCTGTACATATCTGTTCTTTGTAATAGCTTACGTAGATGCATTGCATTCTCATAGTTACCGGCATTGGTTTTTTGGGTCAGAGGTGAAGTTTCGATATTTTGATAACAGTTCTTAAGAATGTGAAAATCACTTCGTAAATCTGACTGGTGGGAGTCTATCAAGCATTCCTAAGCCAATGTTTAGTCTTTTAACCTTTGAACTATGTGGTCTGTTGTGTTAAAATATTGCGTGTCCTCGGATCCCTCTCCCTTTGGCACTTCCGTTCTGATTTTTAAGTAATCAGGAATCTTATTGCTGCAGTGTTAGTGTTATTCATGCTATATTCGAAATCAAACAGAACCGTCGATGGACCGCTTTTTTGTAATCAAGATATGGAATGGACTCATTTGCATGCTTGAATACTGGGCTTATGTGCTATGTTGTTTTTTTTTTTTTTGGAAATCACGTGCTTGGCGTGTTAAAACCATCAAGTTTTTGTTTGATTAAGCATTTCATTTCTCGCTGGTTTGTATAAACCTATGTTGGTATCATATCTTTCACCTATGAAATTAGCCAGATGCATGAGAATGCGAGAACCTGCCTGATCTGGGGTTGCGTTTGGTCGTCGGAGGTAACTTCACCCTCTGGAGAGCGAAGCTCCAGGAGCCAACCATCAGGGAGGCGGCAGCGTTGCTTAGCTAGAGAGAGGAAGGGGGCAAAGCAGAGGGGGCATTGAAGGGGTAGAGAGAGATTAACCCGTCCACCATTTTCATCTTGCTGGAAGTCGACCCTTTCTAAGCTTTTGTTGAGCATGGCAGAGCAACAGGTCAGATTTTGCCAGTGATGTCTTGTCAGATTTCGAGAACTCAACTGGACACAAGCATCAGTTGGTTCCAGTAGAAGGGCCGAAATTTGCTTTCCATTAACCCAGCTTCTATGAAGTCAATCCTTTTTTAGGGGCTTCGGGTCTGCAGCTTCGTATCGAATAATCAAAATTTCATTTAAGGTTTTCAACTTCCTTTATTGATCTAAGTGATAATGGCAAGAGAGATGGTGGGGGGTGAATAAGCAGTAGAAAAGAGTTCTGTGTCTTCATTGATAATTTCCCTCTCAACCTAGAGTTGTTTGGCCATAGAGGCATTTTCGAACAAGCTGGAGCAATTAGAGATTGATATATTCCATTGAAGAGGGGTAGAAAGAACAATAGGAGGTTTGGTTTTGTGCCCTTTTGGAGTTTAAAGAAGCTTTAAAGAATATTAGGATGTATAACAACATCATTAGAGGGAATAGGATTAAGGTTTCTTGGCAAGATTTGAGAAGCGAAGGGGTAAGCTTATAAACCATAGGATAAGGATTTTCAACACCCACATCATCTGATAAGCAAACCAACAAATCAGTGCAAGAGGATAATGAGAACAATAACACATCTAAGATCATGAGAATGAGCGCAGAAGAGCAACAATGGGCTGCAAAGAGAGTTGAATGAAGACATCATTGAATGACTTAAGAGAAGTCTTGTGTGCACTTGTGATGAACCTACGGATCTGGGAGAGGTTGTTCATGCCATCAATACGAACTTAGACAGTGTTCAAGGATGAGTAAATTTAAATTTGTTACATTCTAGACAACCCAAGAATTGGAGGATATGTTGCAAAGTCAGGGAGCACTTAGCCAGAGGTTCATTGAGGTTAAAAAGTGGAGCAGTCATGAGTGTTGTGATACCAGAGGGGTATCGATTGAAATTTTTGGATACCTTCAGATGGTTGGCAAAAGGTAAATTTTAGGAAAATAGCTGAATTGTGGAGTAGAGTGGTTTACATGGAGAATAATAACTTGCGGCAAACTGATTCATTTGAGTCCATGAAGGTGCCAATTGAGGCTGATATATTCAACACGGTTGAAGGAGAGTTGATTCTGACCTTAGGTGACTTAGGATTCAGGGTTAGAGTTAAGGACCTGGACCCGGTGACTCTAGCCATTTATGAGACTGATTCTGCTCCAAGTTCATCCCGTGGGAACCATGGATTCAAATGAGGGAGGTTCTGGGCAAGAAGAGATTTAGGTAGTACAAGAGACACCTATGCTTGAGCTGGAACAAGGTGATTGCAATCCAAAAAATCTTCTTGACGATAGCACTAACTCTAGTAGCAGAACTAAAACATGTTGTAGTTATAATGCATGCTCAGAGGAAATCTTGAAGGCTAGGAACCATTTAAAAACAACGCAACCTTTTGGGAGATAAATTCGTTGATTTGAGCCAAGATGTGGAAGCTTTAGGATTGTCATTTCAACCTTCGAGTTCTGAGATTGGTGGAATAGTCCAGTGGAGTTTGAGGAAGGGATCCAGCATGTGACTTCTGTAGAGCTTGCACAGCCACCATGTTTTGAAGTACCAATCCATGTGTAGGAGTCACCCCGAAGGAGCAAGGAGAAAAGGAAGCAAATCAAGAAAAAGGCTGAAACATCTTCGAGATGGACACCCTGTTGCACCAATACTCTTAGTAGGACAAACTTAAGATAAACCTCTAAAATTAATGAGAGTATGAGAAAACTAGCCAAAGAGTTTTTGAATTAGACAGGTGCTGGGAGTAGCAATGGTTGGGAATGAGAATACAGCAATGCCAGGGATTATTAGAAGCATGAAGAACAGGAGGCTCCTACTTGGCATAAGACTTGAGTGTTTCTGCAATCCTTGTGTGCTGACGTAGTCATGAAGAAGAACAGGAGGCTCCTTAGCATAAGACGTAGGAGGACATAAGTGTTCCTGCTATGCTTGTGCGCTGACATAGTTTATGTTACTAACACTGAGGTGTTGTGATGCTGCTTTCCATGTTTGCTTGGACTCAGGATGTTAATGTTTTTGCTTGGTTGTTGCTGATAAATTTGTGATACTGTTGATGGAGTTCTATTATCCAGAGTAGCTCTCTAAGCACAGATGGAATGATACACCATGTACTATCACAAATCGGGGCGAGGCAAGAGATAGCAGGTAACTAATGTGAAAGCTTAATTTCTTCAAAAGCTCGAAACAGTAGAGTAGCTTGGGAATGGTGCCTCTAGATGCTAGTCATATTTTTGTTTCTTTTCATGGTATGTACGTTTTAATTTTGTGTCGGTTAATTTCTTCCATGTATTTGTAGTTGGTTTTCAGGTTGTTGGGTGTTTTTTTGTTGCACTTTCAACGTAGCCAGTGACTCACTCATCTTTCTCAAACTTTTCCCTCCAATATGAAGCCCTACTAAATTTAAGTATCCTCCTCATACTTTATCCTTCAATAAATACTACATTTTAAGTTTTCTCCACAAACTTTATCCTCCATTATATAACACAAAGCGAAGCTTTAATATCCAACCACCCTCCCAGAGACCTCAACCTCCCCATTTTATAATAATTTGTTATTCTGTCAAACTCATCCAGGAGCTTCGGCAAGGTTTTCAACAACACTAATTGGAGAATCTGCAAGAAGATGGATATAATCCTTCGTGTATTAGCTAACTCGACGTTGTTTCCCGCGTTTACAACTTTTTCTCTCTCCGTCTAGGGCGATAAACCCTAGTTGTCCGCGAGAGGTTTTTATCCTCGACTCTGCCGTAGGGTGGGGCATCAAATAATTTTAATATTGGGGCAATGAAATGTTACAGGTTATTCTCACCATGTGCCTGGCACATGAGGTTGTTATAACCAACCTGAGCGGAAAAGGCGGCAAGGTTGGTTAGTTTGTTGGAAGGGAGTTGGGTTGTTAAATAGAGAGAGAATATGGTTGTAAGAACACACATCAGTAATATTACTCTCTATTCATCCCTTCCTCTATCTTCTTCTCTCTGTGTGATTCATCTTTCTGATAGCTCAACAAAGATCCTTGTCTCTCTCCTCGAAATTCCCTTTCTCCATCAAATTCTGGGTAATCTCCTGGTTGAGAGGTAACATGAAATCAGCATTCAAAAGTGTTTGGAAACCTTCAAAAGGAGTGGTTATCAAAGAAATTGAGAAGAACTTGTTTGCCTTTCAATTCTTCTCCCGATATGATAAGGAGTTTGTTATGAATGAAGGGTTGTGGGCCTTTGATGGGTGTATCTTGCTCTTGAAACAAATGACGGGGTGGGAACAACCATTGGAAGTGCAGTTTACTACGACAAGGTTGTGGGTGAAGGCTAATGACGTCCCGTGAATCTGACAAACTACGTCTTTTTCTCAGTTGCTAGGATCGAAGATTGGTGCCTAGTTGCAGGCTGCGAAGACGACTTTCTCTGTGGAGGACAAATCCCTTAACTTCATAGTCGATATAGATATTACTAAACTGCTGAGAAGAGGCGTTCGCATTATGGCAGATGGCAACCCTATTTGGATACGGCTTAAATATGTTAGACTACCCGATTTCTGCTATGCGTGTGGAAAACTGGGACGTGTTTATAAAAACTGTGAATTGTTTAATCCTGCAGTCCCTGAGGTTGAATTACAATATGGAGGGTGGATAAGAGCATCACCCTTGAAATCTAGAAGACGTAATGCGAAGGAGGAATTGCAAGAGGAATGTAAACTCTTTCTTGCATTCAGGAATGGTAAAGGAGAGACTAAAACGAAGCTGGAATTTGGAATAGAGATGACAGGGGATGACAATGTTAACAAAAAAAAAAGGGCTTTACAAGAGGGTATATCCAAAATGTTAGTCGTTGAACAGGAAATTATTGTCCCTCGGAATGATTCGCTCAAACGTAAGGTGTCTATGGGTAGGCCTTGAGAGGTGGAGAAGAATAGAATAGTCGACGACATATCCCAAGTTGAGTCGAATAATTCTATACAGACGGAGGTTACGGTGCAACCCCGCCGAGAGCTATGAGTATTCTTTGTCTCAACTGCAGGGCCTTCATGAGCTTGGTGCAGTTGATAATCTCCGTAGCCTTTTACGGAGGAAATCACCAAACTTGGTCTTTCTTTCATCTGATTGTATTGGTAGATAAGGGGGTTGGCTAGGACGGAGATGCAACATATTGTGGCTGGGATGCGTGATTACTCAACAGTCTAAGCTGACTGTATTGGTAGATAAGGGGGTTGGCTCTCCTGTGGAAGAAGGCTACCAAAGTGACTCTCATCTCCTATTCTTTTCACCATATTGACGTTAATATAGAAGATCTTGGGGATGAGGGAATTTGGCGTTTTACTGGTATTTATGGTTGGCCTGAGTCGAATAAAAAAACTGTGTACCTGTGATTTAATTCGGGACCTTCACTCTCATTTGGCACTGCCTTGGCTGGTGGGAGGTGATGTAAATGAAATTTTTTGCAATTTTGAGAAGAAGAGGGGAGTGGTGAAGAGTCAAGCTTTGCTAGATGTGTTTTGTGCTACCTTTGAGGAATGTGGTTTATTTGATTTGGGCTTTTTAGGCTATGAATATACTTGGGAGAACCGAAGAGGGGATGCAGAATTTGTGGAGGAGAGATTGGACCAGTTTTGTGGCTCTATTGATTGGTCTATCCTCTTTTCACATGCTGAAGTTATCCACCTGGATGAGCACATCTTAGACCATCTCTCTATACTATTAAAATTCAGAAAAGACAAGGGAAGGATAGCATGACAGAAAAAGCAATACAAGTTTGAGAACAGATGTATACATGATGAGGGGTGTAGACAAACAGTCAAAGAGGCTTGGGAAAGTTTTAACAGTCGGGACCTTTGGGCCAACCTTGAAGGGAAATTATCCTCTTGTTTAAGAGCTCTTTTGAAGTGGAATGAGGATGTATTTAGTAATGTCACTACTAATATTAAAGCCCTGGAAAGGCAAGTCAGGGAGGAGAAAAATATCCAGAAGAGAAGGGACCTGTTAAATGAGATCAATATTTGGTGCAGGAAGAAAGAAATTATGTGGGCACAGCGAGCCAAGGCAAATTTTCTAAAGCATGGAAATTCTAATTCACGGTGGTTCTATGTTATTCCTAATATGAGTCGTGCCACCAATTTAATCTCAAACTTGAGGAGAGAAGACAGGTCCGTAGCTGAGAATGATGATGATATTCAAGCAGAAATTTTGGACCTTTTTTCCAGCCTTTTCTCTTCTACTGTGAGCTTGGATATGGATGAAGTTGTTTCCCTTGTGAACTCTAAGGTCACAGAAGGCATGAACTTGGTGCTTTGTGCGCCTTACAATGAGCAAGAGATTTTTGAAGCCCTTGAAGTTATGCATCCCTGCAAAGCTTCCAGCCCGAATGGTTTTAATCCCTTTTTTGTTTCAACAATTTGGGATTTCATAGGCGCAGATGTCTTGAAGGTTGTACTGTTTGTGTTGAATGCTGGTGGGATCCCCCCCCCCCCAATCATACCAATGTAGTCCTCATCCCGAAGATTTCCAATCCCTCTAGCTTAGAAAAGTTCAGACCGATAAGTCTATGCAATGTGGTTTATAAGTTGATTACAAAGGTTGATTGCTACTCGTTTGAAGACTATTCTTCCCCCTATTGTTTCAAAGACTCAGAGTGCATTCACTCCAGGTAGACTTATTACTGACAATATTTTGGTTTCTTATGAAATTTTCCATTCCATATTCAACCAAAATATTTGTAATGGGTCTATGGCTATAAAGCTAGATATGATTAAGGCCTATGATCGGGTGGAGTGAGATTTTCTTCATAAGGTCATGCTTAAGTTGGGGTTTAGAGCCTCATGGATTGACATGGTTATGAGACGCGTCGAGTCTGCTTCCTTTTCTTTTGTTGTTAATGGCAACTGTAGGGGCATGGTCTGGCCTTCTCATGGATTACGTCAAGGTGATCCGCTCTCCCCTTATTTGTTTTTGTTTGTCACTGAGGGCTTAATTGGGTTGCTTAAGGAAGCAGAGAGAGGGGGCAAGATTCAGGGTCATCAGGTCTGTGCTAATGCGCCTCTGGTGCCTGATTTATTATTTGTCGATGACTCCATATTTTTCTACAAAGCTACCCTCGATCAAACTTATATTATTCAAGACATTTTGGGGAAATATGAAAGGGCTTTCAGACACAAGGTCAATTTGGATAAATCTAGTGTGGTGTTTGCTAAGGGTATCCCCCCCCCCCAAAACGAAGAGAAGAAATCCGGCTTTTTCTTGACATTAGAGAGATTATGTTGCATAATAAGTACCTGGGCCTGCCAAGATATGTAGGTCGGTCAAAAAGAAAACCTTCCTTCCCCTTAAAGATAGAATTGGCAAAAGACTCTCGGGTTGCATGGATAGATTGGTCTCTTGGGCAAGTCAGGAGGTACTAATAAAGGTGGTAGCTCAAGCAATTCCTACCTACGCTATGAGTGTTTTTAAGTTGCCTAAGGAATTATGTCATTCCATTCAATCTATTATTAATCGGCTTTGGTGG
Organism: Selenicereus undatus; assembly: GCA_017589665.1. Lineage (NCBI taxonomy): Eukaryota > Viridiplantae > Streptophyta > Magnoliopsida > Caryophyllales > Cactaceae > Selenicereus > Selenicereus undatus. The sequence continues at coordinate 83,476,530 of JACYFF010031955.1, forward strand.
AGCAATGACCCTAAGGGGAAAAACATCCACTGGATTAGTAGCTCGCAGTTGTGTGATAGGAAAGAGGACAAGGGACTTGGATTTCGGGATTTGGAAGCATTTAACGACGCTATGCTGGCTAAACAGGTGTGGCATTCGTTTCAGGAAGATGGATCCTTGGTTTTCTAGGTACTCAAAGCCCGTTACTTCCCTTGATCCGATATTCTATCCTCTAGCTTGAGACTCAAGCCCAGTTATACTTGGTGCAGCTTGTTGGGGGACTAGGGAAATTCATGAAGGGGTCCTGTCAGCTAGTTGGTAATGGGGAGAAAATTGGGATATGGCATTCCAAGTGGTTGCCACAACCCTATTCTTTCTCTATAATTAGCCCCCTTCGAGTGACCTTCAGGACATTCAGGTTTTAGCATTGATTGATAAAGACAATAGCTCTTGGCAAGAGGACTTGATCAAGGAATGGTTTTTGCCTTGTGACTGGGATCTCATACTTCAACTTCCGCTTTGCACCTCTTGGCCTGAAGATAAATTAATTTGGCACTTCACCTCTAACAGTTACTTCTCTTTGAAGTCAGCTTACCATGTCGCTTGAAGTCGTCGGACAAGCCTTCAGCTAGCTCTTCTGATTATAAGGAGGGTTGAAAGATTATTTGGAAGCTTGATGTCTCCCCCTCGAATCAAATTGTTCAGGTGAAAAGTTGTTGTTAATGTGCTGGTTACGAGGATCAACTTGTCTCGTAGAATCCCGTCTGTTGGCATGCACTGTGAGATATGTGGACTATCGAGGAATCGGACATTCACTCTTTTTTTTGTGCCCATTTGCAGCTGAGGTTTTACTGGGCAGTGGATTCGAGGAAATATTGTGGGATGGGAACGTTATCTCTCCCATGGATGCTCTTTTGAAAGCTTCACAGGAGCTGACGTTGGACCAACTTGGAGAGTATGTTGCCGTTATGTGTGAGTGTTGGAACTCGTGGAATAGGTTCATCTTTGGGAAGAAAGATGGAGACTGGACTCTGTTGGCTTCCCGTGCAGTTTCGTTCATACACAGCTTCAGGCAGATGAGAGAGAATGATGCTCCTGTCCCTAGAACAACAGTCACGACCTGCTGGGTGCCGCCATCTTCAGGACTGTTCAGGCTTAACTTTGATGCCGGGAAGTCAGAATGGAAGAGTGTTAGATTTGAGAGTACACAACACAAGAGGGGGGTGAATTAGGTTGTGACAGATTTTCGGAATTTTCACCGAACAGGCTCAGGAACTATTTGGAGAGGGTGTTTGGAACTGTATACGAAGCACTGTGCAGCAAATAATCACTAAAAATAGATAGAATCGACACAGTGTTTTTCCGTGGAAAACCTCTAGCCCATCTGAGGTAAAAAACCACGACCTACCTTGTAGGATTTTCGCGCAATTTCACTATACGAGCTGAAAATCGTTACAAAGTAACCTTGCTGTTACACTTGCAACACACCGTGACTTGTCTTCCCAAGACTTTGTCACCCCACGTCTGAGTCACCCTTGACTCAAACACACTCAATCACTCTCAAAATGAATGAAGAAAAGAAACCCTCACTTGAATTGCTTCTGAGTAAGCTAATGTGAGATACAATATTCTCTATTGTGCCAATTTTGGAAAGCTTGATCTTTTTGCTCACTAGGCTCGGTTTTCTCAAAAAATAGCCACACTTAATTCTGAAAATTTTCTCTTCAAAAACCGGTGTGTAGCTCCTTGTCCACGTTTTGAATAAATAGATAAAATGAATGATTTTAGTGGAGAAAATGGAGGAGAATCTTTAGGCATATTCTCAGCAACTAACGGCCAGTAGGGCATGACTTTTAGGTCAGCCACAATTTTCTCAGTCAGCTTGCTGCTCCTTTTAACCATTTACTAAAAATAGAGGTTGGTTATTTCAATTTGAAAAACAAGTAAAGAAAATCTAGGTTAGTCAATACCCAAGCTAAAAATAGCTTAGCTGACTAACGGCTAGCTGAAAATCAGTTTTAACAAAACCCCTGAAAAATACTGATTCAAAATTTCAAAAACAAAAATTTGGAAAAATGTTTTTACCAGCGCAACACCAAACAATCTGGACACCCTGTTTGCAGACCTGCTCTAAGATAGTGTTGGGGTCTTTAAAACCTTGACAAAGTGAGTGTTAAATCAAAGATTTCCTAGTTGGCACATTAACAAGAATCTAAGAATAAAAAATCAATACTACCCAAAAGATTCTTGTTGACTCAATTGCAAAGATGTTCCGCTGCTCCAATCACTTGCATCACCCTGTTTGGACACCTTTTCTTGTGCTTTGACTTTTTATTTCATTTCCTGCTCTAGGGACCTGATCACCAACCTGTTTGGAGACCTGTTTTGTGCAACACTCAAGTATGTGCATTACGATGTCATTTATGTTTGTTATCATCAAAACTCCTTACATATTATAAGGAAGGGTTCAACGAAGAGGGTGGGGCTTTGTGGTGCGGGACAATATGGGCGAAGTGGTGTTGGCTGGAGTCACACAAGATGACGGGTTTCCTAGCCCAGAAGTCAAGGAATCTAGGGTCTGTTTGTTTGCATTGGAGACTGCTTTTGCTCATGGTTTAAAAGATTAGTGGTGGAAGGTGATTCCCTTGCCTTGATTAGTAAGCTCAAGAAAGGACACAAGCCTAATAATTTAAGTCGGTTTTTTTTTATTTAAGACATTATTAGTTTCTGTTCGGTTTTTGATTTCGTATCTTGGAACTTTCTTAAAAGGGGTTGTAGTTTGGTTGCTCACGCAATCGTTCACCTCCATCCTATTGACTTTGGTGAAAGGATATTGAGGGATGAGATGCTGGATATTGTCCACGATCTGGCCGCTAATGATATGTGTACTTACCTGGACAATCAATTAATATAATCACTCTCTTTGGGGATCCCAACAAAAAAAAAAAAAAACTCTATGTAGTTTCCCATCATTCCTTGGGATGTGAAAAGACCCCACACACATTTGTTTTATTTAGCCAAGTACTTAAGCATGTGTAATGGTGAGCCAAGTTTTGATTCACTAATGGAGGTTTATTGTCTCCATATCAGCTTCTGAGTCAACTTTTTATCTCATGATCTTTCTCCTCTCCAACGTAAAGCTTAAAATTTTGGCTGACTACATAAAATATACTTCTTCTTCTTTTTTTGGCTAAGTAGCATTGTTTAAGTCAATAAAAGTATTTTTTCTATCTTTGAAAAATAATTTACGGTTATCTAATTTAATAAAATAATTTTTTTTTCTTTAAAAAAAAATTCAAGCCAAAAAAAAAACTCATCAAATTTTATTAAAAACCTTCTACTCAAAAGAGTCCAAAAGGAAAATATGGGCCAAATAAAAAAAATCAATAGGAAAAAATAAAATTGTCCATCCCAAAATATTTTCCACTCAAAAAAAGAAACATAAAATTGAAAGTAAAAAAAAGGAAAAAGCATAAAATGGGTGGATGAGCAGCTGTTCGGGGCGAGAGCTGGTCGTAGCTAGGCCACAAGAGGCTTAAATGCTCACTAAGGTTCTTTTCTAGCTTGCAAGCCGTCCATTGCACATAATGAGAAGTTCTCGTGTTGCTCTCCTTTTTGTTACTTTTTGTTTTTTTAAATCAAAAATCAAATGACTGCATCATTGCATCATCTACTTCCTCTATTTGGCGTTCCTTCATGACAAGAATATTGCACTTCATGAATCTTGACGCTGTGAATAACTACAGTACCATGCAAGGGAAAGTTTGACAAAGTACTCTTTCCCACCGAGTTGAGCTCCTCCTTACGAAAATACCACTTTAACTATCACAATAGCTTTGCTATCTTTTTAGGTGAGATGTTGTCTGCCTTTAGCAACCTACCAGTTGCCCCCTTCCCTAACGTAATGTGTTCATTGGAAACAATTCTAAGTTGAGTGTGCTCGGTAAAATTGATTGTTTTAGTAATAATTTGCTATTTGACTAGTTGTTAGTAGTTTTACTAATGATTAACTGTGACCTATTAGTGTTTAATGGTTTGTTGCTCAATTAGCGATTTAAAATAAGTGTATTTGGTAAATGTAGCTGTTGAGACAACAGATTTAGTGAAGTGACTAAAAATGACACAATAAATGAAAGTTTTTGGTAAACAAAGAGAAAAATTTTGTGATTTGCAATACAACCACTGGGTGGAGGTTGTTAAAAGCTACTTTAAGTAGCTTTCGCAAAACACTATATAAACCTCTAATCACTACCTCATCTACTACTTTACCAAACACTTATAAGTAGTGGCCTATAATATTTTGACCATTACAAACCACTAATCTTTACTTTAATGTCTATAGCTGAATACAACCACATTTGGCCTGTAAGATTTAATTGAGGTTTGGGCTATATCATTTTCAATTCAGGCCGCTTTCAATTAGGTAGAAATTTAGTCAAATAAGATCTTTTTGCAAATAAAAAACAACCTTAAAGGACAAGTTCATCTAAGGCTTAGCCAAGATTTAGACCAAAATTATTTATGATTTTTAGACCAAAACGTTTACATGCCATCATAATGCTTTTTTTAAAAAAAAAAATGAAAGGCAAAATATTTAATATTGTACTATTTGAATCAACATTTTTACTAGCAATAATGAAAAAGCTCACTACTTAAGCTATTTTTCTCCTATCTTTAAATAAATGCTATTTTTCTCCAAAATTTGAAAACTTGATAAACAAATTTGTATTGGTCTTTGAGTCCATTATTAAAATAAATTGCCCGAAAATTATCCGGTCTTTCTAGCTAGTCTATCTCTTTTTTTTCCTTTCCCACTTTTACTCAAGAATTTGGAACATCACATAATCTAAATTTTCTAATGTTTCGTAAGCAACTTTATATGTTTTATACAATTATAGCCCAAATGATTTTTTTAAATGGTTGCGAAAAGATATATAAGACCAAAGAATTTCAAGGAAGTGCTCTCTTAAAAAGTCACAAATGACAACAAATTTGGAAAAGAAGATAAGCATAAAAGTGCAATGAGAAAAATATAAGCGTCGAACATGTGCATTTTATTATGTACATCCGAAAATTTGTACTCTCGGACTGATGTCAGTGCCACATCACCAGCACATGCCACGTTTATTTGATTGTTTGCCTTTGTTTTTAATTTTTAATTGAATGTTCACGCCGTCGGTTTCAATATGAGGAAGTTACTTCCCTCTCTCCCTCTCTCTTTTTTATCGTGCGATGAACTTCATGTGTCTATGGATGAGTCTATGTCCAAAGCAAGTGAAGATTCCATTTATTCATTATTATTAAAATATTACTATATCATCATCACTTGCTATTCATGATTTCGATCCTCCATTATCACAACATTGTTATAAATTTGGATATTGCTATCACTTTGTATATTTATATCAATTGATTATTCAAATAAGATTTGTTCATTTGTAAAAGCCATCATCAATCTTTGAGTATGATTGTTCAAAATTTGTTCAGTGAGTCTCATCAGCTTGTTCATTGTGCACTTAATAATGTTCATTAACAGTAGGAGATTTGTTCATTATATGGGGTGAGATTGTTCACTAAGATTGACTAATTTGTTCATCTATTGTTTTAATAACATTCATTGAGAGTGCATTATTTCTCATTAAGTTTGTAGAGAATGATAATTGAGTGAATCCAATTGAATGCATTTCAATACCTATAATTTTTTATGTGATTATTACAAATGGTATACTTCAGGAAATTTAAGTTGAAAATAACTGAAGAAAGTTTAACTTGAGCACCCCCTAAATCATGAGCAACACCTGCAAGGCTACAAGTCATCGAACAGACTCGAATAAGAGGAATCTGATATAAAATTCGCATTTTTGTTGAAGAAATATTAAAATGTCTATTGGATAATGTATAGTTGCTTTAACGAAAAACATTACCTAATTGATTTGTGAAGACATATCATATATTTTTCTCCTTTTAGATTTAAGTCAAGAGCTTATGTTAATTTGGCAACAAGCTCTAATGAACAAATTCAACATTGATAGTGAACAAAAATAAGCATTATAATGAATAAGATATAATTTATTTATATAAGGGTTGCTCATTTTTAAAAGAGATCGTTGTTCATTGGAAATGCTTGGCAATTGAAATTGTTCAACATGCCCCATCAATTAATTCATCCGGTTTCTTGTTCACTAAACGTAAATATTTCTTAACCCATTTTGTATGTTGAGAATATAAATGTTCATTGAGGCAGCCTATTTTTGTACTAGAAAAAAAGATGAACAGATGGTGAATTTAATTAGGAGAGGTAGGAGTGCTCATGGTTCAGGTATCCAAACTAAAAGAGATTTCGGTTTTGGGTACCCAAAATTTCGAGTCAGCAAAATGGTAAACCTGTCTGAACCAAAACATTCGGGTAACCGAAATTCGAGTACCCGAAAATTTCGGCTCGAGTTTTCGGTTATCCAACAACCCAATTTTTCTAAAATCGTTTTTCCTACTTTGCCTAATAATTTTGTTATATCCATAATATAATTATTACTATTTGTGCTATAAAACGTTGTTGTATTGCCAAGTTGCACTTGAAATTGTTACCCAATACAATAATATCACTCGATATCTTGCTACCATTCACATTTCAATTAGTGCACACTTTCATAAGGCGTAAGCTTGTTAACATCATATTCATAACCAACCCATTCAAACAAAACAATGCCACAAAGTCAAAGTACTTGTCTTATTCGGGTTTAGAGATATTTGACTTACAATGCCTTTTTAAGGAACGGATAATATAAAAAAAGTTTCAAAAAAGTTTTGGGTTTTTGGGTACTCGAATCCTCAAAAATGTCTGAACCAATAACCCGAAAAAATATTAGTTCGGGTAGCTGAACCAAAATTTTCAAATATTTCGGTTCAGGTACCCAAGATTTCGAATCGGGTAGCGGGTTTTCAATTCGGGTCATTGGTTATGGATATTTTTAACACCCCCAAGGAGAGGGAAGTAGAAAGGAAGGAAGAGAGAGGGCAGAGAAGTAAGGTGGGAGGCTGATTGTAGCTGATGTGATAATGCCAAGTTGTGGGGAGATATAATTGTGCTTTTGTAAACAAAAAAAATTATAGGCTAATTTGGATATACATTGTTGATGTGGCAAATGAGAGTATATACTCTCATGTGTGCAATATATGTTAGCATTTTATGGTGTAAACTTGTGAGTTTGTACTCACAGGGTGAATCAACAAGATAACGTGGAAATCTTCATCTTTTTAAAAATAAAAAACAAATTCTGCTTCTTTATAAAAAAAAATTTAAAAAGGAAAAAAATGAAGAAATCCAAGCAGTAGTTATTCTTTTTAATTTGCAATTGTGCATTTAGAAAGCCAATTAACTTTCGTTTTTTTTAGATAAATGTGATGTCTTGGAGGAATACTGTTGATAGCTTCATGTGTTGAAGCAATTCATGTCTCAATTTATCATAATTAATCAATTATTGCATATTATCATTTGCACTTTTTATTCATTATCCTCATTTTGTTATCATCAATAGTTAACACTGATCATATTTATATTGTATTGTATCAAATTTAATTTTCATTATATTTAAGATTAGTAGAGAATCAACCTCAACATAATTATGAAATTGAATATCATTATCACTTTTTATTTTTAAATTTATATTCATTATTTAAATTTACATTTTAAAAATTTATCATTGTTTATTGTGCATGTAAATCTAAATTGTTCACCAACTCTTGTCAATTTGTTTATTAGATGTCTTAATAGAGTTCACTCATAGTTTTATATTTGTTCATAATCTATTATGAGGTTGTTTTCAATTTGTGGTGTCTAGTTTATTCAGGTATTGCTCCCATATTGTTCACTCTTGAATATATGAATTTGAATTACTCATCAAGCCTAGTCAACTTGTTTATTGTACATCTTAATAAAGTTCACCACAGTATTTCAACCAACTTCTACCAATCTCAACCAACTTCACACATTTCTCAACCCACATTTTCCAACGAAAAGAATAAACCCATATTATGACAAACTTTCTTTGGACACATTTCTAAAAGGTCCAGTAGAATCAAAGATATATTTTCAATATATCATCTCTTTTTACCTCGCTCAAAGTTCAAAAACCAGCAAGCTAGTATTAGGATAGAACGGTACCGCCACAGAGTCGGTTGGACGTTGCATCTGCCAGAACCAGCTGGCGCCACAAGAAACAGGTCATCGATCGGCAACTTGCCTGCGAACACTACTCCAGTACTACATTCGGGTTGGACTTCTTGTCGACTGGTGATTTCGTGACCTTGGCAGGTGTAAGTGTTGCCTCCAAAGGTCTCTGGTGTCTACTACAGGGTGGTGTTCAGCAGCCCAATCTCCAGCCAGTGGAGGTAAGCTCTTTTCTCCTACCTTGTCTTGGATGAGATCCATAACCAGAACCCCTCACCTTTTCCGGTAGTTGGTCGAGACCCACACCCAGCCCAGGCCCTTCGGTGCTTGTCGCTGCCAGCCTGCCACTTAAGGGCTGACTAGTGTGGCAGGCCTCTTGCCAATGAGGAATCTGGTCCCTAGTACAGACTTTGCTCCTTGGTTACATAGAGCTAGTGATTTACCTTAGGGCTTTTCGACCCCACCTTTTTTCACTGCAACCATAGCGCTCGGTGGTTTGAGGGGCCCCTGTGACACAGACTAAATATTCCTATCTAGATATTTTACTATTTTCCAGTTTTTGCTTCTATTATTACAACCGAAAGAGTGAAATGAGCTGGCAAAGTTGGTTAGGTTTGGCGGGGAAACTAACAAACCAAGGCCATTATATGAGCTGAGTAGCTGAACATGGAATAACAACAAGATTTTTCCCAAATTCTCTCTCCTCTCTATAATCCCCCTTTTCAATCATCTCTCTAATTAGTAAGGCATAGCAGTTTATCGAGGTCCCTCTTCTAAAATCATAGGTTATCTCCTTGAAAGTTATCAGTGGTATTAGAGCACTTTGTTTCTAGATTTTCATCCTAGCTCAAACCCGCTATTAAGCCGCTATGGAAGAAGCAGTGAAAGCTCTTATGGAAGAGCAGAAAAAATGGCTCCAATAACAAATTTTAAAGCAAAATCAGAGGATTGAAACCCAGCAACAGCAGATGATGACACAAATGATGAATCAATTTTGGAATCAAGAATAACAAATCCACAACAATGGGGGCTTGGGTTCAGACATTGGGCTCCGAACTAACCTTGATTTTAACCCCAAAGTGGAATTTCCCACTTTTGAAGGTACAGATCCAAAGGGATGGATTAAGAAATGTACTCGATATTTTTCTCTTTGTCGGATTCATGATGAGTAGAAAGTGGATTTAGCAGCTCTCCATCTTAAGGGGCTACTTGAGGTCTAGTTTAGTAGCTATGTGCTAGGAAGGAGGAACATTCTATGGGAGGAATTCATAGTGGATGTATGTTCAAGGTTCAGAGATGATTTGAGGAGTAAAGTCACAGAGGATTTCAATCGCTTGCAACAATCAGGAACCTTAGAGGAGTACCTAACTCAATTTGAAGAACTCTGGGCCCTTTTATTGGTAAGGAACCCCATTATGCCTGAAACTTATTTTCTTGAAAGTTTTATAGGAGGATAGAAACCTGCCATTAAGTCTTTTGTACGGGCATTTAATCCCCTAAACGTGTATGCTGCAATGGAAATTGCAAGGTTGCAAGAGGAAACCTTATCTGCTATAAAAACACCTCCTAATAGGGGCCCTAGACATAATGTGGTGTTCAATTCTAAACCTTTGTTACCTACTCCTATTCTGAGTGGCAGGGTTAATGTAGCTTCAGGGCTTGTTCCTAAGGGTATGGGGAGCAATACTCCTGGGCACAGACCCAATAAATTCATCCCAACTACGGTGAGAGCTGAAAAAATGGCTAAGGGTCTGTGTTATTACTATGATTAACCCTTTAGCACAGGGCATAAATGTGGTGGTAAATCTACAGAAATTTTTCTAGGTGAAGTGCCAGGGGTGGAAGAAAAGGAATAGTAGGACTCCAATGAGTTCTCAGGGGCAATAGACTTTGATTCAGAAGAGTTAGAACCGCAAGTATTTATGAATGCCATGAATGCGATTTCTGGGTTTCATACTATGAGGATCAATGGCCACATGGGATAGAAAACATTAGATATACTCATTGATTCTGGTAGTACACATAATTTCTTGGATGTAAACTTAGCAAAAAGGTTAGGTTGTCACATGGAAACCATATCAACTCAAGCTGCGACTATAGTTGATGGCAACCAGCTTCACCGCCAACACATCTACAAGAATTTTACCAAGCAAATGCATGGAAGGGAGTTTGTGTCTAATGTGCTCTTGATTCCTTTAGGGGGTTGTGATTTGGTTCTTGGTGTTCAGTGGTTGGCTACCTTGGGTACCATCAAATGGAACTTCCTAAACCTAAAAATGGAGTTCTATTTCAAGGGTAGGCTTTTGAAAGGTCTCAAATCTAGCAAAGTGCACATGATATCACAAAATCAATTACCAAAAGCTCTCCTAAATGTAGCTCATTTGTGTATAATTAAACTCATCCTAAATATTGTCACTATCTCTTTTTCCTTAAAAGCTGCACAAGCAACTTCACCTCAGTCTGCAGAATTGCAATCCCTGATTCAACAGTATCAAGACATTTTTTTGGACCCTTAGACATTACCTCCTTCTAGAGGGTATTTTGACCATAGAATACCATTGAAAGAGGGTACTTTACCCATCAATATCAGTTCATATAGATATCCTTTGAAGCCTAACGAATCATCAAATAGTTGGTTCAAGAAATATTGGACAAGGGAGTGATACAAATTAGCTCAAGTCCTTTTGCCTCACTTGTTGTGCTGGTAGGGAAAAAAGATAGGTCTTGGAGTGGAGCATGACCAAGATGGGCCAAATTGTAGCTTGTTTGAGTTTAGTTGCAAATTTCCCATGTGCTGAAGATATGACTTGGTTTAAAGGTTAAGCCACCCTAAGACTAAGGAACCACCAAGAAATGCCTAAAGGCTTGGCCACCAACACTTCTATAAAGGTTCCACTCAAGACTCACCACCTTAGAAACAAGGACAAAGAGAAATGAGATTTTTAGGAGAGATAGCTTTGAGCTCTTTTCATATCATTCAAATCTGATTTCTTACAACCTAAGGGCCTCCCTTATATATGAGAGCCTTAACAAGCTGAAAGAAATGGGAAAAGGGGCCCTACAACGTCCATAAAGCAAGAGGAAAGCAAAAAGCAATGCAAGTACAAAAGCTGAAAAGTGCTTTATGCTTTTTGTCAGCAGCTTTTCATATTACAACTACCAACTTCAAATAGCTATATCTCCTAGGTATTGTACTCAAATTGGGTGAAACAAACGTTTTTAGAAAGATTAGAAAGTAAGCTTTCACATGGATCAAGTTGGAAGAACTTTGGAGCTACCTTTTGGGAGATATAGGCCAAAAGGTGTGGCATGTGCAGGTTGGAACAACTTTTGCAGCATCTAGAAAATGGCTCCAACTGAATTATTACCCAATGAATTAACCTAGAACTCTTTATATGTCCTTAAATCTGACATGTTAAGGTTTCCAAAAAGTAGATTTTTAGCCTCTTAAATCCAAATTGAGCTTGAGTAATCAAGCTTGCAACACCGGGTATGTGCGCTGGCTTCTAGGCAGTTTGGGAGCACGCTACTATTTGGAACTCAACTTATTCTTGTCATTTTCATGATTAAACCTCTTAGAAGGACTATTGATCTTCTTAAAATAGGAGAGTAGGACATCTTAAAGGCTTAGGATGAGGTTGGAATTGAAGCTCCAAATCAGTACATGGACCAAGTCCCCTTTGTTGTAAATTGTGAGCACTAAGAAGGATTTGTGAGTTCACTTAGACTTGTGTAGGCATGACATTTGCTTCATCCTCCCCTTCTAGGATGTGATTCTCCCTCAAATAATCACCATCTTCTTCATCCTCAAGATAAGGTGTGAGATCACCCACATTGAATGTAGAAGATACACTCATGTCCCCGGGTAGCTCTAACTTGTAAGCATTATCATTCACCTTTTCGAGGACCTTCAAAGGACCATCACTCCTTGGCATGAGTTTGTTCTTTCTCCTAGAGAGGAACCTCTCCTTCATCAAGTGTATCCACACCAAGTCCCCGGGCTTGAAGGTAATGGTCTTGCAGTGCTTGTTGGCGCTAGCTTTATACATCTTGTTTGTCTTCTCAATCTTGGCCCCAATTTGTTGGTGAAGCTTCTTCATCTCTTTGGCCCTCTCCTCGGCCTCATAGTTCACTCTAGACTCAAGTGGAAGTGGTATGAGTTCTAGGAGAGTTAGAGAGTTGACTACATAGCACGACTCAAAAGGAGAGTGGGAAGTAGTAAAGCTAAGAGTTCAATTGTATGCGAACTCGGCGTATGGAAGCTTGAGATCCCACTCCTTGATGCTCTTACTCACTAAACTCCGAAGTAAACTAGCAAGGGTCCTGTTGGTTACTTCGGTTTGGCCATCGATTTGAGGATGGTGGGAGGTACTATACAAGAGTTTAGCACCAAGGAGCCTCCATAAACATCTCCAAAAATGACTAAGAAACTTTGCATCTCGATCGGACACAATGCTCTTAGGAATACCATGTAGCTTAACAACTTCCTTGAAGTAGAGATGGGCTATGTGAGAGGCATCATCGGTCTCCTCACAAGGAATGAAGTGAGCCATCTTTGAGAAACTGTCCACCACCACCATAATAGCTTCTTTGCCCCCTTTGAATTCTAGGAAGGGCAACTATGAAATCCATGCTCACATCTTCCCAATGACCTTTAGGCACGGGCAATGGAGTGTATAACTCTTGGTGGAATTGACTTTTGGCCTTTTGACATAGAGAACACTTGGAAATCACTTCATGAACATCACCACCCATTCTTGGCCAATGAAAATGTTTTTTAAGCATATCAATAGTCTTGTTGATCCTAAAGTGACTAGCTAGACCTCCTCCATGAGCCACCTTGATAAGAAGCTTTCGGATTGGACCCTTTGGAATATATAACTTGTTGCCCTTGAATAAGAAGCCCTCTTGGAGAGTGTATGGGCTATGCTTGTGACCTTCTTGCTCATGGAGATAGTGCTTGAAATCTTCATCTTCTTGGTAGAGCTCACGGATGAATTGGAAGCCTAGAACCCTTGCTTCCATCACAACTAAGAGAGAATGCCACCTTGATAGTGCATCCGCCACAACATTAATGCTCCCCTTCTTATGTTTGGCCACAAAGGAGAAGCTTTGCAAGAGCTCAACCCATTTAGCCTGTCTTGGATTGAGCTTATGTTGGCCATTCAAGTACTTTAAGGCCTCATGATCCGAATGAAGGACAAATTGTCTAAGCCTTAAGTAGTAGGACTAATGATCAAGAGCTCTCACCAATGCATAGAACTCCTTGTCGTAAGTTGAGTAGTTTTTCCTTGAACCATTGAGCTTCTCACTAAAATAGGCAATGGGGCATTGATCTTGCATAAGGACAGCCTATATACCCACTCCACTTGCATCACAATCAACCTCAAAGAGTTTATCAAAGTTAGGAAGGGCTACCATCGAGGCCTCACTTAGCTTGGATTTGAGTTTCTCAAAGGCATCATGGGCGGCCTTGGTCCACTTAAATGAACCTTTCTTCATGCATTCAGTCATGGGAGTTGTGAGGGTGCTAAACCCCTTGATGAATCTCCTATAAAAAGATGCCAAGCCATGGAAACTCCTAACTTCGATTATGGTGGTGGGAGTTGACTATGACTTGATAGCTTCCACTTTGCCTTGGTCCATGGAGATTCCATCTTTAGAAACAACACTTCTCTAGCTTGCCAAAGAGCCTTTGAGCTCTTAGAACCTTGAATATTTCTTCCAAGTGATGTAGATGATCTTCTTGACTCTTGGAATAAACGAGGATATCATCAAAGTAGACCACCACAAATTTCCCAAGAAAAGGCCTTAAAACCTCATTCATCAATCTCATAAATGTACTAGGGCCATTGGAGAGGCCGAAAGGCATCACTAACCACTCATAAAGCCCTCCCTTGGTCTTGAATGCCATTTTCCCTTCATCACCTTCCCTCATGCGGATTTGGTGATATCCACTCCTTAAATCAATTTTAGAGAAGATGGAGGAGTCATGGAGTTCATCAAGCATGTCATCAAGCCTAGGTATGGGATACCTATACTTGATAGTGATGTTGTTTATAGCTCTACTATCCACACAATGCGGTATGACCCATCCTTCTTTGGCACCAATAGAGCCGGGACCGAGCAAGGACTCATGCTCTCCCTCACATAACCTCTAGCCAACAATTCATCAACTTGTCTATGAAGCTCTTTGGTCTCTTGAGGGTTACATCTATAGGCCACTTTGTTGGGAAGTAAGGCACTGGGAATGAAGTCAATTTGATGCTCAATGCCTCAAATTGGTGGGAGGCTGGGGGTAAATCTTGTGAAAATACATCTTGATATTGGGAAATGAGGGGGCGGATCATAGGGTATAAGGGAGTCACTTCCTCACTTTTGTTGCTTTCAAGCATGAGTAAAGCTAAAACTTGCTCACACTTGCCTAAAGCTCTCTCAACCCGTGTTTCACTCAACATGAGAAGGTATCTCTTTTTCTCACTTCCCACCCCGGCTTAAGTTTGTGGACTTGGTCAGGAGGTAACCGGTTTAGGACAATATTTTCCTTGTCAATAACCAAAGAATATGTGTTCTTGAAACCATCATGCATAACATACCTATCAAATTTCCAAGGTCGACCCAAAAGAATATGACAAGCACTCATAGGCACCACATCACAAAGGACATTATCCCTATACTTCTTTCCAATTAAAAAGGAGATAAGGGCTTGTTTGGTTACCTTAATGTCGCCGCTATCATTGAGCCACTTCAAAGAATAAGGCTTGGGATGAGGAATAGTAGGAATGGTAAGTTTCTCAATAAGAATAGTGGGGGCCACATTGGTGCAACTCCCTCCATCGATGATCAAGTTGCACACCTTGTCTTGGATGGTACACCGAGAGTTAAAGATTATTTCCCTTTGAGCCTTGTCATAAGGAGTTTCTTGGGTATGTAATAACCTCCTTAAGGCAAGTAGTTCACCTTCATCGGCATCAAGCAAGGTCTCTTCCTCCATATCGTTTGATTCCACCCCATGAGTTTCTTCTTGAGCTTCCATCAATAAGCATCAACTTCTTCTACTTCTTATATGGTCATGACCCTTTGGTTTGGGCAATCATATTGGAGATGACCATAGCCTTAGCACTTACAGCACTTCTTCCCTTCAAGCTTCTTAGGCAATTCCTTTGGAGAAGGAAGAGCCACGGACTTGACCTTGTCAACCCGTGAGGAGCTCTTGGGTTTAGGATGAGAGAAGGGCTTGAAAGGGGGTTTTGAGCTCACTTGATCGTTGGGGAAAGGCCTAATGAAGCCCTTCTTATCTTTTCTTCACTTTTCAACCTTGAAAGCTAACTTGAAAACATCATCCAAGGTGAAATAAGTTTGGAATTCCACCTTTCTAGCAATGAGGGGGTTCAACCCATTTAGAAACTGAGCCACGGTTTGTTCATAGGGTTCAT
Organism: Selenicereus undatus; assembly: GCA_017589665.1. Taxonomy (NCBI): domain Eukaryota; kingdom Viridiplantae; phylum Streptophyta; class Magnoliopsida; order Caryophyllales; family Cactaceae; genus Selenicereus; species Selenicereus undatus. Next base: position 83,492,112 of record JACYFF010031955.1, read on the forward strand.
GGATACCTCCCCTCAAGAGGAGTTGCTCAAATTCCCTCATGTACTCACCCACACTCATGTTATTTTGCTTGAGTTAGAAGAGTCGATTGTAGATGCCTTACTTGTAGCTTTCAGGAAGGAACTTCTTGTTCATGAGAGTTTTAAGTTTCTCCCATGAGTAGATCTTTCTCTCGCCTTCTCTAGCCTTTTGCTTCTTGATATTTTCAAACCACAAGGAGGCATACCTTATGAGTTTAAGGCTAGCAACCTTGAAACTTCTTTCATCATTATAACCCTTGGCCTCAGAGATTCGGTCCATATCTTGAACCCACTCAAAGTACTCATCGGGATTCAAGTTGCCATTGAACTCCGGAGGTTCTACCTTGATGTCTCTAAACTCGTCCATAGGAAGTCTCCTACCTCCCATTCTTGGATTGCTTCCCATACTTGAGTCACTAGAGAAGCCTTGTTCATCCCTATGATCACTTGGCTCTTGAGCTCTTTGGCCTTCTTGGAGGGCCATGAATTGGGTGGTCATTTGCTCAAGTTGCCTACTAAGTTGTCTCACACTTTGTTGTAAACCTAAATGGCATTATCTTGCCTCATGATAAGAGCTTGTTCTAGGCTCATACCCCTTGGTACCCTTGCCAGTTAGGGGGATTCTTTGGAGGGGTTTTCTTCATTAAACATGGGTAGAATGAAGGAAGAAAGAGGCTAATGGCTTGAAGGGGTAGGGGCACGGTCGTGCATAGGGGCACGGGATGGACGTGTCAATGTTCTGGAACTGGAAAGTGTAGGCACGGTCGTGCTTATAGGCACAGGGTGGCCGCGCCTATGTTCTAGAATTGGAGAGTGGAGGCACGGTCGTGCGTATGGACACGGGGTGGCCGTGCCTATGTTCTGCCTGGCTTTGCTCAGATTTGTGGTTTGAAGCTTTTTGAGGTGTTTTGGTTGGAGTTTGTGTTTGGGCTATTTTGAGGGGTTCTTGAGGAGTAAAAGAGGGATTTTTATGGGGAAATCAAAGGTGGGTTAAAGGTTGGAGGATCTAAGAAAGTGTTGGTCAAGGTTGCATTGAGAGGAGAAGTGGGATTGATCAAGCTATAGAGAAATGGTAGATTCACCACGGTTTCCAAAATAAGAGTGAAAGAGAAGCTTAACAAGAATGAAACCAAAGCAAGGAAATGTGGTATAAACTCAAGAACACCAACCTGGGTTTGTGTTGATACCAAATGGAGCGCGACCAAGATGGGCCAGATTGTAGCTTGCTTGAGTTTAGTTACAAATTTCCCTTGTGCTGAAGATATGACTTAGTTTAAAGGCTAAGCCACCCACCAAGACTAAGGAACCACCAAGAAATGCCTAAAGGATTGGCCACCAACACTTCTATAAAGGTTCCACTCAAGACTCACTACGTTAGAAACAAGGATAAAGAGAAATGAGATTTTAAGGAGAGAAAGCTTTGAGCTCTTTTCATATCATTCAAATCCGATTTCTTACAACCTAAGGGTTTCCCTTATATATGAGAGCATTAACAAGATGAAACAAATGGGAAAAGGGGCCATAAAATGTCCATAAAACAAGAGGAAAGCAAAAAGCAATGCAAGTACAAAAGCTGAAAAGTGCTTGATGCTTTTCATTAGCAGCTTTTCATATTACAATTGCTAACTTCAAACAGCTATATCTCCTAGGTGTCTTACTCACATTGAGTGAAAAAATGTTGTTAGAAAGCTTAGAAAGTAAGCTTTCAGATGGCTCAAGTTGCAAGAACTTTAGAGCTACCGTTTGGGAGATATATGCCAAAAGGTGCGGCATGTGCAGGCTGGAATAGTTTCTGCAGCATCTGGAAAATGGCTACAATTGACTTATTACTCAATGACTTAACCTATAACTCTTTATATGTCCTTAAATATTACATATTAAGGTTTCCAAAAAGTAGATTTGCAGCCTCTTAAATTCAATTTAAGCTTGAGTAATCAAGCAATGTGCGCTGGCTTCTGGGCAATTTGGGAGCACGCTACTGTTTTGAGCTTAACTTATCCTTGCCGTGGATTTAACCTCATTTTCATGATTAAAAATCTTGGAAGGCCTCTTGACCTTTCCAAAATATGAGAGTAGCACATCTTAAAGGCTTAGGATGAGGTTAGAATTGAAGTTCCAAATCAATACATGGACTAAGTCCCCTTTGTTGTAGCTTGTATGCACTAAGAAGGATTTGTGAGTTCCTTGGACTTGTGTAGGCATGACATTTGCTTCATGGAGACTCTATGTGGATTACAGGGAACTCAACAAATGTACCATGAAAGACAAGTTTCCTATACCCATCATACAGGAGTTGATTGATGAATTGGCCGGGTCAATAACATACACTAAGCTGATTTAATATCAAGGTATCATCAGGTGAAAATGCAAGATAATGATGAGATGAAAACTGCTTTCAAGACACACCCAGGACATTACAAATTTCTGATCATGCCTTTTGGCCTCACCAATGCACCTTCCACTTTTCAAAGTCCCATGAATTTTGTGTTCAAAGAGTACTTGAGAAAGTTTGTCCTTGTGTTTTTTTGATAATATATTGATCTATAGTGCAAGCTGGAAGCAGCATATCACACATGTGCAAGTGGTACTCCAAACCATGAGGAACAATACTATGTATGCCAAAATCAGTAAATGCCACTTTGGTATCCCTAGAGTGGAGTACTTAGGCCAATATATTTCAGGGCAAGAAGTTGAAACAGATCCTAAGAAGATTGAAACTATTCTGCAGTGGCCTCAACCACAGTCTCAGAGTGATCTCAGAAGCTTTCTTGGCCTTACAGGATATTATTAAAGGTTCATCAAAGGCTATGCTCAAATCTATAGGCCCCTCACTGAGTTGTTAAAAAAGGATGGGTTTGCCTGGACTTTAGCAGCCACATAAGCCTTTTAGACCATAAAAGGGGCTATGATTACAACACCAGTTTTGGCCTTACCAATTTTGATATGAAATTTGAGGTTAAAACAGATCCTTCAAGCACAAGCATTAGAGCTATGTTGCAATAGAATAGGCATCCAATAGCCTTCATTAGCAACAAATTAGGACCTATATGGGCCAACCTATCAGTTTATGAGAAAGAGTTGCTAGCTTTTGTGTTTGCAGTACAAAAATAGGAGCAATACCTGTTGGGTAGAGCTTTCATTATTAACAAACCAAAAGAACCTCAAAGATTTGTTAGACCAAAAGATTTCTACACCCTTCCAAAAATTTTGGTTGTCTAAGCTCATAGGTTTTGACTATAAAATCCAGTGCAAAAGTGGCTCAGATAACTTGGTGGCATATGTCTTGTCTAGGGTGCAAGGTTATGAAATTTTACTTTTGGCAATTTTCACAATTCAATATGATCCAATGACTCTCATTGAGCAGTCTTGGCAAGTTGATCCCTCATTCAAGTTGATTATACAATAGAAGCAATAGAAACCCATTGTTTTTCCTAAGTATCAGTTGTGCAATGGACAGTTAAGGAGACATGGTAAGCTAGCAGTGGGGGCTGGCCCAAGCTTAAGAGCCAAGCTATTACCATGGATGCATACCTCTCCTTCTGGAGGTCATTCAGGCAGAGATGCCACATTGAAGAGACTAAAGCACCTATTCTATTAGAAGGGTATGAATAAGGAAGTACAACACTTTATTAGACAATGCACCATATGCCAAGCCTGTAAATATAATATCACTGCCTAGCCTGGCTTATTACAGCCTTTACCAATTCTAGAGAAAGTATGGCTTGACATTTTTATGGACTTTATTGAAGAGTTGCCTAAATCCCAAGGAAAGGAAGTCATTTGGGTTGTTATGGATAGACTGAGCAAATATGCCCATTTTATATCATTGTCTCATCCATACACTACTAAGGATGTTGCTCAAGCATGCTTAGATAATATCTTCAAGTTACACGGGTTACCTAATAGTATAGTCAGTGACAGAGATGCTATTTTTCTTAGTTCTTTTTGGCAAGCCCTCTTTTCTATCCTTGGAGTAGCCTTACTCCTGTCCTCATCTTACCATCCTCATACTGATGGTCAAACTAAGGTTTGAATAGATGCCTCGAGACTTATTTAAGGTGTATGTGTCTCCAAATCCCCAAGGACTGGGCCAAATGGTTGGCTTTAGCTGAGTGGTGGTATAGTACAACCTACCATTCTGCTGCTCAACTGACTCCTTATGAAGTTGTCTACAACCAACCCCCTCCTCTCCATCTCCCTTGCTTAGTTGGGGAGTCATCTCATCCCACTGTTGATAGATCAATGCATAGGAGAGAGTAGATGATCAACTTCTTAAAGCAAAACTTGACCAGAGCTCAGCATCGAATGAAGCGATTAGCAGACAAAAGGAGATCTGACATGGTATTTTAGATTGGGGAATGGGTCTGGCTTAAGCTACAGGCTTATAGATAGACCAGTATTCAGCACAAGAGCAATACTAAATTAGGACCTAAGTTTTTGGATCCTTTTCATATTGTTGATCATGTAGGTCAGGTTGCTTACAAGCTCGACTTGCCTGCTATAGCATAAATCCACCAAGCCATGCATGTTTCTCAATTGAAGCCATTTAGAGGACAATTACCACACCTCCCTTACATCCCAGAATGGCTCTAAGATCAATCCTCAGCTTGCACAAGAATTCTAGATAAGATACTAGCTAGAAAATTGATCAAGAGGTAGAATCGTGCAGCTGTGCAGTTCCTAGTTCCATGGCAGGGACTCGCACCTGATCAAGATACCTAGGAGTTTGATGATCAATCCGAGAAGAAATACCTTTTGTCCTAGCCTTGAGGACGAGGCTCTCAAAAATGGGGAAGTATTGATACAGGCTAAATATTCCTAACTAGATATTTTACTATTTTTCAGTTTTTATTTATGTTATTGTAACCAAAAGAGTGAAATGAGCAAGCAAAGTAGGTTGGGTTTGGCAGGCACACTAACAAACCAGGGCCACTATATAAGCCAAGGAGCTGAACATGGAATAATAATAAGATTTTTCCCAAATTCTCTCTTCTCTCTATAATCTCCGTCTTCAATCATCTCTCTAATCAGAAAGGCATAACAGTTTATCGAGGTCTAGAATCATAGGTGATCTCCTTGAATGTTATCACCTTGCAGAGGTCGTCAAGAGCGGCCGTGAACCCCCTCCCCTGGCAGCTGCAGCGCCTGTGTGTCTATGAACCCGACTTTGTTCTTGTTTTGCTTGCATGGAAGTTCTGGGCGCGATTTTGGTTTTTTTGGTTTGTTAGTTATTTGATCTATTTCTACTTTGAAGCTGACTTGTTGGGTTGGTCATTAGTAATTGGTTGGTCATTATTAATTGGAAGCTAGACTTAGAAGTTGCCTTGTTCCGCACTTGTTTGGTTGGTAATTAGTTTATTACTTATTGTTGGTCATTAGTATTATTTCTTATTATTGATACTAAATAATAGTATCTGTTACTTTTAGTATTATTATTGTTATTTGTGCATAGGTTGGGTACTTCTTACAATTAGATATGCATTTTGCTTAGCATTAGTAGCATTTTTTATTATTGTTTCTTTTATTATTATTATTGTTGTTCAGGGATTGTCCTTTTCTGCACCGATTTGGTTGGTAGTTTGTTTAATACTTACCTTTGGTCATTAGGAATTACTATTATTATTATTAGTACTACTATTACTACTATTATTATCGTTATTATTAATATTAATATTAATATTATTGTTAGCATTTATAGTATTGTATTGTTGCTGTCATTGGATGTTGTGGCTTGGTGGTGGTGGGTATTGTTAGCATAAGTTTGTGGCGAGCAAGGTAATAGTTGAAGTCAGTCCTCCGAGGGGAAATGGGGTTAGGAGGGGAATAGGATTTATGAATTTGCATCTGGCGTTATGGAATATTGGGTCACTTACTTGAAGGTCAATAGTAGGGATGTCAACGGATCGAATTCGGATCTGATATTGGAACATCCAAATTCGAATTCGATTTATATTCCGATCTGAAAATCCGATCCGCATTCGATCCGGTGGATTGAAGGAAAACCTTTGGATCTGATCCGAGTCGGATCGGGTCGAAGTCGGATTTAATCCGATCCGAAATAATTCCTTTCATAACGCAATAATTTTACGCAATTTTTTTATATTCTACTCATCGATCGATGCGATGATGTGCGTTCATATATGGTATTAACCAAATTTTGAACATTTAAGCTAAACGAATAATAAAAGACGGAACATATTTCAAGGTTCAAGCTCAACAAAACGACAACATGATCCAATAATTACAAGTCTTAACAATTACGAGAAACATCTAAAATATCACAAATAACATGTCTTACTCATAAAAAGAAAACAATTAAGAGTACAAATCCTCCACTTGCACTATTTAGCCCTTCTTCTCTATTGGTCTCCGACTAGGGGTATATATAATGATATTTATAATTATTATTTGTATGGAGCTCAGATTTTCATTAGAATTAACTGTTAGAATATAACTTTGATCATATCACTGATTCGTAATTCCATATATAATTAAGTGTTAGAATATAATTTTGATCAACCTTAAAAAATGGTCAAAAATAACAATCTTTCCAAACTTGAAAATGGCAAAATTCAAAGTCTAACTTATCTTATTCTATACCCCAAAAATCTAAACAACATTCCTAGTCATAAAAATATATATTTAGATTTTATTGTATGAACTGTTAAATAAAGGAGAAAGAGGAGATGTGCACTCACGAGGGATCATAAAGAGATGATGAAATGCTCGGTGTCGGTATGGTAGAAATCAGTGAGAAGACAGGGGCTTAGAGAAAGTGAGACAGAGAGTAAGGAGTTGGAGCGAGAAGCCAAGGACTGAGGAAGGAGCTACTACTCTGACAGCCCGACTAGTGAGTAGCAAGAGGCCGAGAGTGACAAGCGAAGGTAATTGGCGAAGTGGTGAAGAGAGAGAGAGAGAGAGAGTAATTAGGGGGACTATTAGGGTTTCAATATTTTAATTTTTACATATTAAAAAAATGCTGCTTAAAAAAACAACACTGGCTGGGATGACACCTTCAGGATAGGGGGAGGTGAGTATATTGGGTAGGTTTTATTTCTAAAAATTTTAAAATTTAAACTTAAATTTTAAATTTTAAATATTAAAAAATCTAGTCGGATCGGATTGAAAGTCGGATCGGATTTTACCCTTCCTCTGAATCCGATCTGAATCTGACTCATACTCGAATTATTTTTATCGGATTCGGACTCGAATTTTTCTGTTTTGGATTCGAATCGGATAATTTTGCCTCGGATCGGATCGGATCTGCTTCGAATTCGGATGTAACTGACATCCCTAGTCAATAGAATTACTTAAAGTTTTACATAGGTGTAAGGTTAATATAACTGTGTTCAAGAGAATAAGTGGGTGAGAGCTAAAGTTGGGAAAATTGATGGGTATAAGTTGTGGTATACTGGATCAAACAGGGCTAAGAATGGAGTAGGTATTTCAGTGCATAAGGAGTTGGTTGACATAGTTGTTGAAGTTAAGCAAAAGACTGATCGTATTATGGCTATCAAGGTAGGTAGTGGTGGGATCAGAAATCTTAAATGTTGTTATTGTTTATATACGCACCACAAATAGGTTTGATGAAGGATATTAAAAAGCAATTTTGGGAGGACTTGGATGTGGTTATTCAAGATGTACCTCAGAGCGAGAAGCTTTTCACATGAGGAGACTTTAATGGCTATATTGGTATGAAAGCAGTTGGGTATGATACAGCACATGGAGATTTCGGTTATGGGGAGAGAAACAATGGAGGGGTTTCTATTCTAAACTTTGCGGTTGCCTATGAATTGTTGGTTGTCAACTCCTATTTTAAAAAGATGGATGACTACTTGGTGACCTTTAAGAGTTACATCACAAAGACTCAAATCGATTACTTTCTTATTAGAACGAATAATAGAAGGTTGTGTAAGGATTGTAAAGTGATACCAAGTGACTATTTAGGTACTCAGCATAGGTTACTAGTAATGGATGTGGAGTTCAAATGTTTGAAGTGGAAGAATAGTAGGGTCGGGAACCCTAAAGTTAAGTAGTGGAATCTTACTAAGGAGAACGCTAGGAAGTCATCAGAGAGGATTATAGTGGAAGGAACTAGAACCAGGTAAAGGATGCAAATAAGATGTGGGAAGAAATGGTAGATTGTACTCGGATGTGGGCTAAGGAAATCTTAGGTATATCTAGGAGAGGTGGTTGCAAAATGAAAGGAGCTTGGTGCTAGAACGAGGAGGAAAAAGAGAGAGTCAAGGAGGAAAAAGAGGCGTAGACTACTCTCATTAATAGTGGAACGGACAAAGAGAAGGAGGTAGTAGAGTTAGATCTAAGTTAGCAAACAAGGTAGCCAACAAAGTTGTAGTCGTAGCTGTAGCTAATTAAGAGCGTTGTGTATGATAGTTTTTATGAAATACTGAATACTAAGGAAGAAGAGAAGAGGTCTTTAAGGTGGCAAGGGTTAGGGAAAGAAGGATTAGAGATTTGGGCGACGTGAGGTGCATCAAAGATGAAGATGGTAAAGTGTTGGTTGATGAAACAGAAATCAAGGAAAGCTGGTAAAGGTATTTCTTCAAGCTCGTTAACGGTGAAATGTTAAGGGATTTCGGAGTCGGGAATGAGAGAATAGTGAGAGGCAACATGACCTTCGATTTTGCGAACCTATGAGCAAGGATGAGATTAAAGAGACCCTAAAGAAGATGTCTAACGAAAAGGCCGAGGGACTAGACCAAATACTGGCGGAAGTGTGGAAGAGTTTGAGTGAAGAGGGATTAAAGTGGCGAACAAATCTTTTCAATGTTATTTTTAGAACGGGAAGATGCCCAAAGAATGGAGGTTTAATGCAATCATCTCACTGTATAAGAACAAAGGTGGTATTCAGGATTGCAATAATTATAGATGTATAACGCTGCTCAGTCACACTATGAAGTTATAGAAAATGGTGATTAAGAGAAGGTCACGGAAGGATTTTTTGATATTAGAGATCCAGTTTGGTTTCATACTTGGAAAATCGACTACAAAGGCAATTACCTCCTTAGGAGGCTCATAGAATTGTACAAGGATATGTAGGAAGATATTCACATGGTGTTCATAGACCTGGAAAATGCATATGATAAAGTTCCGTGTGAAGTGTTATGGAGATGCTTGGAAAATAAATGAGTGTCTTTTGCATATATTCGAGCTATTAAGGATATGTATGAAAAAGGCAGCATGAGTGTTACAACGCTGAGAGGGATTACAAATGAGTTTTCCATTGTCATGGGCCTTCATCAGGGTTCCACTTTAAGCCCATTTCTTTTTACTTTGCTTATGGATGAACTCACGAAAAGGATTCAAGATGAGTTACTATAGTGTATGTTATTAACGAATGTCATTGTTCTTATTGATAAGACCAGAGATGAAGTTAACAATAAGTTAGAGCAATGGAGATATACACTTGAGTCTAGAGGTTCTAAATTAAGTCGATCGAAAACTGAATACCCCATTGTGGTTTCGGTGGAAGAGAAGAAGATTGGGGAGAAGCCATCATTGATGCGAGGGTTATTAACAGTGGCAAAGCTAGTGTGGTGTCAGTGGTGTCACCCGACACCCCTCTCAAAAAAAAAAAATAACATATGGTAGAAATTAAAAAAATCACAAGCATAATATAAATACACAACAAACTAAACTTAGACATGAAATTGTGCCTAGTTGAACAATGCAAGGTGCCCTCGTTGTATTGGATTAGTCCCTGAGGTCGTGTGTCAATGCTTCCAGACCTCATTTTGCAGTTTTATTTTTAAATTTTTTAAAATTTTATGCCTTACAACTACCCCCAAATCCTCCTTCAGTCTTCCTCTCTTTGACAGTTTGACACACATTCTGCTTCTCTTAGTCCTTAGTTCGGACTGAATTATTCCTTGTACTCTAAAATAATCTTTTATTTCATTCTTAAGAAATAAAGAAGTTTTGTAATATTGAAAGATAGATCTTAACTTACATAAGTTAATACATTGGGCTTGTGATAATTTGTAAAATACATCGAACTTATGACCAAAAACACAAATTAGAACAACTTCTCGAATTCTTATTAATCTTACGGCTATGCAAACTACTAAATAGAAAATGTGTTTTTTTTTATAGTCAAAATAAACTGAAGTGGGTTTTTGTTTGTTCTATGAACCCTTTCCTTATTTGTTTCATTATTGTAAATAGATTTATTCAAAAAAAATTTGGTGATTCAAGAAAAAACTTCTGTATAAATTTTGAAAATATTAAAAATATATAGAAATAGATGTACATACATCAAGACCAACTTGCGTAACCGAATCTCATATGAGTTTATGAATGATATTGTTATTACTTACTTTGAGGATGATTTGTTTGAAAGTATATCTACTGATAATATCCTGCATTGATTTCAAAATATAAGGCCTCGTCGAGGACAATTAGATTAAATGTAATGTAACTGTTATGTAATTTCAGTTTATGACTATTGTTGAATTTTATATTGTGCACTAATTCCGACACCCCTCTCTAAATTTCTTGACTTCGCCACCGGGGCTATATCAAAGGTTGAGAACTTTAAATATCTAGGCTCAACTTTTCGACAGAAATGGGATATTGACAAGGACATTAACCATAGCATAAAAGTGGGCTGGCAAAAATGGAAGAATGTTTCAGGTGTGCTGTGTAATAAAAGGATGCATATAGCATTAAAAGGTAAAGTTTATCTCATGGTAGTTAGACCTACTGTGTTTTATAGCTCAAAGTGTTGGACAATTAGAAAGACACAAGTTCAAAGATTGATGGTAACAGAGATGAAGATACTAGATGGATGTGTGGCCATACGATGGTGCATAGAATTAGGAATGAAGCAACTAAAGACATAGTTAAAGTGGCTCCCATCGAGTATAAGATGAGATATACTAGACTCAGATAGTTTGTTCATGTGAAAAGGAGTGAAGATGCCTCTGTGAGGAGATGTGAGATGATTAAAATCCATGAATGTGGAAGAGGTAGGGGAGAAGAACTTGAACGAGGTGATTACACTTAACTTGAAAGTGTTAGGATTGACGAGGAACATAACTTAGGATAGGAGACTGTGGCGAAATAAGATTAAGGTCTTGAAGCATAAAGAGATAGCTTCATAGCTGTTCTTTAGGGGCAGTAGAGTAGGATATATCGGTGTGCGTTGCTAGATATTTTTATTATTTTTCGTATGTTATGTTTGTATGCACGTAACTTTCTTCTAGGAATTGATAATATTTTCTTTGTTTGTTCAGATATAGTACTTTCCTACGTATATTTTCATTCATAATTATGATTACCTATTCTATTAGTATTTCTTAGTTCATTCTTTACTACTTGTTTTTAATTTCTTCTTTAAAATGTTTTCACTCGAACTAAGATAGATCAACGTCATGATAATTGGCAAGATCACACATAGTTGATGTGATACAAAATCCTTTTTTTATGAGTCTCCTCGAATTAGTCTTTCTACGGATATAAATATCTATAAATGTAAAGTTGCCTAAATCTAAATCTTCCTAAACCCCGCAAAAGTAATCCACACTAAAAGCTAGTGGTGTTATTGCATTAATGTTACTAATAACTCATCTTTATTTGCACACTATATTGAAAATGAGTTTTGTACATTAAACATTGTTTGTTATTATTATTACAATCTTGGAATGATATATTCGGTATTAATACCTCGAATTTTGAACTTGAACATCTTAACATTGCACAATTGACCCATTACTATTTGTACACCACCAACGAGTTTCAAAGTATTTTTGACTCGATAATGCAACTTGCAAGAACATACTAAACATATGTAATTATATACACTTGAAAATTATTACATTTTAAACGCATATAAATATCATTATAAAATTATTACATTACACCAAGTCAAAATAATTTCAAATTTGATTTTAATTAGGGGTACCATCATCCATTACCTCCAAAATACAGTATAATACTATCCACAATTATTTATAATAAATCAGAAATTCTTTTCTAACCTGTATTGCAAGTTGTCGAGTTAATTAGATACTATTAAATAACTTCTAATACGTTAACATAGTGGGATAGGGTTTTTCCCCCCCTCCCCTTCCACGTGTGATTTTTTTGGTTGGGGGAAAAAATTTAGACATTTGTGGTCAGTACGGTGGTATTACCTTCATCCTTTCTCCGCAGTCGGGAAGACAAGAAACATACCCCGTGCAGGACTCAGCCGGAATGAGTTAAAACCAGGCATAGTGAGAACAAAGTGGAACGAAATCAAGCTTTGAAGGATCAAAGCTTTATAAATGCAATATTCATCACTTTGTTCGCTGGCAACGAACGTGTGCTAAGTTACTAACATGAAACAGAGGCAAGGCCACTGACGTGCATGCCGCCGCACACACAACTGCCTGAGCCTACCTCATACTCGCAACTCTTGCACAACAGCCTTAGGCTCAACCTTCAGATCCTATTAAGCTTCAGCTGAGCCAATGATTTTGTACCCTCAACCAGTAGCGGAGCCAGGATTATAAGCAAAGGGATGCGAGATTGGGAAAATTAAAGGGCACTTCCACAAAAAAAAAAAAAAAAAAAAGGCATAACGAAGAGTCAAACCAGGGACCTCCCATCCAAAGCAAGGGGCTATCACCACCCTGCTATGCACTCCTTTAATGTTTACTTATGAACTAATTAATATATATCTATTTTTCTTATCCCCTATGCCCTCAACACGGCGGGGGGGCGCCCCCCCCGGGGAAAAAAAGGCAAAGAAAATGATAAGGACCCAAGGTTCAAATCCATTCTTGCCCTGACAGTAACAGGTGCGTGTCTTGATTTGCACGTCAAAATCAACGGTATGATTGAGCAAACCCAGCAGAGAAGCTCCCCCACAGGTGTTTTGCAATGAAACAGGACCCACTTGGCTCAGTCATGCACATTCCCACATCCAGTAGCTAAAAGGTACTCCTAGCTACTAGATGATAGAGGATAACCCTGCCCCGCACAATCTTCGACACTTCACAGGGTCCCATCCTGTCCGCTGCAGTTAGTTAATCCTTCCTTATCATGACAGGAGCTGAATTGCTCAGGCGTGAGGCATGAACCATCTCAAAAACTGCGAACACCTGGAACAACTGGAAACCCAAAAAACAAACTCTCAATAATAGGACTTCATTGGTAACCCAATGAATCAATGAAGCAATGTGATACGAGGGCAGCAACAATTGCTTTCCTCCTAAAAAAAAAAAGGAACAAAAGATCAAGTAAGGTGATCACATAAATATCCTCTCACTCGTGGTAACACCAAAGCGAGCACGGGCAGAACGGTTAGTTCAACATCAACTAGACAACTAATTTGGTGTTCTCTACAATTCAATTGAATGATAGGTCAGATAAAACCATGCATTTCCAACTGACCGTACAAGCAAAACAGCAACACATTCAGCTTGCTTTGCCAGCTGCTGCCGGATTTCGGCCAAACTGGATGATCATTGGCTTGCCTTTGAAGACATACCCGTTCACCAGATTCTGCAGACACCATGATAACAATGAAGGATTTAGGGACCCCAAAAAATTGAGCAAACGGAAGAACAGATGCACAGATAAGCAGGCACTTGAGACAAGGAAGAAGAATAGTGAACAATGTGATTGCTAAGGACTAGGTCAGGGAGCGATGGATGCATAGACCTGTATAAACGTCTACTTTAGTTGAACCTCAGCAACAGAACAGCAATCTAGGACGCAGCTACCATTTCCAATAGTAGAATAATCAAACCACCAGCCTAGGACAGATCTTGCTTACAGGAGTTCAGATGTAGGCATCCTAGCAGCTAGTATCCCACCCAAGACAAGCAGTACCATGGGTGGTTTTGATAGAACTGCAAAAGATTTTGGTAGGAGAGTTTTGAAACTATTTGAAAACAGTTAAGTGTTGAACAAAGGAACAGAACCAATAAGTAGCCTGCAAGTGAAAAAATCAAGTAAAATGCAACATCAAGGAGAAATTAGAGAGAAACTTTCGATAGAAGTGCAGTACTCAATTTGGGCCAGGTGCTTAAAATTGGCATCTAGGATGTGGTTAGTAGATCACATATTGACACTGCCAATGCAACAGAAAAGTTAAAAAGAAAAATGCACACCAGATTGCATATATCATGTTGCCACCCCCCGTACTGAAGTGACTAATGAACAAAACAAAGATGATGTGTATTATCATGTTTGTATTCTTATAATAAGTATTGACATTAGATTTGACTCCCTTGATTACAATATTGAGATTAACATGGCCAATTTTAAATTCCATTTGCTTCTCTGCCACCACAAATAAAGGAACAAACAGACCCCCGCCCCTTCTCCCACAAAAAGTAAAAGAAAAAAGAACAAAAGGAATAGAGTCCCATAAACACCATTTTAAAAAAAAGCATCTTGTCAGAGTAACACGCACTTTCTATCAAAATGGCCAGTAGAAACAGTAAGAAATCCAAAATTTGAAGTATTATGAAGATAAGGTTCATCGAAAATTACCAATGCACGGTGTGCAACTTCAACTGATGGAAATGTCACAAAAGCTTGACCCCTCATTCGCCCTTCCTGAAAGGCACAAGTGCACAACTTCTCAATGGGTAATGGCATTGCATGACGGGAACACATGAAATAAGCCAAAAAGAATGAAATGGGTAGGCATAAAATACTCATGTTATGTGCAATTCTCCCATGCTACAACTGTACCAAACCGTCAGGAGAGATTGGCCAGATATTCAATAGATGGTTTGATGATTCTTTTGTGTAGCATTCTATCCCTTTTGTCAACTAGAATAGAGGTTAGAAAGTCTTATAAAAATTTTACTCTTACTCCTTTACCTTACTCTCCTCCAAACGGGACCTCATCACGCTTTCGAAATAGCTGAAAACAGAAGCGAGGCGCATAAAGAAGGCAGAACTGATTAATGGAAAAAAAAAAAAAAGGTTTCATGTTCCATCCTCCTTAGATAGCCTATCTTGAATATGGTGTCCGCTAAGAATCGGTGTTCTAAACACTAGAATTCAAAGCCTCTACACTGATTGTTCCATCTTTCTCCCCAACAGCTCCTGTGAATCTGAAAATGATCTTTTTGCCTCAATTCAGAATGTTATTTCGGAAGAATACCCAAGTGCTCTGCTTTTGATGATTACAGCCCCAGGATTGGTTAAGTCAGGATAGATATGTCAATTTTATCCAGCTGGAAATTTACTGTGGCGAGCACTTTTCCATGGAACTTTAAACTCTTTCAGAGCCCGACCTTCCACCCCTTTCCATTTTACTTTCTGCCCACTGCAATGGACTTTCCAATAGCACATCTCACTTTATTGTTCTCGATTTCCACCCACAGCAAATATCTAAGTACAATACCGACAGCATACACTTGAATATACTAGTCGGCAATGACGCAATTATTTACTTATTACAGTTAGCATGCATTGAACGAAAAGGACCTGAAGTAACAGCTAGAATACTCATTCGGGGGGCGGGGGGGGACATATCATGGAGATCAATGTGGATTAACAGTTAAGCCATTCAATATCATCAGTTCCTGCATCTCACAAGATTGGATGCATGTGAGCAAAGAAGTAACTTAAAGGGGTTAATACTGGTCAAAGAGACGGTATGCTCATACACATTTGCTTTAAAAGTAATGAAATCTTCGTTATACCTAATGGAGAAATCGGACCTGAAAGGTGGTCTGAAAGAGCAGAGTAAGCAAACGCTCTACTTGCCCTGGGCAAGGCTACATAGATCTTGACACTCCCGTACTTCCTACACGATCCACACCAAGACTCTTCTCTGAATCACATAATGTCATTCATTATCCCATAACCGTTCTCCAAGGTAGCCATAATAGAGAATATTTAAGTTCGTATCCCAAGAATCATATCCTCTATGACAACTGCTTAAGTGTCTTCTGTTATCCACTATATAAAGATTAAAGAGAAGGTAACAAAGAGCAAGTGGTTGGAATTGTAAACTGTCACTTATGATGACCACGTAGTTCAACATTGTAAGAGCTCATCAATGTTATAGACCATCTTTGCCACATAAGACGAAACCACAAACTTGACATGAAGAAGTTCTGGTCACCAATCAAATCACCGAACACTAACATCTCACATTTCAGGGTTTTCTCTCTTTTCTTGTCTTTCTCCTTTTCATTGTCCCCCTTTTTTTGTGAGAGGGAGGGTTCAAGAGACGTGAAAGAATAAACAAGACAGCTTTGAGACTGACCTGCATTAACTTCACGCTAAGACCAGATTTAGCAGCTTCAAAGCTTCCAAACAGCGACCCTGCATTGCATCGGATAACATCAATAATTCAAATATTTTAGGTACGATTTACAAATTTGTTATAAACCAAAAATATATAGAGATATACATCGGAAGTAAATACAAGTTGAGCAGACTAACATGCTATCAAGAGAAAGAAATCGTCAGATTTTTTTATGACAAATCTATGTATCAAGAGTAGGCTAAAGAACTCAAGCTCCATTATTTAAAAATTTTGTATGGCTGGAGTCAAGTGCTCAATTTTTTGGATCAGGAAAAGAATAGAGACATTTCATTAGCGACAGGTCGGATGCAAAGCTAGCATCTCCCAGCAGGCTAAGCACATCCCATATGGACACTATCCACAAAATCTAAAAGATCAAGAGAACAAAAATTCCCTTTCTCCCAAAAAAACAGAAGACTTGGTGAGATTATCTTTAAATCATTGAAGAGGCATCTCCACACCCACATCGACTATCCAATTTCTTTCACGCTAAATGCTCCGAAAAATCACATCCACCACAGAACCCCTCCCAAGCAAAGACTTGATCCCTAATAGAATTGGAAATGACCCAAGAAACTCCCAAGCAACTAAAAGCTAGATCCCAAAGAGCTCTTGCAAAAGGACAATGAAGCAATACGCGGTCTGCTAATTCCTTTCCATAAAAGCACTGATTCAACAAGATATTACCCTTCTTTTGCAAATTATCATAAGTCAAAATACTCTCATGGGTGACAATATTACACGTAAGAACTTGAGGGCGTGATAATTCTTGTAATTGTCCCTTTTGTCGATGGGTGGCATGTTTCTATCATTTCAGTAAAATTGTGATTTATTGTTAAACAAAAATGAAATTAAGATAAAGATTCAAAGTTGTTCTAGTATATGGTTCATACGTACCAAAAACAAAATAAAAATCATCCTTCACAACATCTTTTGCCAAGTTCTTTATGTACAAAACACAAGCAGGATTTCCAGCCGCGTAATTCTGTGCCATGTACCAACCATTAACACTCAGATAGTCAGATGCAGCAAAAAACCAAACTAATATGAGCACAAAACAATGAGTCAATACAGCAAACACTGCATAGAATCACCAAGTTCAATTCACAGGAGGTTTGCTTTTTATTGATAGACAGTCAAGCATAAACTCCCTGCCAAATACAACTGATGAATCTATGTCCATATCCATATCCATATCCATTGCAATAGTCTCACTTAGATGGGATGAGGCTTCAGATACAGCAACCTCACCCTTGAATTCACCCCTGAATTTTAGATAGGTTGGTTTTGTTAAGCCCCAGATCAAAAACAACTTACTGCCCATAACTCCATTGTCTTTAGAAAGTCATTTTGCCTTGGTCCACCATAATCAAAGCCTTTTTTAAAAAAATTAAAAATTAAAAAAAAAGCAAAAGTCTGCTTGTTTTTGGCTATCCATAGTGGCCAACCAACAAAATCACTCATCAAGCTTTAATGCCTGTTTTACACCATATCCTACTGCTGGGTCTGATGCAACACAACCCCCCCCCCCCCCCCCCCAAAAAAAAAAACCAGGAGCTGCTCATGGGACTCAGTAGCTATGGATTTGGATGTAGATTGGTGGACTTCAACCCCAAGAGGACCAGCACAATCATGATGATCAATGGAACATCTACAATTTCTATGTAGTTGCTTTGAAGATAGCTCATATCTTATCAAAAGTGCTGAAAGAAGGAGCACATTTGCTTGATGAAGTAGACTTGAATTACATTCATGTTTCTCGTATAGATGATAATGAGATAGGGGAACATTACGTAAAATGAAAAAATCATTTCATGGATGCATCTGGAATTGATGTAGTCTGACTGGAAGTCACATCTCATGTGAATGATGAACAGGCAGAAGGTACAACACCCCCCCCCCCGGCTGTTTGTTTTAACAAATACAAAACAATCAAAACTCATTATAAAAGGATAAATATTTACATGACAACCATTTAAAGAGGAAAATCGGTTCAGGTAAAGATATGGAGGGCAAATTAGGTTGGTTCAAACAGTTTGACAACTTTTTCCCTTAAAAAGAGTCTCGAGTTCTTGTGAAAAGGAAAAAATCTGCGCTGGGAAAGCTCTATCACTGATGGGTCAACAATAGCTCACATTGATTAAGAGAGGTGGAAATAAGGGAGGGTAAAAAAGTGCACCAATCACAGGTAACTGATAACAATAACCCAGGAATAAAAGAAGTGTGACCGAAGAGAAGCCAAGAAGAAAACCATCTGACAAAAGCCAAAGTGGGAAAGTACAACTCTAAAAGTTCCTCCATACTAATGGCTCTCTTTGCTTGCACGAGCACTAGTGAAGGTAAGGTTGTCTACACCTGAATCTCGTCAAACTCCATGAAAGCGGGACCCACAGTGGGAGTTTGTAGTTATCGTTGTTGTTGTCTGTCCTACTACTCAAACCACAACACATACACATGGCTCAAAATCATAAGTCTGAAGAGATTTCTATTCCTTATGCTTGAAAACAAACATAACTGATCGGGACGTGGGAGAAAATAAACAACAATTCCAACATCATCCTTAACAACCTGAAACAAAACCTGCCATATGAAAAGTCCCACTGTTATAGGAAAAACGACAATGACCCAATATCTTCCCAAAACCAAAACGAATGATACACAACCAACCAACAGGAGATAAGATGTAAAGTAGATGCTGAATCTGAATATCAGCATCCTTGCAGGGGCTTTGTTGAAGCAACTTCACCTCATTATACATCTTGGTTTATCGTTGTCAAAGAGTGAATGAATGTATAGTTTGTAGTAATTTCCCATTGATAAATACATCTGAATATTTACTAGGATGAGCGCAGGCCATTGCAAGAGGATTATCCTAGTAAATAGGAAGTGGAACCCCAAGGTCCTCTGCACTTGCAAAGATACCGAAGCTACATTCACCTCTTATTCTCTTAAACTTTGCCATGCCCAGGTGTTACAGAAAGCATGCTCACAGAAAATGCTATTTCAAGAAGAAGGAAAAGCCCTAATCATGTGTTTGATAATGGAAGGTTTATGCTAAAAAGATCTAGCTTATTTGTGTAGTATTATCTTGGAACCTACAACTCTAGCAGGTCATTTGACTGTACTCAATTTGAACATCAAATATTCACTAATTTTATCCATTAACTTTATCTCAAAAGAAGCCTGATTGATGACTTAATGTGGCCCAGCCATGGGTTAACTTGAAGTTCTACAATGTGAACTAGGACAAGTTGCCATCTCTTTGTGTTTGCAAATAGGAAGAAAGATGATTAGTATACTTGAAGCAAAAAGTGCAGCCTTGTAGCTTGCACTTATCACAATTAGCCAAATAAAAATGTTTTTTGTTTTGATAGGAAAAGGTAATATATTAATATAAATAAAGGAAGCTCAGTTGCACAGAGAGCAATGTGAGCAATGTACAAAAGGCTATTTACAACCTAAATACAAACTATCCACACAGTCTGCCAAATCAATAAAGGAAGAGCTAAACTTCCCATTCTTCCAAAAATAGAGAATTTTGATGAAATTCTCTTTCAACCGCTGAAGAGGAGTTTCTACGTTATCAAAAACTCTTCTATTTCTCTCTCTCCAAATATTCCAAAAGATAACTAGAGGTAGGACCATGACGTCCTCCTTCTTCTTCTTCTTAATTTTCCTACCGAATGAGCCTTCCCAAGCCAAAAGATGGTTCCTAATAGAATCAGGAGCAACCCAGGACATTCCCAAACAACTGAAAGCTAGACCCCAAAGAATGCTCGCAACCTGACAGTGGAGCAATAAATGATCCGAAGATTCCTAGGCCCTTTTACACATAAAGCATCTATTCGTCAAAACTTTCCCCCTCTTTTGTAAGTTGTCACACGTTAGAATGTTCCCATGTGTAGCTTCCCATACGAAGAACGAAACCTTCAAGGGGGCTAAGGACTTCCAAATGAGATTGCAAGGAAAGCCTTTCTTATAATGACTCTCCTGAGGTGGAAACTTTCCATCAAGAAGCTTAGAATAAAAAGAACTAACAGTGAAGCACCCCTGAGTGGTTAGATCCCACCGCACCCTATCAATTGAAGACTCTCCTACTTTGGCCTCATTAAGCTTATTGAAAAAGCTGACCAAGGAATCTTCAACGAAACCATCTCTAACAAAAACAGGTGCCCACACACTGTTACCGTGAACTTGCTCCCGATACTCAGCAACAGATGCATTTTTGTCCACTACCAAAACATAAAGCCTAGGGAACAAGTCTTTCAAAGGAAGGTCGCCACACCAACGATCATGCCAAAAAAAGATTGAAGAGTCATCTCCCACCTCAAAGGAAGAGTGTGGGAAGAATCTCCCCAACCTCTGGATATAAATCTCCAAAGACTATACCCGTAAGAACCCCTCGCAATAGAGGGAGACCAACCAAAACTATCGTCCCCATATTTGATGGTAACTACCTTCCTCCACAAATTGCTCTTTTCATTCATAAATCTCCATAGCCACTTACCAAGAAGGGCCTCATTAAAGAGACGCAAGTCCCTTATACCTAACCCTCCTAAAAGCATTGGTTGCTTCACAATATTCCATCTTACAAGATGAAACTTGAAGTCACTCCCAAAAGAACCCCAAAGGAAATTCCGCTGGATTACTTCTAACTTATTGGCCACTGAAGAAGGTAAGGAATAAAGAGAGAGGAAGTAAGTGGGGATGCTTGAGATGACACTTTTGATGAGAGTTAGTCTCCCCCCTTTTGAAAGGTACATAGCCTTCCAGCCAGAGAGTCTTTTCTCAAGCTTCTCGATAATTGGGTCCCAAATGGCTTTCTCCTTAAACTTAGCACCAAGAGGGAGACCAAGGTAGGTAGTCAGAAAGGCATCAACTTTGCAACCCAAAACACCTGCTAGCAATTGAATATTGTCCATGGACCCAATAGGCAGGATAGAGCTCTTTGCCAAGTTTACCTTAAGACTCGAAACCGCCTGAAACCAAGTGAGCACACGCCGAAGATTCACCATCTGCTAACAATCATTTTCACAAAAAACAATAGTGTCGTCCGCAAAAAGCAAATGAGAGACACTCAAAGTTGACGTGCTCGGGGAGCCCACTTTAAAACCAAAAATAAGCCCTGCACTAGATGCCGCATTAAGCATCCTAGTAAAAACTTCCATGACCAGCAGAAACAAAAGGGGGGATAAAGGGTCTCCCTGACGAAGACCTCTAGAAGCCGAAAAGAACTCCGTAGGAGAACCGTTGACAAGAACTGCAAAGGAGGTAGAGGATATGCAGTGTCGGATCCATCCAATCCACTTTTCCCCAAAGCCCATTCTCTTCATGACATACAACAAAAAATTCCAATTCACATGATCATATGCTTTCTCAATGTCCAACTTACAGACCACACCCGGCTTTTCCGACTTAACCCTAGAATCAATGAGCTCATTTGCTATAACTACCGCATCCATGATCTGACGATCTTCAACAAAGGCATTCTAGTTCTCTGAAATGAGAATCCCAATGATGCTTCTTAACCTTCGGGCCAAAACTTTCGAAAGCAATTTATAAATGCAACCAACCAGGCTGATAGGTCGGAAGTCTCTAATATTCTCAGCATTTGCTTTCTTAGGAATAAGGCAAATAAAAGTGGCATTAAGGCTGGCCACGAATCTTCCTGAGTAGAACTCGGCGAACATTCTCATCACATCTCCACTAACAGTGTCCCAATTGCCTTGAAGGAATGCCATAGTCATACCGTCCGGTCCGGGGGCCTTATCCCCACAGCACTCTAAAAGAGCTTTAGTGACTTCTTCTTCACTGAAAGGCATCTCAATAAACTCTTTCTCCGAGTCTCGTAACAAGGGCAAAAGCAACGTATCAACTCTAGGTCTCCACGGTTCTGACTCAAAGAAAAGAGATTTGTAGAAGTTGAAGATTGCAGACTTAGACTTCATATCTGGGAGAGCATCATATTGAACCCCATCCACCACCACAGAAGACAGAGAGTTAACCTTCCTAACCTTCCTGCGCACGTTAGCAACCCTATGGAAAAATTTGGTATTACAATTGCCAGCCTTAAGCCATAAGGCCCTCGATTTTTGCCTCCAAGAGATTTCCTCCATCAAAATAATTTTAGCCCAATCCTCTTTTGCAACTCTTCTTTGCTGAATTTCAACACTAGTAAGGCCAGAAGTCTCTTCTTTTGCATCGAGGGAATTTATAATTCCCAAAAGATTATACTTTTGAGTCTTGATGTCTCCGAATACATCCCTGTTCCATTTTTTAAGTTTCTCTTTGACAAACTTAAGTTTGGTTGCAACAATATAACTAGCAAACCCGTCAACTTGAATCTCCCCCCACCATTCTTTGAGAAGCTCCGAGAATCCCTCAACTTCCAACCACATATTCTCAAACTTGAAGGGGGTCCTACCCCTTTCTAGCCTTGTCGTCTCAAGAGAAATAGGGAAGTGATCCGAAATTGGCCTTTGCAACCTCTTTTGAAACATGTCTGGAAAAAGCGCCTCCCAATATGCCGACACTAGAAAACGGTCTAACCTTGAACATACCGATTCATCTCCACTCCTAGACCAAGTAAAATCTCCCCCCTTCAAGGGTAGGTCCAACAAGGCTGAGTAATTGATGAAATCCTGAAACTCCGCCATTGCATTCGAGGGACAAACACCTGTAGTCCTTTCTTAAGAATGCAAAATTTCATTAAAATCCCCCCCTATGCACCATGGGCCGGACCAACCATCCCGAATCCGTCGTAGTTCGTCCCACATCCTGAGTTTGTCAACTCTAACTTGCGGGCCATAAACACCAGTAAATGCCCAAGTGGTGCTGCCATCCCCCATTTGCAAGAAGCAAGTGATCGAAAAATCACCACAAAAAGAGGAAATCAGTTGGAATGAATTTTTATTCCACAAAACTAAAATTCCTCCAGCTGCCCCTATTGCTTTGAGTACCGCAAAACCAACTTCATGGTTTCCCCAAATGCTACGAATTTCCGCAAGCTCCACTTCCTCAAGTTTTGTCTCTTGGATACAAATGAGGTCACAATTCCAATCCCTCAAAAAAATTTTAAGCAAAGCTCTCTTGTCCCGATCATTAATACCCCTCACGTTCCAAGAGATAAACCTAAACATAAGGCACCATCAACCCACTAGTACAAGTGCACGACCTATCATAATTAACTCCAAACTCTAGTCTCCTTAGTTCCCTCTGCCTCCTGGAAGATGGTGGTGTTCTCTACACAGCTGGCTTGGGCGAAACGTTGCTACTCTCGATTCTAGAAAGAAGATGAATCACCTCATGCTCATAACCCGAGAAAGCCACCCCAATACAGGCGGCAATGCTTTTGAGTTTGGAGGCCACCCACTTGGAAACCTTGTCAGAATTAACATTCGTGTCATCCCAAACATCCTCCACCGAATAGGAATTGCTAGGATCTTGAAAACAGGAGTAATCAACAGCCAGGGGTTCAACCGAATTAGCAACTCTTGAGCAACTACCCATTGGCACCAACGGCCAATCCTGCCTAGCATGCTCTTGGGTTGTCCCGGACCCTGGAAGTAGGAGCATTATTGCGAGAGCCCACACTCATTGCAATTGCGTCACGAACCACTTCCCGCAGCAAATCACAAGGAACACCACCACATAAATCCAACCCCCAATTATACGGTGAAAGTGATGTGTGATTACCCCATAGAGAACAAAGGAGATGGGGCATTAACCACTAAGGAAGGGGCCTGGTCCTTCTCCTCACCTAACCACGACAAGGTCCTAGAAGATGATGGAGCCACGTCGTTAGTAAGGTTCAAGTAATCTGGAAAAGGGTGAAAGTCTAAAAGGAGAGAACCCCTGTGGATTTGGTGAGAGACTACACCATCCCTTGGCAATGGAACAAAAGAGTTGCTAGTCGTCTACCCACATATTTTAGCTTCATACAATGCAGGATCAACACCTTTAGCCTCATCTGTGGGAGGAGAGCTTGTATCACACACAAGCAAAGCGTCTGGAGGCCAAATTTTACGGATGCTGCCCTCCCTGCTACACCCATTGCTCTCATGCATCCTGTTTCTTCTATTCCCGAAGTTGTTGCATTGAGAGTAAACTTGAGTGCTGACCGACCTAGATGCCCTCATACCAAGCTTTGTAATAACCCTTTGCTTTCCTCTGTCCACTTGCATATGCCTGGATAACGCAAACTCTTCGGCGCCTTCCTTAGCATTCCTCACATGCGTAGAGACAGCAACCTGTGGGACCGAACTCAGGAAGCATTTTGGTTCGCCAATAAAACCACACTTGGGCAACAACCCGGAGGTGGCGGAGGAGGCTGAGGTGGACTTGGAAGTACATCTCCATGTGCCATTGTCACTTGGTTTGGAGGCCTCCTCAGTGCTCCTGATGCGGCCGAGAAAGCTAGATTAACAATCTCAGTAAGAGCATCAAAGATCGTTGCCCAACCTCTCTCATTCCATCCTGCTGGGAAAATAACAAAAATTCTCTTGCCCTTGTTCATTACAGATAACTGCAGAAATTTTCCTGCCCTATTTCTCTTAGATTCTAAAAGAAAAAACTAGAGCCTTGGTGCACTTGATTACACCAATTGGAGGATTTGGATTTGTAAAATCTGCCCCGGGCCCTCAGTAACCATAAAGCAACATGCTCTAGCAAGAAAACTGAAGTTCTCCTCCCCCTTCCATTTTCAGAAATTTTCAATACATCCTCTGCAGTAGGGCTGAGCAAAAAAACCGGGTACCCGGACCCAGACCCGGAACCGGTTTGGACCCGGCGGGTCCAGATCCGGACCCGGTCCAACCGGGACCCGGACCGGTTCCAAAATTCAGGATCCGGTGGCAACCGGTTCCAGGTCTGGTTCCTGAAAGTTTGGAACCGGTACCGGTCCCGGTACTCGGTTACCCGATCTAATTACCCAATGATCTTTTGCATGCATAGTTATTAGTTAATGTTGGAGCCTTTTTCTTGCTTTTTTGTGATGTTTGCTTAGAAATAGAAGTACTAACGTCTTTAGTGCTTAGTAGTTGTTGGGTTGGTGGTGTACTTAATGGCTTAAATTGTGATAAAAGTTAATTTAAAAAAAAAATTAAAAAGTCAAAAAAGGGCACCGGGTACCCGGTTACGGAACCGGTCCTGACCGGTTCTGGGACCGGGTCCAGAAATTTTGGAACCGGTTCAACCGGGACCGGGACCGGTTCCAAAATTATTGGACCCGGTCCAACCGGGACCGGGACCGGTTCCAAGAAATTGGACCGGGTACCCGGTCTTGCTCACCCCTACTCTGCAGTCCCAACAATAGAAAAATCAAAGGATTTGCTTTCAATTGCCACAAACCTCTTGCAGCCTCCTCTCATACTAAAAGTCCCAGCAAGCTAACTAAAAAGCAATGACCATTAACCAGGTAGAGTCCCAGCCAGCCACTGCAGAAAATAAGAAAAGAACAGACCTGGCCCAGGATCACTTCAGGCGTCCATTTCTGAGAAGGAAACCACATAAACTGAAATTCCGGCGACCTTCCGGTGACCGGAAAAGTCGCCGGTGACCGTTCTCCGGCAATGAACTTCACCGGCTACGGCATAAACTTCCGGCTGGTGTAATGGATGCCTCAAGAAAGAGGGAAACCAGAGGGAGCTAGCCAAACTTGAAAAACACACTCCACTGCCCTGGGAAGGTCGCCGGCTACAAGACTGCCGGTGGAAGCCTCGCCTTCGGCAACAGAGTAACCCGACGTCCACCGCTAAGGCCACACCCAAGTAAGAACACTGAAGAATTGAGAAGATCTAACGAAAAAAGAGGAAGAAGGCCAATGAAGAAGCCCAGCCGCCGGTGAGCAAAGACGACGGCGGCTCCCGGAGACCCGAGGTCCAGCGAACCCCAGGTAGCCCTCCAATGACCTCACGACCCCAGGTAGCCCTCCAATGACCTCACGTCAGCCCTGAGACACCACGAGCCAGCCTGCCCTCTCTCTCTCTCTCTCTCTCTCTCTCTGCGAACTCTGTAGCTTTCGCCCTCTCTCTCTCTCTCAACTTAACAATCACACCAAGTTCAAAAACAACGAAAAAGGGGTGCAACACGAGGACTTCCCAGGAGGTCACCCATCCTAGTACTACTCTCGCCCATGCACGCTTAACTGCGGAGTTCTGATGGGATCCGGTGCATTAGTGCTGGTATGATCGCACCCATTAGCCAAATAGAAATGTTGACAATTGGCTTCAGTGAAGAGATTTCAAATTGAAAATCATTTTCCCAACATCTTAAAAAACTAGATAACTTTCGCTCATGTTGGCAATAGAATATTTCTTCCCACTCGGTTGATGTGTCCCTGAAGTTAAATGGAATTTGAACTCAAAAAAACAAAAAACAAAAAAAATATCCCCCCAAACTAACTCATTACAAGGTCAAAATGGGCCAGTGAATGCCAGTTAATTCTTCTTAAAGGCTTCAGCAACCGACTTTCATCAAATCAGCCACATGAGCTCTTATTTTTTGAAACCAGCTACCTCCGACATCAATATTCCCCATCCAACATAACAATAGGTATTTCTCAAATTATTTGCTTGTATATGCAGCAAATGAGCTTGCATGACACCACCTACTGAGAAAGTGACTGCACCAATAGTGAATAAAACGTTGTTGCAAGAGTCAGAACATTGCACCAACAGTGAGAGCTTTGAACCCATGTAAGTATGAACTTTCTTAACAATATAACCTCTCAATAAGTAATAAACACACACAAATGCCTCGAGTGGATACCTTGAACATAGGGAGTGACAGTATCTCCTCAGGGGGCAACTTCTGACTCTCTATATGTTCAGCAGTTGCATATGGCTTAACATCTTCAACCACCTGCTCTTTCTCAGGTTCTTCCCTCACAGTGCTATCATTAATAGCCTCATGCTGTTTCTTGGGAGCTATTTTGATCTGCAGTCACTCAAAGATGAAATCAAATTAGAACCCAATGAATGAAGTAAAAAGAAATCATGTAAAATTCTGCAAGTGGGAGCTGACCTGTAAGACTGGGTTTTTCTTCTTTATCAAAGGAATCTCCTTTGGAAACAAAGTAGCGGGTTTTAGCCCAACAGCCTCATGAGCCACATCTTTGTCTACACCAGGACCTACAATAACTTCTCGCTTGAAACGCTTTCTTTGAGTATGCGGTTGGTCATCAACCTCCTGACAAAGGAAATGGATAAACCATTAAACAAATCAAAGAATACATATCCATACTGACTAAAGAATTTGTTAGTATGCGCAAAACCACATGATAGTTCTCACCTCTGCAAAACTACAGGGTCAACTCTACAAAAACACTACTCAGGCCATGTTCTTTTAAGCTAGAAATATGGAACTAGAAGTGGGAAGGCACTAGAGGGAGTTATAAAAAAATTAGTCAGAAAACTAGAAGGAATGGAAGAAGCTCCAAGGACTTGGAAGGAGCTCGAAAAAGCCAGAAGGAAATGGAAGGAGTTGTATGGGAAGTGATAAGCTGGAAAGAACAGGCCTTAAATGGATTGTGAATATTAAGACTTACAAACTCAACTTTCTTGGGGATAACATAACATCCTCAAGGGAACTTCCATAAGAAAAGAGAGCATTTAGATGACAATGCGAAATAGCATTCCAAACTTTCATGCAAGAAACAATTACAACACCTAAATTCTACCTCAGTGGAGTCCAAAGTCCAAACCCTATTTTATTGTCCGTTGGGCTATTTGGTCATTAATAGCAAAGCACGCATATTTGGTATATAAATATTGGAAATGAATAGATGAATCATCTAAATTGTTGTGCATGTGCTGACATTTTGCACCCAAACCCTCCCTGGCACATAAATAGCTAGATGTTTTCTTTTGGGGGGAGTAAGGAGAGGTTAAATTTTTTCACAAAAAATTTGGCCTGAATTCGACAGAACTTTCAACC
The DNA here is from genome assembly GCA_017589665.1 of Selenicereus undatus. NCBI lineage: Eukaryota > Viridiplantae > Streptophyta > Magnoliopsida > Caryophyllales > Cactaceae > Selenicereus > Selenicereus undatus. The sequence goes on from JACYFF010031955.1 coordinate 83,520,346, forward strand.
AAAAGAAGGCAGAAATTGTTGGTTAACAGAATGACAGGAAGAAGGTATATAGATCCATGTAATTCGACGAGATAGGTCTACACCCATGGGCACGAGGGGGGCAAATTATGAGAAATTTATAGTACATCTGGGACTCCTCAGTTCTGAAAGGAACTGTAAGCCTTGTCATCATGCAACTACCTCACTACATGCCCAAGCAACTAATGCAACACCACCATCCTTGGGGGGGGGGGGGGAGAGAGAGAGAGAGACAAAGCCTACTGCCACTTCCAATATATATGTTCACATTGTTCTATGTTGAAGCAACATCAAGAGGATGAATGAAAGATCTCCCTTGACATGCCCCCATAGTCTTAAGACATCATATCAATATCTAACCATAATGCAAAGTTGCTTAAAGCAATTACTACGGTCAACATTTCGAAAACACTGACATCCGTAACACATCCAAGTCAACATTTGATCATATTAATCCCTTCATTTCAGGCTTCCCCTCAAACTCGGCCTATTTATTTGAATTGGGCAAACATGTCCCAATTCAGATAAGAGCCTAAGATATGATCGTTGCAGAGAGCCTGAGGACATTATGTCATTTTATGATTGCCTCCTTTTGTACATGGGTGACATCCCCTAAGCGTATTCTTAATACAACTTTCTTTGCTTATCCAAAATTGACATAACAGCCTATGTTTATGTTAGAAATAAATGTGAGATTAGCATAGATACGTTCTCTTTACGCTTAGCCACTGTATTTTCTTCTCCAATTTTCTCAAAAGACAATGGCACCTGTTTTACAGTCCCAGCTGTTCCCAGCTCTTCCTACTCCCCTGTGCGATCACCAGGGATGATGGCTTAGCCAAATGACGGTGCAGTGCGCAGACAGACAGGGCACACAGGTTATAGTGGTATCAGAGCCTACCAACCAAAAGAGCCTACCAACTAAAAGAGCCTACTTCAATGATTCAATCAGAATACATGTGCATTGAAAAGAGCAACAGAGCAATTAAATATTGAATATTGAATCAAAACTTAATTATGAGCTACAAAAATAAGTTGCAATCAAACTCAAGAATAGATCGGAAAGGAGACTATATAGCTGGACAAAATTTTAATTTTCCTAACTTAAGATATTATACAGTAAATCAAGCTTTGAATTTTTTAAGATCTTTTAATCTAACTCCCAGAAATTTAAGACAAAATTTATTAAATTATTATAAATCTATACAAAATTATCTTTCACCTATGACAATGAATTTAATACAAGATAATATAGCGTTATTAGAACTTACCTTTGAATATAGTGTCTGGTTTCAACCTAATTTGAATATTAATGATTCACAAATAAAGTATTACACTGACAACGAGAACTAATAAAAATAAAGTGAAAGAAATTAAAAAGAAAGGGCAAAATAGTAATTTAACGTTAAAAATAAAAAGGTCAAAAACGTAATTTTTCATAATACCGACAAAAAAGTTTTGACGTCGGGTCCAAGATTGCCACCCCTAGATCGAAATTAGTGAACTTAATTAGAAAGAAAGCAATTATTAAGTTCCATAAAAAAGGCAAACAAACTAAGGGGAAAAGATACAATATTCACTAACCTGTAAGAAGCATATAGCAGCGTCATGCAGCGCTAAACACACTTTTATTTTGGAGGAAAAAATAAAAAAGGGATTTTTGCAATAAAATCAGCAAAATAAAGCAATATTGGATGCAATCTAATAACACTGTTAGGCTATTAGGTTTTTAGGTTCAAATATAATATCAAAGAAGAAATAAACAGAAGCAAATTATACCGAAAATTTTTAAAAAGTTTATCATATTATAAATGACAATTCGACAAATAAAGGTATAATCTAAATTTTTTCTAGAATTCTTATGCCTTTAGTTATTCTCTCTCTTTTGATCAAATATGATGGGACAATGGCTAATTTATTTACTTTGGATAAGTTATATCACATTTTTCTGGATTTTGAGATATTTTCTTAATTTTGATTTAAGGGTAAAATCAATACAAAAAGGTCGGTGTGAAAATTTGAAAATAAAAAAATCTCAATGTTGGCATATATATGAATAATGAACTAATGTTTGAAATATTGGTTGTAAAATTAAATAATTTTCACATCATGCAATTTTACAATTAGGAGTTTGAAAGAGCTGGAGTCATACAAAGTTGGAAAGAGTTGGAAGGAACTAAACGGAGTTGGGAGAGGTTGAAGTTCCAACCCAAAAGAACAGGTCTTAGTATGTCAAAGTTCTCTCTTTACCCCTTCTAAAGGAGGAAGCACATTCCAATGCATGAAATTGATTTTAAGAACCATCAAAATCAAAAGTCCATTGGGAGGTTCTCAAGCGCCATTCACATGGACTTATTTTAATATGCTTCATATTAGAAAGTTCAAGAAAAGGGAACAAAAACCACCCACAGGTTGGCTACCTACAAATAATCAATAAGCAACTTGGTCCATGATCCCCCCTTGCCCCCAAGGGGGATTTTAAATGGGCTACTGGCGCGTTAAAGTTTGGGATACAATCTTAGTTTGAAAAAGCACAAGGCGCACTGAGGCGCAAAGGGTCCCGAGGCGCGAGGCGCGAGGCGAAGGCGCGCGCCGAAAGGACGCGAACCTTTTTTTAGCTAAAAAAAGGTTTGAAAGCAGTTTTCATGACTTATTTATGATAATTGAGTAAAATAGTGGCATCAAAGAAGAATTAGACATCAATATAAGTACCAAAAGTATCGCAAATAGTCCACAAGACAGTAATTTAGCATGACAATATTCTAAAAAGTGAAAACACACACATAAGAACTTAGTAGAAGTTTAGAAACAAAGAAACAAGCATAGTCATAAAAGAAAAAATGAACAACATATAACATAGTTCTTAAAGCAATCGAAGATCAACTAGACGTCGTCATCATCATCATAATCCATCAAATCCATCAAACAAATATTTAGTGAGGCACTAATCACTAATTGCATTTTACCCACAAAAAAAAAAAAAAAACCAAGACAATAGCACACCCACATACAAACTGCCTGGCAGTGGGCTGACCAAAATCAAATTAGGTTGTTGCTAATTTTAAAAAAAAAAAACCTAACATTTCTAACACTAAACACCCAAAGGCAGGGCACCTGGCAGTGGGCTGACCAAAATCCAATTAGGTTGTTGCTAATTTAAAAAAAAAAATCCTAACATTTCCAACACTAAACACCCGAAGCCCAGTGCCTGCTGCCCAGCAAATTTTAAAAAAACAAAACAAACCCTAACATTTCCCAGCAACACCGAAAGACAGAACAGAGAAGGAGGAGGAGGAAAGCTGCAACGCGAAACTGAGGAAAGCAGATGAAAATGGCTTGAACAGTGACAGACAAAGCCGAAAGAGAGGATGAGAGCTTAAGGGAGAGAGAAGAACGAAAAAAAGGAGAAACAGACGTTCGACAGCCATGGCCGGTCGATGACTGTAGCAGAGAAGAAGAAGAAGAGCAGGACGAAGAAGAGAAGAAGAGAAGAAGAGAAGTGAAGAAGAACACAGACATACCTGGATGGAAGCAGATTAGGGCTTCGACTGAGAAGAAGAGAAGAAGAAGAACAGCAGGTTTCGAAGCCTGCGACCGAGAGAAGAAGTCGATTGAAGATGCCAGCCACACTGCCTCAGCTAAGTTTCCATTATTCCTTTTCAATTCTCTTTTTTTTTTTGAAGGGAACTTTAAGTTTCTCTAGGCGCGCGAGGCGTGAGGCACCATGAGGCGCACGCCTCACGTGGCATCCGGAATGGGCCTCGCCTGGGTGTGGGTGAGGCGCCAGCCTGTGCGCCTCTCGCCTAGGCGCACCTCACCTGCGCTTTTTTAAACTAAGGATACAATCATATACCACATTGAGCCGTCAACTTCATTATACTATATGCTGTTTACTCCCCATTCCTAACTGTTCTTGGCAAGCATCGCACTTCATGTAACAATCCAACTGAACCTGAAACACCATTTGCTGAGTTGGAAATTCCACAATAAAGGCCATCAATTGTCGTCACTTAAGCCCAAAAGGCAAGCCTAGGTGCTTTTTATCAGTGGCGTGGAACCTTTTAAACTTAACAGCTTCTCATGCCTTACTAATATAGAGGAAGTCCCCTCATTTACGTGCAAATATACTCGGGATGTGAATCATAGAAAAAGCAAAATTAATGCAGGGTAAAGTCAAAAATACCTCAAAGAAACACGCTTGGAGAAGAGGTGAAGTACTCACCTCTAATTCAGGGTTTGAACCCCACCACTTGCAAGAGTTCCCTTACCCTGTTTGCCCTTGCAAGTGGGCTCCTTATCTTACCCCTCCAGAACCACAAAGGGTCAGGCTAGCCTCCAAGAAAAAAGGAAAAAATTAGCGAATTACCTCATCAGAAGTTTCCATTTCTGACTCATCACTGGACACATTTACTTGGTGAGGTTTTCCAGTTCCCAATGGTGGGGGCACAAGGGGCGGAGCTGGAGCAGATGGTAGAGGAGGAGTGGGTAGTGCCATACGGAATGGAGCTGGAATTTTCATTTTATTCATTAAATGTAACACCTACAAAGAATGGGTGAGGATGAAATCATCAACAACCATCAGTTTCTTCAAAAATAGTCAAAGGAGCAGAAATTGAACCAGAACCTGCGTATAAAAGCGAGGAACAGCTATAAGAGCATTGACAATATTTGTCAATATGTTTCCATCTGGCGGAGGATAAGCATACCTATAACCAAAACATAGCAGATGAGTGAATTTAAATATCATAAAACGCCTGTGTGCACAAATTATATCGAAAACCTAGCAGGGACAAGTGAAGGGCAAAACTTTATAGAGCAAGTCTCAAATACTGGAGGAGAAGAGAGCCTAGCCCCATGCAGCAAATCACACTACGCAATACATTTCATCACACTGTACCACCACAACAAAGTTTATTGAAGTTCTTGGACAATGCTTTATTCCTTATCTCTCGGCCTACAACATTCCACAACATATACATTCTATCCTCTCTGTTTGAGCCTGAAATTCTTTTAGAAGCTCCCCATTAGAAGAAAACATATTGGGGGTCTCCGGAAAAGCAACATGCAGTGGCAGGAGGCAAGAAGTCAAGGTCCTCAAACCAAACCCACCAAAGCAAACGAAATAACCTTGAAGTCTGTCTACGCTCTATCAAACCTGCAAATTCTTCTCCCTACATTGCTAACAGATTATTTTCATCGTCCCCAGCATTAAAGAGCATTCCCTGCCTACACTCTAGAACAAAATAGATGGCCATCTAGTAAGCCATTTAACCTTTAATCCACCATAGCCAGCCAAAAAAGTTTAGTCAAAGTGGATTTTTTAAGTCCTTCAACCACATAAATATCTAGGCATACAAACCGTAAACCTATATAAGTATCGTCAATCAGACAATGTCATTGTGAGACATGAGAAAAGGCTGGTTGGGTTACACAAGGTTTCTAACAAAGTAGTTCAACCCAAATGGAACTATCTCATAAGTATAGACAATCCGTAAAGCAAACCTATTAGAGTTTGTCTTGGATGAAATTGTCTCACTGACACAAGAAAAAGATAGTTGGACGACACAGATAATGCAACTGAAAAGATGCTCCTCCCATGAAATCATCTCATCTGATAATTGGCAAACTTGTTACAGCAAAAAGTAGGTTTCTAACAAGTTCAAAACAGACAATGCTTGAGTATTTTTTCTCTCTGAATAATTTCACTTTCAAAATTGTTCATGCCAGAAACTGTGAGCTTTCTGTGTCCTAAAATTGGTATGTGGTATAATTGTTGCCATGGTGGATAATGTACCAATGTAATTTGTAGGCAGTCTTTGTAAACACATAATCATAAGGAAATTCACCCTAAAGTTCCCATGCTTGCTATTGGCAACCGATGGAATCATTGATCCACATCGTAGCAACAATTAGGGAGATTTTCAATTACCTCATTTTTGTTTATGGTTATCCAACTGCTAAACCCCATAGCTTATGAAGCAGCAAGCCAAGTATATCATGGAATTTTCTTCTGACGTCCTTAGCTCAATTTTCAAGCTATGAGAGTATGAGACACGAAATCAGGTGGTAGAAGAATCCCATAAACTTAACCATGAATAACGCTTAGCAATTTGATGAATGGAAGCATCACTATAGAAGGCTGTTATAGAAAGGCAGTTAGAGTAGGATGCTACATAAAGTTAGCATCATGTCAGCCAATTTTTAACAGCATATGATGAATTTACAGCAGAAGAAACCAAAAACATGTATCCAACCACTAAAAAAATCTGAGTGGCAATGTGGAATTTGGAAATGCATAATGAGGAGGACATGTTAAACTTCGGCTGAATTTTGAAAGGCAAACAAAGAAACAGACTAGGGATGAAGAAGAACAATCTAAACTCATACTTGAGCTACTAATGTTCTTAAACAAGCGTTGTCAAGAAGGCCATGCAATAGGTACCTAAGCTTGGCATGACTAAATGCTAATTGGCCAATATTGGTTGGGAGTTTTGAGTAGCAAAGTACTATGATGACTATGAAGATATTCTCAAACGGCAAACATTATGAGACCAAGCTTGCTGAATGGGAATGACAAATTAACAAGTCACACAAATATTTCCCTTTTTCTCTGGGGGTTTGGGTGGGGGTGTAGTTCTGTAGGATCTCCTCTTGTTAAAGTTTCATTGGAAACATAGGAGCTGGCTCGCACTTCAGTATATCCATCGACCCACTCAATTTGGCTTGAAAAGGAGAAGTATTTGTCATCGTAGTACACCTACAATACCATGTTTTCCTTAATCTTTCGATGTGAGACAGGAGATGTCACAATCTCCCCCACTTAAAGAGCTGACATTCTCATCGGGCCCTAAATCATCCATCTAGCTAGCGATTGTGGCAATGCACCAGATGATCGTTCACAATTGTCCAACCCAAGGTTCGCTCGAATACCTTCTGCAACGGCCCAACTTGAAAGGTCAGGTCGTCAGGTAGCCTCCTGGCCAACAACCAAGCCTCTAGTTCTTTGACCAAAACACTAACCCTAATCAACGAGTTATCCTCACTTAGCCTAGAAATTGCGAAGTACTTATTATTGTAGTAGGCCTACAATACCATTTATAAACCATACCATGTTTCCATGTTTAGACAAGGGATGTTACCCAAGCCCAGGAGACCAAGTTCAAGCTGTCGTCATTGCAATTAGACATGAATACGCTTTATGTGTAACAACTCATAAGTGCATAAAAAGAAAATAGATCCCTAAAAGAATTGCCATCGTATCACCTCTCATACCGTAAATAAATTGAGAACATAAATATACTTTCATATCCTCCAATTACCATTTAGGCTATGGAAAAAACCCTATGTTATGTTGTTTTCCAGGAATGAAATTGAATCAGGTTTTTAGAAGGTTTCCCTTTGAGGTGTTCTCTATCAGATATGCATAACAACTATAGTTGAGACACATAGCGTGAGTATAATTTATGAAGCCATCGAAGGCCATGTTTAGTCTATTGTAGCACACTATTCAAAAGCAAAGTCAACCGCAAATGATTGGAAAAAAATCATGCAACAAATATGATTATATTAAGAAACATAAACAACTCATAGGCAGCCCCTGTCAACCCAGTATGTCATATCAATTACAGCCTGTAAGTTAGGAAGCAGGAGACATACTCCAAATGAGGAGGAAAAGGATAATCAACCCCAAGCTTTTCCGCAATTGGCTCAGCAGCATACTGGCTGTCCACTGTGTGCTCTTCTTGAGTGTCTCTAGTCTCTGTGGTGTCCTTCGTTAAAGATTTTGGTGTACACTTTTCAGATTCACCTCCCACCTGTGCATTGTGCTCTGCAGGCTTACTTGCTCTCTCAACCAATAAGACTTTACCAAGAAATCGTAACCTGATCAGGCCACATTGAGGCTGCTCATCATGTTGTCACAAAGCCATTAACCAAGACAAGAAATATGAAATACTGGTTGATTTACAACAGAGAAATTAGAAACATCTTTGAGCACAATGTCTGAACCTGAAAGTAAAGATCAAGATGGATACCCATTTAGCTGCCGATGTGCCTGTAAAGCAGTGAGTTCATCCTTGAAGTCCACAAAAGCACAGTTTCTTAACCTGGAAGAAAGTACTACCATTTGTCATGAGGCGAGCGCGTGACAATTGATATGTAACTAGACCTATTCATAATGTTTTCTACCATAAGAATGATCCGACATTATCAGAAACTTCAACAAGGCATGTGATGCCAGAGGCCCAGAGTTACACAGCACGCAGACATCAGATCTACTTTCTGATGGATATTCCTGTGAACCAGCAGCTGAAAGATTCTTTGTGTGTCATTCCTAAGACATATTCAGAAAAGGCATCGTGTGGCCAGGACAACATTAAATATTTTATTGCAGAAAGAAGATTTCAATTCATTGCAATATTAGGCAGCTTGTGGTCCAAACAGGCCAAGGCAGTCATCTTTCAAACAAAAATTCCAGCTGCAGCCATGCACCACCTCCTCTAAAATATTAGGGTACAAGCATTACCAAGTTCCCATAACAAAGGAGTGGTCTACTGGCAGAGGACCCACCTTCCAAGTTCCAACAAGGACTTGTGGGTTCAAAATTTCAAATCCCACTAGAGGCTGGGGAAATTTGGCTTCCTCTTGTTCCCCCTTCGCTCTCTCATGCCTTCTCTCACCAAAGGTGTTCCCATGATACAATGGGCCCTTATGGGCTTGCATTTGCAAGTCCCAGACAAACCAATGTCTCCAGTAGAAAGCTAACAGTCCAGCAATTGCTGTTTTCAGGTCCCCACACTTTCTTAAATTCTTCAGAAAGAAAAAAGATTCTGACTTTCCTCACCAAATTGAAGAATGTGTCCATGACTATGAGCAAAGAACGCACTAAGCACAAACATTACTTAAATATCTCAAGCTTATCTAAAGCCAAACTCTTAGTTCTATAAATAATAACTATATTTCAAATGCAAAAAAGTCAGGTAATAGACTGGCCAAGATTTAAGTAATCCTTAAGTGAACAAGGACCTCTGACACAAAGGGATATTACGTGGCTACGATAACAAAGCTACCAGATTAAAACACACCCTGATTTTCTATACTTAGTGCTAACAACATCCAGAATCTATATCTAAATTAAGACAAAACAAATCCGTTTAATCTTTTGAAGTTTGACACTGTTAAATTTTATATATCGATTGGGCAATTAACAAAGATTCATGCATATAAGCTTGAATGAGATTCCATCCCAAAACCAATTGGCAATAGGAGAAGTAGCCCACTTGAATTATATACCATGACCCTTCTTTTCAAACTCCCGATGTGTGACTTCTTTACTCATGTGTGATATTCCCAACAATCTCCCCCTCACACATGAATCTCTTCCACACCACATCAACGCACAAGCTCCCCCTTGAGCGGAAGCCTTTACCAAGGTGTCAGGCCACCATGGACGAGCTTGGTGAAGTGACACGCAGGTGTTGATCGAGCGGGAAAACAGCTACTCCCTCAAATTAACGCCATTACTAGTGTCAATTCAAAAATAGAAAGATCGAAATAATTTGTGTGCCAAAAATAAAGACATATTAAGTATGAAAGATTTGCTTTCCCAAAAAATGGCAATGTTTAGTTTTTTTTTTGGTAAGAAAAAAATGGCAATGTTCAGTTAAAAACTCAAAATAATTACTACAATTAAAAATTCATGAGATTTTCCATGCATCACATGGGGATGAGAATACTAATTTTGTATTACAAGACTGTGCCCTTAAGAGTACGCTCTTTATTGGACACCGAACCTTTGACTACACCTTGCAAATAATAACTCAAGCAAATCGAGATGGTCAAGAAAACAAAATGACAGAGATAGGAAAGAAAATCAGCAGCCCTGCTGTACAATCTCTGCTCATAGTGCCTCAGCCCTTCCTCAGCTCTCATAAGTGAATTTGCAAAAGACTAAAGGGCCAAAACCATTCTAATCGTCCTAAACTGCGACTCTAGCAACTGTGCAAGTTCAATACTATCTAGCTCTACCTAACTCAGCATAGGGACAGCAATCAATGACTTATGACAGTGATCAGTGCTAAGCAATACCAAATAACGAGGACCATTCTTTTACTGCGCCTCGGCATTGACTAAAATACACATAAAACATGAGGTTTGCCTGAACCCAATGTTCATATTCATAAAGCAAGCAGAGCTCCATCCAGGGGCGGATTTATGACTAAGCAAGGAGTGTCCATGGACACCCCTAGCCCCCCAAAAAAAACTCTAATAAACTTATTTGGACACTTTAAAAATATTATAAGTTGACAACCCTGAAAAGATCCAAAAAAATTTTAAATCTGCGTATTTGACCTTGGCTAATTTAGTGGACCAGTGGAAGCTTTGGATGCGGCCCATTCCCAGCCAGGCCAGCCTTCATTTAAAAAAATTTTTTAAAAAAAACATTTGAGCCCATTCCCAGCCTTGGACCGGCCTAGCTCAGGCAGACACTCAAACCCTTTCTCTGCCTTCCTCTTGCTTCTGCCCGACTACTCTAGTGCTCTGCCACTAACGTTGCGTCATTCGTGCCCACTGCCCAGCCGTTCTCGACAGTCCACGGCCCCACGCACAGCAACCCCCCGCTGACCGTCAGTTGCCAATCCACCACCGAGCGGTCTGAGTGAGCTGGGAGCACCGGAGCAGCACGCCAGCACAGCCACACCACAAGTAAGTTGGGTTAGATATTTAGGGTTTCGATTTTCATCATTTGACGGTTTTAATTACTTCTAATTGCTCGTTCTCAAATTATGTTCCATAGATAGCAATTGATTAGTGAATTGTTCAACACCAAGCATCTACATCGACTCATCAATAAATTAGGTTTGTTTTCATTTGTTCTCTCCAAAATTTTCTTTTTTTGGTTAATTCTTTATGCCCAAGTGCAATTTGTATGTTTGATTCTGACCTTGGTGGACACACCTAATTCAAAACCTTAGATCCACCACTGGCTCCATCCCCTTTTTCTGCATTACCTTATTAGCTACTTCAATCCCATCGAGAGACTTATTAAAGGGATTCTCAAATTGTATCTGGATACATTTGATTATGCTTCAGGATTAAATTACGACAGGAAAATAAGATTAAACAAAGAACAGAACTTGTTTCAACATAGCACCAAACTGATACGGTGGGCTTAGGTTAGGTCAAGATGAACACAACTTGGAACTCCAGAAAAGCAAACTAGCAGAAAAATACAAACTGACCATAACGAACAATGAAAAGAAGAGAGAAAATTACCTTCCACCAGAGCAAGGACGAACAGAAGCAGCACCATAGTGAGAAAGAAGGCGAGAAAGGGTGTCAAGAGGGATGGCTTCGGGAAGGTGGCGAATCAAAAGGCTAGCAAGTGAATTTGATGGAATGGGTTCGTTTCCTTGAATTTGATGACCCCACGAAGTCGGTGGTTGATGAGGAGGAGGATTAGGGAATGGCTGTGATGTGTATCCCGAAGCCATTCTCTCACCAGTGTAAGTGATTGAGCAATTTTCTAACAGATTGTTGTAAAATCAAGGAGGAGAGAGAGCGGAAAGCTGAGAACCGTGATGACAAGGAGGGAACTGGAACTAATCTTAGTTTTGGGGCTTGGTCGGCGATTTGAGTGTTTGATGCCCAGGAGAATGCAAAAATTGTCAGGGCACTCGGGATGCAGGTTAGCTCAATGAAGCAAAAAGGAGGGGAATAGGCTACCCGCGCCAAGCGTCGAGTTGCACTCGATGTATGTTACATGCAAATTCAACGAGCTGATTATTCCTCCAACACAAAGCAGCCCGCCACCAGCGTATCGGCTTCCGTGGCTTTTTAATCGGGAATGCATATATACCACCAGTATGGATTGCTAGTGTTACACTCTTGCCATGCAAGAATATTACTTAATTTTTATTTTAATAATATTCGTAAAAATAATTAGTAAAAATATATTATTTTAAAAATAGATTAATAATTTTTTAGTGACATAATTATTGTTTCGTTTATATTTTTTTTTAAATCACTCGAAATTACTTTTGTTTTCATCTAATAATAATTTATCATTTATCACTTTTTTCATGATTATCGAACACGGTATAGTGTAATTAATTTGTGATGGATATTTTTTAGGAGTTAAATGGACTATATTTTAATTTAAATTAATTTTATAAAAATTATATTGCAATCTTATAGATTACTCTACGTAAGATATATAAAAATTAACCCTAGATGAATATTCATACAGCTAAATAATCTAACACAATCTGTATACATGTTGTCTTATATATCATTCATAAATTGTCTTGTGCAATTAAATTCTTATGCAGAAATATGCTATCACTTATTTACAATGACCTCAAGATCTAGACTTAAAAAAAATAATAAGTAGTAACAGCTAAAATTAAGTTAAAATTCAATTCTTTCATCTAATTCTATTCTTTTAATAGTGAAAAATAAAATGAATCAATTTGAAATATAAAAAATCAATTATTGCACACCAAGTTAATCATATGAGGACTTACTCAAAAAATAAAATAAGTTAGGAGTGTAAAACCATGTAATAAATAATTAAGTTAATAACATATAATAAATTTTAATTAATAGCATTAACATTGATTAATATGTCTCAACTAATATCCACCAATTGGAAGTTACCAAGTCATCATTTTGTGTCATGTGAGATGCCACATGTCATTCATACATTGTTTGTATCCAACTTTTAATATATATACTAGTGTTATACCCTTGCGATGCAAGGATGTTAGTCAATTTTTGTTTTAATAATATTAGTGTAAATAATTAATCAAAATATATTATTTTAAAAGTATATTAACAATTTTATAATAACATAATTATTGTTTCTTTATGTTTTCCTTTAAAATCACTCTAAATTACTTTTGTTTTCAAATGATAATGATTTATCATTTACCATTTTTTTCATGGTTCTCGAACAGATAACAGTGTAATTAATTTGTGATGGATATTTTTTAGGAGTTAAATAAACTATATTGTAATTTAACTTAATTTTATAAAAATTATATTACAATCTTATAGATGGACCTGGCAAAACTGACCCAAGACTCAAAACCTGAACCAACGACCCGGATCCATATCCAAACCGACACCCAAAATGGAATGAACCGATTTGGACCCGAACACCCAAAGTATACCGATCTAAAACCGAACAAAACCCGAATTGCAGCATGACTCGAAATGACCCACGCTCGAATTGACTTGATCCAATTCAAACCCGATCCGTAGTGACCTAGCCCGAAGTGAACCGAAAATGGACAATCCAAACCTGAACCGAGTCGTACCCGATTTAAAATCGATCTGATTCTTACCCGATTCAATTTTACCCGAATAAGTAGTAACTGTTTTTTGGGTTTTAGTCTTTTCTCTTTTGGGGGAAATTTTGAATTTTTCAAACTCAATTAGTTGAGTTTATGTGGGAAAAGAAAAACAACTTAAGAGGGAATTTTTACAAATGAAATCAATTAAAAACTTAAGAGGAAAAATAAAATAGTTGATAGTTTTAAGTTTTTAATTTGATAGATATGTAGTAAAAATATAAGAGAAAAATATTCTATCACAATAGGAATTAAGAAAAGATAAGTATAATTAACAATTTATTAAACTTATTAGGATCTAGCGATCCTATTTTACTATTTGATTCACTTAATAACTTAATGTAATGCACCCTATAATTATAAATTTATAATATCATTTTGTGACTATTATCAAAAACTCCGCACTACTCATTTACGATTTTAAATCATCTTCATAACATGTTTAATTCTACAAAATCATACTAAAGAATGTCTTATTACACATGATCTCATAATAATACGACTCATTTGAATTTTGGACAATTAAATTTCAAGTCTCGAGTTTCGATGACGAGTATTCACAATCACATAAATGTAATGCTAATCGACACGTACTCATATTTGTCGCTGCTTTTTAGTTTTGACTTATTGAGCAAATTCATATTAAGTTATTAATCTCACAAAGACGAATCTTTGAATGTTGATGCATGATCACTTAACGAGCTATCAAAGAACATTGATTCGATTACTAAAAATGTCGACTTGAATCAACAAGTTCCTGTTTACCAACTCCAAATATGACAAACATGAAGTTATAAACCAACACTGGGTCTAAATAAAAATTTCGTTATTTTCTTTCTTTTTTTCTCATTTTTCAAGGTATATTGGTATTGGGGCTCACAAATAAGACCATTGACAAATGATTTATTTTAGGTTGGTTCACTTATTTTGTCATTGCATGAACTCAATTGAGATGATTAAAACCTAACTTAAAGAAACATAATCCTTTGAATAATTGTATGGCACATTTGATATAGGGTTAGGGATGAGTTGTATCCTTGTATTTGCAATTTACTAACTTTCTTAGTAAGTTTATAACTGACCCCATATGTGGGTGTGTGCGCGCGCGCGTGCGCACTACTAAAAAAGTTCAAATTAACGACGGACTTCAGCGACGGGAAAAATTAACGACATATTTGGCAACGGAAATGACGACAGAAAAACAGTATTACAAAAAAACTGATATTGTGCGACAGATATGGCGACGGATTAAATTTTCCATCACCATAATTGACAGTTGGCAGCGGAAATTCTGTCGCCAACTTGTAAGATTTTTTTCTGAAAAAAAGGGCAACGGAATTTCCGTCGCCCAAAAAAAATTTAATTTAAAAAAAAAAACGGGCTGGCGACGGAAATTCTATCGCCATTCTGTCGCCAGCCCACTTAAATGAAACCAGAAAGTTTCTGGTTTCATTTGCTGCAATTTGAAGAGAGAGAGAGGGAGTGGGCAAATCGCAAACCAAGCTCGACGTCCGACCAGTGCCCCGCCAGGCCACCGCTAGCCGTCCCTTGCCCCCCCGCCGCCGTCCGTCGCCCCTCCACCACCGCCGGCCGCCCCCTCACCGCTAGTTTTTGGGTTGCAATTTGAGGTAATTTTGTCAACTAAACTACTTGCAATTTCTACAAATTTTTGTATTACATTGTTAGAATTTCATAGTTAGTTCATATTTATGTTGAAGCATGGTATTTGTGTGCGGTTATTGCTTTAATTTGGTTCAAGATTGGGGTAAATGCGATTTATGGTTTAGGTTTGATAGTTTGAATTAAAGTTTAATATGTTGGTGGAATGAAATGGTTTAATTGATAATATTGTTGAAATTTACTATTTATGTGCGGTGATTGCTCAAATTCGTTACAAGAATTTGGTAAATGCGATTTAGGGTTGAGGTTTGGTAGTTTAAAGTTGAGATTTCATATGTTTGTGGAATGAAATGTTTTAATTGATGATGTTGATGAAATGTGGTATTCATGTGAGGTTATTGATCTAATTTGGTTGGAGATTTTGCTCAATGCAATTTAGGGTTTAGGTTTAGTGATGTGAACTTGAAAGTTGATATGTTGGTGGAATGGGATGCTTTTGTTTATAATTTTGTTCAAATTTGATATGTTGATGGAATAAAGTGGTCAACAATGTATGAATTATTAGTTTTGTGATATTCGTGAGAATATAAGTATATTTGTCGAAATTATAAGCTTTTTGTTTGTGTGCTTGTGGAAATTTTAAAGTAAACATATATAATATATAATTGCGTAATTTATGTAATTATTATAATTTTGATTAAAATTAATTCTTAGCAAATACCTTATGTGGTTATTGTTATTTGAGCATAATATGAATTCTCCTCCACATTATAGATGGATGTATAATAGATTACTGCCTGATCGTAGTGATTATATGCAAGAATTTCTAGATGGAGTAAACCAATTCGATCAATTTGCACGTATACAGACAGGGTTTCTGAATAGGGGAAAGTATAGATGTCCTTGTGCGAAATGTAGAAATAGGGTGTACTTAACACCTGATGAGGCCAAGATGCACTTTATGTATAAGGGTTTTGTGCAAGGATATTGGTTTTGGATAAGTCATGAGGAAATAGAACCTCAGTAATATGATTTTAGGTATTCAAATAGTAAAATTCTTGAAGTTGGAGGTTCAAGTCATGTTAATCATGACTACTCTGAATCCTACGTAGATCGGATGGATGACATGGTTGATGATGCTATGATAGCAAATCAAAATATAAGGGAAGAGGGGTCAAGCACTTGCCGAGAACCATTTTATAATATGGTTCAAGTTGCTCAACAACCCTTATATGATGGTTGCTCCACCCACAGTGAGCTATTTGCGGCAGTGAGACTGTTGAATATTAAATCTGATTATAATGTGCCTCAAAATTGTTTCAATGAAATTGTTCAATTAATGAAAGAGATGTGTCCCCCTAACAACCGCGTGCCAAACAACTATAGGCAAACGAAGAAGATTGTTAAAGATCTCGGCAACAATGTGGTCCAAATTGATTGTTGCCGGAAAGGTTGCATGCTATTTTATAAGGAGAACGCAAATCTGGATGCGTGCAAGTTTTGTGGGCATTCAAGATGGAAGAGGCAAAGGTCACATTAAAGGAATCAGAATCCATTGCCATACTCGAGGATGTATTACTTGCCATTAAAACTTCGACTGTAGAGGTTGTACCCATCAAGAAGTAGTGCAGAGCACATGAGATGGCATTATGAACATCCACGTGAGGATAGTATTTTGTGTCATCCATCAGATGGGGCAACATGGAAACATTTCGATATCAAGTACCCTGAATTTGCTGCAGAGCCTCGGAATGTGAGGCTTGGCTTATGTGCTGATGGATTTAATCCTTACACATTGTCTTCAAGATCATACTCCATTTGGCCGGTGGTCATTACACCTTATAACCTCTCCCTTGAAATGTATATGACCACACCGTTTATGTTCTTGACTTGTGTAATCCCCGGGCCCAAAAATCCTAAGAACAAGATAGATGTATATTTACAACCTCTTGTTGATGAGTTGAAAGAGTTGTGGGATGTTGGAGTTGAGACTTATAACATTTCTACGAGGCATACATTTCAGATGAAGGCTGCACTTATGTGAACCATCAAGGATTTTTCTGCATATGGAATGTTATTTGGGTAGAGTACTAATGGCCAATTGGCATGTCTCGTATGTATGAAATAGCAAAAGGCTTTGAGATTGAGAAATAGAGGTAAATTCTCATGGTTTGACTATCATCGGTGTTTTTTGCGAAGGAATCATGCGTTCAGAAGAAATAGAACAACATTTAGGAAAGGTAAAACTGTTACAGGGGGTCTTCCTCGCCGACTATTTGGGGGGAAAGCTTGTTGCCGAGGTGGAATATTACCCAATGGTAACTACAAATGGTGACTTTATCATACCAGGATTTAAGAAAAATGAGCACAATTGGACGAAGAATATCATATTCTGGGAATTGCCTTATTGGGAACACCAACTGCTCCGCCATAATTTAGATGTGATGTACATTGAAAAGAACTTTTTTGAGAACATTATCAACACTGTTATGGATGTTCATGGGAAACAAAAGACAATGCCAAATCAAGAATGGATGTTGTAGAAATATGTGATAGACCAGAATTACATTTACATTCAGGCCCAAGTGGTAAGCCGGTTAAACCAAAAGCGAAGTTCGTACTTCCTGTAGATAAACGAAGAGAGTTGTGTGAATGGATGAAGGAACTTCAAATGCCTGATGGATATTGCTCTAACTTGAGGAATATCATGAACCCTAATGAGGCTAAGTTCAACGACATGAAAAGTCATGATTGTTATGTGTTCATGGAGACTTTTTTACCAATTGCATTTGGTGCACTCCCAGAGGATGTGTTGAAACCTTTTATTGAGATAAGCCAATTATTCAAGAACTTATGCTCAACAACATTGTGGGAGGATATGCTTGAGGAACTGCATCGCAACATTGTCATCACTTTGTGTAAGTTGGAGACCATTTTCTCCCATTTTCAATGTAATGGAGCACCTGTCAGTGCATTTGGCAGAAGAGGCTCAACTAGGTGGTCCAGTACGTACAATACCGATGGATGTATCCATTTGAGAGGTAAATTATACTATAATCGATGAAACCTTATCTCAATTCTTATATGTGGAATCACTTAGAAGTGAATGCAATTGTGAATTTGGTAGGTTCTTTGGCCGATTGAAGAAAAAGATAAAGCAACAAGCGTGTCCTGAAGGTTCAATCATAGAAGCATACCTAGAAGTAGAGAGGACATTCTTTGCCTCCTATTACTTCGGCTCTAATGTGCCCTCCATGCACACTAGGTGCAGGAGAAATGAGGATGACGATGAACATATTAATCATTTTCCAACTCTATCCGTGTTTGCACCACAAGGGACCGCTATTGGTAGGGAAATATCAAGGTATCTCACAGATGCCGAATATGTTGCTGCCCATCTTCACGTACTGTTAAATTATGATGAAGTTAAACTTTATATAGGGTGAGTGGTATTTTCACTTCCAATTTTGTTTATCATTCAGAGTGCAAGTATACTAATAGGCTTCATAAAATGTGATAGAATTTTCACAGAACAAGTCAAAATTGCACGTCCCAATGTCAGCGATGTAAATGTCGACACCATCATCAAAACTCATTTCGCAGATTGGTTTAGTGAGATTGTAAGTATTATAACTCATTTATTCATAATTTTAACATAACAGTTAATTAGGTGCATTGTATTAATTAAAACCACCTGTTATGTCACCTTAGGTGCATCATATTCAACTATTCGAGACCGACAAACATTGCTACTTGAGCCAATTGGCTGTGAAGGCAAAGCGGTATGTGTCGACGTATACAACATATAGAGTAAATGGATTCAAATTCCACATAGAAGCTCGAAGCGACGGGAAGAGAACATATGATTGTGGTGTTGGTGTTTGTGGCACTGGGGAAGGCGATATTGAGAATGATTATTATGGTGTCCTGAAGGATATTGTCCAAATTAAGCGATTTGTGGTCTTCAGTTATGAGTGGTTTGACCCCACATTGAATTGTGGGACACGATCTTATAAAGTAAGCAGCCTTATTGAGATCCACCGCACAAAAAGGTACCAAAAGTACGACCCATTTATCTTCCCAAACACCGCATCAAAAGTATACTTCATGCCACATGCAGATCGCTCAAGGGATAGGGCCAATTGGCTTGTTGTCATACCAATCAAACCAAGGGCGAGAGTGGATTAGCAGTATACTCTAACTATTGCGTACCAACAAACGGACATGACAACTATCGTCAAACCTGTGAATGACGCCATCCCTGCATCATTAGTGGATGAAAGTGCACCACATGAAGAGGTTAATAATGAAATAGGGTTTTCATTCATTCAAGGTAATGGCGAGATAGATGAGGTAGAGAATGATGAGAGTGATGAAGAGGGGTAGTGGGATGACGGTAATGAAACAGATGAAGCTGAAGAAAATTTGCATTTGTATGATGATGATGACGATGACATTGATGATGATGAGGATGCAGATGATTGAGTGGTTATGAATTTTTATGTATTTGAGTACTTTGCATGTCAAACAATTGGTTATGACTTTACTTATATTGTATGAATGAACTTTGCAAAATATGTGTAACCTACGTACCTATTATGATGTATGAGGAAAACGGTTTATATGTGCAATCATTATATATTTGTATTTAGCTTTGTTGTCACCTATTTCAGGCATGGATTCAAGTTCTCGTCGAGGTAAGTCCTCCCCTCGAGGCAAAGGACAAGGGCATAGGAGCTCTGCCCTAGATCTGACCGCAATGGACATTAATCCATCTTCCCCCCAAGTTCCTCATATACCAGTTCAGCCAAGAGCCACAATGGCTCCGTACATACCGGGCATTTCAGGACCACTGCCTCTCCATTTGGGGCTTTTCATCATCAGACCTTATACATTCCCAACCAAAGCACCATGTACGGTCAATTTGCCTACAACATTCCTCCAAACCCCCATGTTGTTCACACTGTGCAACCTACTCCCCAACCCGCTCACCCTAACACAAACCAGTCCCAAGAGAACATTGCAAGTGGTGAAAGTGAAGCACAATCCAGTCATGGGAGCACTCGAGCTAAGACTTGGATTGAGTCAGATGGTAACGGGTAAGTCTTCATTTGTTATATTTTATGAAGTACTACATGAATTTTGCATAACAGGTAATCAATTTGATGTGTTATGTCCAATCAAGTTTCTCTCCAATGATGGTGTTGTTAGTAGGATTTCGCTCATATTTCAAAGCAAATTTGACAGAGCTTGGCCTAGTTAGAGCAAAGTGCCTAAACCAGTACGAGATTTGTGGTTTGGAGAGTTCAAGGTAGCTACAGTGACTTCGTATTAACAATTCATGTGAACGTGATAAATTACTATTGTATTATTTGATGTGTTTTTTGTTTTCATAATTGCAAAAGTGGTTTACTTGGGATCTGGTCCATAAGGATCGTATAAGAAGGAATTTTGAAAACCAAGACAATGCACGCTTGAGAGACTTCTTTGGCAAAGCAAGGAAGCATAACAAGAAGCCTGTTTGGCTCGGTGATGCTCAATGGGAGGGACTCCAATAGCACTGGGTGAATGAACATTACAACAAATTGCGTGAAACAACCCAGAAGAATCGACTGAGAACTCCAGAAAGTGGTGGCCCATCTCTCCACACCTGTGGCTCGATCCCTATGCATGAGCATAGGCGGCGTCTGGTAAATGAATTAATGTTTGCTATGGATTTGTTTAAGTTTAATAATGTATTTTGTGTTGTGCTTGACATCATTCTTTTTGGCACGTACATAGAGGGAACAACTTGGGACGTAGTCCACCATTATTGAATTATTCAGTCACACTCACAAACTCCATGGCAAAGAAGATGCCCCTTGGGTTGACAAGAAATCACAACAAACATATGTAAGCAATTAGCTATTCTCAATCTTCATTGATAGTTCAACATGAACTTATGAACTTTATTTTAAGTAATTCTAGTATGCATGATTTCGTGCACATGTTCTGGTATTGCAGGAATCCTTTGAGCGTGATTTTCAAAATTTTATCAACTCTCAAGGGACCAGGGATGACACTTCTCAAGATCCAAACCCGCCATTTCCAAACCCAAATGAGTTGTGGGTGAAGACGTTCAAAAACAAGAAGGATCGTATTTATGGCATTGGTGACGAGGCTGTCAACATAAGGGAATCCGGTTACTTCAGTCCCACTCAAAGATCCGGTACAATTTTCATATTAAAATTTCAACGACCATGGTTATACATTGAATTTACTTAATTGCAATACTAATGCGTAAGTTACTGAAATGCCTGTCAATAGGTACCGGTTCTACGCCATCGCAACAATAGCTTAATGACTTAAGGGGTGTAGTAACCAACTTGGGGGGTGAGCTAACTTCACAAGCTGAAAGCTACCGGTTGGTTATGGAGAAATGTAAGCAACTGGAGGAATCCAACAAATTGCTCACCCAAAGCAACCAACAACTGAGCCAACAAATGATGAACATCGATCAACGCCTCCAAGCTTTCTTTCAAATGTAACAGGCGTCTGAATCAGGATATCAACCACCATTTACTCATCACTCACAACATAATGAGGAAGAGGGTGAGGCAGAAGAAGAGGCAGAGGATGAGGATGATCTTCACCTTGGTGATTGAGTTGGTTGCAGTTTTCCTTCAGCTGGTGGCTCTTCTGCTTGATTCTTTACGAAGTACATCTCTTGCTGCTTGCTTCCCCTCCCCTTTCTGCTTACTTCACTCCCCCTGGTGCTTATTTCACTCCCCTCCCATTTGGCGCTTACTTCTCCCTCTTCTGCAAACATATATATAACTTCATTCTCAATTACTGGCAAATTCTGGTTTGTTTGGAATTGTGGTTTGTGATATGTAGGGACTTTATTTGGAACTTGTGGTTTGTGAATTGAAAACCCTTGGTTGGAAGTGTTGCGTTGGATGTGATATTCCACCTTTGTGTAGCTTGAAATTGTTGAGAACGCTTCGAATGAAATCATATTCGAAGCCATTGGATGTTGATTGAGTGCGAAGATCTTGTAAATTTCTTGCAAACATTGAAATGTATGTATGGAAATGATAAAAAAAAAACAAGCGATTTTATTTTAAAAAAATGAGAAACCTAGCGACGGAATGACGACGGATTGAGAATTTTTTT
>JACYFF010031955.1:83557490-83594975 GCA_017589665.1 Selenicereus undatus
TATATATATATATATATATATATATATATATATATATATACACGTGTATGCAATATATACCGATTAACTCGTTCCTGACCTACCGCTGCTTAAGCGGTTGCCGCTAGCCCATTCCTTGCCTACTACCGAGAGTGGTGGTTACCGTTAACCTGGCCTACGTCTCAGTAAAACACGTGGCCGCTCCCATGCATGCACTAGTTTCTCAGGGAAGGCTAATGTTCTGCAATCTACACAGTCTGATTAACATCTCACCCAATTCAGTTTTCCCAGTTTCTTATTTCATTTCTCCTTATGTAAGGTCGATTTAGCATAAATAAGTTCATTCAATGCTTGCCATTTCCGTTAGTGACACCGCCACAACAGTAACACAGGAATTTCCAACAAAACATGACAGGGTCTCAATTTCATAGCCTATTGCATCGTGCAAATTCTGTTTCGCAGTTGCATTCAGTTAACTCATGCTATCATTCCTTTAACTCAGTAAACGGGGCAGTTCTTACCATATTCAATGCACACGCAGTTGCAACCAATGCCGGGAAGGGTTAGGACATGATTATTACTTGGGTATTGTACAAGTTACGAGCTCAGTTACTATTCTGAACTTACTGCTCTGCACCTGGGCCAACACATAGCCCACACTCAGTCTAACTCAAATAAATTATCCCCTGGTCTTTTTCTTGCATCTAATAATTTTTATAAGAATTTACCCATGCTTTTAGGGCCCCTAATCCAAGCCCACTCTAGGGATTAGATTGGGCTAGAATCTGGGCCCCCTTCTAGAGGCCCTAACTTCTAGTCCCGACGTCTAATTTAAAACTACTAGCCCAACCCAGAAACTTTGAGTCATCCACTGCCCTTCTCATGTTCGGGGTTTCTCCTGGTTCTATCCCGAGCTAGGTCGTTTTCTCACTTGTTTCAGGGGTATCACTGATCATTCTGGGCTGGGCAGTCCAAGGTAAAGTGGTTATAACCTGGGCCACGCTACCCTAATCGGCTCGATTCTAAAACGGGGTTATGCGAGACATCCAGAGGTATCTACTCTAAAAATTTGGTGATTTTTGCTTTCTTGACTCACCCTAGGTGAATTTTCAAAGTGGCCTTAACTGCAGCCTACACGCCTGCCCAGTAGACTCGGCTTAGATTTCCTAGCCAAACTTTCCAGCCTCATAATTTTCACAACCGACATCCAAAACTCAAACTCTTACCCATTCCGGAAAGAGGAGCTTGTCCTCTATAACTTTCATGTTTTGCATTCTTACTAACTCTCACTGTATCTAGGTCAAAAACCGTAAAACATGAAAACTGTCCTTGACTGCTCCAATCCTGATAGTCTCCCATGAATACGCCATAACTCTCTCGTTACACATCAAAGTTGAACGATTCAAAAAGGGTAGTGTAGAGAACGCCTTGACCTATCTACCCTCAATATTTGGTGATTTTTGGATCAGAATATCAATATGAACAATTTTTAAAAGTCACGTGAAATTTTCTATCCTTCACAGTGTCAGGTTCTCATCAAGCCTCATCCCAAACACTCGATCTTTTTACTTAACAACCATGTTCCTCACATCCGAGACCCGTTATCTATGAATCCAGACTATGTTACTCCCACCCCAAGTCATCCAAGTCATGAAAGATGCTAAAATTCATGTTAAGAACACAAAAACAATATCACCATGCACTTGCCTTGATGTAAACCCGGAAAAGTAGTAATGAAATCGTCTCCCTTTTTGAGGTTCGAATCTAAAAATCATGCAAAGCTCTCTTGAAAACCAATGCCTTGACTATCAAAACAAAATCACACAAAGAAAATCAGGAGTGCTAAAGTTTTGGGTGCAAAGAAGAGCACGAGACTAACGTTTTACTCATACATCACGTTTCTTACCAAGGGAGAAGAGTGGGAGGTGGTGACGGTGGAGTGCTGGCGGCGGCGATGGTGGCCAGCATGGCTGAGCACGAGAGAGAGAGGGGGGGGGAGAAGAGAAGACAAAGCGAGAGAAAGTATGCTTAAAGGGGGTTTTCACGCTAGGCTTAGTAGAGAGTGGGGTTTCACGTTAGGGTTAGCAAATGGGGGTTCACGTTAGGGTTAGCAAAAGGGGGAAAATTTTAGGAAAGAAAAAAAAAAGAAAAGGAAAGGAGAAAGGGGAAAAAAAACAAAAAGGAAGGAAAAAGAAAGAAGAAAAAAAGGAAAGGGATTTAAAAGAGAAGAAATACCATATTTTTTTCCTAGGGTTGATTTGGGTGAATTTAGTAAGGAAAAGTTGAATTTCAAAATAAAATAAATAGGAGGGGAAAAGAAATAAAAGCAATAAATATTTGAAGTGTGAAGCAGAATACGCAAATATTCAAATTGAAGGAGAGGAACAAAATAACCCGGATGAAAAATAAATATTAATTTTTTTATTTCCTCATTGAAATAAAGTTTTAAGAGACAACATGTAGCGAAAAACATTTGTAACGACTTGGATTACGAGGGTTGGTCCACGTCACTAGGTCTCCCAATTTGATTTTTTGGGGTTTCACATACTACCCCACTTAAGAAATTTTTGTCCCCGAAACTTCACTAAGCTGCGACACAATACCATTGCCAATATGAATTTCAAGGGTTTTACATACTACCACACTTAAGAAAGTTTCGTCCCTGAAACTTACACGCACATGGTTATAGGAACAAGTGAGGGTATTTGTCTCGCATTTCCTGCTCCGGCTCCCAAGTGGCTTCAGACATCTCACGACTGGCCCAAAGGACCTTCACCAGGGGCACTATCTTCATACAGAGGTGCTTTTTCCGCCGATCCAGGATCTATACTGGTTGTTCCTCGTATGACAGGTCTTCCTGGAGTTGTATAGGATCAGACTCGATTATATGTGAGGGATCTGAGATGTATTTTCGTAATTGCGACACATGAAATACATTATGTACTCTTGGGAGTTCGGGCAGTAGCTCCAGTCGGTAAGCTACTTCCCCAATTCTCTGTGTGACTGGGTACGACCCAATGTACCTTGGACTAAGCTTTCCTGCCATCACAAATCATGCGATTCCCTTGGTCGGGGAAACTCGGAGGAATACTTGATTCCCTACTTGAATTAAAGGGGCCTACGTCTCTAGTCGGCATAGCTCTTCTGGCGGCTCTCATACTTTCTTGAATCAATCTTATTTTATCCATGGTGGCTTGGATTAACTCTGGCCCAATAGTCAAGGCTTCATCGATCTCCTGCCAATAGAGCGGAGTTCTGCATTTCCTCCCATACAGTACCTCATATGGGGCAATGCCAATACTCGCATGGTAATTGTTGTTGTAAGAGAACTCGATTAATGCCAGCTGCTCATCCCACGCACTCTTAAAGTCTAAAGTGCAAGCTCTTAGCATATCCTCTAATGTTTGAATGGTGCGTTCGGTTTGCCTGTCCGTAGCTGGGTGGAATGCAGTGATAAAACGCAGCAACGTCCCAAATGCTTCCTGTAGTTTCTGCTAGAAGCCAAACTGGAACCTGGTGTCTTGATTCGACATGATAGAGCTCGGTACCCCGTGTAGTCGCACTATCTCCTAGAGTTATGCTCGGGCTAATTGGACCAGGGTCCAAGTATTTTTCATGGCTATGAAGTATGCTGTTTTTGTGAGCCTATCCACGATAACCTAGATCGCATTATTTTTCCTCTGAGTCAAGGGTAAACCCATCAGGAAATCCATGGCTACCGAGTCCCACTTCCACTCGGGGACTTCTAGAGGTTGCAAGAGTCCCGCTCGTCGTTGATGTTTTATCTTCACCCTTTGACCGGTTAGGCACTTTGCCATGCAATCGACCACTTTCTGTTTCATGTTACTTCACCAGAATGTTTGCTTGAGGTCCTTATACAACTTATTCCTCCCAGGGTGTATCAAATGTGGGGTATTGTGACCCTCGTCCAAGGTTTTCATCTTGAGTGCATCTACGACTGACACACACACCCGGTTATGAAACCGAATGGTGCCATCTTCATGAATTATAAACCCGGGTGCCTTTCCCACCAATATTTCCTCCTTGATGCACTCAAGTTGGGGGTCTGTAGCCTGAGCTACCCGAATCTCTTCAATGAGTGTCGGCTGCGCTTCCAGGGTGCATAGCATAGGCTTTGCCCTCGGGGTGATCACGTTGAGCTCCAACTTCTGAAATTCTTCACACAACTCATTCAAGAACGCTAGCAAGCAGCTTAGTGCTGGATACGACCGATAACTCAACGCATCCGCCACTACGTTGGCCTTCCAGGGATGATACTGGAAACGGACATGGTAATCCTTTAGAAATTCCAACCACCTTGTCTGTGTCAGATTCAGATCCTTTTGTGAGAAAAGGTATTTCAAACTTTGGTGGTCGATGAAAACTTCACAACATACCCCATACAAGTAATGCCTCTAGATCTTAAGTGCAAATACGACCGCCGCTAACTCCAGGTCATGAGTCGGGTAACTCCGCTCGTGTGTCTTCAATTGTCCTATGACACAACCCTCTTGCATTAGCACACACCCCAAACCGCTCCTAGAGGCATCGCTATACATTACGAAATCCTTGTCAGTAGTAGGTAAGACCAGTATCGGCGCACTCGTTAGTCTCTTTTTAAGCTCTGGGAATGCTTCCTTACATTGTTCCGTCCATTCATACTTAGTGACCTTCCTGGTCAAGTTGGTAAGCGAAGTGGCAATCTTAGAGAAATTTTGAACAAATCTGCGATAGTGCCCTGCCAGACCCAAGAAACTCCTCACCTCCGTCGGGTTCCTAGGTCTGGGCCAGTTTGTCACAACCTCTATCTTTTGGGGGTCCACAGACACTCTTTCATTGGATATCACGTGTTCCAAAAACACCACCTTGTTCAACCAAAACTCACACTTAGAAAATTTGGCGTACAACTCATTCCTTCTTAAGACTTCCAAGGCTGTCCGCAGACGGTGATTATGTTCCTCCGGGGTCCTTGAGTAGATTAGGATATCCTCTATGAACACCACCACGAATTGATCTAAATAGGGTTTGAAGACCCTGTTCATAAGGTCCATGAATGCTGTCGGGGCATTGGCATCATCACAAACTTATAGTGTCCGTACCAGATGTGGAAGGTGGTCTTGGATATGTCCTCATCCCTTATTCGAAGTTGATGGTACCCTGAACGAAGGTCTATTTTAGAAAAGGTCCCTACACGTTGCAGCTGATCAAATAAGTCATCTATCTAGGGCAAAGGGTAGCGGTTCTTGACCGTGATTTTGTTCAGCTCCTGGTAGTCTATACACAGTCTTAGGGTTCCATCCTTCTTCTTCACAAACAAAACCGGGGCTCCCCACGGGGATGTACTAGGCCCAATATACCCCTTCTCCAAGAGTTCCTCCAGCTATGTCTTTAATTCTTTCAATTTTGCCGGTGCCAACAGATAGGGTGCCCTAGAGATAGGTGCGGCCCTGAGGACCAGGTCGATACAAAACTCCACCTCTTTAAGAGGTGGCACACCGGGAATTTCATCGGGAAACACACCTGGAAATTCCCTCACTGCGGGGATATCTTCCAAGGAAGGTTCTGCATCCTCGGTTCTCACTACATGATACAGGAATCCCTCGTATCCTTTGCCTAACAACTTGCGAGCCTTCATCACCGACACCAATTGCACTTCCATTCTGGGTCCTTCGCCCCTATCCATTGCCCTATTCCCATTAGGCCCCTTCAGGGTGATTTTTCGCATTAGGCAATCTATCTGAGCCTGATGCTTAACTAATGAGTCCATCCCTAAGATAACCCTAAAATCAGTTAACTCAAACCTGTATAGGTCTGCCAGAAGTTCACATTCATACATTCTAATAGGGTAGCACTCGTATAGCTCCTCACACGTCACAGTTTTCCCATCAGGGAGAGTCACAGATAGCAATAAAGATTTATGGGTGGGGATTAGTCCTAATGTCTCAACCAACTTAACAGAAATAAAGGAATGTGTTGCACCCGAATCAAACAAAACATATACTGGTTGAGTTAGGAGAGAGAAAGTACCCATCACAACGTTAGGAGCATCCTCCGCTTCCTCTTTTGGTATCACATAGACTCTGCCCCTATTGTTCCAGGGCAGTTGGTTGGATGGTCGGGCTTGAGCTTGCTGAGGTGCCCGGTTCTACTAATTGGGGTAGGCCGCCTGCCCTTTTCTATTCTGATATGGTTGTTGGGGTCGATGGCCTTGCCCTTGACCTTGGCCTTACCCTTGTCCAATAGGAGGTGGAGGGAGTGGACAGTCCCGAACCTAATGCTGAGGGCTTTCACAATGAAAACACCTCTTCACCGAGCAACATTCTTTGGCATAGTGACCCAGCTTCCCACAAGCGTTGTAGGTTACCTTTGGCTATGTATTAGGGTGCTGGCCTCCCCGATTAATACCGTTTGAGTATTAATTCCCGGTAGGCCGACGACATTGCTCTTATGGTGGGAGGTTGCCCCGGTTATCCCCCTTCTTCTTGGTTCCCTGATGCTCGTTGAAATAGTTACTTCGCTCCTTCATCGCCCTCTCTATGTTGACCGCTGTGTCGTATAGGCCAACGTAGGAGGCGTACTGACGTACTGACATCCTCTCTTTAATGGTGGGGTTCAGCCCGACCTCGAACCGGTTCATCTTCAGCCTTTCATTAGTTATGAAGGCTGGGACGAATCGTGAGAGCTCCATAAATTTAGAGGCGTACTCGAGTACGCTCATATTCCCCTGCTGCAGTTGTATGAACTCACCCTCCTTGGCCTTCTGGTGGGAGATAGGGTAGAAATGATCCTTAATCATTTCCTTGAACTTATTCCAACCAAATTCCGGTTCGTGTTGTCTCTCCCTCACCGTGGCCCACCATAAGTCAGTGTTGTCCTTCAAATAGAATACAGTGAAACCCACCTTCCATTCCTCCGGGCATTGGAGTGTGTCGAACAGTTTCTCCATGCCTTTAATCCAATCCTCAAAAGTCTTAAGGTCGGAAGTGCCATCATAGATGGGTGAGTGATGGATCGCGAACCCTTTAAACATATAAGAGTTGTCCTCCTCAACCCTTTTCTCCCGAACCTCCATTAGTCTCTGCAGCTGCTCATTTTGGAGTCGCAGCTGCTCCCTTTGTTTCTGTAGCATCTCCAGCAGCGATAAGTTGGTGAGTTCAGCTCCTGTTGGCGGATTAATCTCGTCCACTTGGTTGCAGGCCCGTTCCCGTTCCAGGAGCATAGGGCCTCCAGTCGTTCCCTGAAGGTCGACATGGGAATGTCCGGATTCGCAGGGATGCTCATAACAAGGTAGGGTCCAGTTTGGGATTCGTCATTGTTGTTTCCATCCATCCTGTTTGGGAAAATAAGTTGGGTTTAGTTCCCTTCCTAATAGTCCATTTCCTACTTACTACCGGGGTTCAATAATACAAGACATACTAGTGCATCAAACAACAATTGACAGTCATTCAATCTCAGCATTTCTCCACATCCATGTGGTACAGTCACTACAACATGTATTGATGCAGTTCACATCATACAGACATCATGTCCACATATTTCACATGTTTCACAACAGAAAACGTTGACGTTCAGATAATTCGGGGAAATTTTATTGCATTAAAAAAAATCCAACATCATAAGTGTTCCACACTAGTACTTTTCATTACATCATAGTTTATGACTTTATTAACCACAGTGGCTTGATAACAGAATCAGAAAGGCAACTAACAACACTACCCTAACGAAATAAGAAAGAATCACAAGCCTTCTAACTGCTATGAGTTGCTACTGGTCGGGGGTGTCCAGTGGACAAGTACCCCTACACATCCGACCACATCTGCCCCGCTTCCAGCGAGTCATCCCGGTCACAAACTCGCCCCTTCTCTACGCAAAATCAGAATCTATCTCTACTCTGAAGCTCTCAGGTCCCCTGGTTTGGTAATCCTGCATAGTAAACTCCCTTATTCCCTCTTCATGGTCTCCCCCGGGACTCTTTCCCTTGATCTGCTCTGTCTCGCACTCGCTTCAGTCTCCCTTGAGGTCTTCACTTCCCATCAGCTGTCCCTCACTCACCTCGGAATCTTTCTCGGGATCCTCTTCAAGATCTTCCTCATCCGTTGGTTCCTTCTCGCTCGGGTCTTCCTCAGTGTCCTCCCCTGGGATCTTCTTCCTCCATAGGTTCCTTCTCACTAGGGTCTTCCTCAGGGTCCGCTTCTTCTATTGGCCCCACCTTAGTAGGGTCATCTCCTTCTTCCCTAGAGTCTCCCTCCTCATCTGTAAGCTCATCTCCCAAGGGTGGGGCATCCTCTTCACTAGCTGTGGGAATGTGCTCCAGGTCGTGTGGTTCCTCTAGTCTCAAGTAGTCTATTAGGTCATCTATATCCATCCCCATGGGCTGCTAGTCGCACCAATAACACCTCCCCCACGGGCGGGGATCACGAGCCTGGGGGTGCAGCCCATCAACTGGATAGCGTCACTTAGGGTCCCCCTTCAAGGTCAGCAACAGAAAGACCACTCGGTTATTCTTAATCGCCAAGCAGCTAGTGGGCCTATCATCTAGGTATCTGGCTAATACCCACCTCACTTGTCGTATGTGGTCCCACACACTCTTCCCTGCCTCCTTAGCTAACCAGTCGTGCAGACAAGGACCTCCTACACAACCACAGTGTTGGGTACCCTCTATTCCTATACAAAGTAAGTACACATAAGATATGCACCCAACCCACAATCATGCATTCATTTAGTACTACATGCAGATGCATGCAGCCCCTGCCTCGTACTACACTCACTCTCCGTACGGTCCTTAAGCCTACCAGTTTTAGTCCTTAACTTTACAGTCTTTTAGGTGAGCCTTCAGGTTAGTTAACCTGAGCTCTAATACCACTTTGTAACACCCCGAAACTCTAATTTCAGTTCTTATTTATTGATCTTAATCCTATGTGGCAGCGGAACCTACTTGGGTTGTTACTGTTGTATTTCCTTCTTGGAAATACCGGGCTGGATATCATATAACGATTAATACAAAAATCTTTAATATGTTTCAATCCCCACATGGTTCAAACTTTCATAACAACAACTAATTCAACCAATGTCCATAATAACTTTGTCCTAACAACTAAACTTTCATCTTCTTTGACTCAGGCGTTCGAGCCTCGCTCTACTTTCAGTTCACCAGCCCCATGCACAACTAAATCACCTGAAAACAAAACATTCTATAAAAGTGAGATAAACTCAGTAAACAATCACCCCTAACAGTCAACTACGCACACAAATTCATTCGGAAAACATTTTAAGGTGGATAGGGAAAAACAGCAAAACTCTCAAGACACATTTCACATTAACATGGCCTTCCATGGTTACTAGCTCTTAGAGATGAAATTTCATGATTTATGATCCAAAATACAACAATCAGATTTTAGGTGAGCGACCCCATTGGGTCTCATGACCTGCGTTTCAGTTCAACGCATCTGCTTAACTTGTTCCTGGCCTACCGCTACTCAAGCGGTTACCGCTACCCCATTCCTGGCCTACCGCCAACAGGGGTGGTTACCGCTAACGTGGCTCACGTCTCAGTAAAACACGTGGCCACTCCCATGCATGCACTAGTTTCCCGGGGAAGGCTAATGGCCTTCAATCAACACAGTCCGATTAACATCTCACCTAATTAAGTCTTCTCAGTTACTTATTTCATTTCTCCTTGTTAAAGGTCGATTTAGCATAAATAAGTTCATTCAACCCTAGCCATTTCCCTCAGTGACACCACAACAATAGTAACGTAGGAATTTCCAACAAAACATGATAGGGTCTCAATTTCATAGCATATTACATCATGCAGATTCTGTTTCGTAGTTGCATTCAGTTAACTCATGCTATCATTCCTTTAACTCAGTAAACGGGATAGTTCTTACCATATTCAATGCACACACAATTGCAAACCAACACATAGCCCACACTCAATCTAAGTTAAATAAATTATCCCCTGGTCTTTTTCTTACTTCTAATAATTTTTATAAGAATTTACCCATGCTTTTAGGGCCCCCAATCCAAGCCCACTCTAGGGTTCAGATTGGGCTAGAATATGGGACCCCTTCCAGAGGCCCTAACTTCTAGTCCTGATGTCCAATTTAAAACTACTAGCCCAACCCGGAAACTTTGAGTCATCCACTGCCCTTCTCATGTTCGGGGTTTCTCCTGGTTCTATCCCGAGTTAGGTCATTTTCTCACTTGTTTCAGGGGTATCATTGATTATCTTGGTCTGGACAGTCCAAGGTAAAGTAGTTATAACCTGGGCCACGCTCCCCCAATCAGCTCGATTCTAAAACGGAGTTATGCGAGACATCCAGAGGTATCTACTCTAAAAATTTGGTGATTTTTGGTTTCTCGACTCACCCTAGGTGAATTTTCAAAGTGGCTTTAACAGCAGCCTACACTCCTGCCTAGCAGACTTGGCTTAGATTTCTTAGCCAAACTTTCAAGCCTCATAATTTTCACAATCGACATCCAACACTCAAAATCTTACCCATTCCAGAAAGAGGAGCCTGTCCTCTATAACTTTCATTGTTTTGCATTCTTACTAATTCTCACTGTATCTAGGTCAAAAACCCTAAAACATGAAAACTGTCCTTGACTGCTCCAGTCCCGATAGTCTCCCATGAATACGCCATAACTCTCTCGTTACACATCAAAATTGAACGATTCAAAAGGCGTAGTGTAGAAAACGCCTTGACCTATCTACCCTCAAAATTTGGTAATTTTTGGATCTGAATATCAATATGAACAATTTTTTAAAGTCACGTGAAATTTTCTGTCCTTCACAGTGTTAGGCTCTCATCAAGCCTCATCCCAAAAACTCGATCTTTTTACTTAACATCCACGTTCCTCACATCCGAGACTCATTATCCATGAATCCAGACTATGTTAGTCCCACCCCAAGTCATCCAAGTCGCGAAAGATGCTAAAATTCATGTTAAGAACACAAAAACAATATCACCATGCACTTACCTTGATGTAAACCCGAAAAAGTAGTAATGAAATCATCTCCCTTTTTGATGGTCGAATCCAAAATCATGCAAAGCTCTCTTTAAAACCAATGCCTTGAATATCAAAACAAAATCACACAAAAAAAATCAGGAGTGCTAAAGTTTTGGGTGCAAAGAAGAGCACAGGACTAAGGTTTCACCCATGCATCACATTTCTTACCAAGGGAGAGGAGAGGGAGGTGGTGATGGTGGCGAAAGTGGTGGCCGGCGTGGCTGAGCACGAGAGAGAGAGAAAGAAAAGAGAAGAGGCAGCGAGAGAAAATGTGCCTAAGGAGGGTTTCACGTTAGGCTTAGTGGAGAGGGGGGTTCACGTTAGGTTTAGCAAAGGGGGGTTTCATGGAAAAAGGGGGAAAATTTTAGGAAAGAAAAAAAAATAAAAGGAAAGGAGAAAGGGGAAAAAAAAGAAAAGGAAGGAAAAAGACAGAAGAAAAAAGGGAAAGGGATTTAAAAGAGAAGAAATACCATATTTTTTTTCCCTAAGGTTGATTTGGGTGAATTTAGAAGGGAAAAGTTGAATTTCAAAAATAAATAAATAGGAGGAGAAAAGAAATAAAAGCAATAAAAAGTTGCAGTGTGAAGCATAATATGCAAATATTCAAATCGAAGAAGAGAAACAAAATAACCCGGATGGAAAATAAATATTATTTTTTTTATTTCCTCGTTGAAATAAAGTTTTAAAAGACAACACGTAGCGAAAAATATTTATAACGACTTGGATTACGAGGGTTGGTCCACGTCACTAGGTCTCCCAATTTGATTTTCCGGGGTTTCACATACTACCCCACTTAAAAAAGTTTCATTCCCGAAATTTCACTAAGCTGCGACACAGTACCATTACAAATATGAATTTCTAGGGTTTTCTATATATGCACATATATATATATATGTATGTATATATATATATGTATATATATATGCACATATATATACACATACACACACACACACACACTCATGCACACACACACACACACACACACACACACACACACACACACACACACACACATATATATATATATATATATATATATATATATATATATATATAATCAATCAATCATTAACATATGAATTAAAAGAGAAATATAGAATAAATGGGTTTGTCTAGTTAAACGATTTTTATATTTTAAATACATGTTAAGAGTAAAGAACTAAAAATGGCTACATTGAAAACATACAATGATTCGAAATTAACCCAACTTGATTTATACCCGATTTGATTTAGTTCTGATCTGATATTGACCCAAACATTGAACTGAATCCCACCCGATCCAAATTACACTTGACCCATACCATATTCGGACCGATAGACTGTAGACAATCCGAAATAGACCTGACCTGAACTCCACCTGAACCGAACCCACACCGACCCGAACATGGTATTTGTAAGTGACCCAAACCCGAGCTTTACCAGAAACGAACTGAACCTGACCCCAGCATGGTTGACCTGAAAGTGACCCAAACCCGAACTTCACCTAAACCCGACCCGAACATAGTTGACTCGAAAGTGACCCGAACCAAACTAAGACCAGACCCGTATCCAACTCGAATGACCTATTTGTATGGTCTGCTTATAGATTATTCTATATAAGATATATAAAAAGTCACTTTTCAACTCTAGATGGATATTCGTATGGCCAACTAACCTAACACAATCTTTGTTCATGTTACCTTGTATACCAGTCATAAATTGTCCTATGCGATTAAATTATTATATGGCAATATGCTACTACTCACTTACAACAACATCAAGATCTAGGGTTTAAAAAATAATAACAACTTTGATTCTTTTATCTCATTAGATTCTTTTAATATTGAGAAATAAAATGAATCAATTTGAAATAAAAAAATTTAATTATTGCGTACCAAGTTAATCGTATGAGGACTTATTCAAAAAATAAAATAAGTTAGGAGTGTAAAACCATGCAATAAATAATCAAGTTAATAACATATAATAAATTCTAATTAATAGCGTTAATATTGATTAATATGTCTCAACTAACATCCACCAATTGCCAGTTGCCAAATCATCATTTTGTGCTATGTGAGATGCTGTAACACCCCCAGCCCCTAGGGCCGAAAGCGTTACGTTTTCCTAACTTCTTACTTAAATTTTGGGACGAAACGGACAGAATTTCCCCTGAAAACTTAACGTTCCCGGGCTAAAACGCCTTACAATAAGTCCCTGTAAATCAGCGGAAGCGTAAACATTTAAAAACATAACTCAACGGCCACACGCTGGAGTTCCTAACTCGACGAGCCACCTGCTCGGAGTACACCAAACAGAATAGTTCACTAATACAGAAACAGTAAGAGATACAACTCAACGGTTCACACAACCGGAGTATGGGGTTTACATCCCAAAACATAACCAACTTCAACCAAAAGACATCTAATTGACTGGATGGTTGGCTCATATGGCCATACAGAGCGACTCATACCCAGTATGCATTACATGAACTTAGAATATTGTTTACAAACGATTACAAACTAAAAAGGGCTTTACATGACTCCTTAAAGACATAAATAGGCACAAATGACACCTTGCAAGCAATAATCGATTCCAGCTGATTCAACTTCTTCCTATCATAAAGAAAACCTGGGAAAAGGGGAAATAGTAGTGGAATGAGCAACCACACGCTCAGTGAGTGTCCCCCAACCCCCTTAAAACCAAAACCGTTGCAGGGAAATAATATCTTTACTAGTCACATATCACGTATTCATACTTTAATATCATATTAGGCATTCATAGAATTCCTATGAAGACATTACTAAACATAACTTTATTTTAACCCTTCGAACACATCTCTAGACTCCTGAATGATTAAGTTCTTTGACTAACAAGCAGTTAAGTAATACTAACAAGGTATTAAACCACATATCCCAGCTCGTAGGCTCTTGGCTACACATTTAAGCATGATAGATTCTAAGCTTCGATTAAGGTTGGCATGCTAGGAACTTGCTTACTCATCATGTGTTTCTAAAACATAAACATTGAATACAGTATCACTTATATACTTAATATGCACTTTTAATCGGACAGGTTTGATATGGAAAAGGATGAGACCACATAATATTGGAATCCACTTTCAACATGCTTAAGAATCACTTCATAAAGCATTCATTCAGTACCTTCTTTCTTTCATTGAAAACATTTTCTTAACCTCCTGAGGCTCTTGCCCTTTTTAAAAGAGATTTCATTTCGTATTCATATGATATGCATAAGGCACACACAGATTCCAAGTCTCATTCATAGGTTATGCATAAAACATGCTCATAAGGCCTTCTTTTTCGTAATCGTATCTTACTTAGCATCTCATTATCATTTATAAGAAAAGCATAGAACATACAAAGAAAACTTTCTTTCCTTTCTTTGAAAACATTTCATTTAGCCTCTTGAGGCTCATAAAAACCCTTCTCTTAGCCCCTTGGGGCTCATATTCTTTCATATCAGTCGCATATTGACCCTTATAAACTTTTCACATTTCATTCAGCTGGCCTCTTTGGGCCCGTAAAACATTCTTTTTCCTTAAAACATATAAAATGGCATAGGCCAATTGCTTTTCTTATCTTGGTAGGAAAATACTTTTGGCATAAGATCATTACAGGGTGCTAATCGGGTGAGAACTATTCTCGACCCCATAGTGAGACCTAACGCTCACGCTTAAGCTCTTACTCCCGGGATGACTACATATAACATATCGGACCATTACATTAGCCCTCGTCAGGGCCTCTAGGGTTTATCCGGACTTATCCCCTAGGATAACCTCATTCATATCATATCATATTGTCTGCATCACATTATCTTAGCCACTTAAAGCGTATCGGCCATAACGGCTAATAACTTTGCATTTCAAATAGTAAAATCATTCAACGTATAACTCACACCTTTTTAAAACTCTTTAGGGATTCCCCCGTTCAAGCGAGTTCACTCCCAAAACTGTTTTCATTCAATTAAAATAGGCCATCATGCACTAATAGTTATGACTACTATCATTTCAAAACATGAAATCTTTCTTTGAAAAACTCACCCTTATGCACATTGTAATAGCCCAACCTTAACTCATATTTATTTATTTAATAAAGCCATGTAACTCATTTTTCACATTTATTTATCTCATTGAATCATCCCAGTTGGGAAAAATTCATTTCGGGTCCCACTTTGCAATTCGAGTTTCATTTACCGGACAATTTCGAGAAAAATTGATAGTAGGCCTCAATATTTATGATTTAAAAGATTAAATTATTTTTCATGATATTACATTTTAATCCCGACCTTCCAACAAAAAAAAAAAAAAAATCAAACGCGCTCGGTTTTAGTTCTTTTCCAAACCCGCGCTCATTTAAGCCCAATTCCGGCCCAACAAGTTTCTAATTCATTTGTTTAGCTAATTACCATGATTAACTCCTAATGATAATGAGTAAAGATATTTTTTTTTTGGAGGGCAATTTTTAGCCAAGTATTTTAGGTCATTTTGCACCAAGTATTTACACCAAGTGGCAAAACATCAAAGCTCTCCTTTCTCTCTCTTCCTCTCAACCTCCATGGCACTCTCTTCCTCTCAACCTCCATGGAAGCCCCCTCCCAGCCCTATTATGGTGTTTTCCGGCCACTTTCCGGCCACTCTCCGGCAAGGATTTCAATCCCCAAACAACCTCCCTCCATTGGCTACCATTTCCCATCCTCAAAATCACCCAATATCATCTCCATCTCCACTTATTTCAAGATCAAAGTAAGTGATTTCAATCTTGTTCTTTGAACTTTTGGTTCTTGCTTCTTGTTTTGGTTATTTTGATGATGGATCATGTTATTTTTATTGAATTAAGAATCATCTTGGTGATGGATCATGTTGGAGTTGAAGCTAGGGTTAGGGTTTTATGTTAATCATGCAAGCTTCATGTTCAAGTGTTGAATTTTGATCGTTTTAAATGAGATTTTGTGATCTTTAGCATTGGTAATGAATATAAAGATGTTTATGCTGATTTATATAAGTTAAAGAGTGATTTTAGTGGGTGGTTATGTGAAGAAAAGATTGAAATCATGTGACTTAAAGCTGGGAAACAGACCTAAAACAGGGGCTACTTTGGGAATTTACTGGTACTGTTTGGCACATCCAAAATTCATGATTTTTGGTGTAGTGATATTTTGATGTGTTATCTTTCAATAGGATTTGGAATTACTCAATTTCGAGTTGTGTGGACAAAGTTATGACCAATTTACTCAAGACTGTGCAGAATGTATCGAAACTGGGAACTGAACTGGAACAGTAACTTCACGGAAAAACTGGTATTGATTGGGTCACTGAAAAATTGTTATTTTTGGTGTGTGGATATATCAATGAGTTATATTTAAAATGCCTCTTGAATCACCTTAGTCCGAGTTCTGTGGAAAAAGTTATGGTCATTTTACTGCGACTGCGCAGATTGATCAGAAATTGTGCACGTCTGTGTTCTACCCTACTTTTAGGGACCTTATTATGTGAATCATGCTTTGTGTCCTAAATAAGAGTTTTAGAGGACACTGTGAAGTTTTCATATTGGGGTTTTATATCTCATTTGGAGGTTGGGAGTGAAAGATATGGATTTTCTAATGCAGACCATCTATCGGTAACATGAGTGAATGCAGAAATTGAGACATTTCAAAATATTTTCAGAAGTTTCTATATAATTATGGGTGTTGCAAGGAAATTACAAAGTGTAGTGAGTTCAACAAGTTTGTTAGTGTACAAAAGCTTACTTGGGTTGAAAACTGAGTTACATGAGTATGAAAATGAAATTTGGGAAGTGAGCAGATTATTAACTCAAAATCAGTGTCCTTTGGACCAAGTTAGGGTGTTATATGAGCTTTTATGAACCTTGCAGCACCCTTTATGGCATAAACCATTTGTCACGCATTTCAGAGGCGTTAACCATTTTATTATCCTTTTCAGAAGCTTCACTCTTTCCTTTATCCATTTCAGAAATATCAGCAAACCATGTGCCAGTTATATCAATTAAAATCTTTTCATTATTACCTCAATCATTTTTATTTGGTCTATTTTGCTTCAATTTGTATTATTTCAAGTTCAATAACCCTAACAGATTTATTATTCAAATCATTTTGGTTTAACTTGTCTTATATCGAATTATTGGAACTGTAGGAGTCTTTTTAAATAAATCATTTATGTCAATGAATATGATTTACTCGGTGAATATGGTTTACTAACTACGTTTACCTATAATTATATTTCTTTAACAGAATCGAGGCCTAGTCTATCGTTTCTATTGTGCATAAGTATTATCAAGTGAAATATCATTTTAAAGACTTCAGGTACGTCCATTGCCTGTATCTTTAGAAATCAGAGTGTATTTATCAACGTTATCATGTTTTGGTAAGTACATCAATGAATCAGTTTACACAGTGATTTATCAGTTAATTAGTGACCCCATCAATTATCATCTATAGGGCATTCGCCCTTCAGTTACCCGCGCGACTTCAGGCCAGGTCCCCGATCGGCTTGGCAGGTGTACACCTATCCATAGATCGTAACAGTATCAAGGGGTTCACTATCAGATAATAACTAGCAATACAGCTTTACATTTATTTCATTCACTGTTTTAACTTAAAATGAATTGCAAAGTGGGCCCAATCAGTGTTCAATGATCATTTAACAATTCAGGAATGCATGTACTGAGCTTCGGCTCACAGTTCGAAATGTTTTTCATGTTTTGTTTTAGGCAAATGCTTAGAGTATTGCCCTCATGCCAGCAAATCAGCCGAAGAGAATAAGTGAAGCAAGGAAATCCAGATGGATCAGAAGTAATGCCGTATATGCATACTCTAACGTTGTATTTTGAATTCTTCTGTGGATGAAGATGTAGATTACATGGTGAATTATTTCACTACGGTTTATAAACTTTACATTGGTTAACACTTGATTGTGAATGGATAATTATATGTGAATGTGTACAGTGGAGGTTATGCTTAACTGTGTTATGTTTAGCACTCATGTTTTAAGCCTTGTCCTTTTGGACGGCGGTAATGCCCCTATCATTGGGTTGTCTAGATTTTAATTAAGGAGAATATAAACAGTGAAACATGTTTAATTTGGGGCGTTACACACATAATGCCATTTGAGCACTTAAGCACATATATCACATATATTACATTTAAGCACTTCATAATCAATTCAATACAATGAGCCACACATGGCCTCGCAATCCACACGATTGCGGTCAATTCACAACCCAGTCTCCCTCCTCACTTGCACCATACCACAAGACCTCGAACGCTCATAATTTAGTCCTCAAACCATCCAACTACCAACTCGTTTCATCAATTTATTAATCACAATATGTTATCATATTGGCTTTTATAAAAGAAAGTGAGGTTTAAGCTCTTACCTGAGCAAACAGCACCTTTCAGCCACATATAACCATATTTAGTCATCAGTTGACAACACTTTACTAAGTAAATCAAACATGATTTAATTCTAATATATACGATGCATTTCGAAGGAAACTTTCCTAAGCATGAACGTACTAAAAAGGGGTTTGAATGAAACTAAACATATTTTAATGGCTCCGAGTTTAATTCGATTACAAGCATTAGTTAGTTAAACTC
Source organism: Selenicereus undatus (assembly GCA_017589665.1). Taxonomy (NCBI): domain Eukaryota; kingdom Viridiplantae; phylum Streptophyta; class Magnoliopsida; order Caryophyllales; family Cactaceae; genus Selenicereus; species Selenicereus undatus. The sequence goes on from JACYFF010031955.1 coordinate 83,576,094, forward strand.
AAATCGAAGCTAAACATATTAAACTAACTTCGTTTTTAACTCTTTTTATACATTAGCTAACTTTAATCAAATTCAAGCTAACCACGTTCTTATAACTTCGAAATTAATCCCTTTTCATGCATTACTTATTACTTGAATTGAAGCTAAACATATTAAACTAACTTCGTTTTTAATTCTTTTTATACATTAGCTAACTTTAATCGAATTCAAGCTAAACACGTTTATAGAACTTCGAAATTAATCCCCTTTCATGTATTATTTCATTACTCAAATCGAAGCTAAACATGTTAAACTAATTTCGTTTTTAACTCTTTTTCATGCATCAACTAATTAACTTGAATCGATGCTAAGCACGTTAAATTAACTTCGAATCAACATCTCAGGCATCGACTAACTAGATTAACATGTATCGATTCAAGTCATTTTCGGGTTTTAATCAACTAAGCTAACATTTAACGATTCGAAGTCGTTTTCAGGCATAAACTAACTAAACTTAGCATGCATCGCAACTTAAAGATTAAAACGATTTCGAAATTAATACTAATTTAGGAGGCGAGGAACACCCACCTCGGTTCTAGCTTAGGGCACACAAATTAGCTGGAATTGAAGCAAATTCGAACACCAATTGCTCAGAGTCTCCTCTTTCCTTCGCGCAATTCACGACCTAGCCCAAATCCAAAACCCTAGCTCGCGATTTTTGTCCAATTTTCACACGATTAGTGACGGTTTGAGATAGAGATTCAATTTAAAGAAGGTTAAAGGCTCGAAACTCACCATGTAAGTGAATTTTGTTCGAGCATCGGTTCTACCCGCGCTGAATTCGGCCAAACCGTGGCTGATTTGGGTTGAATTCGACCACTCGACTGATGGGGGAGGTTGATTCTGGTGAGGATGACCGGATTCCGGCACGTGGGTGGCATCTCGAAGCCCTAAAACGCAGCAACCCAGCTTTGCTTTGAGGTGAGAAGTGGCGAAAATGGGCTTGTGGCGGTCGGCGGTGGCGTTGGGTGACGCAGGGACTGCCGTGGTCCCTCCCTGGCTCGCCGACGACGCACGTGGCGGTGGTGGCAGGTGATTATCTGGGTTCTGCGTGAGGAGGAACGAGAAGTGGAGAAGCAGAGGAGAGAGAGAGAGCTTGGGGGCTGTTGTGACCGAGAAGGAGGAGAAACCAAGGAAAAGGGGTTTGTAAAATTACAAAAATGCCCCCTCTTCTAATTCCATCCCGAACTGTTCGATGCCTGATACCGGCAGTCTAATTCGTATCCGAATTCTAAACCCAAATCGTTAAAACGACCTTCTAACAACAATGTGTTCCCAAAAATATAAAGGGTCGATTTATTAAACGTCGAACGACTTCTAGGGTTGATAATCTAATCGCATTCAGGAAACGACCAAATTAAACTATCGATATCATTCAAAGGCATAAATGATACGAATTAACTTTGAAATCAGTAATAGCGATAAAAATCCCCTTTTATAAAATTATAGTTTTCAAAAGCACATCGATAATCAATTAACTCATATAGTTACTAAAAATACGATTTTATAACGTAAAAAGCAAGACAAGCAACTCAACGTAAAATAAAGAACGCGGGTCTTACAGATGCCACATGTCATTAATACATTCTTTGTATCCAACTTTTAATATATAAGTATATATATATATATATATATATATATATATATATATATATATATATGTATGTATGTATGTATGTATATGATGTTAGGAATGGCAATGCAACTCGTACCCATTTAAAATTCTTAAAATTCGTCACATTTAAAACTCAAGTAGTTGATAAAAATGGGTTTTAAATAGGTATAGAGCGGATATTGAAAAACTGGTACAAGTATGGGTATAGCCCTCACCCACCCCATACCTATACCGTACCCGTACCTGTTTTCATAATAAAAAAATAAAATTTTAGTTCAACATTTTTCTGGTTTAAGTCCAATCCAAACCCTTCTAGAAAGAAATTAGTCAATAATATATTTGAGTTCACATTTCTAAACATTATATTCTCAAAATATCACAACTTTGCAGTCTTATAATGACAAAAATATATATCATACTTGGATATGGGTTGCATATGGGTGTCAATTTTCATTCTCTATATGAGTCTAGATAAAACCCGCAAACTTGTAAAACCCGATGGGTATGGGTATGGGTTTTATTTTTTAATACCCAATGGGTACGAGGTACGAATATGGGTACGATTTTCGAAAATGTGTATAGGTGAGGGTATGGCTCAACTTTTCCCATACTCGCTCCATTGTCATCCCTATATATATACATCTAAGAATATTATTCAATCTAAAATTATTACATTTTGATACACTTTTATTATTCGATATTTGCTCAAAATAAATTATTAGGTTAAGATTTTAATCTATTTTTGTTTATTTTGTTGGAATTTGGGGAATTTGTAGAGTTAATAAATTTCTTGGAGAAAAATGGAAAGAAAGTTGAATAAAAGGGGTATTGGTTCAAAGCCAAAATCAAGAAAAGAAACTCAGTTCATGTCTCTTGAACAGACTAACGCACCTACGACCTGTTCCTTAATGACCCAGCTGGCCTTCCCCAGTCAACTCTTGTTGACTCTCTTCCTCACTTTGAACCTATTCTTAATCCTTCCCTTCGGCCCAATCTGCCTCACCCTCTTTTTCCCCGCCCAACATGAATGGGCATGTTCTTGCCAACTGCTCAAACGTGCCCCTTCATTTGTTCTGTCCTAACAACTCTATCGGACCAGACCTCCCCATTCCCTCACCAACCTCTTTCATCTCTTCTCCATTTTGGACTCATTTTTCCCAACCAGGCACAACCCAATCATCCGCGGACAAGATTTTACTCATGTCCAGCCTCACCTTATCAGCTTAGCCCCTCCCTCACTTAAAGAACATACGCTGGAAGCATGTGACATGCCCTAACCCCCTTCTTCTTCCTTCTCTCTCTCTTCGGCTTAAACTAGAAAACCTGAGACCCCTGCTCCTTCTTCTTCGACCCCTCATCTGCCATAACCACAGCTCTCGAGTTCGCAATCCTCTTTCGTCATCACTATTAATCTCATCCGTTGCCGTCCATCATCATTATTAATTTAATGATTTCAAGATTTTATTTCAAGAATTAAATGAAGTAATGAAGGGTTGGGGAGGTTCGATTTTTGGCTGTAACAAGGGGAATAGTGATTGATTAAAGGGGGCAAGTATTTTTAGAGAGTAGTTACAGTCTTCACTTTCTTTAGATTCGTTTGGTTCGTTTCCATATTTAAATTTATTTGTAGTTCTCAAAATTAGTGTAATTGAATTGTGGGGTTTTCCATTTTGAAGGAAGATTTCGAATTTGGCTTTTGAATTTGTGAGCATTTGGTTCGAATTTTGGCTTTCCATCCTTCCCTATTCTTAGTTCCAGTTCCTTTGAGCAAATTTGGTTCAATTTAGTTCAAATTCATGAGGTTAAGAGTTTGGCAATTTGGGCTGAGTCATTTTTAATTGTTACTATTGATCTCGGTTTTGGTTCTTAAAATTAGTAATCTTGTTTGTGAATCTCCAAGAGTTTGAGTTTGGCAATTTGGGCGAACCAGACCTGGGCTTATCCTGTGCAATCTCTATAGGCAATCCCTGGCTTATCTATGTATGAAACTTGGCTACTTCCTTCGCTTGTAAGTTCTTGATGCTTCGAACTCTTGCTCAATCAGTATTTTTTGAAAGTAATTCATGTTGTATTTTAGGTTTAAATTGGGATTTGTTGAGTTTGGTTCGATGTTCTTTTGAATTCTATTTTCAGATTTGTTTAGTAAATTTAAATTTGATGCGAGAGGTCTTTTACTAATTCAGTTCATTATTTTTAGAATACTTGTTTTGTTCCTTGGGAATAACTAATTGCTTTGATAAAGTTAGTAATTTTACGATTGTGATCACTGATCAATTCTGGGCCCTTAGTTTCTGCATGAAATTTGTAGCTAGGTGCCTAGAATGGTTTTCTGAGTAGCATACCGGTGATTTCAAGATATATAATGGTCTTAAATGTATTTTAAAATATGTAAGCGTTGTTAACTAGAAATAGACACGTATACATTAAACATAAGTGTGAGTTTTGGTTTGTCTTCTTTTTCTAACGCAATTCATGATTTTTGATCTCTTCTACCTGCATTTACTACTTTTAGAAGAGTTAGTATAGAAGAATTGTCTGCAAACATGCATCCTTGATGTTGATGTCAAATGTCCATTTAAGGAGTGACTTGTTCGTGAATAGTTTCCGTAAATTAAGCTGAGGTCGAGTTACTCGCTATGGCATGTTTGTTGGAGCTGCTTTTGTTTGGAAACCTGATGATCCCCCTCAAAACCCCCTGTTTGACAGTATATGAGGACTTAACCATCTATAATTTTTCATTATTTGGAAGTATTACAGATGTATTGATAATGTAATATGTTATTATCATTCTTTGTCGTTTGAAGAGTTGCTGATTGGTTGTTAGAGTTGGTAGAAAATAATCTAGGGAACGGGTTGGTTTCATTCCAACCGTACAAGCAACATCATCATTTTTAGGCTATCTAACGCTCATAGTGGGAGCTTTTGGGGGGGGGTTACCTCTCCTCTGTGTTGGTGTATATGGTATATCAATTAGGATGAAATACTAACTAATTTACCAACAGAAATTGGAAATAAAACATACAACATCTAAAATTCGAAATAAGTTCTAGGGTCAGCATTTCCTGCCTTGTCTTTTGTGCTCTTCTCTAAGATATCTCATTTATTGAATCCCTGAATAGCATTTATTGTTGTGGTTAAATTTGATGCTTTTGATTACTAAACAGTAGTATTAAAGCCATAGCTTGTCTTGTTGTTCCTAGGTAAGGAATTTTATTGATACTAATACATACTGTTTGTTGCTGTCTTTGCGTCTGAAAGGTTCCCTTGTTCCCCCACCAGATACGTTTGGTGAGTAATGTGAACATTGCTTTCTGTGCAAAACAATGGCATGCAGCCTAAATGATGTGTTGTATCAAGCAACTATCCAGTTTTTAAGTTTTTCAGTATGACTTGCTTTGATTGTAGGTGAAACACTACAAGATGAAAGAGTGAATGGAGGGGCATTCATTGGTCGTGATGGTCTCCAATTTTCTCCAAAGTTAGTACCAATAATATTAATGCAAGACCACGCATATTTTAGGTGTTGATCTTCCCATTGCTTTTCTTGTTTCAAATGATTGGAAATTTTAGATGCTGATCTTACATAAATCCATTTATTCAAGATGATTTGCTGTTTGAAGCTTTTCTGCTTAGCAGGCATCCATCTAATTTACTCTTCTTCTTCTTCCCCTTTTTTTGTTGGGGGAGGGGGGAAGAGAGGTCACCTCATGAGTGGGACTGGGAACTAAACACTTTATCTGCAGACCTGAGTAGATGTGGCTTTGGTTGTTGTAGTGTGGTTTCTAAAAAATTCACATGCTAGGTAATTTGCCTAATTACCAATTTACAAGTTGGCATAAAGTTCATACATCCTCCAGGCCAGTGATTGGAATTTGGAAAGTTATATCTTGGATAAATAACTGCCAAATAAGGCATTGGAAAATTATTCAATTGGTATCTTTCCTTTTTTACTAGTTTGCGTGAGCATGACCAAGCCATAACATTTTCTTTTAAGAAAGGTGGTGGAACCACAACAATTTCTATTTTATTTCATTAGTTTTTTGGTCATTGCGTCTCTTGAATTTCTTGTACAAAAGGTGAGCATTCTCCTTCCTGGGATTCCATCCCAAGGAAGAGCATTGAAGATTGGACCTATGGATGTTGCTCGTTTGTTTCTTTTCTGAACCATCATTATGAGAAATAGGTGAATTGTGGGCTTGTATAATGTATTTATTGCAAATCACCTGAAAAACTCCTACAAAATGAGTCTAAAAAATGGCGTAATCCAGCACAACTTTGAAAATTAAAGTAACTTCTCAAACCAATGTCTCAAATGTATACCAACGGGCGACATAATCATTGTTGAAGAAAGGAAAGGGCTGGTTTTCATTATACTCTACAACCTGCACCCTTTCTTTCCAGATTTTAAAGTAAAAAGATTTCAAGACACAGGACATTCCTATGGGATGGCAAAATATTTAAGAAGAAAATAGAAATAAATATATGGATGTACTATTTGTTAAATTTACTTCTCTTTACGAATATTCGTCATCCAAGTTGCTTGTAACTTCAATAAAATTCCCATAAACTTGTTTTATCCATGTCTGAGAAAGTCTTCACCCTCCAGAGCATTAACACTAACAATGAGATATTTCTAGATATATGCTTCATTTAATATGTGCTTGAAAAATTAGCAAAATCTTATAATGTATTGCATTGCCACAAATAATACTAAGATTCATTGCCATAAATAACTAGATATCATTTGCTCCCTTGCCATTTGGCCTTCAGTGTGAAGTATTGGTTTTGGTCGTTTTGTTATAGTGACTAGTTCGCTTCGGATACACAAAATGAAAAATTAATTAGTCAGACTTGATTTTAAAGGAAATGAGTGTTGTATATTTTACTTTGATAAAGATGGATGTCGTAGAAGCTGTGGTTCTTGAATTAAAAAAGCATTAGAAGTTATGGTTGTTAAATTTTGGATGAACTTGTGTATTTAGCTGTATTATCTCATTATCTATGTTATTAATATACTCATATTTTTATTATGTACACGCTTTTCATATATTTTGCAGTTAAGTAGTATAAGTGCATCAAAGTTACAATATTTTGCTTGTGAAGTTGTGATAAAGAGGTATGTAATTCTCATTGATGCAACTACTAATAATGCATTTCATAATGTGACGCCGGACCAATTTTGTTGTGGTTGTGTTGTGATTTGCATGTTGAGGGTTAGGATTCCTATATGCATGTGATTGTTATTATGTGTAGAAATTATGCTTTCATATAAGAAGCTTCTCGCACTTTGGTACATGTATATGTGCATAAGTGTTTATTTGATATGTTATATTATTATTATTAATAGTTGAATTGTGTTATTTTTTTGACCATTTTTGTGAACAATTATTTAAATCTCGTTAAAGATGTACATTTAATAAAAAAAACTAATGATATAAAATTTTAACTTAAATAGACTATGGAAATACTGGAACATCAAAGATGGATAGTTAATAGACTTGTCCCCAATAGAGGTGGTTTAACACCCGAGTTTATGGCAGGGGTTGGTGAGTTTGATAAATTTGTGAGAAATCTTCCTGTGTATTTGAGAGAGAAAGTATATAGGTGTCCTTGTGCGAAATGTGAGAACACAAAATTTTTACAACCTGAGGAAGTAAAGGTTCACCTATATACTTACCAGTGGATATTTGTATTGGAATGGAGAACTTGAACCTCAAGAAGATGAATAAATTAATATGCATCATAGTCCATGTGATCCTCATTTCCAATATCATGTAATGTCTACTGATACATATCACATAATGGTTGAAGATGCTTTTGATCCAAAACCTTCTAATCCAAATGCATAGAGGCTTTATGACTTATTAGATGCATTAAAATGCCCATTTTGGGATGGATGCATTAATCATCCTAAGTTATCTGTTGCTCTTAGATTGATGAGTATTAAATCTCAGCACAATATCTCACATAGTTGTTTCAATGAAGTTGTACAGCTCATGGAATAAGCATGTCCATCTAACAATAATGTGCCAAATAATTTCTCAGATGCAAAAAAATTAGTGAGAAAATTCAGGCTTACTTTTATAAAAATAAGTTATTGCATTAATGGTTGTATGTTGTACTATAAAGATGATACACATCTACGGCAATGCAAATTTTGTGATGCTCCTTGATATTAGGTGCGTAAGTCCCAAAAAAAGAGAAAACAAAAGGATGTTCCTCTTGCAAGAATCATTATCTTCCCATCATTTCTAGGCTTAAAAGGCTATTTACATCTCATAGTTCTGCTCGACACATGAGATGGCACTATGAAAATTCTAGGGAGCCTGGAGTTTTATGTCATCCTTCAAATGGGAAGGCATGGAAACATTTTGATGAGACATGGCTTGATTTCGCCTCTGAACCACAAAATGCTAGACTTGATCTATGTGTTGATGACTTCTCCCTATTTTATGCAAAGCAATATTCATGTTAGCTTATAATTATAACTCCTTACAATCTTCCTCTAGAAATATGTATGAATACGTCTTATATATTTTTGACTTGTATTATTCTTGGTCCAAAAAATCTCAAGGCTAATATAGATGTATATCTATAGCTTTGATAGATAATTTTAAAACCTTATGGAATGAAGGTGCGTAAACATATAATATTTCTCGGAAGGAAAATTTTCAAGTGAAGGTTGCATTAATGTAGACTATTAATGACTGTTTAGCTTATGGCATGTTGTCTAGGTGGAGCACTCATGGAAAATTAGCTTTTCCAATTTGTATGTCATCTTCTAAAGCTTTTTGCTTAAAGACATGGTTTGATTGTTATAGACAATTTCTGCTCACGGATCAACAATTTAGGAGGAATAAGGATGTATTTAGGAAGAACAAGATTGAAAATAATAGGTCTCCTAGACTAAGTGGGAACAAATATGGGAAACTATGTAATGCCTACCTAGGGTGGCTGAAAATGGACCATTTATCATTGAAGGTTTTGGACAAACATATAACTGGACCAAACAAAGTATATTTTAGGAATTGCCATATTAAAAGACAAACTTACTTTCATACAATTTGGATGTCATGCATATAGAGAAGAATGTGTTTAGTGCTATTTTTAATAACGTAATGGATGTTGATGACAAAGTAAAGGACAATGTTAAAGCAAGAATAGGCTTGAAATTATATTGTAGACACAAAGAATTAGAGCTTAAAGAGTTGACTAATGGCAAAATTGTGAAACCAAAGGCAAAGTTTACCTTTACCATGGAGCAAAAATGAGCCGTTTGTCAATGGGTGAAGGATTTGAGAATTCCTTATAATTATTCATCATACTTGGCTAAATGTGTTGATGTTAATAAAGCAAGGATAAGTAGTTTGAAGAGCCACAATTGTTATGTGTTCACGTAATCATTACTTCCAGCTGCATTCAGTGCAGTACTTGAGCAAATATAGAAGCCTCTTACTGAACTTAGCCAATTCTTTAGAGATTTGTGCTCCACAGTGTTGCGAGAGGATGAACTTACCCAAATGGAAAAGAATATAATTCTGAGCTTGTGCAAATTACAGCGTATCTTTCCTCTTAGTTTTTTCAATTCCATGGAGCATTTACCCGTACACATGGTTTATAAAGCAAAACTAGGAGGACTAGTCCAGTACCGTTGGATGTATCCATTTGAAAGGTAATTTGTTATTATTTGTATACATAATTTTTAAAAATATTATGATGATTATATGACATTTACTAACATATAATGAAAACTATATCGTAGGTTTTTGGGTTTATTAAAGAAAATGGTCAAGAATAAGGCTTATCCAGAAGGCTCAATATGTGATATGTATATTAATCTTGAAACATTTTTTACTTTTGCACATATTATTTTGCATCCAATGTACTGTGTATGAGGAATAGATATAAAAAAAACGAAGATGAAGGTGAGCACGATGGTGTGTAACCAACTTTATCAGTGTTTCGTCCACAAGGCCGTCCTAGTGGGCTAGTAACACCACGATGGTTGAGTGATGAAGAATATAATGTTACTCATCTTCATATTTTGTTAAACTGTGAGGAAGTATAACCTTATACTAGGTTAGTGGTTAACATTTCATATCTTTAAGGTTCTCTTTCAAAACATAGTTAATACGTACTTATTTCTAAAGTTGAGTCATATACTTGACGGATTTTTTGCTCAAGAAAATAGACAACGAAACCCATATCTTTCTGATCAACATGTTGATGTGTTGATTGCAACCCAATTTGTTTCATGGTTTAAAAATAATGTAAGTTTAAGTTAACTTATTACTGATAATAATCAACCACATGCACACATATATATCGCTTAGTTAAATAATTAAATTATGTTTTCTTATTTATTATGTGGCCACATTACAAGTATGATATGGAACGCCATCGATATTTGTGTCAATTAGCATTGGGTCCTCTTAGACTTGTGAACACATGGCCTATGTATGTAGTCAATCGTGATAAGTTTCACACTGAAACATGGAATGAAGGCAAAACAACTTATAATTGTGGAGTTTGTGCAACAAGAGTAGGGAAAGGAGGCATTGAAAATGACTTCGATGGAATTTTAAAAAATGTAGTTGAGATCGAATATCCAAGAGAGCCAATCAAAAAGTGTGTTTTATTTAATTATCACTGGTTTGATAATACCCCTAACAGTGGTACAAGAGTGTGTAAAGAGTTTGATATTGTGGAGATTAAACATACTCGATGATATAGGAAATATGAATCGTTCATATTTGAGGATTTTACAAGTCAAGTGTATTACGTGCCATATCCTGTGAGAAGAAGAGACAACCAAGATTGGTGGGTTGTTATAAAGACTACTCCTAGATCTAGAGTGGATAGCCAATATCCTTTAAAAGTTGCTTATCAAGAGGAGGGTATATCGATCTTACCACCATATCAAAGGATGATTAAATTAATAACCTTATAGATGATGAATATGAAGAAGTTGACATAGATGTTATACTAGTGACTTATGAGAACGAAGAGGAAGAGGTGGGAGAGCAAGTGGAGGAGGAGGAAGAAGAAGAGGAATTTGGTGATGAGGACGATGTCGAAGTTGAAGATGGCGTAGAGCTTAGAGATGATGATGATGATGACTAATCATTTACTATAATTTCCATGGTCATAATTTTGTTATTATAAAGACAATCATGTTTCTTTTATGATCTTGTCTTATTTATGTAGTATTATTTTATGTAATTCTTGAGAGTATTAAATGCTTTCTTTTTCTTTTTAATCTTTTTTTCATTTATTCTTTAGAGGTTAAACAGTTGGTACTAACATTATTGGTTTACTTCCTTGATGATAAGCATAACAACTATCAATTTTGTATTTATTTGTTTCATTAGTTTTCTTCACTTGAAAGATGTCAGAGAAAATTCGTACCAAGAAAAAGTTTTGTTTCACTTTCACTTCTTCTCAAGGGACTCTCGCATCTACCCTATTGCCTTCCATTTCCTCTACTCTAGTGGATTCCATTCAAAATTCTGATCATACAAACTCTCCACCTTTTCAAAACAATACCCAACCATATACTCACCTATCTATCATACAACCAACGCAACTTTCTTTTGGTCATGTACCAACTTCTACCACCACGCCAACAACTACCAGTACACCTTAGACTTCTTACCCTTCTCAAGAGGTCTCAACCTAATGGAGAAGTCCAATGATAAAACAAGATGAAGATTTTCCCAAGAGGAAAAGAGTAAGCATAAACTTTTTGTTATGATTGATGTTTTTCTAATTAATATTATAAAACGAAAATTATAATACTATGCATTTATTTAATTTTTGGTAGATTCTATCCAAACTACACTGATGTCATTCATACTATTTCCAATATCATGAGGAGTAAGTATGATTCACCATATCATGCTTGGATGGATACACTAATTGAACTGCGAAATATGTGGTTTGATGAATTCAAACTAAGTTACTTAAATTGGAGAAAACAAAATTTGTTATTTACTTATTTGTAAACTTACATGTAACTATAATTTTGGTTTACTTTTAGAAAAAACAAATTTGTTGGGATGATGAGCATGCTGATGAGATTAGGAGAGTTTTTGAGTTTCATGGGTCTTCAAGAATAAAAGGAATGACTTTTGAGATTTGAAAAAGTGGGAAACAACCTGTATGGCTAAGCAAAGAAGTTTGTGATGGCTTATTTGTATATTAGGAGTCCGATAAATTCAAGGAGAAAAGTTCGTTAGGCAGGACAAATCGAGCATCGCCGTTGGGGGTAAGTTCATCTGTGCATTGTGGCAGATCAATTCCCCATTATGAGTATAGAAGAAGACTGGTGATATATATTTGTAATATGTGTGAGTTTATTTTACCTAATTATTAAATGTTATTCAAACATATTGTTAGTGAAATTTGCAAGTATACCATTAATCATCGTACTACTTGAAGGATGCCAATCCACAGAGATGATTGTGAAATAAGGTTACCTAAACTTTTAAACTAAATTAAAATCCAGATGCTAAAAAAATTACCCAACTACTAGGTTTGCAAAGAACCTCACCAAAACAAGGATCAAAAACCAAATGGCAAATACTTCAAGCCACCAACACTTAGCCGTGATTACTCATTCAACAAAACACACAAATCAGCTAACCTTGCTTTAATGCAGAGCAAAGTGAAGTGCAGTCCAGAATTGAAATCAAGAGCAAACTGAATATACTGCAACAGGGGAAGAACACTAAACAACAAACTCACCAAATTACTAACTCCAATTGAGCCAAACTCAAGCAATTACATGAACTTTAAAACTCTAAAAACAAAATTTGGAAAACTTAAGCTATGAAATTGAAGAAGAAGGAAAAGCTAAAAACTAATCTGGAACTGAAAACTGTCTCTAGTTACTACCTGAACTGCCTTCACTTTCTCAGTGCTCTGCTCTTCGACTTTTGTAACCTCTAGTTGAGCCCCTCTCGATCCCTCCATCTTCCATAACGGTTGTCTTAAAGATGGTGATGATGAATCAATAAATGGTAAGGAGAGAGAGGAAGAAACCGCTGTTGCGTTCATGGAGGAAGGTGAAGAAGAATAGTCGCCAGGGGCTCTAATTTGCCTTGTTTTCTTCGGGCTCCTCTGGGTCGTGAGGAAGAAGAAGAAGACATGAGGGGGGCATGCAGATTGGCATGTGAGAGGTCGGCTGGTGATGAAATAGGAGTTGGGTTGGCCAAGGAAAAAACAAAACAAGGAAAGAAGGAAAGAGAGAGAAAAGGGACTGGGTTTTGGGTAAGTAATGGGCCAAGCTCATTTTCGAGAAAACAAGCAGGGAAGGCATACAGGCCAGGCCCAAGAGAGAGAAAAGAAGGGGGAAGACTAGGAAGGGGGCAGTTGGGCTCGTGATCTTGGGCTCCTGTCTAGTCTCTTTTTTTTTCTTTTCTCTTTGTGGTCCAATTTCTTATTTGAACTCATTATTTGTTTCTTTCTCATGTTTTCTTCCAATTCCTACAAAATAAACAAACACATATTAAAATTCTAATTTAATAATTTATTTTGAGCAAATATTAGATAATAAAAGGGTACAAAATATCATAATTTTTGGTTGAACACATATTTGGTAATTACTTATTCCATTTGTAATTGTATATACTCTGAAGAATTGAAAACAGAACCAACATTTGCTCGTACCCATCTCTATGAAAAAATATCAATAATTTGTGGATGAAAAGTCAAAAGAGGCATATGTGAGTGACTTGTTTTCCGAATTTTTTTTAATTTACTTAATTATTTGTTTGTCTTCTATGATTGAAATGACATAAATATTTAAATTTTTGTTAATATAGGAAAAGTATAAAAAAAAGACTTGCAAAGATCCAACCATGTACCTAAGGTGAAGGTACTCCAAGTGATGAAACACGACTTCCTCAATTATCTACACAAACTCAAATGAATATTTGAAAGGAAGTTATTGGACTCACCAAGAAGGGTAAAATTTGTAGATTTGGAATGGAAGGTTCATGTGCCTCTTCTACCAGTCCATCAACTACTACTAACGTTCCTATTGAAGTATTTGAAAAGGAGAAGCAATCAAAGAAAAAGCTAAAGAAGAGATTGAATCGGGCTGAGAAAAAAAATAAACCAAACCACTAAATAACTTTCTGAAACCAATGAACTTGTAAAATCTCTGTTGCAACGAATGAATGTTACAGTTCCCATATTTGCTAATGTTGATGTTGGAAAGGGAAATAATAGTCGTCGTGGTGAAGAGAGTGGTGAAGCAAAAGAAGAAGAAGAAGAAGAAGATAAAGATGATGATAATGATGATGATTGTGATGGTGATGAACAAGAGAATGAAGATGATGATGACGATGAGTACGAGGACCATGTATGATTGTTATGCCAACAATGTTTGATGGTGACATATGCTTTACTTTGTGTTTTGGATTACCTTGAATGATGTTGAGCTTTGTAATTTAAGTTTGAATGCTTGGTATTACGTTACTTGGGTTGGAACCTTATTTGGTTATGAAACTATGAAATTTGTTAATAAGGTACTTGTGTTGGGTATTAGTGCTGGAACCATATTTGGTTATTATGGAATCATGAAGTGTGGTTGTCATACGTAATTATGTATTGCAATTTCATAAATTCAAGGAAGCAACTACATTACAAATACATGGTTCAAGATTTTATAGAAAAATAGGTCATAAAAATGGTCACAAATTATTTTCGATCGTACCAAAATCAGTCGCAAATATGATCACACAATTGGCAAATTTTCAACAAAATCAGTCATAAAAAACGGCAATCACAATCACAGTTACAAATTATGTGATCGATATCGATCAAAAAATTGATCACAATACCAATTCAATCGCAAAGTCAATCACAAGTCGGTCTTAAGTTCTCATCGCAAAAGTCGTCTAAACAATAGTGTAAAAAAAAAAAACGTAGTCACAAATTCGGTCACAAACATTAACCATACAATTGGTCACAAATGACGTCTCATTTTGTGACCAAATCAGTCACAAATCTAATTTCCAACCAAGGGTTTTGTGGGCGCTGTATTCAGTCACAAGTATCATTTGTGACCGATTTTACTCAATTTGTGACCACTTTTTTTGGTCACAAATGAATAGTTTTTCAGTAGTGATATATACTTCTTGGTCCACATGGTAAGACAATTATATGCTAGCACACAACACCCAAAAAAAAAAAGAAAAAAAAGGAAATAACCATAACACCAAAATGGACGCGCTTCAATTTTTTTCTCTCTCTTCCCTGCTTCCCCCCTCTTCCTTGTTTCTTTCCTACAAATTCAACCCCTGAACAAACCAAGAAGCTAAACACATCAATTGCATAAGCATCCTCCCTATCCCTTGAACCCTTTTTCATCATCTTCTTTTTTCTATCTACTCAATTTTCCCCCTTTTCTTCAATGATGTATTCAACTCCCAAAAATGAATAAATTGTATGTCAAAACTCACTAATTTTAGCCACATCTTCTAACTTAATTCTACAATCTCACGAGATCAACTTATCAAATCCTCCTTGCATTGGAGTTTTGGTCAAAAATGGAGAAGAGTAGTGTAAATGGAGCAAAAACAAGCAACTGTGGTTCAAAAACGACATGGATGAACATTCTTTTTCTCCCCTGAACTATGGTTCAACAATGTCATGGATGAACATTCTTTTTATCCCCCTCATCTTGCCTTGCTTTTTCCATGTTCTAGTTTAACAGTGAACAACAATAATGCAATGATTTAATGAACATGGCTAGACTAGACAATGAACAACCATGTCTAACTCAATAAACAAAAATACAGTTTGCCAGAGAACATTCCTCAACCACCTAAGGAATTACTTGAATTCTCACATTGTACAATATTCCTTATAGCAATAACCAAGTGTGCTTTGTGAGTATAACCAACCTCCATTAAGCAATAAAATTTCTAGTCAAAAGGACAGTGAATAATGTTTAATAAGGTGATGAATAAGTTAAGGTTTTCACAGTTTAAAAAAAAAACTTATTTGATTAATAAACATATATTATTTAGTTTTCACATCATGCAAGCTCTATCGTTTACATAGAGAATGTGATAGAAAGAGAAAGTGACATAATTTGATTAGTCTTTCATAACTATTGAAGAAGGAGAGAGAGGCCCCCCTAAAAGCAGTTAGTCTATGGTACATACCCATGTACCATGGTAATATACACACCTATATAAAGAGGTGTTTAATTGGACCTAACAAATAATTATGTCCTATTGTGAAATTCAACCAAAACTACCCAAAAAAAAAAATAAAATCAGAAAAACACAAAACCTCTAGAATGATTATCCGAACATTGTTGGCAGAATCTAACACTCAAAAGATCTTCATCGAATCAATTATTTATCATCTATTCAATATAAAGTATATCTACCTAGAGCGATTTTTAAATTCAGAAATCGTTGCACATAAGGTGTTCGACTAAATTCCCTAAAGGGACAATTGTAATAACGAAATCCTTAATTTTGATCAAATGAATCTTTTATGCAATGCAGTGAATCTTTTCCCAACTGCAGGGAACCTTTCCTCAATTGCAGTGAACCTTTTGTGTCAATATAGAAAATTACCAAGAGACTGACACAAACAAGAATAACACAATTGTCCACATTGTTATGACTAACAGAATGGACAATCTCCACATTCTTTCCCAAGAAATTGAATCACACAACAAAGTAATATCCATTCATGAAACATTGGAAACAATATCTGCATATCAACACAACTATAGAAGCATATGTGCACCATTAAGCTATATAAGCATATGTAAGCCACATTGCGATTGTGGCGTGACAATGGCAATGGTGAAATATGGACAACGTAATACCAACATTTACTCTGCAGTTTTACATCTTAATTTTGATCCAATGAATTTTTTATGCAATGTAGTGAATCTTTTCCTAATTGCAGGGAATCTTTCCCCAATTGCAGTGAATCTTTTGTGTCAATAAGTAAAATTAAGTTGCTTTTAATTGCTATAGATCTGAGGCTGTGCACTGCACGCGCAGCATATGTACCTAGTAAGGTACATACGTTTGTACGGTAGTATTTTCCCCCTAAAAGGTTTCTCGAAAGGATTTAGCTACAAATATATTCACACAACTACTGCTTTGTTTTATTTTTTCCATTTTTTGCTTTTCCAACATGGCACTGACGTGGACACCAAGAGCTTATACTCTAGGGTGTACCTAATAAACTACACATATATACTAGTGTTAAAATCCATTCTTGGTATAGACTATTATAGTCTCGTCTTGAATAAATTTGTATGTGATAAACCAATATATCTATAACAAATATATTGTTAGGCAAAATTCGTGTTCTTATCGTCCAAAATGAATTAATATTTTGATAAATGTAGTCTAGAAGTCCCATTTTTAAATTTAAGTTAATAACTAAAGTATTACAAAGTTAAAACCCTGCTGATATTCAACCTAATTCCAAAAAAAAGAAATTTTAATTGTGCTTATTTATAATTGATTATTTAAAGTGTTTAACAAATCCATGTTTAGTTTAGTTGTAAAGGTACTAATCATATCGATTTGTACTGACTCTTGAAATATTACTTGCTTCCATTCTAATTATTTTTGAACTACTATATATTTACTAAATGACATTGCCCGTTTTATTGCCTATTAATCAAAATATCATTGATTGAAAAATAAAAATATCTATCAGTTACAAATTTCCATTAGAAAAATGAATCTATGCATAATAAGTTAAAATAAACCGCCTCAGTTACAAACATCCATTAGATACAAAAGTTTCATTAAGAAAAATAAAATATTATCAATTAATTTCATCAAAATGTTAAGGAGAATCAATGAGTTAATAGTCATTTTACACATTCTCAATTAATTAATAATAAGATTATGACTAAAACTAAAGCATTTTCTTTGGCGAATTGAAATATTTGTAAATATATATTATGTACTATAATAAAATAATTATTTTCAATCTTATTTTTTTAAAAATGATATTTATATATTCTTGAACGATGATTTTTCACTTTCATTTTTACAATGTTAAGATTACTTAGGAATGTAAGATTTTCGCAAGGTTCTAAAAAGATAATAAGTCTTATAAAAAAAAGAAAAAAAAAACTGAACTTGTTGTCTTAATAACTTTTCCAATGCTTCAATAACCATCTACACATTTTTTATTCCCACAATAATAGTCCTAAGTCAATAAATTATCCAACATTCAAAATATAATACAAGTAATAAAATCTTTTGAAAAACACAATAGAAATATAAAATGTAAAATTAAAATATTTTATGAAAAGAACCTTCCTCCAAAAATTATGAAAAGCAATTTCTAGATGTCATGGCTGACTTGACCTATTACTCTTAGAGCATATCTGCATTGCATTTCTTTTTATGCGGAGAAAAAAGTTATTACAATTTATAAAATCAAAAATAATGGAACTAATCCATGCAAAATAGGTTAAGAAAAGAGTGCCTCAGTTACAAATATTGATCAACTACCAAAGTTTGATTAAAAAAATTAAAATATCATTAATCAATATCATCAAAACGTTAAGGAAAATCAAAGAGTTAATAGTTATTTTACCCATTCTCGAATACTAATATGTAAGACTTTAACAAAATTTTTTTTTTTTGGCAAAAAAATACTTGTAGATATACATTAATGAAGTTATAATAAAACAATTAATTTAATAACTAATTTTCAAAATGATATTTGCAATATTCTTGACCCACAAATTTATTGTTTCCATATTTATCACATTAAGATTACAACTATAAAATCTGTACAGGTTTTAAGAAAATACTTATTCTTATGAAAAAACATAGAAAATATAAAACACAAAATTGGCCATGCAATTTTAACAACTTTCCCAATAAAAACTTAAACCTATAAGTTGAATGCTTGCATTAATTTGATCTAATTACTCCTGCTAATAAATCCTAATCAATGTCTTAATCACTATTTTAAAAAAGAAAAAAGAAAACAATACTTATATTCAATAAGTGATTTCCAAGTGTCTAAATATTATGTGATCACTCAATTTTAAATATAGTTAGATCGATACATAGGTGTATGAGTGTCTATGTGTGCGCACGCACGTGTGTGTAGACACACACACATATATACACACACATGCACACACACACATATATACACACACACGCACACACATATACATTTACATATACATATACAAATACACACACACA
>JACYFF010031955.1:83599975-83641033 GCA_017589665.1 Selenicereus undatus
TATATATATATATATATATATATATATATATTGTTGGACTTATGGTATGATACAACCATAAGGGGTGCAAGCCTAAATAACATAATAAGTCGACGGCTTGTTAGTGGCTCAACGATATAAAAATCCTAGTTCATCGACTGGTTTGTCTAATACAAAAATAAGATCAATCTAAGAGGTGAAACATACATACGAAACACTGAGAGTTTTTTAAAGCAGAGGGAAGAAGGTAAGGGAAGAGAGGCGAAGAGGGGTATCTAGGAAAAGGAGGTAGAATGTGAGCTAAATCCTCAGGGACAAGTAAAAGGCATAGATGTCGGGGCATATATCACCAAGTAGGTTCCCAACCGTTTCTTCTCCTTCTTTAATGATAAGACATTACTAAAGATGTCTTAGAATGGTATCAAAGCTTTCCCCTTAAAAAGGGAGAAATGTATAGAGGAATGTGCCCTACATCAATTAGGCATTCCAAGCCTTAAAACAAGAATAATCACCCTTGATGCTGGCATTAAGGTCATAGTAAACGTAAGGCTTCTTAACAAACCCATAAAAGTGCAGATTGTTGAGAACATCAATCTAAAATTAACAACCTAAACTTGCTCTTTTTTTCTTCCTAAGAATAAACTTCTGTCAAATTATTCAAGGCACCACAATTAGTTATCATTCTCTTATAAGGCATGGAAGAAATGGGAGGGTCTCCTAAGCGGATCCAAGTGGATCTCCAATCTTTGTTATTGTGAATCATTAGATGAGGAAATAGATTAAGGGCTAAGTAGTTTGGAAACTTGAAAGAAAAATGGCTTAATGTCTTTGAGAAACGTGAAAGGATTTGAACAATTCTTAAAGAAGTTGAAGCCAAAAGGTTGAATTTATAGAGGAGATCAAGGAAGTGTTCAGTGTCATCAAGGGAAGAACCCCAAAGGACACTTGTCCAATCAAGAAATTTTCAAAAACAGAACCAAATATGATTACCGGCATTGAGAAATGGAGAAAACGCAAAGGGACACTTAGTTAAGGCAAGACTAAGTTGTCAAGAGTGGATGTTGAAGAAATGATTTTCTCAAGGTAAGGAAAGGTAAGCAGAATACTTAAACCTTGTGGAAAAATATTTCAAAATTTTGGTTGGAAATTTATTTCCTAAAAATTGACTAAGAAATCTACTGAAAAATAACTTAACTAAGCATCTTTAGGAAGAAGAACAAATCAAAGAGGGGAAATACAAATGCTAAGAAGCCCTTAAGGTCTGAAAAAAACTCATAAGTTAGGGCATCAATTTTCTATAGAGTACAAGAGGTCAAGTCTCGCTATAAAGTTAAGGCATGAGGGAGCAAAATCTAACATACTTCAAGGGCCAAAAGATTCAAATACATAAATTATCCAAAGGCAATGGGCCAGGGGTAGAGCTATGTGGGTGCAAGGATGGTCAACTGACACCCCACCTTTTTGGGGAAAAAATTCTACATAAAGGAATTTATGGGGGAAAATAACCTACATATATTATTTAGTTCCAATGCTTATTGTGTAGTGCTTGGTGGTCGGTTGGTCTAAGTGTCTAGAAGTTGTTTAGTCACAACTTTAGGTCATGTGTTTGAATCCGGGTATGGTAGTGTGTGTGTTTTTTAATTTCGTCAGTTCACTTAGTCTATTTTTCCCTTTCTAGATAGTTAGCATGACTGTCACTCATGACACCAACGGTCTACCCATCTACCCCTCGACCCACCCCATTCTCTCTCTCTTTATTGCTTGCTAGTGTGCGTAGTCGCCATCATTGCCCACTGATGCCATCAATTTTCCTACCAAACACCGACAGTGTAGTTGCCATTGTTCCACACCTCCACCTTCGCCTTCCTTAATTGATTAGAAATCGGAGCCCTAAATTTTGAGGTATAAATTTCCAATTTTAGTTTATAATTACGTTATTTTGTAAATAATAGTCTTAATTTACTGATTTCACGTAGATTCATTAAATATTTGATTAACTTAATGATTACTCATTTACTCATGAATTGAAAATTGAGGGATTTTATCTAATTTGGTTGGGTTGTTGGGCTAATTTGGTTTGTTATTGGTTGCTTGTTTATGTTTATGAAGTTCATCAAGACAAAATTGCATAATAAAATATGAGACTAATTTTAAATGATACTGTATTACTTACTTTGAGACCGATTTTTTAGAAGTTTGTCAAATGATGATATCAAGCTTTCCTCTCAAAACATAAGATCTTGTCGATGACAACTTTCTTGAATGAGCTAGCTATCTACTTCATTCTCAGAACTTATGTCAAAGTTTATGTCATGTGTACTTTAATCTTGACACCCCTTACTTTCAGTCCTGACTACGCCACTGCAATAGGCCCACGTCTAGCTAAAAGCCTAAAAGGATGAGTAAGCTGAATTAGCCAAGCTGCTAACATTGAACATAAGGCCTAAGCCTAGATAAGAAGCTAGTGTAGACTAAGTCGAAAACACCTTGGAGCACGATTATTTGCCTATGACTTGTGTAAGGAATTAGAGATCTAGCATAGATTTCCTAAAGATTCTCAACATAGTAAAGATCTTTGAGGGTAATGAAATTAGGAATGAAATCTACATCCAAAAAATATAGAACTCTAGTTAAATTCCTCTAAGGGAACTACCTAAGGACCCTACATGAACGAGTCACGAAAAGACCGAAAAGGTAAGTCTTCACAAATGATCCTATGTTATATTCTTCAATACTCCCTTAGATTTGCTTTCTAACTTGAGCATCAAATGTTCTTAAGAAGGATAAAACCTCCCCCTTTTATCTTCAGGCTTCCATAGAGATGGCGTAAGCTTCATAATGTCCAAAAAGAAGTCTAGAGTCTATGTTGTGCTGAAACACAATGAATAGTCTTGTCATGACTAGTGATGATGTCTTCCATAAAAAGGTAGGGGATATGTATCACAGTTATTAACACTTGAAGGGTCAGTTCATTTCAACATAGAATTGGTAGTTAATGATAGCCGCGGTTCAGAAGCGATTACTAGCGTTTATCAGTCGGTAGAAATAACAGTTAGCAATTATCAGTGGATAGTAGCTGTTACAACTAACTTTTAAAGATAGCAAATAATGATTGGCAATCATTTAATTATCAGGAGTTGCTAGTAATTACCAATTGTGTGGATTAGTAGTTAATGGTTATGATAAGCGCTTAATGTATACATCATTTTAAGGCTATTTTGCTTTATTTTTTAGAAGAATTATGTGCTTTATGTTATCATTTACACTCATATTCACAATTTATGTTTGGGTATAGTTGTTTGATGTATTTTACAGAATTTTAAGCTTTTTTACCCAACATTTGACCATAAATAAATGTACATTGACCTCCCGCACGGACACACATGAGTTTTCACGCCCGTGGAGCAAGAAAAGAGCAGAAATTTGGTTCCAGCCCAAACTACGGTAGGACCGTGGTACCTGCCGCGGACCGTGGTGAGCATATAACTGCTGACTCTTCATCTACCTTCGGCTGTGTGGCTGCGATCAAGCGAGATCCTCTATAAATAGCTTTGTCCTGCAGTAGTGAAGAGCAATCCTAGAGCAATACAAAAGCATTAGGTTAGAGTTTTAGCCTAGTTTCTTTCTTTCTCAAATTTTGCTTTGCAGTTTGATTTTTAGTTTTGGTGAGAAATCTTGAGTGTATGTGTTTGGTTTTTGAGGCAGTTTGAAGCCCTTGGTTGAAGGTCATCTCAGTCAAGCCTTTCTCGCAGATTTCGCTGGATTGTTAGCTAGTTTTGTTTATTTCTTAATCATGTCTAACTAATTTTCTTTTGTCTAGGGATTCAGTAGTTTATATAAGTATTGTTGGATCATGTTTTAATTTAAAGAATTGTGCTTATTTTCATGATTGGTTTAATTTTGTTCTGTCAAGTGTTTGATATGTTGTGAGTAGATTTTTGACCAAAATTTGCTTGCTTGCTTGAAACAAACAAATGAAAAATTAAAAGGTGACATTTGATTGCTAGACTGCTTGATAAAACCTCACGTGGAGTTGTCTCGAAAGAGAGATTGACATGTCAGGAGGACTAGCGAGTAATCGAAGATAATTAACTTAAATTAAGGCAAATTAGTTTGAAAGAACGACTTTTGCTTCATTTAGGCAAATTTGATTGATTTCGAAAGAACATATCAAATTTCTGGATAGATTGCAATTCTTCAACATTAATCGATTAGAGAAAAGCACATGTTATTCGTTTTGATCCAATACTCTTTCATAACTACGAATTCCTAGACATATTTCCTCTTTGATTGATTCATAATAGTGAATTAGAAGTTGCTAAATTGAACCCTTTGAATTAGAATTTTACTTAGCACATTCTAACAGACAAGACTCGGTAAGTTACATAAGTCCATGAGGAACAATATCTTTATCTATACTATAGCTACAGATGCACTTACGGTGTCAATCTCAATCAAGTTTTTGGCGCCATTACCGGGGATAAATTGTTAACTATTGAGTTAGTCTTACGAAAGTGACTAAATATTTTACTGTTTCTTTTTTATTGTTATTTTCTTTTCTTATATAATAGCGCTGGTGATGGTGCTTACAGGAATTTTTCCTGTTTATGAGAAGTTCAATCTCGTACGAACCCGATCTTGAAATTGAGAGGACTTTTCGCTTAAGGAGGAAAAAGCAAAGGATTGAAGAATAAAGGTGCGAGGCAAAAAGGAATTCAAAGATGGCAGGAGGAGAAGGTGACCAAAGAAGGACTTTTCGAGATTTCGTTACCCCTAGAGTCCAAGGGATCACCTCAAGCATCGCTCGCCCTGCTATAGATGCCAATAATTTCGAGCTCAAATCGGCACTCATTTCTATGGTGCAGCAATCCCAGTCTCCTTTGGCAGACCCAAAGCTACACCTCTCGGTCTTTTTAGAGGTGTGCAACACATCAATGGAGTCTCCAGTGATGCAATTCGTCTGCGCTTATTTTCTTTCTCACTGGGGGACAAGGTAAGGGCTTGGTTACACTCCTTGCCATCTGGATGCATTACCACCTGGGATGAATTGACAAGAGCATTTCTCGCCAAGTTTTTTCCTCCAAGCAAAGCAACATGCCTAAGGAATCAAATCACCAACTTCATGCAAGGAGATGATGAGATGCTCTATGAAGCCTGGGCGCATTTTAAAGATCTGCTCCGTTTGTACCCCCATCATGGTCTTCAGCGTTGGATGATTATCCAAGCCTTTTATGATGGTGTGACCCAATCTATAAGGTCCACTGTTGATGCGGCGGCATGAGGAACTCTGATGAGCAAGACTGAGGATGAAGCCTATAATCTGATCAAGGAGATGAAACTAAACAACTTTGAATGGTCCCCTGAACGAGACCAACCCAAGCGGGTTGGAGGTAAGCTTAAAGTTGATGCGCTTACTTTAGTTTTTGCTAATGTAGATGCTATGACTCAAAGACTGGATCGAACAAATGTTAATCCTATGAATTCTAGTGCCCTTTCCCCTAGTGAAATTTGTGATTCTGTTGAGCACGTGACTTTGAACTGTCAAGTTGGGAGTCCTTTCTTCCCAAGACTCTAATGAAGTTAATTATGTTCAAAATTTGAACCCAAGACCGACCAATGACCCTCACTCTAATACATATAATTCGAGTTGGAAGAATCATCCAAATTTTTCTTATAGGTCTAACCCAAACCCATCAAATGTACCACTTATGAATGCTAGACCATCCCCTGGTTTTCAATGACCCCCATTCCCTTCTCAGATGCCCCAAAAGTCTAATTTAGAGGTAAAGATCGAAAGCATGCTTATGGTGCAACAAAAATAGGATGGGTATATTAAGCAATTAGCCTCAAAGATTGATGTGTTTATAACTCACCATAGGATGTTACAAGCTCAACTTGACCCAAAAGCTAGTTTTTCATCTACGCCCCCAGACAGGTTGCCTAGCAAGCCTGAACCAAACTCTAGGGAGCAATGCAATGCTATGATTTTGAGGGGAGGAAAACAACTAGAGGGACCCAAGGAGATTACTAACGTTGAGTCTTTGCATGATTAAAATGAGCATGTTGAGAATCTTGACGAAGAGATATCCCCGCCTTCTAATGAGGTGATTGATGTTGCACATGATTCTGAGGAGGTTCCTAAGGACCCTACGATCACTTCGCCGAAGCCCTACTCCCCACCTTTACCATTTCCTCAAAGGATAGCTAATGCTAAACTTGATTCACAATTTGCGAAGTTTTTAAATGTCCTTAAGAAACTCTACATAAATATTCCCTTTACTGAAGCCCTAACCCAAATGCCCTCATATGCTAAATTTTTGAAAGAAATTCTATCCAACAAAAGAAAGCTTGAAGAACATGAAACTGTAGCTTTGACTGAAGAATGCAGTGTGGTGATCCAAAACAAGCTTAGCTAAGCTGAAAGATCCCGGAAGTTTTTCAATTCCTCACCTGATAGGGAATGTGCCTATAAAACGTGCTTTATGCGATTTAAGGTCAAGCGTAAGCTGGATGCCCCTATCCATATGTAAAAATTTAGAATTAGGAGAGATATGACCAACTACTATCTCCTTACAATTGGCAGACCATTATGTGAAATACCCTGTGGGTATTTTAGAGGATGTTCCAATAAAAGTAGGGGATTTATATGTGCTAGTGGACTTTGTAATTCTAGAAATGGAGGAGGATACACGGACTTCCATCATTCTTGGGAGGCCATTCTTGGCAATCGAAGGGTGCCGCATCAATGTGAAAAATGGTGCATTATCTTTTGATATGGGAAATGATCATGTGGAGTTTAATTTACTAAAACCTGCTAATTTTCATTCCATTTCTATTGATGTAGTTGATGGTTTAATACGAGAGACCATGTCTAACATTAATTCTAATGATCCACTTGAGCACTTGGTGTTAAATAATAGCACTACTAAGGATGAAAATCCCGAAGTAGCCGAGTGTGCTCAACTTCTAGAAGCCTCTTCACCAATTCCGTTTTTTGCTGCAAGGGCAGAATCATTACAGGACGAAAGTAAGCCCTCGTCTGATGAGGCGAAAGCTTCCGAGGTAGAATTGAAACCTCTTCCTTCATCCTTGAGGTATGAATTTCTTGGACCAAAATCTACATATCCAGGGATTGTGAGTGCAAGTTTAAATGCAACCCAAATAGATTCTTTGCTTAGAGTACTTAGAAAGCACCGTAAAGCTATAGGATACACCCTTGATGACTTAAAAGGGATTCATTCTTCTTTGTGTATGCATCACATTTTAATTGAAGACGATCGTAAGCCTTCAATTGAACACCAAAGAAGATTGAACCCTAGCATGCAAGAGCTAGTTAAAAAGGAAATTTTGAAGTTGCTTAAGGCCGGCATTATTTACCCTATCTATGATAATGCGTGGGTAAGCCTGGTCCATGTTGTTCCTAAGAAATGGGGATGATCGTTATCAAAAATGAGAATAATGAGCTAATCCCTAGTACGACTGCCATAGGTTGGCGTATGTGCATTGATTATCGGAAACTAAATAAAGCCATTCGTAAAGATCATTTTCCCCTTCCCTTTTTCCATTATGCGCCTACATTGAGGGCAATGTGTAATTCAAGTATGGGAGAGTTAGTCACTATATTTGACGTCTGATGCCTGTTTTCGGTTTGGTGTGTTTGTGCTTTGCATATGTTTTTAGTGGTAGTTTTTGATTTTTGATTTTAGCTTTGTTTAGTAGTGCATTTAGTTTTCTTTTCATTCTAGGTTACATTTTAGTTTCTTTCTTTGATTAGTTTCTTTGCATGTTAGTTTGCATTGTTTGTAGGAACCTAAAAAAAGAAAAGAAAAAAAATGACGAAGAAAAAAATCCTCCGATGATGATCTTTATACATGTGGTAGATTTATATTGTTTAGTTTGATCCTTTGATTTGCCCAAATTATGCGTAAAATGTTTGCGAATGAGTTTTCGAAATGAGTTCCATGTTTTGACCACGTGTTGGATGCGAGTTGATTTGCCCCATGTGCTTTTCACATGATTTTAGCGTATGTTTACTGACCTTGGTAGATGTCCCAAGAGATTTTGAGCTTTTAGAGGCTATTCATCATTTTTAGTCTCATATTTTCTTTCATGTGTGACTATTCCTTAACATCATTTCTCTAGAACTTGCTTTGATTCTCATTCAAGATCACATTTTGCATATGCATTTAGACAATATGATTGAGGCAATTTTTTTTTCATTTGTTGAACACCACGATCAAATAGCCACCTTTGTTGTGTATTGTATCCCTTGCTAGCCCCTTTGAGCCTATATCCGTTTTTCCTTATTTAAACCTCCTATTGTAGACCATGGCCAAATACTTGTCTTACCCTTAAGCCAACACTAGAGGACTGTTTTATTCTTTTGCATCAAGTATCATAAGGTGTTAGTAAGGTGGATTGTTATCTTTTAGTGAATTTTGACTGTTCAGTAGAGGGATGTGAAATCTTGATAAATCCCTTGTTTTATTGTATAAAGTATGGAGAAGAGTTGAAATTTAAAGTTCATTGTGGATTTCCTCTTAGCTATCCTTTTTGAAAGGAAAAAAAGGCAAGAAAGGATCAAAAAAACAAAATGAAAAAAAAAACAAACAACAGAAAAAAAAATCGAAAGAAAGTGTTAGCATTGTTGGGATTGTAACTTGTGATTTTCGATTCTTTCTATCTTCAATTTGGGATTTATTTTGTTGATAACTTGATATGGTTTAAGAAGGACGTGGTATGATGCATTGGAATTGTTCAGCTCTTAGTCTTTGGCTTCTAGCTCCTCATTTCCAAAACATTTGTTCCCCTCTTACCTTTGCCCATAGCCCCGTTACAACCCGATGAAAGTCCTCACGATTGTCTAGCGTATTTGCATTTTAGTGATGGCGGATTTGAGAATCTTGTCAAGCCAATGGTAGATTTGAGTCTAAGGAATGAGAATTGAGAGAACCTTAAATTATTATTAAACATATGAGCGATGAGAGCCACATACCTATAATGATGTTCTACCGGTCTTGCTAGCCTTACTTGTTTCATATGGCTGGAATGATTGTATTTGACAATTTGGGGGAGATTGATTTAAGTTTGACATTGTGGTCTATTAAAAGGTTTTCGCAAATTTCTTTCCCTAATTTGTTTATTAATGATTTTGCATCTTTTTGGGCTATATTGGATCACCATTGCCATTTGAATGTCACCTATGTCTATCCTGAGGAGGTTATGTACAGTCTTTTTTAGCATATTGCTTGAGGACAAGCAACAGTTTAAGCATGGGGAGATTGATAAGTGCTTAATGTATACATCATTTTAAGGCTATTTTGCTTCATTTTTTAGGAGAATTATGTGCTTTATGTTATTATTTACACTCCTATTCTCGATTTATGCTTAGGTATAGTTGTTTGATGTATTATGCAAGATTTTAAGCCTTTTTACCCAGTATTTGACCATAAATAGATGTATTTTGACCTCCCCCATGGGCACCCATGAGTTTTTATGCCTGTGGAGCAAGGAAAGAGCAGAAATTCGGTTCCAGCCCAGACCACAGTCAAACTGTGGTACCTGCCACAGACCGTGGTGAGCCTTTAATTGCTGGGTCTTCGTCTTCCTTCGGCTGTGTGGCTGAGATCAAGCGAGATCCTCTATAAATAGCTTCGTCCTATAGTAGTGAAAAAAACAATCCTAGAGTAATACAAAAGCATTAGATTACAGTTTTAGCCTAGTTTCTCTCTTTCTCAAATGTTGTTTTCTAGTTTGATTTTTAATTTTGGTCAGAAATCTTGAGTGTATGTGTTTGGTTTTTGAGGCAGTTTGAAGCCTTTGGTTGAAGGCCATCTCAGTCAAGCATTTCTCTCAAATTTCGCCGGATTGTTGGTTAGTTTTGTTTATTTCTTAATCATGTCTTAGTAGTTTTCTTTTGTCTAGGGAGTTAGTAGTTTATATAAGTATTATTGGATCGTGTTTTAACTTAAAGAATTGTGCTTATTTTCATGATTGGTTTGATTTTGTTCTGCCAAGTGCTTGATATGTTGTGAGTAAATTTTTGGCCAAAATTTGCTTGCTTACTTGAAACAAACAAATGAAAAACTAAAAGGTGACATTTGATTGTTAGACTGCTTGATAAAACCTCACGTGGAGCCGTTTCGAAAGAGAGATTTGCATGTTAGGAGGATTAGCGAGTAATCGAAGATAATTAACTTGAATTAAGGCAAATTAGTTTGAAAGAATGGCTTTTGCTTAGTTTAGGCAAATTTGATTGATTTTGAAAGAATAAATCAAATTTCTGGATAGATTGCAATTTTTCGAGATTAACCGATTAGAGAAAACCACATGTTATTCGTTTCATCCAATTCTCTTTCATAACTATGAATTCCTAGACATATTTCCTCATTGATTGATTCAGAACAGTGAATCAGAAGTTGCTAAATTGGACCCTTTGAATTAGAATTTTACTTAGCACATTCTGGCAGACAAGACTTGGTAAGTTACATTAGTCCCTGAGGAACGATATATTTATCTATACTACAGCTACCCGTGCGCTTGCAATGTTAGTCTCAATTAAGTTTTTGGCACCGTTACCGGGGACTAAATTGTTAACTATTGAGTTAGTCTTGCGAAAGTGACTAAGTATTTTACTGTTTCTTTTTTATTGTTATTTTCTTTTCTTGTTTAATTGCGCTGATAGTGTTGGTGATAATGCTTGCAGGAATTTTTCTTGTTCATGAGAAGTCCAATCTCGTGCGAACCCGATCCTGAGATTGAGAGGACTTTTCGCTTAACGAGGAAAAAGCAAAGGATTGAAGAACTAAGGCGCGAAGCAAGAAGGAATTCAAAGATGGCAGGAGGAGGAGGTGACCAAAGAAGGACTATTCGAGATTTCGTTACCCCTGGAGTCCAAGGGATCGCCTCAAGCATCGCTTGCCCTGCTATAAATGCCAATAATTTCGAGCTCAAACCGACACTCATTTCCATGGTGCAGCAATCCCAGTCTGCTTTGGAAGACCCAAATCTACACCTCTCAGTCTTTTTAGAGGTGTGTGACACATTGAAGCTCAATGGAGTCTTTAGTGATGCAATTCACTTGCGCTTATTTCCTTTCTCAGTGAGGGATAAGGCAAGGGCTTGGTTACACTCCTTGCCGTCTGAATGCATTACCACTTGGGATGAATTGACAAGAGCATTCCTCGCCAAATTTCCCTCCAAGCAAAACAACAAGCCTAAGGAATCAAATCACCAACTTCATGCAAAGAGATGATGAGACGCTCTATGAAGCCTGGGAGCATTTTAAAGATCTGCTGTGTTTGTGCCCCCATCATGGTCTTCAGCGTTAGATGATTATCTAAGCCTTTTATAATGGTGTGACCCAATCTGTAAGGTCCACTATTGATGCGCCGGTAGGAGGAACTCTGATGAGTAAGACTGAGGATGAAGCCTATAATCTGATCGAGGGGATAACACTAAACAACTTTCAATGGTCCCCTAAAGGCGGCCAACCCATGCGGGTTGGAGGTAAGCTCGAAGTTGATACACTTACTTTATTGTTTGCTAAAGTAGATGCTATGACTTAAAGACTGGATTGAATTAATGTTAATCCTGTGAATTCTAATGCCCCTTCCCCTTGTGAAACTTGTGGTTCTATTGAGCATGTGACTTTAAATTGTCAAGTTGGGAGTTCTTTTGCCCAAGAGTCTAATGAAGTTAATTATGTTCAAAATTTCAACACAAGACCGACCAATGTTCCTTACTCTATTACATATGATCCGGGTTGGAAGAATCATCCAAAATTTTCTTATAGGTCTAACCCAAACCCATCAAATGTACCCCTTATGAATGCTAGATCACCCCTTGATTTTCACAGACCCCCATTCCCTTCTCAGATGCCCCAAAAGTCTAATTTAGATGTAATGATGGAAAGTATGCTTATGGCGCAACAAAAACATGATGAGTATATTAAGCAATTAGCCTCAAAGATTGATGTGTTTACAACTCACCATAGGATGTTAGAAGCTTAAATTGCCCACAAAGTTTCATCTACGCCCCCAAACAGACTGCATAGCAAGCCTGAACCAAACTCTAGGGAGCAATGGAATGCTATGATTTTGATGGGAGGAAAACAACTAGAGGGGCCCAAGGATATTGCTAACGATGAGTCTTTGCATGATAAAAATGAGCACGTTGAGAATCTTGACAAAGAGATGTCCTCGCCTTCTAATGAGGTAATTGATGTTGCACATGAGTCTGAGGAGGTACCTAAGGATCCTAAGATCAACTGGAGCCCTACTCCCCACCTTTACCATTTCCTCAAAGGATGGGAATAGCCAATTCACAAGTTGGGAAGTTTTTAGAAGTCCGTAAGAAACTCTACATAAATATTCTGTTTACTGAAGCCCTAACCCAAATGCCCTAATATGCCAAATTTTTGAAAGAAATTCTATCCAACAAAAGAAAGTTTGAAGAACATGAAACTGTAGCTTTGGCTAAAGAATGCAGTGCGGCGATCCAAAACAAGCTTCTAGCTGGGCTGAAAGATCCCAGAAGTTTTTCAATTCCTAACCTGATAGGGAATGTGCCTATAGACCGTGCTTTATGTGATTTAGGGTCAAGCGTAAGCTTGATTCCCTTATCCATGTGTAAAAACTTGGAACTAGGAGAGATAAGACCAACTACTATCTCCTTACAATTGGCGGACCATTATGTGAAATACCCTGTGGGTATTTTAGAGGATGTTCCAATAAAAGTAAGGGATTTATATGTGCAAGTGGACTTTGTAATTCTAGAAATGGAGGGGGGAACATGGACTCCTATCATTCTTGGGAGACCATTCTTGGCCACCGCAGGGTGCCGTATCGATGTGAAAAATGGTACATTATCTTTTGATGTGGGAAATGATATGTGGAGTTTAATTTACTAAAACTTGCTATGTTTCCTTCCATTTCTGATGAGTGTAATAAGATTGATGTAGTTGATGGTTTAATACGAGAGACCATGTCTAATATTAATTCTAATGATCCACTTGAGCACTTGGTGTTAAATAATAGCACTACTAAGGATGAAAATCCCGAAGTAGCCGAGTGTGCTCAACTTCTAGAAGCCTCTTCACCAATTCCGTTTTTTGCTGCAAGGGCAGGATCATTACAAGACGAAAGTAAGCCCTCGTCTGATGAGGCGAAAGCTTCTGAGGTAGAATTGAAACCTCTTCCTTCATCCTTGAGGTATGAATTTCTTGGACCAAAATCTACATATCCAGTGATTGTGATTTGTGAATGCAAATTTAGATGCAACCCAAACAGATTCTTTGCTTAGAGTACTTAGGAAGTACCGCAAAGCCATAGGATACACCCTTGATGACTTAAAAGGGATTCATCCTTCTTTGTATATGCATCAAATTTTAATGGCAGACGATTATAAGCCTTCAATTGAACACCAAAGAAGATTGAACCCTAGCATGCAAGAGCTAGTTAAAAAGTAAATTTTGAAGTTGTTTAAGGTCGGCATTATTTACCCTATCTCTGATAGTGCGTGGGTAAGCCCGGTCCATGTTGTTTCTAAAAAAGGGGGGATGATCGTTATTAAAAATGAGAATAATGAGCTAATCCCTACTAGGACTGTCATAGGCTGGCGTATGTGCATTGATTATTGGAAACTAAATAAAGTCACCCGTAAAGATCATTTTCCCCTTCCCTTTTTCTATTCCGCGACCACATTGAGGGCAATGTGTGATTCAAGTATGGGGGAGTTAGTCATTATATTTGACGTCTAATGCCTGTTTTCGGTTTGGTCTGTTTGTGCTTTGTATATGTTTTTCATGGTAGTTTTTGATTTTTGGTTTTAGCTTTGTTTAGTAGTGCATTTAGTTTTCTTTTCATTCTAGGTTACATTTTAGTTTCTTTCTTTGATTAGCTTCTTTGCATGTTAGTTTGCATTATTTGTGGGAGCCTGAAAAAAAAAGAAAAAAATGATGAAACAAAATCCTCCGATGATGATCTATGTAGATTTGGTAAATTTCTATGGTTTAGTTTGATCCGTTGATTCACCAGAATTATGCATAAAATGTTTGCGAATGAGTTTTCGAAATGAATTCCTTATTTTGACCACGTGTTGGATGCAAGTTGATTTCCCCAATGAGCCTTTACATGATTTTGGCGTATGTTTACTACTAAGCTAGTTTTGGCCTTGGTAGATGTCCCAAGAGATTTGAAGCTTTTAGTGGCTATTCATCATTTTTAGTCTCATATTTTCTTTCATGTGTGACTATTCCTTGACATCATTTCTCTATATCTTGCTTTGATTCTCATTCAAGATCACATTTCGCATATGCATTTAGACAATATGATTGAGATAATTTTTCTCCAATTCGTTGAGCCCCACGGCCAAATAGCCACATTTGTTGTGTATTGTCTCCCTTGCTAGCCCCTTTGAGCTTATATCCGTTTTTCTTTATTTAAACCTCCTATTATAGCCCATGGCCGAATACTTGTCTTACCCTTAAGCCAAGACTAGAGGAATGTTTCATCCTTTTGCATCAAGTATAATAGGGCGTTAGTAAGGTGGATTGTTATCTTTTAGTGAATTTTGACTATTTGGTAAAGGGATGTGAAATCTTGATAAATCCCTTGTTTTGTTGTACAAAGTATGGAGAAGAGTTGAAATTTAAAGTTTGTTATGGATTTCCTCTTAGCTATCCTTTTTTAAAGGAAAAAAAAAGAAGAAAGGAACAAATAAACAAAATGAAAAAAAAGCAATAGAAAAAAAATCGAAAGAAAGTGTTAGCCTTGTTGGGATTGTAAGATATTTGTGATTTTTGACTCTTTCTCTCTTCAATTTGGGATTTATTTTGTTGATAAATTGATATGGTTTAAGAAGGATGTAGTATGATGGATTGGAATTGTTTAGCTCTTAGTCTTTGGCTTCTAGCTCCTCATTTTCAAAACATTTGTTCCCCTCTTACCTTTACCCATAGCCCCGTTACAACCCTATAAAAGTCCTCATAATTGTCTAGTGTGTTTGCATTTTAATGATGGCGGATTTGAGAATCTTTTCAAGCCTATGGTAGATTTGAGTCTAGGGAATGAGAATTGAGAGAACCTTCATTATTATTAAACACAGGATCGATGAGAGCCACATACCTATAGTGAGGTTCTACCGACCTTGCTAGCCTTACTTGTTTCATATGGCTGGAATGATTGTATTTGACGATTTGGGGAGATTGATTTAAGTTTGACATTGTGGTTTATTAAAAGACATTCGCAAATTTCATTATGTAATCTATTTATTAATGATTTTTGCATCTTTTAGGCTACCTTTGGATCACCTTTGCCATTTGAATGCCACCTATGTCTATCCTAAGGAGGTTATGTATAGTCTTTTTTAGCATATTGCTTTAGGACAAGCAATAGTTTAAATATGGGGAGTTTGATAAGTGCTGAATTTATACATCATTTTAAAGCTATTTTGCTTCATTTTTTTAGGAGAATTATGTGCTTTATGTTATTGTTTACACTCCTATTCTCGATTTATGCTTAGATGCAGTTGTTCGATGTGTTTTTGCAGGATTTTAGGCCTTTTTACCCGGCATTTGACCATAAATAGATGTATTTTGACCTCTTCCATGGACACCCATGTTTTGCTATGCCTGTGGAGCAAGAAAAGAGCAGAAATTCGATTTTAGCCCAGACCATGGTCAATCTGTGGTCCCTGCCATGGATTGTGGTGAGCCTGTAACTGCTAGTTCTTTGTCTTCCTTTGACTATGTGGCTGAGATCAAGCGAGATCCTCTATAAATAGCTTCGTCCTATAGTAGTGAAAAAGCAATCCTAGAGCAATACACAAGCATTAGATTACCGTTTTAGCCTAGTTTCTTTCTTTCTCAAATTTTGTTTTCTAGTTTAATTTTTATTTTTGGTGAGAAATCTTGAGTGTATGTGTTTGGTTTTTGAGGCAGTTTGAAGCCCTGGGTTGTAGGCCATCTCATAAAGCCTTTCTCTCATATTTCGCCATATTGTTTGTTAGTTTTGTTTATTTCTTAATCATGTCTGAGTAGTTTTCTTTTGTCTAGGAATTTAGTAGTTTATATAAGTGTTGTTGGATTATGTTTTAATTTAAAGAACTGTGCTTATTTTTATGATTAGTTTGATTTTGTTGTGTCAAGTGTTTGATATGTTGTGAGTATATTTTTTGGCAAAAATTTGCTTGCTTACTTGAAACAAATAAATGAAAAACTGAAAGGTGACATTTGATTGTTAGACTGTTTAATAAAACCTGACGTGGAGTTGTCTCGAAAGAGAGATTTGCATGTTAGGAGGACTAGCGAGTAACCGAAGATAATTAACTTGAATTAAGGCAAATTAGTTTGAAAGAACGACTTTTGCTTAGTTTAGGCAAATTTGATTGATTTCGAAAGAATACATCAAATTTCTGGATAGATTGCAATTCCTTGAGATTAAATGATTAGAGAAAAACACATGCTAGTCATTTTGATTCAATACTCTTTCATAACTACAAATTCCTAGACATATTTCCTCTTTGATTGATTCAGAATAGTGAATTAGAAGTTGCTAAATCGAACCCTTTGAATTAGAAGTTTACTTAGCACATTCTGACATACAAGATTGGGTAAGTTACATTAGTCCCTGATAAATGATATCTTTATCTATACTACAGCTACCCGTGCGCTTGCGGTGTTAGTCTCAATGAGGTTACTAGGGTCTAGGAGCGGTTAGGAGCAGCTGACAGTTAACAAGCGTCTTCTAACCTCTGAAATGATCAAATGAACTTGCTCTTAGTACTTTGAGGTATGACTACTGAAAAATTAGTCCTTGACTTTATGAAAATAAAAATTCATTACACTAAAGTTTTGATGATGTAACTTAGTCCTTGTCCTTGACAAAAGCATTATACATGTTACTTGTTTTTGACTTAAAATAGCAAATTTTTTGTATTTTAACTATTTTTCTATAATCTTTTTAAGAAGTTATGCACCTATATATGGTATCAACACAACATCAGGTAACTTCGAATACTGAAGTGTCCAAACCTGTTAGTTTTAGCATGATTCTTAAAAAAGCAAGCATAAGTGTAACAAAATTGTAAAAGTGTCCCAATTTTTGGAGGCTAAGACATAATCTCTCAAACTTTTTGCTAGGAAGTGGACTAATATTATTCATCAAATAAAATCTTAGGGTACTATTTTTGCAAACTTTTGGACTGCTTTATTTAACTGCTATACCTTAGGATACTAAAGTGTTAATAACTCTATTTATTGTTTAGAATTTGATGCATAAGTGTCAGACAATAATTTCTACTTGAGGGGTAAAATGACTATTTTATCCTTACATCTTCCTGATGTTTTCCTAGTAGCCAATGCCTGACCACTTTTGGCTTCCACTTGTTCAGGGCATGCTCGTTTCAACGTCTAGAATTCGTTGTTAGCGACTATCAGTAATTTACCAGTAATTGTCGATGTTTACTGTGAGTATAAATAACAGTTAGTGATTTCCAATAGTTAATAATGGTTGCAAATAGTGTTTAAAAGATAGTAGATAACCATAAGTTAGGTTTACTATAAGTTAGCAGCATTTATTAACATTAGGATTAGCTGTTAGTGATTAACAAAGTTTGGGAGTGGTTACTAATTACCAAATGCCTTCTAAACGCTAAAATGGGCATGCCATAAGTGAGATTTGAATGAGCTGACACCTATCACATTGCTATTGGTAGGATCCAAAATACCCCAAACCATAAATATAAATTTTTTTTCAAGGATTTCAATTGGTACGTTCATTTTGATTCCTTTGTACTTTTTAGAAACGAAATGTAAACTTTTTAGCATTCTTTTAAAGCACTAAGCCATGAAATAGTCTCAATAGTGATGATTTTTTTAGGGGGGAACATATCCAATGTGATCTAACTACATTTTTATCTATATTAAGGTGTATAGCTTCATCTAATAATAGGTTGAATTTTCAAAAGAACATCATTATTTCTGTACTATAGTTTAGAATCTTTTTAATTTCCTAATGCTAAAGTTGTGTTTAGACCTGACAAAAATTGACCTGATTCGAAAATCCTATCCGAACCCGCCCGGAAATTTTGGGCTTTGAACACAACTTTATCAACCTAAACCTGAAATAAACCGAACTCGATAAACCCGTAAATTTTTGAGTTAAACCCAACCCAAACTCGAACCCCCCGTTCAACTCGAATATTATATGCTTATTTTTTATTTTTTTTCAATTTTTTTCCCCTTAACAATAATAGTTTTTCATTCTAACGAATCGTAGAGAAAGGTTATATAATCATATCATCCATTTGCAAATTGGATGATGGTACCCATTCTACCAAACTCATTCTCATATAATAACGTCATATACAATTTATAAATGGAACAATTATAGAAAATGTGCATGAAGTAACTATCTAGTCTTAAGAAAATCATTTTAGAATAAGACAAGTATTAAAAATGTGCAAGATATAACATTATATTTTTAGTAAAATGAATACATCTAATCACATTTTAAATAATACTACTATGTAATAATCTAAAATTTTGATGTTATAATTAATATATAAGTGTAATATCTTGTGCGTTTACAATATTCTTTCATTTGGTTTCTATTGGCGGATTATTAGGAGATCCATATCTTTTGGAGATATATTTAGCTTCCCTGTGTAATTTGCTTGTACTAAATTAGGGTATTGCCCTAATTCTTGCACTTTCCACTTTCTAGCAATTACCATATTTGTATACAATTGTGTATATATATACTCTTTTACCTAATAAAACGAGGCAGTGAGGAGAGCACCTAGATTGAATTCTCTCCCAGCTCAAAATCTTCATGGTATCAGAGCCCACGGTGAATTTGCAATCATGAGTGGAGAAGACAAAAACAACAAAAATAATTCATCACCCAGTTTCAATATGAATGATCCCCAGTCTCCATACTACTTATGCAGTGCAGATCATCCCGGTAATATTATCTCAACCAAAAACCTCAATGGTGAGAATTATGCAAACTGGAGTAGAATTGTGACGAACGCTTTAAAATCCAAGAATAAATTCTGTTTTGTTGATGGATCGTTAACAAAGCCAGAAACCAACCCAGAAGTTCATGCCTGGGAAAAATGCAACTCAATGGTTATTGCGTGGTTGTACAACGTAATAGATAAAACCTTACATGGCTCGGTTGCATACGCAGAGAGGGCAAGCGAGATTTGGACAAATTTGAAGGAACATTACTCACAAGGTAACGAAATTAGAGTGCCTCAACTCAAAAGAGAAATCACTCTTGCAACACAGGACAACATGAATGTCACTTAATATTTCACCAAACTTAAGACATTGTGGGATGCATTAGGAGCCTACCAACAAATCCCAATTTGCAGTTGCTCAAAGGATTTTAGCTTGAGTAAATTTCAAGAGAGGGAGAAGGTTCATCAATTTCTTCTAGGTCTGGATTCGGACCAATTTGGGATAGTCGGATCCAATATTCTGGCTATGGAGCCCATGCCCAACTTGAATAAGGTGTACTCCATGGTCTTGAGAGAAGAAAGACAACAGAAGGTGAGTAGAGTGCCAGACAACCGTGCAATCGTGGAAGCGGCAGCCTTCAAAGCACTAGCCACCGGCAGATCCAGGCCACATACTCGCCCGAAGTGCAGCCATTGCCAAAAGCTCGGACATGAACAACACCAATGTTATGAACTCATCGGTTATCCACCTGGTTGGCAGCAACGGCGGACGAATCAAACGCAAACCGGCTGGCAGCAAGGACCAAATCGTGTGACGATGGCCGGAGGGAGCTCGACCAGAAATGGCGGCCACGGTCAGCCTGTTGTAGCGGCGGCGTCCTTCGCTGGAAGAAAGGGGGAGGTCAGGTCGGCGAAGGGATTACATAGGGTCACCGAGGCATGGCCCTATCTGGAGAAAGATTTAGCACTAGTAACGAGGTGGAGAGGCTTGCAGGTTTTACTCAATCACAAATTGACTCCTTGTATGCTATTTTTAAAGAAAATGAGAGTTAAGAAAGACTAAGTGTTAAGGACAAAACCTTTACATCTCTTGAGTGGATTTTGGACTCCGGGGCATCTTTTCATATGACTTCCAATATTGCTATTGTTAATGACCTTCGTGATTTACAGCAAGTAATATATATATTGATACCCAACGGTATTGTGGTGAAAGTCAAACGAGCAGGGACGGTTAATCTTGGGCACGGTTTGGTTCTGAACAATGTGCTCTCCTCACCAGAATTCAAATGCAATCTTATTTATGTCCAGCAACTCACTTCTGATAAGAATTGTATTATTACTTATGGTTCTCAGTATTGCCTTATTCAAGACCTCACCTTGAAGAGGCTGATTGGAGTGGGTGAACAGAGGAATGGGGTGTACTATCTCAAGTTTGGTGCGGGAGGAAAAGCATTTGTGGCAACCAGTATTAAAGATTGCGACCTTTGGCACCAACGTCTGGGTCATCCTTCTTTGGGTAGCTTGTCTTCTTTATCGACTAATTTTGGTTTCAAGTTAAATAAGAACTCAGATGAATGTTGTGATATTTGCCATCGTGCTAAACAAACACGGAGTCCATTTGCTCTTAGTAATACAAAAGCACAACAACCTTTTTCGTTAATACACTGTGATTTGTGGGGACCATATCACACGCGCAGTCTCAGTGGTTGTTGTTATTTTTTGTGTATTGTGGACGATTATAGTTGTGGTGTTTGGGTATATTTGTTAAAAGATAAGACAGGAACTTATGATAAATTAATTGGTTTTTGCACTATGGTTAAAACCCAGTTTGACAAGCCAGTTCAAAGGGTGCGTAGTGATAACAGGACTGAATCTACTAAAGGCCCATTACCAGTATTCTTTGCAAAACATGGAATCTTGCATGAGACTTCTTGTGTTGATACACCACAACAAAATGGTCGTGTGGAACGAAAAAATCGACACATTCTTAATGTGGCTAGGGCCTTACGATTCCAGGCTTCTCTTCCTTTAAAATTTTGGGGCGAGTGTGTTTTAGCGGCTACATACCTTATCAACCGAACCCCGACAAAATTACTTAATTTCAAAACACCTTATGAAATGCTATTTGGAGTTGGGCCCAACTACAGTCACTTACGGGTTTTTGGGTGTCTATGTTATGCGCATAATCATAACAAGTCCCGTGATAAATTTGATTCGAGGGCCATCAAATGTTTGTTTTTGGGCTATCCTCAAGGTAAAAAGGGGTGATTGTTATATAATTTGGAGACCAAAAAATTGTTGGTGTCTCGGGATGTTCAGTTTTATGAGGCCCTGTTTCTATACGCTGAACCAAACTCTCAAGTACCTGATCCAATGCCTCTTCAACCCAACATGTCTTTTTCTCACATGGATGACATGGATCATGTTGGAGATGGCTCCCCTATTTCGACTGGCTCGGGCTTGGAAAGGGCGGTCCCATCACATACTGCAGCACAGGAGCAGCCAGGCGCTGATGTCTCCTCAAGCCCGCTTTCCACAAGACGGTCATTGGATACCTCGACCCAAGAAGAAGCTCCTGTCCACATGGATCAGCAGGCTACGGTAGGCCCAAGCCAGGAACATATTGTTGAAAAAATGGGTAATGTCGCAGAAACAACACCTGTGTCCACTCGGCCCCACCGAGCAAGAAGACCTCCCGCACATCTCAAGGACTATATTTGTCATGCTCTTGTTCACCCCACCTCCTCACCGCTCCATGACAGCTCTTCGGGTACGTCTCATCCACTTTCTCATTTTCTTTCTTATGATCGGTTCTCACCTAAGCATCATGGTTTTTTGGCTGCTATAACTACTAATGATGAGCCAAGGACTTTCTCCCAAGCTATTTGTGATCCAAAGTGGCGCGATGCCATGGCAACTGAAATTGCTGCTCTAGAGGACAATAAAACATGGGAGTTTGTTGTTTTACCTCCAAAAAAAAGGCACTTGGATGCAAATGGGTGTACAAGATCGAGTACCATGCAGATGGATCTATTGAACAGTATAAAGCGCGCTTGTTGGTTTTGGGCAATAATCAAGTCGAAGGTGAGGACTTTCATGAAACCTTTGCACCGGTAGCGAGGATGACCACTGTCCATTGCTTACTGACTATTGCCGCCTCTCAAGGGTGGGCGCTCCACCAAATGGATGTACATAATGCATTTTTGCATGGAGATCTACATGAAGACATCTATATGAAACCTTCATCGGGCTTTCATCCTCCTCAACGAAATATGGTGTGCAAATTAAAGAAGTCTTTGTATGGGCTTCGCCAAGCACCTCGCCAGTGATACTTCAAGCTAGCTTCGGCTTTACTCCGATATGGGTTCGTTCAATCACCTTTGGACCATTCCCTGTTTATCTATCGACGGGATGACATCTTCTTGGCTCTGCTTGTCTATGTTGACGATCTGGTCCTTGCTGGTAATAATCATGCTCATTGTGATAAATTCAAGACCTACTTACAAACATGCTTTAAACTCAAAGATTTTGGGGCCCTGAAATATTTTCTAGGCATTGAAGTAGCACGGTCCCACGAAGGGCTATTTTTATGCCAACGAAAATATACGCTTGACATCCTTAGTGAAATCGGGATGCTTGGTGCTAAACCATGTCGCTGTCCTATGGAACAAAATCTTAAGTTGTCAACTGATTCAGGTGCACCTTTACTTGATGCCTCACCATATCGTCGTCTTATTGGGCGCTTGCTTTACCTAACTATTACCAGTCCAAATATTATGTATTCTATTCATATCCTCAGTCAGTTTCTACAAAATCCTCGCCAAGGCCATTGGGATGCTGCTTTACGCATTCTATGCTACTTAAAATCCTCTCCAGGGCAAGGGATTTTGCTACCAGCTCGCAATTCCCTTGACCTACATGTTTATTGTGACTCAGATTGAGCCAGCTATCCAATGACTCGTCGATCTATCACTGGTTATCTTGTTAAATTGGGACAGGCACCTATTGCTTGGAAGACTAAGAAACAGGTCACTGTCTCTCGGTCATCTGCCGAAGCTGAATATCGTGCAATGGCCAATGCTACGAGTGAACTTGTTTGGATCCGCCAACTGCTTATGTATTTGGGCCTTCACGTATCTTCAACTTGCTTGTATTGTGACAATCAAGCCACCTTACATATCGCCAACAACCCAGTCTTCCACGAACGGACCAAGCATATCGAGGTTGATTGTCATTTCGTTCGCGAACGTATTCTTTCTGGCGTACTCACTCCTCAATACACTCCTACTTATGACCAGCTCGCTGACATTTTTACCAAAGCCCTTAGTCAGTCTTAGTTCCATCATCTACTTGGCAAGTTGGGCGTTTCTCATTTGCACGCTCCAACTTGAGGGGGAGTATTGGCGGATTATTAGGAGATCCATATCTTTTGGAGATATATTTAGCTTCCCTGTGTAATTTGCTTGTACTAAATTAGGGTATTGCCTTAATTCTTGCACATTCCACTTTCTAGCAATTACCATATTTGTGTACAATTGTGTATATATATACTCTTTTACTTAATAAAACGAGGCAGAGAGGAGAGCACCTAGATTGAATTCTCTCCCAGCTCAAAATCTTCAGTTTCCTTCTAATTGGTCTCGAACTTAATGTTAGTGTTGGGCAATGGACCAACTTGGGCCTGTGTTAGGATCACATCACTAATAAAATATACCTGATTAGGTAATGGTAGGTTAATTAACAAAATATTGAATGACTAAAGGTTGTTAGTGGGCTGTATCACTCTAACCCATTAACATGCTTTAGATGATTCATTTCAATGAATGACCCGACCCATTATTAATATTTTAATATATGGCCAACCACCCAAACGTGACTCATTATCCATTGATACACGATGTTCATATATTGTATTGAAAAGTTTGAATATTTTTGATATTCTTTTAAAAAATTACAATTACAATGTTGGTTCATTAAATACAAGCAATTTTAAGTAATTATAACACCTGAGATTTTATCCCCTTATTCCGCTAGTTTATATCATTGGAAATTGAAATAATATCGACGTGCCTGCTTAGGTGCTGTTTTATTGAAAAGAATATTCTTCCTATTTTATTGTTATGGAAGATTATATCGGGCACTACATTGCGTAGATTCCCGAATATAACTGGACTGGTGAACCTTGGAACTAGCCCTGTAATTTATTGAATCGAACATTGGGTATTGATTATGATGTGACAAATGGATAAGCTTGTATTAATTATAATGTGATAAGTGGATAAGCTAGTATTAATTATGATGTGACAAGTGGATAAGCTCGTATTAATTACGATGTGATAAGTGGATAAGCTCGTATTAATTACGATGTGATAAGTGGATAAGCTCGTATTAATTATGATGTGACGAGGTAATTATCCAAAAAAAAAAGAACAAAAAGGGCGAAGCCCCTTGCTCGGCCATGACAAATCGCGAAGATGGGGGCTCCTCGACCCCCCAGCCCCGCGACTCACACGCCAGAGAGAGAGGGAGAGGGAGAGGGAGAGGGGAGCGGCGCCGACGAGGGAGAGCCGGCCGCGGTCACGACCGGTTCTCACGACCCCAAACCGGAGCCACAAAGAGAGACGGACGGTGAGAGAGGAAGAAGGAGGTTGCGGGTGAGGGTTCAGGATCTCGACCCCGCGCGACTGCCACCAACACGGCCAGCCTCGCTGGACGCCGGCGACACGACGGTGAACGGAGTAGGCAAAGGAAGAAAGAGGCAGCAGCAATAGGAGGAATCGAGCCCACACCGAGCCAACCCAAACCAAGCCCTAAAATGGGTCCTTTAGCTTGGGTTCGAGGTGGGTTTCCTCTTCCTCCTATTTATTGTTAACTTAGATGAAATTTTATTGATTATAGTTCGTTCAGGTCGAATTCGAAGTAATCATCAGTAATTCAAAGGAATTGTAACGTAAACTGATCGATGCCTAAAACATACAAATGAATCGTACTGAACAAAAGTTTATCGATTACATGCAGTCTATCGATTATATATGTTTATCGATTATACGTGACTTAGTGATTATATGAAGTTTATTGATTATATGAAGTTTATCAATTATATGTAGTTTATCGAAAGGAATATATATGTTTAGCGATTATATGAAGTTTATCGATTATATAAAGTTTATTGAAAGGAATATATATGTTTAGCGATTACATGAAGTTTATCGACTATATGAAGTTTATCGAAAAGAATATATATGTTTAGCGATTACATGAAGTTTATTGATCATATGAAGTTTATCGATTATACGAAGCTTCTCGATTATATAAAATTTTCCGATTATATGAAGTTTATTGATTATATAAAGTTTGTCGATTACATGAAGTTTATCGATTATACGAAGCTTCTCGATTATATAAAGCTTCTCGATTATATAAAGTTTCCTG
This sequence comes from Selenicereus undatus, assembly GCA_017589665.1. Lineage (NCBI taxonomy): Eukaryota > Viridiplantae > Streptophyta > Magnoliopsida > Caryophyllales > Cactaceae > Selenicereus > Selenicereus undatus. The sequence goes on from JACYFF010031955.1 coordinate 83,625,353, forward strand.
ATTATATTGATTATATAAAGTTTGTCGATTACATGAAGTTTATTCAGTATATAATCGATTATATGAAATCTATCGATTATATATGTTTATCGATTATGCGCAGCTTATCGATTATATATGTTTATCGATTGTATGTGACTTATCGATTATATGAAGTTTATCAATTATATAAAGTTTACCGATTTCATGAAATTTATCGAGTATATGTAATTTATCGATTATGCATGTATATATTACAGTAATATTGACATTATTACAGTAATGTTGACATAAACTGCAATCGTGTAGGCTACGTTATGATTGGGAAATCGGTTGACAATATGTGACCATACGTGCTATGTGGAATCCTTTTCCCGTGAGTTGATAAGTGCGTGGGATAACATTGACTTCAAGTCTTAGAGATCTTTAAAAGTACGTGAATGCTTATTTGTATGATTTCAAAGTGTATTTAAATGTTTATCGGTTGTCTGTCTTAATTGACAAGTCATTGGTAATGAAATAATCTTAAATCACCGGACTGCTCAATTGAATGAGGTAGACGGCAAGTTAACAGGTCTAGGAATCCTTTAAGAAAGGACTTAAGTATTGAGCGCCCGATTATGCCGTATCCATTGCTATGGTCAACTTAGGCAACCTAGTACCATTTATCGAAGTTTACATGAGAATTTAAAGTACAATGTTTCATTGTTCTGCCAGTAGGCAGACGATTCAAGTTCAAATGTTTCATTGTTATGCCAGTAGGCAGATGATCCGAGTTCAGTGTTTCATTGTTCTGCCAGGAGGTAGAAGATCCAAGTTCAATGTTTCATTGTGCTGCTAGTAGGCGGAGAATTCAAAGTTCAGTGTTTCGTTGTTCTGCCAGTAGGCAGAAGATTCAAGTTCAATATTTCATTGTGCTGCCAGTAGGCAGAAGATTTAAGTTTCATGTTTCATTGTTCTGCCAGTAGGCAGAGAATTCAAAGTTCAGTGTTTCATTGTTCTGTCAGTAGGCAGAAGATTCAAAGTCGTACGTTATAAAGCCTATCAACTGGTAGAAAAACCAGGTCAATAGAGAATCCCATTTAATATAACGGTTTGTAGAACAAGCACGTGAAGTTCAAAGAGCATATTGCTACATCAATAGTATACCATTCACATGTCATAGTTATATGCTTCACTTTATGGTTATCGTTCCATGTTTTAACAAAAAGATCTATTCCTGTATATGACCTATTACTGTATGGTGTAGTAAAACCATAAGTTTAATGACTCTATCGCATTGAACATGATGGAATGTTAAATTCATATAGTCTGTCACTTGACAGCATTTTCAACGAAATTTCAATGTTTATATATGGCATAAATTATATGAAATGAAATAAGCCTTTCATAACAGAAGTCCCATCAAGTGGTGTTTAAGGGTTAAACCCCTTTCTTTTCAATGAATTTATGAGTTTATATGAATTTCTTATGGTAAGTTTATTGAATATGGCTATTTTAGAGTTTCAGCTATTGGAGTGACTGTTATTTCCCCTACATTGTAGTTGGAATATATTGTAAGGTATGTGAATTATTCAAAGGAAAGGAATTATGAACATCTTTTATAAGTTAATGTTGCACTTTAAGTATTGTTTGGGGAGAGGGGGTTATCCACTGAGCGATAATTGCTCATTCCCAGCTATTATTGTTCTTTTCCCAAGTTTCTGAAGTAACAAGTAAAAGTCAGTCCAAGTAAGCCGAGATGGAGTCATTGCTGTTCTAGGAGCAAAGTTACATGCTCTATATGTGTGAGCTGCAATTGTATTGTTATGTAATCTAAGCCCCTGTGTGCATGTATGGCATATCATCTAGAGTCGCTCTGGATAGCCATGCGAGCTGATCATCTATTAACCAAGGTTGTTTATAGCTGGGTTGTAACCCCAGTACTCCGGACGTGTGGTCCCGAGAGTTGTACGTTTATTGTCCCATTGTTTTAGTGTCGAATTGCGCTGGTTGATATGCTCCAGGCGGGTGACCGGTAGAGCTGTGAACTCCGCGCGTGTAGCCGTCGAGTTGGTGGGTTCTTATTGTTGCTTTTAATTGCAGGAAACTTGATATAAGGCTTTAAGCTTGGGAAACGGTCAGTTTTCAGGGAAAACTCTGTCCGTTCCGCCCCAGAATGTAAAGAAAAACGATAACACTCCTAGCTCTTGGGTTGAGGGCGTTACAGTAATAAATATGCTAAGATTTTGATTTTGATAAAAAAAAGTACTAACTCACTAAGACGCTTCAAACCCGTTGGGTTGATTCAAAACCCATAAAACCGAAATACACCCACCTATATTTTACCCGAACCCTAATCACACCCGACCTGTGTTTCCCCCAAACTCGAATACATTTGATCCGTACTTAATCACTCCACCCGAACTGACAGTTCTAGTTACGTTTGATAAACGTTTCAAATATAGTATTTTTACCAAATCAAAGTGCTAATCATCCAAATAATAACGTGCAACTAAGACAGTTATAAATGATCTAAACAGCTATCTGTTATTCATATAGTCATTTTATCGAGTATGCTCTAAATTTTTTGACACGCAAAATAGAATTAAATGATAAAAACGAAACCAGAAAAAAAAGGAAAAAGAAAAGAAAGCAGAAGAGGGAGATGGGCTGGACGGACCGGCGACTGGGTAGTGCCTTGGCCTACTGGGCAGGAATTGCGATCGGGCCGATGGCAGCACTGGTAAACCTACTTCTGTTCAAAACTCGCCATCAGTCTCACTTCGTTGTATTCTTCATTTTCTTCGGATAAACCTAGTCTCTCCCCACGACCCCCCTTCACCTCTGCCCCCTTTGGAGCTCCGCAGCAATTGTTTCTTGGTTTCAGGTACGCGCGAGAAGCGTGCATTCCTCATTCCCGTTTCTGTTACTCTGCTTTCGGTTTGATTAAGCGCTCCACTCTGTTTTAGCGAAAACGCTTTCCGTTGTCTATGATTGATTGGTTTTTTATTCTCTTTTCTCACGATTTGATCCATTGATAAATAAAGACTCTCCTTGGTTCTCCATTATCTTTCTTCCTTCTGATGTTTCTCTCTCTTCTCCCTAATTTGTTTACTCTTTCCATTAGAAATTCCTGGTCGTCACTTGTTTGAGCTGGCGTGGCCTCCTAACACATGTTTACTTGATTGCAATTACCTTTTGTGAATGCCAAATGCGTTTGCTTTTTTTGGGGGGTGGGGTGTTACTTGTACTGAAATCGTTATAGTTTGTGTGTGCATGAAATTTTAGTTCTATTCCTTCAGTTGATGTCTAAATTCTTTACTGTTTGTGCCTATTGTAAGAAATTTATGAAAAAAGGTGCTATGCTGTATTGGGGTTGCATTTAAGAAGAATAATTATTTTATTATAGCTTTCGGGCATCTGTGATTCATGCAAGATTTTCCAAAAGAGAAAATCCTTGGTAGCACATTTGGCTAGGATACTATGAAATAGGTGGAGGAAAATGCTTGTATTAGAATTTTGGATAAGGGATTTTGACGGGTTAGGCTTTGTTTTGTCATTTTATTTTTTGGACTATGTACAGATAAAAAAGGGCAGCCCAATGCACAAGTATCCCGCGTTCACGCAGGGTCCGGGGAAGGGCCGCACCCCAAGGGGTGAATTGTAGGCAGTCTAACCTGACTTTGTCAGTGACTGATTTCACAGCTCGAACCCGTGACCTTTTGGTCATACGGAGACAACCTTACTGTTGCTCCAAGGCTCCCCTTCAATTTCAACTTCGTTGAAACAAGCCACTAATTGTAAAAGTTTCAACTAAATCTAAATGTGTCTCATTCAACTAGTTGGAAGTCGACAGTACTGCGCTATAATTCTTAATGGAGTAGTCTTCCTGGATTTATTGGGATACGACTGCAGACATTCAGCCATCTCATGGCTTCAGGGACCCCAATCTCCTTAGCTGAGATGACATGAGGGAACATGCTTGGTGCTAGGGCTTTCTAAAAGCTTCAAGTCCCGCTTTGCATACATTGCTCATTAATTGTTGGCGTTTCACGATTCTGACGGTCTAGCTTTATCAAAGTGACTTATTGTGCTTGATTTTTCTTTTACAACAGTTATGTGCTTTTTTTTTTTTGGGAAGTAAACATAGAATTATATTAAAAGGACACCAAGGGGATGTTACCCATGTACAAAAGGGGTAATATAAGCGCATTAGGTCCTTGAACTCTCATCCAATATACAATCAATAAAATCCAAAAAATTTAACTCTGTCACTGAACCTCATACACCAACTATACAACTTCAAAAAATAGAGTTTGAAATCTTGAAGAGCCAAGGTCTTATCATCGAAAATACGGCGATTCCTCTTCTTCCAAGTAGCCCACCAAATAGCCAAAGGAATCATGTCCCAAACTTGACGGACCTAGCTCTTCTTCATCCTTCTGCCCCACGGCACCGCCACATCTCTCACATTAGAAGGTTGAACCTAACTAATCCCCATAAGCGAGAGCGATAAAGCCCAAAGTGAGGAGACCCACAAACAATGTACAAGAAGATGATCAGTGGTTTCTTCCTCCTCTAAACACATGGAGCATCTACTTGGACTTCTAAAATTTCTACTTTTAAGCATATCGTCTGTGGGAATCTTGCCTAGGTTAGCAGCCCAAGCAAAGAAACACGCTTTTGTGGGGTTTTGGACTTCCAAATGGACTTAGCGGGAAAAACACAACCGTCCAAGTCTTCAAATTGTGCAAAGCAAAAGCTCTTGACAGAAAAGGAACCCCTAGAACCTGTTGGCCACACAATCTCATCATTGTCTTGTTGAAAAACCTTTTTGCTAGCAAGAACGGCTAACAAATTACAAACACTATCCTCTTCCCAATCATTAAGATTCCTGACGAAATTCAAATCCCAGTTGCTAACTTCACCATCCCAAGAGACAACTTCTTGAACTGTGGCATTCTTAAACCGAGCCATCCTAAAAAGATCAAGAAAAAGATTCTTTAAAGGACGGTCTACATATTCTTTAAAGGACGGTCTACACACCAAACATTGTGTCAAAAAAATACCATTGATCCATCCCTCACCTCAAAATGCATTAAAGATTTGAAGCGCTCAAGACCGGCTAGGATAGATTTCCAACAACCAACTCCATGAGGGTAAGGACTCTTCTTACTCCACCAACCGAACGCATCTATCCCATATTTTGCCTTAATCACCTTGTTCCACATGGCACCATCCTCTTTAGCAAACCTCCACAGCCATTTGGTCTTCAACGCTTCATTCATAAGGCGAAGAGGTCTTATGTCAAGTCCACCCTGCAGACTAGGACGACATACCTCATTCCAATTGACCCAGTGGAGGTTGTTACCATCTTCAATGGAGTTCCAAAGGAAATCTCTCATGATCTTCTCTATCCGACTAGCAATGCTAGCTGGGAAGTGAATAAAGACATGAAGTAGATGGGCAGATTCCTCAAAGTGCTCTTCAAAAGAGTCAATCTGCCCCCTTTGAACAAAAGCTTTGACTTCTAGCCTGCCAACTTCTTATGAAACCTCTCGATAATTGGATCCCAAATCGCTATGCTCTTATATGGAGCACCAAGAGGAAGGCCAAGATATGAAGAAGGTAGGCAATCAACTCCACATCCAAAAAAGCGAGCATTGGGCACATCACCCACTGGAATGAATGCACTTTTGGAGAGGTTTACCCTTAGACCCGACATAGCTTTGAACAGAAGAAGGGTGCACCTTAAGTAGCCCAGGTTACTCTCGTTCGGGTTGCAAAAAACGAGAGTATCATCGGCAAAGAGCAAGTGGGAAATCAACAAACCCTCGGTGTGAGGAGTAGTAAATTGAAACCCATTTAAAAAACCTTCCTCCCCTGCTGTAATCATCAATCCGCTGAGTGACTCCATAACCAAAATGAATAATAAGGGCGACAACGGGTCACCTTACCTTAAGCCTCTTGAGCTTGAGAAAAAACCAGAAGTTTCTCCATTAACTAAAATAGAGAAGCGCACAGTAGAAATGCAGAAGGAGATCCATTTCCTCCACTTGTCTTGAAAGCCCATTTTCTTAAGAATAGCCAAGAGGAAACTTCAAGAGACATGGTTGTAAGCCTTCTCAATGTCAAACTTACAAAGGACACCAGACATCCTTGATTTGATATAAGAGTCAATGCATTCATTCGCAATCAAAGCTGCATCCAAAATTTGACGACCAGGAACGAATGCGTGCTGCGAAGGACCCACAACTTTTTTAACCACTCTCCTCAATCTTGACGCGAGGACTTTTGCAAGAATCTTATAAACACTTCCTGCCAAACTAATGGGTCTAAAAGACTTAATATCATCAGCACCAGCCACTTTGGGAATCAAGGTAATAAAAGTGGCATTTAAACTTTTCTCAAACACACCCTTTTTATGAAAATCACCAAAAAATCCCATATTCTCCCCCTTGATAATAGGCCAACAATGCTGAAAAAAAGCTATATTGAACCCATCTGGTCCTCTCAGTAAAGTCTTTCACAAGATCGCTAGCATCCTTCGGGCTAATAGAGGCAAAAGCGATTCCATCAAAGAAGAACCTAGATGATTGATCTTCATGATACGGGTTCTCATAGAACTTGATAATCGCATTTCTGGTTGAGGCAGCATCAGCATAGGACTTGCCATCAACTTGAATTTGATGAATAGCATTAAACCTTCTTCTTCGATTTGCCACCTGGTGGAAAAATTTGGTATTACGATCACCATCCAGGATCCACTGTTGCTTTGCTCTTTGGTGCCAAAAAATATCAATAGATTTTTGCACCATAGAGTTCTTTTTTAACTCCCAATCTTTCAAATCTATCTGCCCAAGAGAGAGACTGTTGCTGCTCCTCATCTAAACGCTTCACTTTATCCACCAGACTACCCATCTTGAACTATAAATGGCCAAACATTTCCCTATTCCATTGTTTAAGCTTGGTCTTCAAGAAGTTGAGTTTTTTTGCCAAAATGAAACTCGAAGAGCCACTAACATTCTGAACATCCCAAACAGATTTGACAAGGTCATCGAATCCACTCGCCTCAAGCCACATATTCTCGAATTTGAAAGGGCGTCTGCCTACAGAGACTTCCCTAACCCGCAGAAGAATGGGAAAATGGTCTGAAGTAATCTTCGGAAGGGTAACTTGATGGACCCCCTGAGAATGATCTTCCCATTCCGCCGAAAAGAGGAATCTATCGATGCGAGATAACACCGGGACCTCCTCATGACTAGACCAAGTGAAACGAGCCCCTTCTAAAGGAGGATCAACTAGATTGCATGAATCAATAAAATTAGAGAACTCTCTCATTGTCCAAGAGGACCTACCACCTAAGGATCTCTCTGAAGGGAACCTAATGACATTAAAATCCCCACCCAAACACCACGGAATGTCCCACGAAGACATGAAGAGCGACAACTCCTCAAAAAAAAGCCCGTCGCAAGTTGTCGTCATTAGGCCCATATACCCCAATCAAACCCCACTCAAAATTGTCCTCCAGAGACTTAAACCTACAACACACTGAAAACGACCCAATGCGAGAATCACCGAGTTCCAAGACTTGAGGGTCCCTGATGACAATAATACCTCCTGATCGACCCACTGAAGGTAAGAATAACCACTCAATCGGTCGACGTCCCCACAAACTAATCACTACCCGCTGGCTAACCACCTCCAACTTAAACTCTTGGAGAATAGCAACATCAGAAGCAAAAGACCGTAACACCCACTTCACATCCCCCCGCTTGTTTGGACAATTGAGCCCCCTTACATTCCATGCAATCAACTTAATGGCTGGCCCCATCTGAAAACAGCCTAACCCTGCCACCTTCATCCCCTATACTAGCTTCAATCGATTGTTCCCTTCTCAATCTATTTGCTTCCAACGATGCAAGAAAAGAAAGCAGCTCCGTTTCTCTCCCTTCTATGGCCATACCCATCTTTTTACAAAAAAAGACCATTCTTTCCAAGACCCAAGCTGCCCTTTCAGTAGCATTCCCTGAGAAGAACCAGGTAATGCAGCACCATCCAATTCTTGAGGGTGGGCTTGAGGTAGAGCTTCCTCAAACGATAAAAGCCCTCCCTTCTCTTGCACAATAGGAGAACCCGCCTCAGAAGCGACTAAAATAGCATTCCGGGACTTCTTCCTACGAGCGTAAACCAGCACACTAGTAGATGGTGAGCACTCTGTAGGATGCAACTCATCCTCCACCACCTTCAGCGGTGATTCAGGAATCCTTTGAATTGGTTAGCACAGGGACTCGGAGCCACCAGAAGCTCCTTCGCAACATCCTTCTTATAAGGCATCATCACGTCCATAGCATTGTCTTTGAAGGAGACTTTCTGTTTCAACACATCCTTGCTAAGATTGTGATCTTCACCAATCACAGCAGCACACACATCCCAAGAATCACAATTCCTACACTTCCACCCCTTCAAAGGCGAATTCGAAGAGCCACCCGGATGACCTCGCACCACATTAGCAAAAGACTTATCCCTACTCACCAGCACTCTGGAAGGAAACATTCCCTTCCTTGGTGGGGGATGGGGCTTCTTATGACCCTCAATCAACATCTTCTTAAGAATCTTAGTCACCCTGAACCATCCCTCTGCCTTGGCTCCCTCAGGAAAAATCACTGACCTAACCTGCCCACCGTTGCCTAGCAGAGAAAGGACAATGAATCTACCTTTGGTATTCTTTCTCAGTTGAAGCAATAGGCACCTTTGACCCCACCTGAGAGATTTGAACCACAATGGTTCTCCCTTTGAGAAACAAAATTTGACCATTTGTACAGCCAACCAGCGAAACTCCTGGGAGCTCAACCTAATGAAGGACCTTTTCCTCCTACTAGCCTCAGAAACCTTAAAAGGAAAAAGGCCTCCATCACCCACAAACACCTCCAGGACCTTCCCTTCCACTCTCGCAGAGGCATACATGATCAAACAGTAGGCAATGCAGCTTAGCCAGGACAAACAGAAAACCAGAGCAAACAGAAAACCTCCCCTACTACCCAACCGGGAAATGTACTGGCCGGGGAGAAGGAAGAACAAGAGAAACAGCAGAACAAGAGTGGTAACAGCTGGAGACCGCAACAACCCCAAAGAGCAAAACACGAGAAAACTCACCAGAGGAGAAGAGCAGAAAAGATTCTGGCGAAATTCCGGTGGCCGGAAAATTTTCTGGCGACCAGAAAATGTCGCCGAGCTGGCAGTGGCGGCAGAAAAGGCCGGCGATCCCAATCACTTGACCAGCAAGGACCAGTAGCTCCCCCCCACACACAGAAAATAGAAAACGGGAAAGCTCCCTTCGAAACCCAGAAAACCGGCGCCCGGCGAAGGGGTGACCGGCGGCTCCCGGAGACCCAACGTCCACCGGACCTCAAGTACACCTCCGATGACCACTCCAGACACCTGAATTTCACTGGCCAGCTGGGTGCAAGACGAGGGCGAGTTCCTGGGTGGCCCGATGCAGAGGGGAGAGAGCAGAAGATGACGGGGGTAGAGGCAGAGGAGCATGGAGGTGGCTACTGGGTGGCCCACCGATGACCGACGAGTGTGGGATGGCGACTGTGATGACCGGCGAGAGGGAGGGAGGCTCGGGGTGGACTCCAATCGCCAGACCCTAGATTTCGTTTTTTACATTGGCTCCTACCCCAGTTATGTGCTTTTATGGTTTCTAGAAACTTCATATAGGCTATAACCATTGGGTAGAGTTAGCCCTCCTAGGCCCTAGCTACCGTAGCTGGCTGGTAATTATTCTTCTGCTATAGTCATTCAGAGATTGAAGGTTAGTCTCTTAAATGTGAAGTCTTGCCATTTGGGCTGAATTGCTAAGAATCAACTTTTGTGCAAGCTTGTCCTTGCTGCTATTGCGGAATTAATTTATGGTAACGACAATAATTATTCAGTGTAACCCAGCATACGGTGAGATTGGCTATTATTTTATTTTCATACTCATGTGGTTAATCTGATTTTACGTGAGAAATCATTGCTCCCCCTCATCCAACTTGTTCTTGGGTTCTCGTGCTTACAGTGGTCCTTTGCTAGTGCCTTCTTCTGAGAATTGAGTCTCTGCACATGACTTCCAGTACTTCTGATCTTCTGCGCAGCATTGCATAAATTGACGTCCCTTGGTTGCTGTCAGCTTTGCTGAATGGTTTTGAGACAAAAAAGAAAGAGATTAGGTAAATAAAGTTGGCCATTTCCATTTCCCACTGTAAAGATCAGTTCCCACTATTATTTTACTGTGGTGAAAGCACACAGAAGGTTCAATGTCTCTCAATTTTTATTTGCCCAGCATATATCCGATTCCATACAGTCATCCCAAAACCGGACTTCAAGTAAGTCATGTGATGTTGCAAATCCCAAATACTTCCACTTCATGTTTGTCACCTGATTCAGCCTGTAGGCTCTACAGTATGGAAAGTCCTAGGAAGACTTGTTCTGGTACTTTCCATAGAAAATCCAAAAATTTGTTTGGGGACTTGACTGTAGCTAAAGCTGTAAAAACTGATGACAACGAGGTGTCATCATTTGCTGAAGAGGATATTACAGTTGACTTTGATTGGACTGATGATCAAGATGAAGGGGCTCCATGGGAAGGTGCCATTGTGTACAGAAGGAACTCTTCAATCACACATGTGGAGTACTGCACAACTCTAGAAAGGCTTGGTCTAGGCAGGCTTTCATCAGAACTCTCAAGATCTACGGCATCAGCTATGGGCTTGCGTATTACTAAAGCTGTGAAGGATTATTTGGATGGGACACCTGTTTTGATCTCTGTTGATGTTACTAGAAAGAAGCAAAAATTAAGACTCGATGGAATTATCAAGACAGTTATCACCCTTTCTTGCAATAGGTAATCAATTATTCTATCATCTTAATTATATGCCATTTTATGTTACTTGGAGTCTATAGTTCAGCTTAGTTCCTGCCTAGGGCATTGGACACTCAGGCCTGGCTTTACATTAAATGGCACTAAATGGCTTAGTCTGATGCTTAGACACCTACTTCTGTCAGGCGCATGTAGCAAAGCTTGAGTACTATAGCCTGTCATTTTATTGGCGTCTCTTTTTGTCTGTCAGTGTCATTTGTGTCTTGTGGCGAGTTCAACCAATTTGTCCTCGCTATAGATAATTAGTAATTGGTGGCTAGCTCTCTGTGGGCACTGTCCTGAGTTGCATGCTAGAAATTGACAAATTTGGATACAACTAATTGGGGAAGTGGCATTCAGCTGACATACCTGAATTCTCTTTGCCAAGTTTCTGCGTCAGAGTTTCGAGCACTTTTCCTGCTTTATCAGTATTTGTGCATGAGATGACGCTAGATTAATCTCCAATTCTGGGTGTTTCTTCTGGAAAAGTCTACATTTTGTAAACTTTCCCTTTCCAGATCTGGGAAATTTTGATGTTGGTCTTAACCTAAACATTTCCTTTCTCAATTTCTGTGTTTGAGTCTCGAGCATTTCCCTGCATTATCAGGAGTTATGCATGAGCTGACGCTATATTTGTTTCCATTTTTCATGATTGTGTTGTGGAAAAGTCTACGATTTTGGTCGCTTTGCCTCTGGCAATGGGAAAAATTCCTATGTCTATTCTGTCCTGAAGTAGACCCTGCCTCCACCCTCCCAGGCTTCCAATTTCTTTGTCTAGAATTTCGGGAATTGCTCTGCTTTATTAGGTGTTGTGAATGAGCTGCACTTCTTGAAATATTCTTGAGAAATTCAGTCTTGCATTCTTATCTTTCCGGAGTGGAAAATTTCAGTATGTTTTAAGCTGTAAGGATACTGGTTTTTCCCCAATTTCTGACTTCAGAGTTTCAAGCATTGCACCGGCTTTGTCATTTGTTGTCTCCATCCTGAGAATTGTTTCATGTACAAATAAAATTTTGAACTTTGTTATCTTGGAGGGTTGGGAAAATTCCAATGTATGTTCAGTCATAAAGGTATTTTCTTCCCCCCCCCCCCCCAGTTTCTACATCTAGAGTTTCAAGGATTGCACCTGCTTTATGGGGTCTCGTGCATGAGCTGGTGCTATGTTTGTCTCCATTTCTGGTTAAATGTTGAAGAGTTTTACAATTTTGAGCTCTTTATCCTTCCAGAATGGAAAAATGGCGATGTGTGCAACCCTAAACCCCCTCTCCCGCCCCCAAAAGAAGAAAGAATTCTGCATTGAAATTTTGAGAATAGTAGTTTATCAAGTGATTTATTTGCCTCCATATGGGGAGTGTTTTTTGAACTTTTTACAATTTTAAACATTAATACTTACATAATGGGAAGCTTACAATGTCTGCTCAGCTGAAAAGGTTAATCTTTTCTTCCTTTTTCCTGCTCCAATCCATGCGTCAGAGTTTCAAGCATTGTGCCTGCTTTATCAGGTGTTATGCATGAACTGACGCTATACGTGTCTCCGTTTCTGGAATCCTGTGTGGAAAGTCAGTCAACAGCATTTGGATTCTTTCCTCACCTGAATCGGGAAATTCTTATATTTGTTCAGCCCTAAAGATTCTCTCTTTTACTTTGACACCGCGATCATCTTCTGGACAATCTTTCTTCTAGGACAACGGAAGCATATGAAGAATGTGCCAAATCATGTTGCAAATTTGTCCTTATGGCACATGAAGATGATGGCATGATGTAGTGGAAGATAATATTCTTAGAATTGTTTCTTTATGTCGTTCTTCCCTTTTTAGTTGGTCAGGCTGCTCACAAGGTCTTTGTAGCCAGCGAAACTTTGTTAACTTGGCTATGCCTTGTGATCATGGTCCAAAATGGATTGGATCATTGACTGCATTGGTGATTGGCCTCTTTGCAATTTAGTGCTAGAGGTAAAGCTTTATGGCATCTGAAGCCCCCATATACCATATGATGGAAGTATTGATGTGTTTGATGCCCCCCCACCCTGGGTTGTCCTTAGTCAGTTTGGAGTATTGCTTTGATTTCACTGTAACGAAGCATAAAAATGAGCTGGTTTGTCGTTTTATAAAGGAACCTGTTAGATTTTGTTATTCGAGTGCAATAGTTATGTGGGTGATGTAGTTACATTTGTTCCATTGATGTCGAAGGTGCGGTGAACCAGCAGCTGAGAGTGTATTTTCCAACTTCTTGCTACTATTAACTGAGGAACCCATTCAAGAGCCTGAGGTCCTGGACTTGGGATCCATATATGGGGATGACAAATCGAGGACCTTTGCGGTGACTGATGAAGAGGATGAGGAAGAAGCATCCATTGATCTTGATGACAGGCTTTATTTTCCTCCCAAGGAAAAGGAAATCGACATCTCAAAGCATATAAGAGACATGTTACATTTACAAATCACCATCAATGCAGTATGTGACCCCCAGTGCAGGGGCCTGTGTCTAAGATGTGGCACAAATTTGAATATTAGTGTATGCAAATGTAGTGAAGAGGATGTAGCTCCTGTGAGTTATGGCTCTCTTGGGAAATTAAGAAAGCAGATGCAGCAGAAATGATTTTTACCTCAACTGCTGCTGGGTTTGTAGAGCATATACGGAATGTACATTATCCTTTCTGTATAGTTTGTCGAACAGTTGCTTAGTTTCTGAAGCAATCAGAGATATATATTCTGTGTTCGATATCTGTGCAAGTATGTATTCATTCATGTGTTTACCTGTCAAGATAGTATTGCAAGAGCCCAGGTGGATGCACGCGAGAATTAGCCAGCGTGCAACTAGCATTGCAAGAGTTCGCATTAATTATTCCCATTTTTCCTCAGCTAGATGGCAAAAAGGTGATTGATTTTGTTCATTATTTTGGGATTTCTCTCTTTTGGTAGGAGCGTAGGAACCATGTGTTAATTTTCTAGTCGTCGCAAAATGTTGGTATTTGTACTGTATAATGTCATTTTGTTCCCATTTCTTTGGGGGTTTCGGGGGGGGGGGGGGGGGGGAGTGGTCTGAGAGATGATTCATCGGTTGGACAATTGACGAAATCTTATTCTGAACCGGGAAATGAAGTGCATTGACTTTCATGATTTCCGTTAGCCTCTTATAATAAGACAAGCTGTAGCGAAACAAAAGAATCAACATCAGGGTTCAGGCCCTGTTACGAGAACAGCGCCGACCTGGCCGGTCTTACCGGTCTTATCGGGAACTGGAAAGTTAAATGGTTTGAAGAAGGTGTTGGCTTGTTTGGACTATCAAACTAGGAAGACTTGACCAAAACTGGTTTGACATCGCAAATTCAGTTAATAGCAACACAATTGGCGAACTCGGTTGAATTGGAATAACCACAACTCAACTGGGATTTGCCAGATTTAGGCGATAGCTTTCAATTTCAAGGTTTTCCCATTTCAAAATTTAAATCACGCTTGCAGCGAACGCCTCTGAAGTTTGTATACACTCTACCTCCCGGCTACTCACATAGATCTATGTTTGCAATGTAGACAAAGGCTTCACGTCCATTGTAGTAGCTCCCTCTTTATTCACAACACCGACCTTAACTTTCTCGACTCTCGACTCTCGAGTAGTTGTAGACATAAGGTGGTGAAAGGAGTTGGGAAGTAAAACAAAGGTTTTGAATGAATAGGGGCTTTATGCCTTTATGCAAGTAGGGAGAGAGACAGAAATATCAGAACGATTAGTAGAGAAAATAATAGGTGGGGGGGTTTTTCTAAGTATAAAAAATGTTGGAGGCCCACTTTACGTTGCTTTTATGTTTTTCAGCCTGAGCTTTCTTGCCCTTTTGTCATACTTTTGCTTTACTATGAGCCTGGCATCAGCACCCTACATTTTATGGCTTCTAATAATGCTAAATCTAAGAAAAAAAAGATAAAGAAAAGAAGTAGGTTTAATTGGGATTTGGGAGACGAAAATGGTACTGTTAAATGGAGTATTGCGATGATACTTGATAATTCAATTGAATATGAAGCAAATATTATGACTCCTAATTAAAATGAGTGTCGATTTAGTAAAATTAGATTGCTGATCAGATTATATTTTTCTTTTTTTTTTAAATATTGATGACTAATCTAATCGAGGTACGCCGGTCCAATCTAGTCTAACGGTAAACCGAATTACCCAGTTAATTTTGGTCTAACCGGTTTGACCGGTTGACCCACTCCCTCGTTCGATTCGATCACCAGGTTAGTTCTCCTAACATTGGGCCCATGGAGAGAAGGAGCATATATATGGGTTTAAGTCATCCACCGACTTCTCATCATGACAAGAAAATGAAGTACTGGTAGAGCATATTGTTCTAGCAGCTAGTTGAGTGTCTAGGGGTGTGCAGAAAAATCTGAAACCGAAAGCCAAAAAACCGACCTAACAAACTGGTTAACTGAATTGAAATTTCTAAAATAAACGGTTCAGTTAATCGAACCAAAAAAATCGAATAATGGTTCGGTTTCGGATCACCTGGTCCCGGAAACCTGATTAACTGTGATTAATTGAAAATCGAAAATTAATTTTTATTATTTTAATTTTATGAGGATATACAGTTAAAAAAAACCTTAGACGCTTCCCATTCCCAATCCCATACTCCTTTTTGCAATTTTGCTTCCCTGTCGAGTCTAGACTTTGCACCTCTTCGCCTCTTTGCTAAGATCCATAAACTCTCAAACCTGAATTTCAAATATGCTTTCAGCCCTCTTTTCTCCATTTCTGAGGTTATGTCTCGACTCTCTCACTAGGCCTGGCAACGGGTCGGGTGTGAAGCGGGTGAGCCCCCACCC
>JACYFF010031955.1:83646033-83761408 GCA_017589665.1 Selenicereus undatus
ATATACACACACACACACACACACACACACACAAACATATAATACACACACACACACACGTATGTGTGTGTGTGTGTGTGTGTATGTGTGTGTGTGTGTCTGTGGGTGTGAACTATGTGAATTGTAGTAAATTTGCTAATTGTTTTAGCACCTTTTTCCTAGCCCAAATTACTGAATATGAAGTCGTCTCATGTTTCCTATTAATTATGTAATTTAGTAGTATTTTATGAATTTGTTTCATAAAATCTAAATTTATAAAATTATGAATGTGTTTTATAATTTTCCAATGAGATCAGAGTAAGTTTCATGTCATCTATAATTATATGAATGTGTTTTGGGCTTTAATGAACTTCTTGTGTAACATGTTATTATTCAAATATGTTTTGCAATAAAGATTCATTTTATTATATAAATACGTTTTATGTAATAATCTCAATTTTATGGTTGATTTGTCATTGATAGAGTTTTACATGGCATATTAGTAGTTATATAAATTCGTTTTATGTAATGGGATAACTTCATGTAAATTTGGTTTACATGATAAAGTTGAATATCTTTGTGATATTACTGAAATGTTAATTAGTTTAACCATAATGTTCTCCATAAATTTTGTTTTATGGAAAGATGTCGTAATTAGATTAGAAAAACTTCTAATTCATGTTTGTACGTGATGATTATGAGCTTAGCAAAATTTTCGATCATGCGACATGAATGATGGAGTTTTTTGATAATTTAATTATTTGAAAATATGCCTAACATCCATCTTTTAAAACAAATACTTCTAAATATGGCAATTAAAATATTGTTGGTAATTTGTTTACCAATTAACAGCTTGATAGCACTGACTATGACCCAAAGTGTCAGAAGATTTAGTTTCTTCTGAACAAGCATGAAGTCGTCAAGTTCTGGTCTCCTAGAATGGCAAAGATGATACTGCTAGTGAGCAGTATCGGGAAAACTTAAAAGCATACCAAAAAAATGGTCCGGGAATGGATCAATCAACATGCTATACTTTGTCATATTGCGTTCATGACGATCTAGTGAGGGAATTGAAAGTTATCCCACTGTTGAGTACATGTGGAATTATCTAAGCATCATGTTCGTCCAGATTCATTTCCTCTTAAAGTTCAAAACCTAAAGTTGGTATTACAAAAGGGAAAAGGGCTAAGGGAAATAAAGAGACGCATATAGCATGTGTGAAGTGCTATAAATGTGGAAATAAGGGACCTTATGCTCGGGATTGTCCTGAGCCGATTAAGGTACCTTCTTTCACAGTTGCTCCTGGATAATATGTGCTCTCTCAAGCATCAGTTGCCAATTATGATCCTTAGTGGATTGTAGACACGGGAGCAACCAAGCACATAGTTCAGGATTTGTGAACTTTCATTGCCACCCTGTGGGTTGCACAAATTATCGTTTTAGGTAACAACGATGAAGAAGTTGTCCTTGAATTGAGGACATATCATTTGAAGCTCTGTGAAGGGACTGCGTTTTTTCTCCTTCACAATGCTCTTTATGCACCTGGGGTGTGATATTCCCTTGCGTCTTTTGTTTATGAGATTATTTTTCTTTTTAATTTTCATCTAGATGTCTTCGATATCGTATACAAAGGCAATCTATTTGGCCATGTTACATTAAAAGGTGTTTTCAATGTTTTGGAAGAAACAAAACATCTTCCATCTTTACCTCATTTTTTATTCTGTTTTAGGAATGCTCAACTTGACCATGAGGGCCAAGATAGAGTTATTAAACTAGCTAAAAATAGTCCATCAAGGCCGACTCATTAGGGTTAAGTTGCCCATGTGTGAGTCAAGTTTAGTTAGCAAAGCAACTATAATGTCTTTTAGTAAGGCTTCGAGGCCATCGAATCTCTTAGTGTTCATTCACTTTAGACGTCTGCAGGCCCATGAAAGTGAAAGCACGTTATGGAGTGATATATTCGTGATGTAGGTATATGCACCTATCATCTCACTGCTATTAGGTACTTAATGTGTTTATATATTTTAAAGCGGTAGTAGGACTCAATTGGAAGGAAATATTAGAACTCTTCGAACCAATCGAGATTGTGAATATCTTCTTCTCGGGATGTTGATTTTCTTAAGGATAAGTTTCCAAACTTTTGGTGAAATTTAAAAAGGACCTTAATTTGTATGAGTTACAAGAAGACTGCCCACCATCTCTCGTTGAGGGGTAGGATTTGAATTCTCACTAAGTCACCGAGCATGGCACACCTTCCTTATTTGATAGGAATGGTGAAGATTTGTCTGTTACGGAGAATGAGATTCTTCCTTAATCTCCAAAATGTTGAGGAGAGTCAGCCTGAGAATGAGGTTTGTCCTCAATCTCTTACTCCTGAACATGCGGTTAGTCCACACGTTCAGGATCCCACATCCAATGGATAGTGGGAGTAAGTTTCTCTCTATGCTCAGGGTTCCATACATCTTAGAGAAAGGGGGAGGGATTCCTGGTCCCATACCTCCTAGAGAAAGGGGGAGGGATTTATCACCTAGGTAGACAAATAATGAAGGTTCCCGGATCCAAAGGAGTGGGCATGGAAGAAATCCTCGATGATATTTCTAAGTTAAAGAGGGTGTATTCCTATGCACTTCGTTGGAAGTTGAGGAACCTACCTCTTATCAAGAGGTGATTGATTCACCAAATCACAATTAGTGGATGGATGCCACGAGGGATGAGATGGACTCAGTGGCAAGAAAACTAATTTACGAACTTGTTGATCCTCCGTCCCAACGCAAGTTTATTGATGACAAATGAGTTTTCAAGCTAAAATGTTGGGCACATGGTTTGATTGATAAGTTCAAGCCCAACTACTCCTAAGCCTGGTTGCCCATTTGAACTTTGAGTTATTTGAAATGGACGTAAAGAGTGCTTCCCTCAATGGTAATCTTGAGGAAGAGATTTATATGGACTAACCCATTTGTTTTGTATCAAAGAGACAAGAGGACAAGGTGTGTCGTCTTAAAAAGGTCCATATATGATCTTAAGCAATCTTCCAGATTTTGGTACTTTAGATTCCATGGAGCCATAACTTAGTTTGACTTATCCATGGTTTCAAAAGACCATCACGTGTATGTTAAAAACTCAACATGAGGGGATTATGTTTCTTATCCTATATGTTAATGACGTACTATTAGTGGGGAACAACTTGGAGTTGATCGAAGCTACTTAAAAGTGGTTGTCCTATGTCTTTTAGATGAAGGACATGGGTAAAGCTAGGTATGTCCTATGAGTGGAAATAATCCAAAGCCGTCCTAAGATGTATACATTTAAAATGTGTTGGAATGATTTTGGATGTATAATTTCAAACACGTAGATACTTTGGTTGAGAAGGGTATAACCTTGAATCTCAGGTCAATACCCTAAAATAGGTGATGAAATGGAGATAATGAATAGTGTCCCTAACGCTAGTGTCATAGGAAGTGTAATGCAAGCCATGTTATGTACATGGCCTGACATTGCTTTGCAGTTAGTCGTTATCAAAGTAACCCAGGACTTGTTGATTGACTACCTTTGTGTTATTGCTAATTCAGTCTTTTGCTATCAAGGAGGAGACCTTAAGTTGAGAGGATCCTCAAAATGTTAATTGGGATGGTAACCCGGATGAGTCTAGGTCAAATCTTAGGTCATAGCTTCACCCAGGTTGGGAGAGTTATGTCATGGTGCAGTAAGAAGCAAAGACTACATGATAATGTTAGCTATGGAGGCAGATAGTGTATCATGTTACCATAGAGCCAAAAAGCATTGCCATTAGGTATATATACACAAACAAGGTGATTATATTCTTGATCACTGCCATAAGCGCACAGGTAGTCGTAGTATAGATAAAAAGATCGCTCCTCAAGGACCAATGTAATCTATCGAATTTTGTCTACCAAAATATGCTAAGTAAAATTCTAATTCAAAAGGGTTCAATTTAACAACTTCTAATTCACTAATTTTTAAATCAATTAAGGAAAAATGCCTAGGAATTCGCTTAGTTATGAAAGTTGATTGGATCAAAATGATAAGGATGTGCTTTTCTCTAACTGGTTAATTTCGAGGATTTGCAATCAATCCAAAATTTTAGTTTATTCTTTCGAATTCAACCAAATTTGCCTAAACTAAGCAAAAGTCGTTCTTTCAAACTAATTTGTCTTAATCCAAGTTAAACATCTTCTATTACACTCTATGTCCTCCTAACATGCAAATATCTCTTTCGAGATGACGTTGTGTTAGGTTTTATCGAGCAATCTAACAATCAAATGTCACCTTTCAACGTTTCACTCAATTGTTTCAAGTGTGCGAGCAAATTTTGGCCAAAAATCCACTCACAACATGATAACCACTTGATTTAATGAAATCAAACTAATCATGAAAATAAACACAATTCTTTATATTAAAACATGATCCAATTATACTTATATAAACTACCAAATCCCTAGACAAAATAAAAACTGCTCACTCATGATTAAGGATTAAACAACTAACCAACGTTTTGCGAAATCTGAGCGGAAGGGCTTGACTGAGAATAGCCTTCAATCAAGGGCTTCAAAACGCCTCAAGAGAAAACACTCAAGCTCAAGATTTCTCATCAATACAAATACCAAACTAAAAATCTAAACTAAAAAGAACAAAAATTTGAGAAAGAAGATAAACTATGCTACTCCTGCTTGCTTTCGATCTATATCTCTATGCATATGCTTCTATCTTCTACTACTGAACGAAGCCCTTTTATAGGAGAGCTCGGACGTTTTCAGCCACATAGCCAAAGGAAGACGAAGAGGCAACAGTTTCTCAACTCGCCACGGACCATGGCAGATACCATGGTTCGACCGTGGTCTGGGCTGAAACCGGTTTTCTATTCTTTTCTTGTTCCATGGGCATAACAGCACATGGGTATCCATGGGGGAGATCAAAATACATCGACTAAGGGTCAAATGTTGGGTAAAAAGGCCTAAAATCCTACAAAACATATCAAACAACCATACCTACGAATAAATCGAGAATATGAGTATAAATAATAACATTAAACACGTAATTCTCCTAAAAATGAAGCAAAATAGCCCTAAAATGTTGTACGTTAAGCACTTATCAAACTCCCCCATGTGTAAACTGTTGCTTGTCCTCAAGCAATACAAATAAAAACAAAATTATACACAACCTCCTCAGGATAGACATAGGTGACATTCAAATGGCAAATCTGATCCAAAGATAGCCCAAAAAGATACAAAAATCATTAACAAATAGATTACGGAATGAGATTTTCGAAAACCTTTTGGTAGACCACAATGTCAAACTTGAATCAATATCCCCAAATCGTCAAATACAGTCATTTCAACATATTAAACAAGTAAGGCTAGCAAGGCTGGTAGAACCTCACTATAGTTATGTGGTTCTTATCACTCATGTGTTTAATAATAATGAAGGTGTTCTCAATTCTCATTCCTTAGATTGAAATCTACCATAAGCTTGACAAGACTCTCAAATTCACTATCACTAATATGCAAACACATTGGACATGAGGACTTTCATAAGGTTGTAATGGGGCCATAGGTAAATGTAAGAGGGGAACGAATGTTTTGAAAATGATGAGCTAGAAGCCAGAGACTAAGAGCTAAATAATTCTGATGCATCATACTACATCCTTCTTCGACCATTACAATTTATAAACAAAGTACTTCCCCTATTGAAGAGATAAAGAGTCGAAAAGTACAAATAATTTACAATCCCAACAAGGCTAACATTTTCTTCCATTTTCTTCCATTTTTTTCTTTTGTTTCCCCTTTTTTTATTGTTCCTTTCTCTCTTTTTTTTCAAAAAGGATAGCCAAGGGGAAATCCATAACGAACTATAAATTCCAACTGTTCTCCAAACTTTGTACAATGAAAGAAAGGATTTATGAAAAATATCACATCCCTTGACTGAAAAGCCAAAATTCACTAAAAGATAACAATCCACCTTACTAGTGCCCTATCAAACTTGATGCAAAAAAATGAAACGCTCCTCTTGTCTTGGCTTAAGGGTAAGACAAGTGTTTGACCATGGTCTATAATAGGAGGTTCAAATTAAGAAAATAGGATATAGGCTCAAAGGGGCCAGCAAGGGACACAAAGTTGGCTATTTGACCGTGGGGTTTAACAAATTAAAGAAAAATGCCTCAATCATATTGCCTAAACGCATATGCAAAATGTGATCTTGAATGAGAATCAAAGCAAGTTCTAGAGAAATGACGGCAAGGAAGAGTCACACATGAATAAAAATATGAGACTAAATTGATAAATAGTCTCTAAAAGCTCAAAGCTTCACCAGACATATACCAAGGGTCAAAACTAGCTTACTAGTAACACATGCCAAAATTCATGTAAAGACTCATGGGGTAAATCAACTCGCACTCGACATGTGGTCCAAACATGGAGCTCATTTCGAAAACTCATTCTCAAATATTTTTATGCACAATTTGGGCGAATCAAAGGATCAAACTAAACTAAAGAAGTCTACCAAATCTAGAAAGGTCATCATTGGAGGATTTTTTCTCTAATTCTTTTTGTTTTTTTTATCAATGCTCCTAATAACAATGCAAACTAAAATGCAAAAGAAACTAATAAAAGAAAAACTAAAATGCAACCTAAAATGAAAAGAAGACTAAATGCAATACTGAAATATCGCTAAACAAAACTATGGTTGGCCGTAAGAGATATGCTGATCTCGCCAGGGCTCTAGACATGCCCTATAGTCCTGAAAATTCTATGTTTGGGAAGCAAGCATCCCATGAAGCTCATCGAGGTGCTCTTGGACAAAGTCAAGAAGAGCGGTGCTCTCAGAAGCAACAAATGTTCGAAGGGAAACTTGCTCCTCTTGAATGGATCTAAGGGTGTCTTAGAGGTCAGTATAGTCAGGAAGAGGTGGTTGATAGGAAGAACTAGGTCCGGCTTGACTAGAATGAGGGGCTGGATGAGGGGGTACAGGTCGAACAACCTCATCATCACCAGGTACCCAATAAATGTTAGGCCGGTGAAGTAAAGTGGTTCAATCGACATTGGGAAGCGGTAAAAGCCGGTCCCCAGGGTAAATCCAACATAAACGCCTAGCCTCAACTTTATAAAAGTTCATAATTTCAAAATTAGCTTGATCAAGCCGCTTGGACCCGAAAACTCTATCTTTTGGTGTAACGCCCCCAATTGCTAATATCTGATTATTCTAACATAACCACTTATTATTATAAATTAGCAACGGAAGACTTATAATTTGATTGGAGGCATTACCGTCGTTCCATGATGGAACACGCCTGCTTGATTTAGTGAACTTTATGGGAGCTCAAATTGTAAGGCCCCCAACCCTAAAGTCAGGAGTTTTACTATTTTGTTCTTAAATCATGGGGCAAAACGGACAGAGTTTTCCCTAAAACTTGACCATTTTTCCAGGCTTACAGCCTTACAATAAATCCCCTGCACTGAAAAACAATAAAAACTAACTCAACGGCCACCCGCAGGAGTTCACAGCTCTACGGCCCACCCGCCCGGAGCACTATAACCAAAGCAGTTTAATGTTAACCAAATAAACAACGACAAATACAACCCTGACAACTTAGATGGTGACTCATATGGCCATACAGAGCGACTCTAAATGATATGCAACTAAGCACACAAGAACTCAATTTACAATCACACACCACAAAACACATTGCAGTTAACGTACGAGTCCATCATTTAACTTCTAGGCAGCAGTGACTCCCTTTCGGCTTACTTGGGCTGACCCTTTCCTGCTATTTCAAAAAAAACCTGGGAAAGGTACAAAATAGAAGGGAGTGAGCAATTATCGCTCAGTAGATAACCCCATCTCCCAAAACAATAAATACGATGCAATAATAACTTACAACCGTCGTTCGTAATTCCTTCTCTTTGAAGAATTCACCTATCGCATAGTGTGTTCCAATAACAAGGCAAGAGAAATAGCATTTGCACCAAAAGCCACTTGTATGAACTCGTAAACTTAATAAAACAATATCATATGTTAATGTAAGTAGTGGACATGATCAATGAATACCATTATCTCCTCTCCTCTTGTACTTGTGTCATAAATTTGGATCTATAACATCATTTTCTAAACAAGATATAAACAGTTAATCACCTTTTCAGGTTTTCAATTCAATTAATCAATAACCTTCTTCAGTATCAAGTAGTAAGAGCAATAAAATGAATATATTGACCTCTGAACTTTACATGCTTGTTTATTCAATTGACCATGTTTCTCGTGACTCTACTGCATATTAACTGAGCTATGAAACATGTAACTTCAACTTATGCCTACTGGCAAGTTATGAAACAATAAACTTTGAATCCTCTCCTTACGGGGCAGAGAAATGAAATACTGAGCTTTGTCTCTGCCTTCTAGCAGAGAAATGAAATACTGAGCTTGTATTCTCTGCCTACTGGCAGAGAAGTGAAATACTGAGCTTTGTCTCTGCCTTCTGGCAGAGAAATGAAATATTGATTTTTGAATTCTCTGCCAAATAACGAGTCTTGAAACATATAAGTTGAAATTACATGCGAACTTCTAGGAAGGTACTGGGTTGGTTAAGCTAAAGATACAAATAGGCGACTGATAAACAATTAAGAGCACTTAGCGATCATGTAATAAAGCATTTATGGACCTTGACTATAATATACCATTGACAACCGTCATGTAATCACCATACGATATGAATAGACTCAATGCCCTTCACATAATTTATGGATACGATACGATGAACTATGCAATCGATAAACTATATAATGGATACGGTGTATATGATCGATAAACATATAGAGGCAATAAACTTATAAATGTCGATCGATAAACTAATGTCTATTGACTCGACATGAACCCATTTTAGGTTGGTTACAACTGCCAATTTTCTACCTAACATGTCTCGAAGTATGGGCCAAAACTCAGACGTACATCCCTATGCAGTAAAACAGACTTGGAGGTTAGATGGTTGGGCGCCCACATTCAAAATATTTTGTTTTGCAAACAGGAGAGAGAGAATGTATAAGTAACATTGATTTGTTGATTCTTATCTGAAGGTGAACCCCTTGGTCGATGTACATCTTGAAACGATCGTACTTTAGGTGCTCACACCCCCCAGGCCGATCGAGAAGCCTGAGTTGACGCCGCGCGCGGGTGTATTGGTCGGCATAAGCCTTGATAACTGATGGGCATAAGCCCTGACGCCGCGCGCGGATGTACTGGTCGGCATAAGCCTTGATAACTGATGGGCATACGCCCTGATGATAATTGGCGGGACCACTTGTTTATGTGACAAAACATTGAGAACTTGGTTCATTAAATGAATCTTGTTTTGATTTTTCATTGCTGAGAATACTGTGAGTTTATGAAGAACATAGAGTTTTTGAAGAACATAGGCAATGTACGTACCGAGATGGCCTCACTTCTGTTCCAATTTAAGGTGGAACTATTTCTACCTAAAATGTCTATCATATAATCCATGAAGTCACCTTATGGATCATGGTTTCTATGTCTATTATATAATCCAGGAATTCACCTTATGGATCATGATCTATTGGTAATCGCTAATATAATCATGCATATAATCGATACTATAATCTTGCTTAATCGGCGAGCGTTATATAATCAATGAACTGTAAGTGAGCAGACATATTCAATGAACGTTATATATAGCAATATATATATACGATGAGTGTTATATGAGCAATGAACTTTCAGTGAGCATTCTCAATGAACATTATATATATGATGAGCGTTATATAATCGATAAATATGCATAATCAATGAACGTTAGATAATCAATAAACTTTATGGAAATGGTGAGCATGTATAGTCGATGAACATTAGATATTCAATGAACTTAACATTATAAACCGGCGATGAACATTATACCTTCAATGATCTTTATAAACCGAAGCCCTTATATAATCAATAAATTTCTGAGCATCGATAATTTACCCATGTATGTATTCGATAAACTTTATGTATAACTTTCATATAATCGATAATTGTATATAATCGATAATCAATAATTTACCCATGTATATATATTCAATAAACTTATGTACAAATCTCATATAATCGATAACTGTATATAATCGATAAACTTGACATACTCATAAATTTTCATATAATTGACAAATGACATATAATCAATAAATTATGCATGTTTAGCTTTGATTCATATAATTGACAAATGATATAAGCGACGAATGTACGTTTAATTAATTCATAACCGTTTATTAATTTCGACGTGAATTATAAATACTTAGGCTCAACGTATATATGTTTAGGTTCGAATATGATAATATGATAAATGAATGCCTAGAACCGTAATATGCTTACGTTGTTTAAGTAGGTTCGATTACTGACTTCGAAGTAATAAGAATCGTATTAGGCTTAAATGGTTTGTTTAGGCTTGAAATGCAACTTCGAAACAATAAATGAACTCCTCAAATGACCCTTATTTAATTGTCGAACGATAAACTTTAATTTTGTACAACTAACACATATATATACATGGTATCGTTCAATTAACACTACAACTTCCTCATATTACTGATAATTGACTCGAATTCAACCTGAATGAACTATAATCGCTAATCAGTAAGTTTTAACGAAATTAATAATCAAGTTACTGATAATTGATTCGAATTCAACCTGAACGAATTATAATCAATAACTATTGAATTCAACCTGAACGTACTATAATCAGGAATTATTAAACTTTATTGAAATTAACAATTCAACCATAAGTAGGAGGATGAGGAAACCCACCTCGAATCCAAGCTAAAGGACCCGTTTTAGGGTTTGATTCGGGTTGATTCGGTGTAGGTTCGGGCCTTTGTCTCTGCCGTCTCGGCCTGCTGCCTCGTCGCCGGCGTCCGGCGAGCCGTGGGGGTGTCGTCGACCTTCCCCACCTGAACCCTCTTTCTCTTCCCCCTACATCCACCTCTGTTTCTCTCTCTGGCCCGACATGGGGCACCCATCGGCGAGGGGGACGGCCAGGCGTGAGTCAACCGGCTGCCGGCGACACCGCCGGCCTCCCTCACCCTCCCCGGCGTGCGTGTCTAGTCGCCGAGCTGTAAGTCGGCCCTCTTCTTCCTCTTCGCGACTCTCCTCTCTCTGGCCGGGCGTGGGGTGGGGAAACGGCTGGCAGACGGCGGCCGGTCGTCGACGACTCGCCGGTGCCTTCCCCTCCCTCCTTCTCCTGCGTGTGGGGTCGCCGGGATGGGGGTCAAGGAACCCCCCCTCTGCTCGCCATTCTCCCCTCTCCCGTTCTCGATTGCTCTGCCGAAAAGAAGAAGGGGCTTCGGCCCCTTTGCTAATTTTATTATTATTTTTTTTCCATCCATTACCCCCATATTACATATATAAATATATATACCATGGAATATATTAGGCCTAACTTGATTAATTTGTAATTAATGAAATTAGAAAGAAGATTAGGTTCGGACCGTTACATTTGGATTGGATTCAACACCCAAAAATCTAGCAATAGTAGTCACAATACCACCAATGACTATCCTATCTTAAGTACTAACAGTAGCACTATGCAATTGCCTGGCTAAAAAGGAAATTGGGTTAAGCTGGACACCATCAAGCATATAGGACAAGAAGTACAACTCAGACAATCTTGGGACATTGAGACTATCGTCCCGAGCAAAAAGAAAACAAGCCAAAATACGCTGAACTACTTTAATGTAAGAGTTTCTAATATGTGTGCACTTCGATGAAATAGTATTATACGTAACACTCCCCGAAAGTTTGCCCCAAAATGCATTCGGGTTGAATTCGCGGGAGACTTGGCAGTTTGGTAAATCCATAATAGGTGGAAAACCGAAGATATTGTTAAAGGTACCTAAGTTTAGTTCATATAATTGTCCCTGCAAATAAAATGATATGTGTCCAGCTTGACATTGAGGCCCTCTAGTGGCCTTGACATAGAGTGTACTTAGGAATTCTAGGGTTAAGTCCCGATATGTATGCTCTTTGATTTCTAAAAAGTTTCCCATATCACCTCGTGCAAACAACCACTGAATATCATCCAACATTCCTAACCGAGCTAACAGTTCCTCATCATAATATCTAGTTGCTATAACCATGTGTTCATTAAAGCGATTATATCTAGCAACATGATCAGGATGTGTCAAACCAAGAGGGTGAGGAATGCTACCTCTAGCACGCGCATTGGTGGAGGTTCGGGATGTGCTTTGAGGTCGAGGTGGTGCTTGACTTGAAGAACCAACTTCCTTGGTGCTCCTTTGTCTATTGGTTGGTGCCATGTTGCAAAAACCAAAACAAAAAACTAAATAGAAAAATTTGAAGATCAAAATGAAGATATTAAGTAAAAAGAAGAAGAATAAGAGAGGGTAAAAATGGGTATGGTGGATGAGTGAAGTGAGATGAGTTTGAAGAAGAAGAAGAAGAAAAGAGATGAAATTTATGGCGAAAGAGAAAAGATTGAGTGAAAGGGGATGATTTTGGGTGAAAATGAGTGAAAATGGAGAAGAAATGAGTGAAGATTGAAGGTATTAGCTATGGAGGGTTTAGAGAGAGAAAATGGAGGTTGAGAGATAGAGAGACTTGAGGTTGAAGATGAATTGTGAGAGAGATGAGTGATCACTGTTGTAAAAAACCTAGACCGCAGGCCGTAGCAGTACACCACAATCAAACTGTGGTGTCTACTGACACAACTTTTTTTGTTTTTGTTTTTTTTACTGGGTTGACGCCCCACGACCATTGTTATGGGGTTCTAGCTGTGGTGCTAAACATTTTATTCATAGTTTTTTTCTGTTTCTTTTTCTTTTTTTTTCACAAACTACAAAAATGATAAAAATAAAAGCAAAGGAAAGAAAAAGAAAAAAGAGCTTGGGTTGCCTCTCAAGAAGTGTTCTTTTAAGGTCAAGAGCTTGACCCTTCTTCTATGCCTGGTTCGGATCAATAAGTGTATGAACATTGGCTTTATCAACAGGTTGTCCCATAAGATATGGTTTTAATCATTGTCCATTGACTATAAATGCACCCGTAGACTCACTCCATAATTCAACTGCTTCATTGGGTTGAACCTTGGTGATCTTACATGGGCCTGACTATCGGGATTTTAGTTTGCGCGGAAACAATCTTAGTCAGGAGTTGAATAAGAGGACCATGTCACCTTTTTCAAACCTCTTCTTCATGATATGTTTGTAGTGCCACTTCTTAGTTCGCGCTTTGTAAATACGCGAACTTTCATGGGCATTCAACCTTAATTCATCGAGCTCGTTTAGTTGCAAGAATTTCCATTCTCCGACTGCCTTAAGATCAAAATTGAGTGTCTTTATAGCCCAATATGCCTTATGCTTCATCTCCAATGGCAAGTGACAAGATTTCCCAAACACCAACCGGTATGGAGTGGTGCCTAGAGGAGTCTTGTAAGCGGTGCAGTATGCCCAAAGAGCATAATCAAGCTTGAAGGACCAATCCACTATTTTCTCCAGTATGCTCTTCAATTCTCTATTCGAGAGTTCCACCGGCCCACTTGTTTGGGGATGGTAAGGCGTACCGATCTTATGAAATATCTCATATTTTTTCAATAGTAACTCAAGAGGCTTGTTGCAAAAGTGTGCCATTGTCACTTAGAAGAGCTCTTGGCATACCAAACCTTGTGAAAATATTTTTGTTATTTTTTTTTCCTTTTTTTTATTTTTCCCCATTTTTTTGGGCACAATACAAAAGTAGAAAGTAAACTAATCCTGAAAAAAACAAAGACAGAAAACACAAAATAAACTAAAGGAAGATAGAAAATAAATTAAAAACAACACAAGCAAAAGTTAAAAAATAAAATCAAAGTAGAAAATCAAATTTCAAAATTAGACCACTATACACAAAAAATTCCGCAGAATCCTAGAACAGTGCAGAAAAATCTAAGCATAAAAGTATTTTCGAAAATTGTTGAAAATTCTGGCAATGCCTAAAAAATTTCACAAAAATTCATTTAGACTCTAAAACTCCCTAGGAATCCACTAAAATTATCACATCAGAAAAATAAGCACCAGAACAACATTGAAAAATCCAAATGGAAACTAAAAATCTAGAAAAACCTGTACTGCTGATTTTTACCAATTCTAGTTTTTTCCTGCACCAGATCCAAATTGCTAGTTTTGTTTTTTTTTTTGGGCCGAAAAAAACCACTAGAAATAGAAAAATTAAATTAACTAAAATAAAAATCAAAGTACAAACTCTAATAAAAAACCAAAAACATAAGAAATCTAAACTAAATGAAAACTACCAAATCTAAACAAACACTCAAACGAAATTTAAAATCAAAATATGAAACAAAAAGAAAATGACTCAATTGACTAAATTACGACTCGATGCAACCTAATTTCACAAATTTAATATCCACAAGCGTCTGGTTTTTATCATTGTGGTATTTATTGGTGTCGATCCCCAGAAATGGGTTATGAAATTAGATTACTAACATTTCTAATCTAATAGACAATTAAGGACTAAGACTAAGTTTATTAAACTAGAAACCTGTTTTGTCAGGATTAAACAAAAAAAATCACCTTATTTGACCAACTTAGAAACAGTGACCAAACAGCAAATAATATGAACATCTCTCTGCAACTAACAAAGAAAAGTCATAGCTAGTAACAACTAAAGATAAAAAAAAAAAAAACTGAACTGAATTTTTTTTAAAAAAAAATGAATAAATCAATCACTAAGAAGAACCTAGTAGCCAGACCATTTCTTATATTCTTGTCATTTGCTTGTTGAAATTGTCTAAACTCAAGCCATAAACGAACTTCAATTTGTGCAACAATTGCTAACTCTAAACGAAATTTCCATCCTCAAGTTGTCAAAGTCCAAACAATCAAACAATCGAACCCAAACGCCAAATCTGCCTATGCATAGTAAATAAAAACAGAGGGGAAAGGAGCATCAATTTATACCTATCGATGCTAAAGTCAATGGCAAACCAAAATCCTTACTCAGATCTGGAAGCCCCAAATTTCATTATATTAATTTTGTTGAGAATTTGAACTAAATCTTAAACAGAGAAAAACAAAAGTGGAAACTGCAAAAAGGAAAAATTGAGAACTGGTAATTTTACTCAAATCCCTGCTATGATGCCCCCTCTTGATTCGACCTTGCTGTTGATTTTATCATCCATTTCCAGCCCCAAATTTAAGTCTCTAGTACTGCAATTAATTCTTCCTTTAAACTCCTTGTAACTGTTATATTCTTGATGGTGATGATGATGGAAATGATGGTAACAACTATAATTCATAGGAGAATTAATGAAGTGGTTGAAGGAGGAGAGAGCGAGCGAGGAAAAGGCGTGGCATCTTGAGGAGAAGATGAAGCAGTGGTGACTGGTGAGAGAAAGAAGGGGGAAACCATGGTCACATGCGTTCCACGTGCGAGCACCAACTGAGGGAGGGCTACTGATCATGTGCCGTGTGCATGGGATATCAAATAGGGATTGGTTCGCGGCTAGAAACTAAAAGAAGAGGTCTGCCTTAGAGCAGAAGAAGGCGTGGGACCAAGCAAAACAAAAAGAACAAACAAGCCCATTCTGTTGGGAAAGGCTTAGCCAGAAACTGGCCTCAAGACTGGGCCAGACATATTAGGCTACGCGTGGAAAATTAGACCTGTCAAAAATTGACTCGACTCGAGCCAATCCGAATTCGCCCGAAAATTTTGGGTTTTGAACACGATTTTCTCGACCCGAACCCGAAAAACCCGCAAATTAGTGGGTCAAGCCCGACCCAAACCCGAACCCGTTCGCTTGACCCAGACATTATATCCTTAATTTTTTTATTTTTTTCTAATTTATCTCTTTTAACAATAATGGTTTGTAATTTTTTTGAGTATTTTGAAAAGACATTATATAACTATTGCATCTATTTACAAATTAAACAATAATAACCTTATTTTTTCTTCTCCATTCCTTGAAAATAAAACCGTACACAACTTTTAAATGAAAAAACGTTAAAAATAGGTATAAAATTGCATGGAATAACTATCTAATCTTTTTAAAAAAGTTAATTTGAAAGAACACAAGCATTAAAGATGCGAAAGTCATACCATTATATAGTTAGTTAAACAAATCTATCTAATTTTTTTAAAATTAATTAATTTGTAATAATTTAAATTTTTGATGTTATAACTGCAAGATAATATCTTATACTTCTTTTATTTAATTTTATTTGGTTTTCGTTCTGACTAATCTTGAACTATGATATTAACGGTAGAAAAACAACTAGCCGTATTTGTATTGGGATCAATCCATTAATAAAGTTTTACCTGATTGGATATTGGTAGGTTAGTTAATAAAAATATTAAATCATTAAATAGGTTATTAGCGGTGAAACTGCTACAACTCATTAAAATGCTCTAGACGGGCTGCCCAATAAATGATCGACCCACTATTAACGTTCTTTCAATGTACGTATCGATCTACCCAAAATCAAGTGGTGCTTAATTCTTTACCCGCCCATACAAGATGTTCATATATTATAATAAAATATTGAATATTTTAATATTTTTTTGAGAAATTACAATTATTATGCATTTTCATTAAATAATGACAATTTTGAGTAATAAATATGCAAAATTTTTGATTTTAAAAAAAGAAAAATAACTTGCAGAAAAGACACTCCAAACCCGTTGGGTTGATTCGAAACCCGTAAAACCGAAATACACTGGCCCGTATTTTACCCGAACCCGAAATACACCCGACCCGTATTTTACCCGAACCTGAATACACCCGACCCATATTTAGCCCGCCCGTTCGAACTGACAGGTCTATCATAGAATATAGAGAGAGAACACACTTTTTTCTATCTTTCTTTTCACCTTCTCTTTATTACATGACATGAAGTTCCAACAAGGGGGGAAAATAGTTTGTGCATCACCTTGACCTAAAGGAGCTATGACAAGGACAAATTGCTTTCTTATTTATAGTTTCCCTCAATTAAAAAAGGAAATAAAGTTTTAGAACTCACTAAACTTTACTCCAAAAGTTTAAAAAATACCAAATTTCAAAAAGCATTTAGAAAATTGTTGAACTTCAATATTAAGTGCATATGATCACCCAACTGTGTGTTATGTATTTCACATCATGCTAATCAAAGAAATCCTTAATTATCTTTCTTTTGTTTAAAAGTGGAATAGATCCTAATTTTGTGAAAGACTTAAAAACATAGGAGGGAAATTTTTATGAAAGATATTCTCTCTATCTTAAAGTATTTGTCGTTTTTTCTTTTTATGGAAGTCCCAAAATAAAATTCCTTCTTACTACTATTGGTATTTAAAAACTTCTTTTTCTTCTAAAATCAGTAAAAAATGGTGCATTAAATAAGGCACCCTTAAACAAATTCTTTCCCTAGCAGGACAAATTTTATGGTATAAAGGAAAAAATTAGCATAATATTTAAAACAATTTAGAGTTGGGTAGGGCTACTTTATAAGTGAAAGTGAACACTCTTTAATAGGCAATAACTGCCATGATTTTGTTTCAACAAGTATAACTTCATGACTTGGTAGATAATCTAATAGTTCATCCTTATCTGGGCAGTAATGTGCCGCTAGAAAATCACTATAGCTTCTCCCTTTACTGCCTTTTTAGACAATGAACTTGATGTCAAAAGGGTCTAAAAGCATAGCCCATTCAACTAATCTTGTTGACCGCATAGCCTTAGACAATATATATTTAGTGGATCTTTCTTTGAGATTACAGTGATACGATGGGACAGGAGGTAATGCCTTAACTTTTGAACAGCGAAGACTAAAGCAAGGCAAATTTTCTCTATAGAGGAGTAATTTATTTCTACACCCACCATTGTCCAGCTAGTATAGCATAGGGCATTTTCTGTCTCTTCATCATTGCATTTAGCCAACATGACTCCTAAAGACCGTTTGAAGGGCTACTATGTACAAGATTAGGGGTCTTCCCTGTATTGGAGTAATTAGTTTAGGTGGCCTTCGTAGGTATTGTTTGATGCTTTTGAAAGCATTTTGACAAGCTTGATACCAGATGAAGGGTGTGTTTTTTTTAAGAGTCTTGTGAAAGGTTGACATTTCCCTGACAAATTTGAGATGAAGTACCTTACATAAGCCAACCTTCCCTATAAACCACATGATTCTCTTAAGTTTCTTAGAGGGGGCATTGGGATTATAGCTTTGACTTCGTTAGGGTCAATTTCAATTCCTTCTTTCTAAACAATAAAATCGAGGAACTCCCCTAAAGTTACCAAAAATGCACATTTTAAGGGGTTCACCTTAAGTTGATGTACCCTCAACTTTTCAAAGACCTAGCTTAGGTCATATGGATGATTTTCTCTATCTTTTCTCTTCACAACCAAATCATTAACATATAATTCAACTAGGTTGTGGAGGAAGTCATGAAAAATGATTGACATGGCTTTCTGGTCGGGGGCCTCGGCATTTGTCAAACCAAACTTACATTACCATATAATAGTATATGGCTTATGACATTCAGAAGGCAATTAAATATTCACCTTTTGGGTCCATGTTAATTTGATTGTACCCTGGGAAACCATCTATGAAAGATACAACTCCAAACCTAGTAGTGGCATCTACAAGGAGCTCGGTGATTGGTATTGGAAAATTATCCTTGGGGCATGCATTGTTTAAGTCGCTGAAGTTCACCCATTTGCGGAGTTGACCATTCTTTTTTCAAACAGGGACAATGTTAGCCAACCAAGTTGGGTATTGAACTTCAAGAATGAAGTTAGCCTTTAAGAACTTGTCCACCTGAACTTTTATTTGGATTGCCAACCCAGGACGAAAATGTTGTTGATTCTGCTTGATTGGCTTTACAGCTTCAGAAATAGCCAACTTATGAATAGAGACATTTGGATCCAACCTGGTATGTCTTAATATTGCCAAGCAAATACATCTTTTTATTCTTGAAGGAGTTGCTTATTTTGTGACACTTCTTCATCATTTAGTATGATGCTCACAAAAAATGGCTTAGGATCATCAGTTGTCCCTAAATTTATCTCCCAAAGCTCATTGAATATTGTTTGACTACCATTTTTCATTTTTGGTGGTGTAGGTTGAACAACCTTAACAAAATCCTGAGAGGGCTCTCGTTCAGGAGTTATGTCCTGATTTAAGCTTTTAGGCGAATCAGCTTGAACTTGAACTTGAACTTCACGACACATTTCATGGTCTGTTGTGACAATCTCTTGATGTTTAGAATATTCTTGACATGGAAATTCAAAATTTTGAATATCTTTCTCATCTATGATGAACGTGACATTAAATTATTCTCCTTGCTGAACTTTATTTTTCTCACAGACCCAAACAACGTTCCTAGGCTGTTGCTTTCCCCCCTGCTTCCACTTCTTTTACTTTCTAACTCTGATATTTGTTTGTTGGGGTTCATTAACTTTTCTAAGTCTTTGAAACACCGATATTTGAGCTTGGACTTGCTCATTTTGGGAGAACATCTCTTTTTCTTTGGGAGTAAAAACTATATCATTCATGGCATGAGCCTTGAGAACTCCCCTATCATGTGATACTTGAAGTGTTTCAGACACATCCCCTTTAAATGAAGCTTTTAGGACTCTACGTTCATGAGAGATATTTGTTTTTTTGTTACCTTCAGTAAATCCCCTGTTATTGTTGTTCTTCCTCCTCTTTTGAGATTGTGATGATTCTCTTAGATTGGACCGCTTGAAGAAGACACCTCTATCAGAGGGTTTGATGAGTTTCCTCTTAAAACCACTCTTTTGTTGCCAAGTGATGTTCTTATGTTCAAGTTTTTTTGGGCATCGAATGATCAATTCTTCAAAGGGGAAAAGTGTAACTCGTGATAAGAGGGTTCACAATTTCCCTTAATGGTGTTAAGGCCTTTTAGCCAGCCTTTCTTTTGTCCTTGTGCGTGTATGTGAACAACACCTTTGATCATGGGGATTAATATTCCTTGGCTTCACTAGCATAACTTTTGACAACCTAAATGACCTTTTGAGGCACAGTAATAGCCATGGGATTTTCTTTTTGGTCGCCCCCTTTTTGGTCTAAAGGAAATTAGGAGGTTCTAGAATATGCTGATTTGTTAAAGTTGGCATCGGTATAATTAACATCTTCCCCATGAAAAGGATTTGCATCCCCACGGACTGTCGTCTCATTACCATGCTCGTCAATGTATTTCAAACATTAGTGGAGAGTTGAGACAATAACCTTGCTGGTATGAAGCCACGACTGCCCGAGTAGGGCCTTGTAAGAAGTGTTGACATCTATTACATGAAAGAGAGCATCTGTGTAGAGGTCATATGGCTCAACATTCAAAGCAATAGTACCTAAGGCCTTTTGCCTCACCTGATTAAGTCCTTATATTATAAGTAAAGTTGAGGACAACTAATTTGGTTTTATGCCTATCACTTTCAACACCCTTAATGGCAAAAGGTTGACCGCTAAACCACTATGGAGTAGGATCCGATTTATCCTTTTATCCTTGATCATACCGATTGCATATAAAGCCCCGTTGTGATTTGTAGACCCCGGAGAATGTTATGCAAGCCATGCATACATCACATCAGTTTAAAGGGGAGGATAACACCTCATCCACCTCAATAAGGTTGACTTGATCCTTATAATCATAAGGGCCCATTAACGCTTGAAGAGGTGCCATTCTTAGCTCTTTTGGCATTTGTGGAGCATCATAGAGACTTAGGCGTGCTGGCATTCCCTTAAGAAGAGAGATTACATCATAACAAACTCTTTCTTTATGAGACCCTTGACAAACTTGAAAAGGGTCTGGGATGGAAAGATCCTTCTCAGGCTCCTTAATTGGCTGTCTATTCTCAGTGGTGCCTTTGCTATTTGAGGTCAAGGGAATTGTTTCCTCATCACTCTTTTCTTTAGCATTCACCGATGTTGGTGATCCTTCTGGTGTCATTTATTTCTCCTTCTCTTTTCCCACTACTTCTAGTGGTTAGAGCTGATGACCAAATCGAAGAGTTACTTGATCCACTTCTTGAGTGGTATTTTCATGATTGACATTTAATTCTTCCCACTTATCCACCAATGAAAACCATGCAACATTGGACTACTTCATCTTCTGGGGTGTTATCATGATCAGAGGAATCATTGCCAAAGAAACCCTTGGGGATGTAATCCTTTTAGGGTGTTATTATGATCAAAGGAATCATTGCCAAATAAACCCTTGGGGATGTAATCACGTAAAGTAAAAGGGGTTTTAATTGATGGTGTGTACTCCTCTTTAGAAGTTATCTGCAGCTTCTTTTTACCTTCGACTCCTTTTTGCTTTTCTTATTTTTCTTTTGTGGCGGTCTATGTCTTCACGTTTTGAATCCTGATGACTGAGAAGCTCAGTTCACTTCTTATCGAATTAATCTCCTGTTGAAGTAAGTTTGCCACCCAAAGCCATGATCATCATCATATTCTGATGTCGCCCATGCCTCTAGACCTGGGCCTAGGTAGAAATCATATAAGGTTGGCTTTCCTGGTGTAGGAGAAGACATATCTAGATAGGCCACAGTATTGCCACAACATCATCATCAATGAAATTGATAAGAACTGCATGAGGTGGTAATGACACCGTTAGGATCCCTTCATAAATTTCTGAGGTTGATGTGTGAGTCATCCTTGTGTTCAACTATTGAGGTTGCATTTGATGATGCAGTAGGCCTTTTGGATGGAGCTCCTTCCATATCGATTTCTCTCCTTCTAATCATGTTTTTGATTATGTCTTTGAAGACATAACAATCCTTTATGTGATGACTAACGATTCTACAGTAATCATGATGCTTAGGGTCATTTGTCTTGCTAACTTTAGTAGGCCAATTTGGTTCTGGAAGGTTGGTGGCTTTTGCAGCCATTAACTCATCAAATATCCTCTGCATGTCATCATCATCAAACGGATACTTCTTTGCTTTCCTTTCCTGAAGGATGAGTCATCAACTTTTCTCTTTTTCCTTGCCTTTACTATTTTTGTTGAATATTTTGCCATTGGTTGGATTTGGGCTTGTTTTTATAGTGTTGGTCATTGACTCCCCTATCTTGGTTGGCCTTTTACACTCTTCCCTCTTTGGTTGTGCACTTTTCTGATGAGCAAGTTGTTTTTCCACATTGCGTATCTTAGATATGAGGGCATCAAAGCCTTGAGGCTCGGTGGTGCCCATACATGTAGCAATTCGAGGGTCTATGTTGTTAGCACACATTTGAACTGCCGATTGCTCACTGAGCTTTTCTGGCTATTGCAAGCCTAGACTTCTCTACCTTGTAATGAAGTCATTCACACTCTCGTTTGGCCTTTGGCGAGTGTCAGCAAAGTCTATTATAAAAACCTTTCATTTTGAACTCAGTAATTGAGCAAAAAATGCCCTTTAGAGGTCATCCCAAGTGTGAATTAACCCAGGTTGAAGCTGAGTATACTACGTAAAGGCTGCCCCTTTGAAGGACTAGACGAACTTAATCAATAATGAATCATTGAAGGTAGTTTCACCGTATGCTAAATAGAACTGGGCCAAATGTTCATGCAATGACCTATTTATTCCTTTAAACTTCTCAAAGATTAGCTTTTGGTAACCTTTAGGAGAAAGGAATTGAGTTATAGTGACTTGGGTACGGGTTCTTGTATCCCAACACTTAGGGATTCATGACTGCTTAGTACTCCTTGATCCCTTGGGCTATCACCTCCTTGATATCTTGTGGAGTGATAACTACATTGCTATTGCCAACCTCATTAGTTTTTTTTCATGCTCTCTATTTTCAAGGCGCGTAGCGAGGTTAGTGATTTCGACCTTCATTTTTCTGCAAGCTTCCTTTACAACTCTTGCATTTGCTCCTCGAGGCTTGAAGTGCTAGTCACTAAGACTGACATGTTCTCCACTTGATCATACTCAGTGAATTGGCGTCGTGAGGTGGCAGCCGATGACTTATCTTCTTAGAAGAGAGTATTGAGGTCACGAAAGCCAAGACTTGTAGCCTCGTCTTATTCTTGGGGTAGATCCTTGTCTTGAGTGAGGATTTTGACCGAAGATCGTAAGGTTACCTCAACATATGTTAATGCTTTGATCTTTGATCTTGTGATTGGGCCAGTATATATTTGTGATTCAACGCCATTTGAGGTCAAGTCACTTTGGCTCTGTGATCTAGAAAGTAATATCCTCTCGCCTTTTGTAGGTACAGGAGAGGAGTAGCCTCCTTGACCTGTAGAGGTCTTGGCACCATAATAGTGGTTCTTGAGGTTAAAAGTTTGATGAATTTAACCTTTAGAGTTTTAGATGTTGTTTCCTCCTCTGAATAGGAGGTCATCATTATCTCAGCTATATGAATATTGATCGGGATAGTCTCGATAAAAATCTGCCTCATTGAACGAATTTGAGAAGTCTTTATGACTCTTGAGGTTCCTTCTCCAAATGGTTTATTGGGATTCTTCAAGGTTGGGGGTTTTCTGCTTGGCTTTGTCCCCTTCCCAATGGATAGACCCAGGTTTGCATTAGGATTAAGGTGGGGACCCAAGCTTGCCTTGGTCAAGTTATCACTCAGGTTTCTAGTGTGTCCCTTGTTAGGGTTTCCTTCCAAGTTAGAGCTTGTATGGGGTGGGGAGCTCACGTTGAGTTGAACAGCATAACCATTGGGGGGCACTTTATAGGAAGGATACTATATGTACACTTTCTTCATGTACAGGTTAGGGAATGAGTAATTTTATTTGATTTGGAATTTGGGTTGTACTCACTTTTCGTTGTGAGCTGCCTACATACCTCTTTTATAGCGAAACAAACCAACCATAGCTCTTTTGTATTTTATTTTTGTTAAGTTAAAAACCATGATTCAATTTGATTTTGGTTTTGAATTTTATTTATTTGAACTAGATTAGTAGCTGCAATTTTGATTTAATTTTATCAATTAATTTTTTTGACTATAATGGGTAAGTTATGATAATGAATTTTTTTTAGCCATTTCACAAAGAAAATTTATTTACCGCCTTAGTCCTTTTTAGGGTCGGCTTTATGTTTTTGATTGTTGGATTTCTCCCAAAATCTATTCATAGACTTTCTAGGGACTCTTAGCAAGATCAAATCAACATATTTTTTAACTTGAAATTTGTTTTTTAGACCCTACATCATGGAGGTGCAAATTTGGTCTGCTTAGTTGTATGTTTAGGTCGGATTTAGTCCATTTTACTGGACTTAGGATTTGAGAAAGATTTGATTTTTTTGATAAGCTTGGATTTTTGGTTACGGAACATGTAGAATGGTAACTTGGTCTTGTATGAAAAAGGAGGAAGGTAAATAAGGATTTTGGTCTAGTTCATGGACTTGGAAATTTGAGGGGGTCGGTTTTGCACTTGTGAGACTTGACTTTTTGTCTTTTAGGTAGATAAGGTGCAATCAACTTGAAAAAATTCACCTTTTTTTTGGGTAAAGATGGAGGTGTCGGCTTAAGCCCATTTGAGAACTTTGATTTAGACCAAACCCAAAAACTCTATATCGAGCTTCATACATACCCTTAGTAGGATCAAATCAATGTAGTTCTAGTCGATGCTTGACTTAAGCATATTTGTTGTTCCCCTTTGCAAATTTGGTTAAACAGACATATGAAAATTTTCCACGTCCACTCATATTTGGACTCTCGAATTCAATTATTAAGCAAATTTGATAAGAGTCACAAACTTCATAAAATAACATCTTTTGAAAGCGGATAGCCAAATACCTATCATCATTCTATTTTTTAAATTTTGAGTTCCCTTAGCATACAATTTGGTTTAGAAGTTTTAATTTCAACTATGCTAAACAATAATCCTCTAAGTCAAAAACCTTGCCATATCTTTTAAGCCCAAACATTTGGATACTTAATTCCACTTTTGACTTCATAACAAATGAAGATCCAAGGCACTAAATTAGCATATTAATTTGGGCACTGGCCATCAAAATTTGACAAATTAGGGATGTATTAAATCCCCTCTTTTTCTTGCTTTTGAGAGTGCATGCCACACGTCATAAATAATGAGTTTTAGGATTTACTTTCTGCATCATTTTGCTTGCCACGTACATTTTCGTCCCCTTTTTTTAGGTAGGAAGTATAGTTATGGCCTCTTTTGATTTTTTTTGGTATTCTTTATGCGCGTCCTCATTGAATTATACTATGCCGTTCTCCTTTGTTTTCTTAAACAATGAACATCTTCGCCATTAATCCTTACTAGTTGTTGAACTTGGCATATATTATTTGTCCAAACCTAATGTTGGGCTATCAATGACCCTTGGGCTATCTATATTGATGGTGCCACATAGATCCCCACCATCAACATTATCATGCAAATTAGTTTTTTAAACTCTTGATTATCACTTGTGAAACAATTTGAAAGAGAGTCCAATACCTATTAGAGATATTTAGGTTAGGTAACCTACTCAATAAAAACTTGTAAAAGTTTATAAAAGTGACATATTCAATCTCCATTTTTCAACCACCATTAAAATCAATATAGTAGTACGTTTGTTTGATTTAACTAGAGCGTTACAGAGCCTAACTTTTTCATCTCTTGGCTAAAGGTTTGTTTGTGGCAACCTCTTTACAAGATCTTTTTTGTTGAAACAAATTCATAAAGAAGATCCGAGATCCACAAGAATGCACACCTCATGAGTTCGCGAGGATTGCAAGGATCGACATCCCTCAAACTCGTAAGGCTTCGATGTGGGGGGTTATGGAAATTAGACCTCACTCTTCTTAAAACCTTAGAGTAAGCACAAATTGAATATATTGTATCTTAATTTCTACTCCCAAAACCTTAACACTAACCCATTATAATCAACGATTCAACTCTCTTTTTCATGGATTTATGGGATTAAGATGACCAATTTGACTTAAATCAAATAGACTTCTATGAATAAAATCCCATTTTCTTTATTAAAAAACCCAAATTGGGTTAGAAAGGGTTTAAAAAGCAAAATTGATCACATTAATCGTCGCTAGACATTTTCATGGATGCCTGACCTTCACATTGCCTAATTCACTATTATCATCATCATCATCATCATCATCATCATCATCATCATCATCATTATTATTATTATTATTATTATTATTATTATTATTATTATTATTATTTGGATTCTGCTTCCATTACGTCTTTTCTTTTTTAGGAATAGGAAGACAGAAAAAAAATGAAAGAGAGAGACTACATGATGATGGCTATCAATGTAGGCACCAAAAAAAACACTTTTTTTTTTTGAGTTTGATTAGGAAAACTTTCACATCCAAATGTTGTGTTCGTAATTTTAGGAAGTTGGCAATCTTTACTAATTTGAAACCATGGATTGAAATCAATATATTTTTTTTTCTTGGTAAGATATATGGATCATATTATAATGAGTCACCATGAGTTTGGCCCCATGAATTTAATTTGAGAGTCGTTTCAAACTCAAGAATTTTACAAATCTAAATTTACGAGTCCTTGTGAACTCAGGATCCTTACCAATCCAAATTTGTGAGTCCTTGCGGACATATGATCCTTCTGGATCCAACTTTATAAGAATTTTTGTTGACATCGGAGTTATGATAAATGGGCCATATTTTAGATTCTTTCGAATCCGTCTTGATCTCTTTCTTTCTTTAATTCAACGAGAAGGTACTCACTAAGGAGTACAAAGATTGAGAATTGGAGATGAATATAAATAATTCGATGATAAACTTGATGATCATCCTTATGGAGATTTTTCTTAACAGACTTTAATACCTTCAATTTGATTGTCTTCTACTCCTCTGATTCTTTTGGCCTTTGATTGCCAATCGATTTTTGCACCTCAAACGCTTTGTAGCTTAAACACTTCGATATAGAGTCCTCTTGTTTTCTGACTAATCTCCTTTTTTTCCTCTTTGCCCTGCATCCCCTTGTGCCCAACCTCTTTGCTTATGTAATAACTTAAACAAGCAGTTATCATATTTGCCCCACGTTGCAACATAACCAGGAGGGTGGGAGGTTATGTGTTAATTTATAGTCTTGATAACCAATCGAAGGGAAGGACACCCAGTAAAACAAATTATCAACAATGGACCCAATTTTGTGAGTTACTGGCAAAGCTAAATTCATAGGTTGTGATTTCATCACTTATCCACGACCTAATTTATTAATTGACTATCTTTTTTTTTTGGGCTATGCAAAATAAGATAGTAATTATGGGTGATGATCAAATGCTAATTGCAAGGTCCTTCTAGTTTGATTTTTGTGATCAAGTCCACTTCAGGACATGTTAAGCCATTGATTTGATCCCCTTTTCTTTTCTTTTTTTTTTTTT
This sequence comes from Selenicereus undatus, assembly GCA_017589665.1. Lineage (NCBI taxonomy): Eukaryota > Viridiplantae > Streptophyta > Magnoliopsida > Caryophyllales > Cactaceae > Selenicereus > Selenicereus undatus. Next base: position 83,673,314 of record JACYFF010031955.1, read on the forward strand.
TGGAGGAGGGCACACTTAATGTTTAAGTGTCAGATTTCAACAATTTAAAATTTCATCAAAATTGTATGTTTAACAATAGCATATAGCAGTTTAGGTATCTTTGTTCAACCTATGTATGCAATTTAGTCACAACTTTTGATTCGCCAGCATCTTGGATGATGACAACTCTTCTTACTCGAAAAACTACCCACAACTACAAATACCTGCAAATGAAAACTCAAACACAGATAATAGTAGAATAAAGCATACTCAAGAGTGCTGAACAATATAATCAAGGATATTAAGTAAATAGATCAAGGGAGTTGAGTAGAAAAGAGTACATAATAGAATGTAAAGCAATTAGAGTTTGTTCATGAGGTTCACCCTTAATTAGGCCGTGTCCCCATCTAAGGACCCTTCCTTAGGATACAACCAACTTGTATTAATATGCTTGGAGCTAATACAACTGCAGGCGTCCACCGAGGACCTTGGAGACAACACACACTTTTTAGGGACTCTTTTCAGGTGATTTCTTTGAGTCCCACTTATGAAGGATGACTTTCCTAGTCAACAATCTTGCTTATAGGAAAGATTCTCTCAACCTTCTTCCATCACAAGGGTTCTCAATTATGTGTACAAGGATTACAATGAGTTTGAAAATTTTCACTTAAAAGTACAACAACACTTAGAATATGAATTGAGCTTTTTACTTTTGTGTGTTGTGCATCCTTCTTCAGCTAAGGTCTTTATTTATGAGCATAAAAAATTAGATAATTGTTATATGCTGAAGGAAGTAATGGATGCTTCAGAATACTTTTAATGCACCATATAATTAGCTAAGAAATTAATTATAGGATGACATGTGGTCTAAGGTAGTCATCTAAAAGTAGAATTTGAAGTAATATTCATATTTACATTACTAATAAAATAAAATTTTAATTATTGGTAAATAGTTAAGTAATTTGTATTCAAATCCATTAAACACTTTTTAAAATGTTCAACAGTGCTAAGAGTCGCTTACGGTTTTTACTTCATTTGTTACAAAAGGTTTGTGGGCAATAAAGCCCTTGAATCATAAGAAAACATAGGTTTGTCTTCAATCAAATGACACAACGAATTCAAGGAGTCATGATGTGCTACACTATTGTTTGTTGTTTAATATCCAAACCGCGAAATACTATTACTTAATATCCAAACTGCCAAATGGCAAAAACTATTTAAAAACCCAATTTCTACTTAACATGATTCTAATGTACCAATTTTCTATGCAACATCAAATTGTCATGTTCATCCTTAATGATCCTTCTACTTATTTCCATCCAACAATAATATATTATCATTTCCGTAACAACTCTTAAGTTTTTGCTACTTTTATCACCCTTGTTGCCCTTTTATCACCATTGTGCTGACAAATAGAAATCTTTGTTTTGGTGTCCAACTTGTCTTGTAAACCTACATTAATGAACTCAAAATATGACTCCCGTCATTGTAGAAAAGCCATCTCAATGAACTCAAAATGTGATACCACACTCTCATTATGGTCATTCTACATGTAGCAAGCAACCCACTTCACAAAGTACATTTAAACAAAATAGAGATAATGGAACTTACAAAATATGAATTCACAAACGTCTCTTAAGGTGCTTTTGAGAGCCCTAAGACCACTAAGAAAAAAAGACCAAAGGAAATCCCACCTCTAGCACCGATTAAAAAAACCACACAAGTGATAATTTTTTTTTTTGGGAGGGCATTTACGATACAAAATTCAAAAGAGTCTCACTATTGGAAGCAAAAATCATTTGATTTTTAAGGTAGCTTGGAGCCTTATACAATGAAGGGTCACCTATATTTGTTCTCTGCTAGGGCTAACACCAACACCAATTTGCCAAAAAGTAAGTTTAAGTACAATGCAACAAACATAAGAAAGAAGTCATTGGCTCGTTACTGGGACTAACAACACCAATTTGTGAAAAGAAAGTCTTAGTATAACACAATAAACAGAAGAACGTGGTCAAGATTTAAGATCATCAATGTCCAGATACTATGGTGGACAACTTTCTTTTTATCTGGTAGCTTGTCCTTTCTTATGTCATTTTCCTTAGAATCCTCAGAAGATTGTCGATTTATACCATGAGAGAAGAACTATACTCCTTGAACATAATGCATTCTCAATTTTAGAATTTCCGCAACTTTCTTGCAGTTAAGGGGATAGCAAAGAGAAGTAGGATCAAAAGAGCCAATTAGAAGGACATGCCGTATTAGAAGGCACAATGATTGCCATTCAACTTCTAGCTGAAAACGTAAATACTTAGGTTTTAATTGCTACGTTTCTAATGATCTTGCACCTGTAATGTTAGTAGTCAGTAATTATAAAATTAGTACAACAGATAATAGATAACTTAGCTAACTCCAATCTCCACAAAATCACTTACACACCATTATCACCCCCTTCACAAATTCACAAATACCCCCAACTGCCCCCCAACTTAGCAAATCAAACATCTGAAATGAGATTGAATTTAGTATTTTAACACTTGAAGTATGGTAGTATAAGAATAGCATGTAGATCAATACAGCAAAATTAGCTTTCATAGTTATTAATAAAGAGAAACTAAAAAGTTAAACTCGCACCAAATGAGTTTACCAATGATATTGAAAAATTAAGCAAAACATAGTTAAACCCTAAACTTTGCAGGGAAACTTGACAAACAACTCATAATGCCACAAGTTAATGACATGAAGCACGATAATTAAGGAGATTGAGTACAATATATGTAGAAAATAATCATATCTAGAATTGTTACTCTGAAATTCACTTTTTGAATTATTATATGATAACTGTTCAATCTAACAAAGGGACGATAAATAAAAAAACTATGGAAATATTATTTGTAATTGTAAAATTGATATAGAATCTAGCAATTCTTTCTTTATATGAAATAAGAGAAATTGTGCCTAGAATAAAAGCAAAAAAAGTGGTTGAAAATTATGAATAATTAATTGATGAAGATACAATTGGAGTTGGATTCTAATTTACAATTGTAGATCAAGTATATTTATTTGTATCAATTTGCCCAGTACAACATTAAATAGCAAAAAGGATGCCCTTTTTTTAGAATGGGATTCTCCACTTGTTTATAAGAGGTCATATAGGATTGGAGTTGAGTACCATCCCCGATATTAGTCGTAGTTCTCGAAATTAAATCAAGACTTTCAACCAAACACCACATTATAGTTTTCTAACATCTAACCTAAGATATAAAATAAGTGACTTCAGACCTGAACTCTTCAACTTGGATACTAACTCCAAATAACATCTATCTCTACCTCAATTTGAATCATACCTTTTCCAGTACAGTACACTAATTCAACCCCTTGCATCCTCTGCTTCTCTTACATATGCTGCTAACCAAATTTTATTTAATGCCATGAGTACATATGCAGTCAATCTCTTTCATGATCCCTGGAAATGAAGCCGTAGACATTAGCCTATTGCTACTTAAAAGTTGCCAAATCAAAATAATGTTAAGATGGCCATCAAGAGGCGCTTCTCATGTGGTGGTTTGTTTCAAGCTTATCTCCTCTTTTTTGTTGTGTTTTGTTTTTTCTCTTGCTTTTTGGGATTAGAGTCTCTGGACAAAGTTCCCTCTTCCTAATTTAAATTCCTCTATTGCTTTCTTTACAAAAACCAAGGTCAATATTCCTATGATTCCAAACAAATTTGAGCAAACAACCTTATGTCACCAACAAACTACCGAGCATATAAAGCGTAAGCACATATTAATTTCTATTCAAATTCTTTTCAAAGTAAGCTCCTACACACCTATTTAAAGAAACGCGTATCCTCACCAACACGATGACACTACCTTGGAGGGGCTACAACTTGTACACTTATTTTGATATGGTGTGCTTATTCTCATAACACCCACCCAAACTATCAACCTTTCCACTCCCCCATTTCTCCTAAGCCCCTGCAATGAATTAGTGTTGTATTGTACTTGGAACACACTCTTATGTGTTTCCGTTTGCCAAGTATGTGTGTTCGGTTATCCCCCTTCCATAACCCATTTACATCATACCCATTACCTACCATGAATGAAATATAACTTATAATTAAGTTGGGTGCCCACCCTCTTTTGCCTACAAAAGCTATAAGTTTATCATTGTTGAAGATCCTTCTCTGGCATAACCACTATTACACTAATACAATCAAACCCCTGGCGCCAAAAAACAATAAAAATTAAACCACAAAGACAAGCTTTGGCAAAATTAGAGGCAACTCTATATTTATATACAAGAAACTAAAACCACAAAACCCAAATTTAGAAACCCTAATCTTAGGAAACACTCAAAATTTGCTATCACGTATTGTAGTCACCTGTTAAATTGAATGGCAAACAAAAAAGAGAGAGGATACCGGAAATGACAAAATGACGATTGTACTACATGTACCATCCTCTACACTTTTTGATCTTTACGGCCTCTCAAGTTTTACCTATCACCTGCAAGCGCCAATGATCCATGAACATCACCTGCATATCCAAATGAAATAATATTATGCCATTAAATCAAAATATCATCAAAATTCCAAGAATAGAAAAGAAATTCGAAATTTGTTTTGAGAGAAGAAAGCGAGAGATCACCCATTATTTTCTTCTTTAATTGCAAGGGTACCCAATAGCCTTCTTCTTCGTCCAATGCTTCCAAAATGAAGAAGTGGAGGGGGGGGAGAGAGAACTAAAGAGAAGTTATAGAGAGAGACTCAAAAGTTGAAGGGGGAGGGGGAGGGGGAAAGACGTGGCCTTAAGGGCAGTTTTCTAAGTGAGTACTCAACATTTTTTTTCCAGAGAGAGAATGTGAGAGAGAGAACGTGAGTGATTTGCAGGAGAGAGAAAGAGGGAGTGAGGGTGGGTTGGGACTGGAAAAATATGGGGTTTGACCAAAAAAAAAGTTAAAAGAGTTAGACAATTAACAACTGAGATTTTCAACAAAATCAGATTAACGGCTGCAAATTACTTAGACTCCGCAAATCAAGGAGGGAAGAGTCAACCCAACATCTTTTTTATATTATATAATAGATTATTAAAAGAAGAACAAAATAACTAAACTAATTACTATATTGATCAGTAAGTATGATCAAAATCAAAGAAAGTAAACCCTTGAGCAAGTAGTAATTATTTGTAAATTGAACCCTAATCAAAATAATACTAATCCAACTTCTTTACTTCCATAAATGAAGGTCATGGCAAAAAAAATCCCAAAAAAATGCAAAGCAAAACATCAACCCAAATACAAGGAACTGAAAGATCTGAAATTCGAAACAAAATAGGGCAAAACCCAAAACTAACAGAATCAAAATATGGTAAGGAGTGAAACTTCAATTCAAACCTAAATGCTTCAATTAACAATACTAGAAACTAGACCTGGCAAATGGGTCATTCGGTTCAGGTACGGGTCGGGTCAAGTTTGAGTCGGGTCATGTTCGGGTTAAGTGACATTTCGGGTCGTTTCGGTTTGGGTCGGGTATGGTCTGGGTCGGGTCGATTTCGGGTCAACCAATTTTTTGTGAAATACGCTCGTCATGCAAAACAAGCAACTTTGCTGAAAATTTCGGGTCGGGTATGGTTCGGGTCGGGTAAATTCGGGTTTCGGGTCCACTTTCGGGTGAGCATATTTCGGGTGTCGGGTCGAGTATGGGTCCGGGTCATTCGGTTCGGGTTTCGAGTCTCGGGTCAGTTTTGCCAGGTTTACTAGAAACCAAGTTCTTCACTTAAAAATGAAAAATTTAGAATCCAATTAGACTCATTTTGTGAGCAACCGAAAATAGATATGAAATAAATGAAATTAAAAGCACAAAAAATCCAAAAATTAAAATGCTACTCTACTCTAATATGATGAATTCTACCTCCACTCTCCCCATATTTACATAGAATTTCTCAAGAGTATTCAAACTTCCACACATAGAATTTCTCAAGAGTATTCAAACTTCCACACCCAAAAAATCCAATTATTGCTCTCCTTTTCTCACTACCATTTCCATTACTCATGAGATTGGGCTCATTGGGGTCCAATTAGCCCTTTTTTGGGTTGAAGAGAGAAAAACAGAGATTTGTTGTAAAAGAATTTGAACCCTTGATGGTTATTTATGATGGATGATAGTGTGCCTAGCAATGAAGAAAGTTGATGAAGATGAAGCAGTTAAGGAGGATTGGATGAAAGAGGAGAGAAAACATATGCAGGTGGGGGTGAGAAGCATACAAGAGATGGGCTTTGTTTATTTGGATTTTTTTTTCTTTTGTAAAAAATAGTCATATTAACTAAGCTTGTTGAGATTTTAGCTCAAATTTTTATTTTTGTGCCAATTTTACCACTTATATTTTACTTCTTACAAAAGAAATAAACTCGAATAAAACTGTTGAAATAATTATTAAGATAAGGCACATCAGATATTTAAGGGTATAAGAGTGTGCAGCTTCTTGACTAAAAGTTTTAGTCCTCCTTAAGTAAAATAAAATTAGAAATTCTAGAAAAAAGAAAATAATAAAAGAAAATCCTAACTCACTTTCTTGGGAGTCAGGATTGTAAACCCCTTTAAACCCCTAGATTCCACTTAGTGAATGAGTAAGATCTTGTGAAGGTTTATAGAAGATGTGCCCCCCAAATCTTAAAAAGAAAAAAAAAATGGAAAGGAAAATTTTTTAAAAATTGCTTTTTTTTTTCCAAATTTCAAATATATGGGGGTGAGAATGTATACAACCAACCAACCACAACACTCGTATAACCTAAGTATTAGCATGTATATAAGCACAAAGTATACATGAAGACTCTAGGTTGCACTGGTGACATAAAACATCATCTTTCGCCCAAATCGGTAAAATAGTGAATAAGTATGACTAGCACAACCTCACTTTAGGATGAAGCGGCCATTTATGCTCAACTGTTTACTTTTTGAGGTGGTTCTCGATCTCAATTCCACTTTCCAAAATATAATTGTAATGACCAGGAAAATTATTATTTAAATATGATACTAAGTTGCATAGTAAGAGGGTGTTTGGCCAAACTTTTACAAAGATATTTTTACTCAGCAAAAGCATTTTTTCCAAAAATTGTTTGTACATAAATTCATAAGTGTTTGGCCAAGCTTGTAACGGACGTATTTTTTAGAAATTTAAACTCTTTGGCCTTGCTTTTATGAAAATGGTTTGTATTTCATTATGTATAACCTCCTCTTCCTTTTCATTTTTCCCCCTTTGTGGCTTATCTACGGAAGCAAGTCGCTAAGATTATTGTTGACAAATCCTTCAACTCCTTATTTTCTAATGCCATTGTAACACATCTAAATTCTAATTTCATACTTCAATCTATAGAAAACTAGGATCTCATGAGCACCCGCAGGAAAAAGAGAGAGAGAGACATATATATATATTAAACATAAGAAATAAAGAAGAGGAGAGAGAGAAATCGACAAGTAGATTATAGTTCGCAAGAAAAACCATATAAAAATTGGTCATTCTATAGCCATTACTCTTTCAATTCTTTTGTATTTACTTGCTTGTCGCATATGAAGCATAGATTGAGTGGGATTCTATGTCAATTTTTGACTTCTTTTTTTTTGGAGGGGGTGCTACAAGCAGTTTGAAATTTACAGTACTAGCATCTCCTATTCTATAATTAGATTCATGCTAGAATAGTGTTGGTGTGAGGCATAGACTGAATTTGCAATGATTAATTTCAATTGAGAAGGGTTAGAAACCTTTAAGGAGAAAGAAGCTCAAATAGAGACTGGGGGTGAAGACGAGAGGAGAGAGAAATTCTAAGAAAGCAAATTGGACGGGCCATAACATAAGAGGTAGAAGGAATTAGTTGTGTTCATAAGGGACTAATGGCCAAAGACATAAAATAAACACTTAATGTACTGCGCCAATACGTAAGGAATAGAAACAAAAGCACCAATTTGGTCTTCTACTTTTGGGGGCTCTTCTCCCTAAAATCACTTTTCAAAAGCTGTTTTTCACTTTTGAAAAAATGAATGTTTGGGCCAATTTCTGTTTTAGAATGCTAAAAACAGTTTCAAAATCAAGGCCAAACACCCATTAAGTCAATTAGATGGTTAGACAAAAAAAGGAGTCTCTAATACTAGTTAGTTTGTGTACACGTGAATTTATCCTCATCAGTTGAGAGACTTAGAACATTATTAAAAGAAGTCTAGTAATTTGACTTGGAAGTTGCTAGGGAAAAAAAAAATAGATAGAGAGAGAATTAGCAAGTAATCACCAATCCACTTTGCACAAAGTCATGATGATGCTATGCCCTACCTTTTCCCTTCCCTAAGCACCTAAGTAACCCCCAAATCAGAAAATTTTCTCTACATACTCCTTCTAAAGCCACCAACCAATAAGACAAACTCAATACAAAATGGAGAAAAAGGAGAATAATGGAGAAAAAGTCAGATTGGTGAGTGAGGGAGTAGAGGGTGACTTTAGGTTTAAGTGTCCAAGCTCAGGCATGGTTATCTTCACTCCAAATCTAAAATTTAAACACGAAATGCACCCATTTCCCTGGCCAACCAAGCAAAATCCAATTAAAGAGAAAGGGAGAGAAAATGGGTGTTCATCTTCTTCAACCTCTATGCTTTTTCTGGCTTGAATTCTCTATTGTTGGGCACCTCTATTAAGGGTAGAGATAAGAAGTTTTTTAGAAGGTTAGAAGGAAGAAGAAATCATAACAGCATCAACAAGAAGATTAGTTCTATTGGTCTTCATCAAGATGGGTCTCTTTCTCCTCTCCATTACATAATATTTTTAAATCATATGACGTATGTGTGTTTGTGAGCCCACCTAGAATGCTTAAACACTCATGAAAATGTATTTTTGAAGTGGGTTGGACACCATATGCCATGGATGAAGCTTGTCTTTGTGTGGAGTAAATTCATATTGGTGAAACTGTGCTAGTTTAGAGTGCATCATGAGCACACATAATTCTTCATGAATATGCCAACTTCTTGCGTTTTTGTAGTTGATTATTAATATATATGCATGAGTGTTTGTTGATAAAGAAGATTAAGTACCAATTTCAACTATAAGTGTTTATTTTTAAGCCTTTATTCTCTTATTGTAATTTTCATATACAGGCAAAATGTGGTTGCTTAGCATGCTTAGCTCTACATAAAAGCAAAAGTCTCTTGTATTTTAAAGTGGGTTAATGATACGAATGCTTGATTGGGTGATTTGAGGAGTGATTGGTGGAAATTTTAAATATAGATGTCGTTTCTTGTTGGTTGGGTACTTGATACTTCTTCAAGGTAACTAGTGGACTTTCTTGGACCAGAAATTGGTTTTGTTTCGTGCTAATGATGTTGGAAATTGGTTATTTCATAGAAAAATAGAAAAAAAAAACACAAAAAACCCGTTGGAAAAGGGTGCCGAAACTGGGCTAGGTAGCCCCTGTTTTTGGCTATCCCAGCATTTGTTTTGCTGGGCAACAACCACTGCAAACTACCCCGGGTAGCCCCGAGTAGCGAGCTTTGCCCCTCGTGTGCCTCGAATGGCTTAGGCTACCTTTTTTTTGGAGGAAATTTTTTTTGAGTTGTGAGATTCACCATGTACATTCGTTTTAAATTATGATTATTTATCCATAGCTAATGTAGTGAAATAAGAAAATCTACGAAGTGTGTAGTTCATGAGGGAAAAATAACGAGTGGAATTTCTACATCCCAACTTGCTAATTGTTGAGTACTGTATGTTACGTAGCTTTTTCTTGGACTATTTTTACATGTCCTTATAACTAATATTTGCATGACTAGAAAGTTAGAAAAGGTAATTTCTTGGGCTCGGGTACTTTATCAATACAAATCTAGGAAGGTGACATAAGAATTTGTTATGACCAAAAGGGTGTGGCGTTTAAGTCCACCAAAAAAAGCTGGATTTTTAAACCCTGAAGGGGTGAGGTTTAGTCCTCTTGAGTTAGAATGTTAATGTACATGCAAGCGGTTTGAATCCCTATACCGTTGCATGTTGGGTAAGCTCACAAGCATCGGCTAAGTACTAGCGTAATAGGTCCTGCCCAAAGAAACTCATGTGATAAGAATAATTCATACGTCTTGATTTAAGGTGTGTGGACTTCATCTCCAGATGAGTAGTGGCAGAGTAAATGTTGTTAAGTACTTGTGGTAGTTTTATTTGTGGTCCAAGGTAAGGGGTGACATGTGGTGAGGTTCATGATTATTTTGATATCATTATTACCAATTACTAGTGTTACCAATATTATTGCTATATACTTATCATGCAAAACTATTTGGCTTTTGGGAGGCGAGGACTCCCTCTGAGCAGTGGTTGCTTATCCCCTTTCCTATTTTCATATTCACAATATAAGTAATGTTCTTGGCAAGCCTTGACATTATGGAGGCCGTTTGTGAAGCTGTTTTAGCTACAAGGACTTGATGTGCATCGTCTCCCTATGTGAATTTATGGAATTTAGTATATAAACCTTGTTTACTAAATAAGCATGATTGTAGCTTAGTATAATGACATTTGCAGACACTTTGAATGGGTCTTGGTGGCCCTCCACCAAGACATAATGGTTGATGTATTTTATCTTATGTCATAGGGTTGTGTGAACCCAAATTCATTATGTGTAGTTATGTAGGCCAAGGCTTATTCTATGAAAATAATTAAAAAACCTAGCCAATTTCCCCACTTGATCAAATTATATATCATGATTGCCAACTTATCCCTTAATCTAGGTTTAGGAATACTTTAAAAAGGGTCCTGGCGATGTAACAATCCTACTTGATGGCGAGAGGGCAATACATTTGTGAACATAGGTTTGCGTATTCATGAATGATATGCTACACATTAGATCCTGGGAACAAATTCTAATTTTCTATGACTATATGTATGTTTTGAAATAGAATGTGTAAATTTATATTTAGCATCGTCTATATGGGTACTAGCATGGCATTCATCTTTCTTGACATTTTTGATTACTTGACTTACTTTTACCTTCCATTTAAACATGCTTTGTGGAATGGAGCATTTCTATAGTTAATCATCCATTAATATAACAAGTAAGAGGACACTATAACCTGCTAGGTCCTTTGTGGACTAAGACACTTGTTTGGTTGCTACCTAGAGATAAGAGGTGGTGAGAATGAAGCAGATGCCTTAAAGATAGAGTACCAAGTAGTTGGTGGTGTTACTTCACCTACGTAGAGCTAGCTAAGTTTTTGAACATTAAAGAACCTCTAATTCAAAGAGTGGAGTGGTTAGACTTGAACTCTTAGAACGGAGAAATGGGTCAAGCAACTCATGCGAGATAGTAGGAGTTTTGGTGATGTCATAGAGTAACACTTAGAGTTTGAAATTAGTGAAATGGACGATTGGCTTAGCAAAGAAGGCATAGGGCCACACCTAATAGAGATACCAAGAGTTTGGTGAGTGCTATAACCATACCTCGAGAGCACCCTGAGGATTTTTAAAAGTCTGGGGACGAGATAGCTGGTGAGTGGTTTGAAGAGCCCTCGGAGGATATTACTAATAAGGAGCTTAACCATGAGGATTTAGGCATAGATTCCATTGACTCTAATTTGGAGTTTGAGGCTTCAGGTAATTATGTTTAGATTCTCAACATGATGACTTTGAGGAGGAGCTTGATGATATTGATTTGGGACAGTTTGATACTCAGGAGCTTGAGTGGTTTGACGATGATGATCCTGATTGGGATGAGGCCCCAGAGATAAGTGAGTTAAAGACCAGTGCAAACTCAAAAAAATATCCTCATGATGAAGACACGTCTAATGAGGATTAGTTATCCTATTTACTTATTTATGTAGTACATTGCATCTAGGCCTTGTTATATCTATCTTGGCACGTGGATAATAGTTATAGTTGTATCCTTCGTAAGAAGGCTGGGAATGTTATAATTAGGAGTACTAGTAGTTAACCTTAGTATTATATGCTTTGTACTAGTTTACATACTTAGTGTATGCCTGCCAATATGAGCAATCACGAACCATGCTAGGTTTGAAGCCTATTCTTTTGGATATGATATATGGAAAATGGAGCATGCTTCAGTTTATGTTTTCGTGTTATAATTATTAATGTTGTTTATAATTGACTTGATGTATAAAGGTAACTATTAAGACCGAAACCTATACTTATATGTATAATAATATATTATGAAAATAATATAACTTTTCAACCCAAGAAAAAATAGGTGCGCGATTTTTACGTGGATTCTCACTCGCTACTATAACTTGAATGCCCATAGATGCCTCCCTACTTTGTGTTACCCTAGGTCACTATTATGGACGTTCTGTGTAGATTCCAAAAGCTAAAACCACCCAAATTTGAGGGGGAGATGATCCTCTAATCTATTAGGTTTAGATCTACAAAATTGAGGACCTCTTTGAAGTGATGGAATGTCGAGGGCCACATAAGATTAGACTGGCTTCACATCTATTTGAGAAGGAGGAAAATTTTTGGTGGAGCACTGTGAAGCCCTAAGTTGGGCAACCATAACTAACATGGCAACAGTTTAAGAACGTACTAGATGAGAAGTACTACCCTAATGATTTTAATTGGGCTATGGAACAAGAGTTCCTACTTTTCAAGCAAAATGGCATGCCTACCACGGAGTATGCTCCAGAGTTCAATGAATTTAGTTGGTTTGCTCCTTATTAAGTGGCAATCGAATAGATGTGAATTAATAGATTTATGCATGAGCTTAACTTTGAAATTAAGAGGAACTTTGCAGCATTCAACTTCTTTAATTTCCACGACTTGTATTAGAAAGCCCTAAAGGTGGAGAGAGTACAAAGGAAGATGATGCACAGTATGAGGCCCGAATGTAGGGTAAGAAGAAGACAGGGGCGGGGAGCTAATGTGGAAAAGGTCCCTTGAAAAAGCCATTTATTCCAAGGGGACCCCTCAAGAATCTCAAGGTATAGGTTCTAGAAAGCCCTTTTGTAACTAATGCAAGAAGCATGACTTTAACCTGTGTAATGTGCCTCTAGAAGCATGCTATGGATGTAGAGAAATGTGACACATGATTTCTCAATGTCCCAAGGTCAACCCCATTATTCAGAGGACACAAGAGGGCTAGGACCATGTACCCAATCCATTCAGCACCACTCAAGCTAGAGAATCTCGCACCAATCCTAAAGGGCCAGGAAGACGACCCCTAACTCATGCGTGAGTGTTTGCTATGACTACAAAGAAGCATGCTAATGTTATGATCTCAGGTACTCTACTCATTCAAGACATATATGTTTGTGCTTTGTTTGAACCCGGGGCCATTCATTCATTTGTGACCCCAACATAGCATCTAAATCATCTTGTGTAATAATAGAGGTGGAGTACAAATTGTGTTTCCACCCCTTCTACTTCAAATGCTATGATCCGAGATTGCCAAATCCAAGATCACAATAAAGTATTTCCTGATGACTTATTTTGTTTAAAAGTTAATAATTTTTGACGTCATCTTGGGAATGAACTGGTTAGCAAAACATCAAGTTACTATAGATTGTCATAAAAAGGAAATCATGCTCTAAACACCTAGGGAAGAAGAGCTAGTGTATCGAGGTAGCGAATTGTAATGGTCTACCCCAATCATTCTAGCTATGAAGGCATGGAAGCTACGGAAAAATGGGTGTTGAGGATACCTATGTGCTATGCAACTTACTGATGTTGAAGAACCCAAATTAGAACATATTCCAATCTTTCATGAGTCCAATAGTACTTGCAGAGGTTCTTGGATTACTACTAGCTCTTGAAACTGAGTCATGATTGATGTTGTACTAGGAACCACTCCCATATCAAAGGTCTTATACCAAATGCGCCTGTTGAACTTGCAGAGCTCAAGATCTAACTTCAAGAGATGTTAGGTAAGGGACAAATGTGACTGAAGTAAGGAGTTTCTTAGGCATGGACGACCTTATAGAAGATTTATGGAAGGGTTTTCTAAGATTGCTCTGCCAATCACTAGACTTACGGGAAAAAGCACCAAGTTTGAGTTGACCGAAGCGTATGAAAGGAGCTTCCAAGAGCTTAGGAAAAGCTTGGTGATTGCCCCAGTCTTAGCTATGTCTAAGGGTAATGAATGTTTCATGATATATAGTGGTGCTTCCAACAAGAGTCTCGAGTATGTACTTATGCAGAATGGGAAGCTTAATGCCTACGCATCCAAACTACTCAAGCCAAATGATGAGAACTACTTGACCCACAACTTGGAGCTAGTTGCTATGGTGTTTGCTTTAAATATATAGAGGCATCATCTATATGGAGCCAAGTGTAAAATCCACACTAATCATAAGAGCCTTAAATACTTGTTCGCACAAAAGGAGTTGAATATGAGGCAAATAAGATGGTTGGAGTTGATAAAAGACTATACCTAGAGATTAAATACCATCTAACTAAGACAAATCTCGTAGCTGATGCTCTTAGTCGAAAGGTTGCTGGATCCATGGCATGCCTATTAACCACTAATAGAGGATACTTAGGGATTTAGAAAGTTTGCAACTTGAAGTAGTGTTACCAAAGCAACAAGGAATCATGGCAGTGGTCCTAGTCATTTGACCACTAGTGGAGAAAATTAAGGCTACATAGTACAAAGACCCTGAGATCCTGAAAATTCAAGGAATTGAAAAGGGAAGGATAAGAAAGTTTGAGTTGGTGGATGGAGTTCAGATGATTTAGACGAAGACTTTGTGTACCGAATGTGAAGGAAGTAAGGAAATAGCTAATTCATGAGGCTTACCACTTGACTTTACCAGCCACCCTGAAAGTACGAAGCTGTACCAAGATCTTAAGAAATATTATTTGTGGAGTGGAATGAAGAAAGACATAGCTACACCAATGGCTCAATTCCTTACTTGTTAGCCCATAAAACAGAATATAAGAAATATGAAGGCCTTCTTTAACCATTAGCTATTCCAGAATGGAACTAGAAGCACATCAGCATGGATTTCATTGCCAGCCTATCGAAGACAATTAAACGACATGACTTAATATGGGTGATCATTGATCGACTAACTAAATCAACTCAGTTCCTAGTAGTTAATGTCAATTACATTTCGGAAAAGCTTGCAGAGTTGTATATTCAAGAAATCATTCGACTTCATAGTATGCATGTTAGCATTCTTTTAGATCGTGACTCCAATTTCTTTTTCTAGTTTTGGATGGGATTTTAAGAAGCTATAGGACTACCCTGAATGCTAGCACTGGTTTTCACCCACAAACTAACGACTAGACAGAGAGAACCACCCATTAGAAGATATGCTTGACGCTTATGTGTTAGACTTCAAAGGGAGGTGGAACCATTACTCACTGCTTATGGAATTTTCCTACAGTAATAGCTACTACACAAGTACTGGGATGACCTTATATGAAACACTCTATAGGTGATGATGTAGAACACCTTTTTGTTGGCATGAAGTCAGGCAAAGGACAATTTCTAAAGTTAAGCTGATTAATGAAATCTTAGAGAAAGTCAAGATCATTAAAGCACGACTACACATGGTATAAAGCAAATAGAAGAGTTAGGCAGATCTTAAAAGAAGTCCATTCAAATTTGAGGAAGGTGATCACGTATTCTTTAAAGTATTACCACTCAAAGGCCTATATGGTTCGGCAAATGAGGCAAGCTCAGCCCCTGATATATAGGCCCTTCTAAATCCTCTAGCAGATAGGTCTAATAGCATTGTTGTAAGGGATATGTGATGTTTAACATGTATCCAACTTGAGGAAATATGTGTTAGATGCCAACCATTCCATTAAAAATGAACCACTCAAGATTAGGAGGACCTTACCTTTATAGAAGAGCCAATGTGCATACTCGATAGACAAGATCGTCAATTAAGGAGTAAGACTATTTCATACGTCAAGGTTCTTTAGAAACATCATAAGGTTGCAGAGGCAACATAAGAGCTAGAGCACGAGATGTGACAAAAGTACCCTAATCTCTTGCTCATAGGTACGTGTATAGGAGCTAGAGCACGAGATGTGACAAAAGTACCCTAGTCTCTTCCTCATAGGTACGTAAATAGGAGCTAGAGCATGAGATACGACAAAAGTACCCTAGTCTCTTCCTCATAGGTACGTAAGTTTCAGGGATGAAACTTCCTTGAGGGGAAATGTAATGACCAAAAAAATTATTATTTAATTATGCTATTTATTTGCTTAATAAGTCAATTAGATGGTTTCACATCAAAATTAATTTGCAGCACTAGTTAGTTTGTGTATATGTGGATTTATCTTCATTAACTGATATACTTAGAACATTATTAAAAGAGAGTCTAGTAATTTGACTTGCAAGTTGTTGTAGAAAACAATCAGAAAGATAATTAGCAAGTAGCCCCATTAGCCCAAAGTCATGATGATGCTATGCCCTATCTCTTCCCCTCCCGAAGCACCTAAGTAACCCAAATTAGAAACATCTCTCTGAGCTCCTTCTAAAGCCACCAAGTAGCAAGACAAAGTTAATACAAAAGGGGAAAAAAAAAGGAGAATGATGGAGGAAGAGTCTGATTGGTGAGAGAAGAAGTAGATGGTGGCTCTAGCTTGAAGTGTGAAAGCTTAGGCATGATTATCTTCACTCTAAATCTAAAATTTAGACCCAACTGGCACCCATTTCCATGATCAAACAAGCAAAATCCAAATAAAGAGAAAGAGGGATAAGATGGGTGTTCACCATCATCAACCTCCACTTTCTTTCTAGCTTGAATTCTCTATTGTTGGGCACCTCCATTAAGGATAGAGATAAGAACGTTAGAAGGTTAGAAGGAAGTGGAACTCACAACAACATCAACAAGGACATTAGTTCTATTGGTCTTCATCAAGGCGGCTGCCTCTCTTCTTCTTGTTACACAGTGTTTTCAAACGAAATGAATTTGGGGTGTGTGTGTTGTGAGTCCACTTAGAATGCTTAAACCTTCATGAAAATGTAAGATGTTGATACTTTTTGAATTGGGTTATTGGTATGTATGGTTGGATGGGAGTTAGAAAGGAAGGTAGATTGCTAAAAGTTGGACATATGAGCCGTGGATAAAGCTCTTTCTTTGTGAAGTAAATTCATATGTGTGAAAGTGTGCCTATTTAGAATGCACAATTCTTCATGAACATGCCAATTTCTTGTGTTTTTGAAGTTGATTATTAATATGTATGTATGAGTGGTTATTAATAAAGAAGATTAAGTGTAAATTTGAACTCTAAGGCTCCGTTTGGTCTTTAAAAATTTGGTGGAGAGAAAAATGTGACGGAAAAAAAAGTAGGAAAAAAATGAGGTTTTTTCTCTTGTTTAAATTGAGGAAAAAAATACAAAAATTTGGATCAGAAATTTGAATGTTTATAAACTACTTGAATCATGTTGATGTCACCTAAGCAATGCAAGATTGGAGGAGGTTGAGAATTTTCCTCAAACTTTCATCACAATTTTATGAGGAAAATTTTATTGCTTGTTTTTAACAATTTTTTGATTTAACGTTTCTCCATATTTTTTTTGTTTATGATTTTATCTAAACCAAACACAAGAAAAAAGTAACTTTCCCAAATTTTTTTATTTCCACCAAAATTTTCAAGGTCCAAACAGAGCATAAGAGTTTATTTTTAAACCTTTTAATTTTCATATATGGGCAAACTTGGCTACTTGGCATGCTTAAATCTTCATGAAAACCAGAGTATCTTGTATTTTTGAACTGTGCTAATGAAATAATGCTCCGTTAGGTAATTTTGAAGAGTGATTGGTGATGTATTCTTGCCTCACCAATAGTCAACCAACTAAGGGAAACAAAGGAAAGTAAATCTGGACAGAATGCAATGCTTGGATAGAATATAAGCAAATCAAACTAGATGGGATAAACAAGTGAGTTTAGTAAGGGATAATCCAACGCGCCACCCTTGAACACACTTGGGCAATCTCTTTATATCAATTAGATTACATAAATAATCACCCTCTACTTGAGATAAAGAGACTTAGAGACCTACTTGAGTTGCCAAGCTCAAGATATGACACTAGGATTTGAGAAAGAGAGTTTTCAAACTCATGTTTGCATTCATTCAAATCTAATTACAAAATGAACTTAGGTTGGCTTTATAATAGTCCTAACAGCTATTTCAAACTCCTAAAGTCAACCATAGGCTGTGAGGTACACTTAAAGAAGTGGGGAAATCAAATCATCCCCCTAAGTACAGACTAGCTAATCTAATCCTAGCTTATCCACCTCATTAGGGCTAATGATTTAACTAAATGAGGTGCCAAGCTTACAAAGCATCCTAATACATCATTGAAAGTCAAATGTGGCAAGTTGTACAAGTAGAAACCCAGGAAACAATACCCTTACACACGTTTAGTTTATAATTGGGTAAAAGGGTGTCTCTTTGTACTTTAGGTTGGATAAAGACAGCAAAAGGGGGTGCTTTGGGAGAGCTTTGGGAATGTTACTTGATAAATTTTTATGTCTTTTTTTATGTCCTAAAGTTTCAAAAAGGTTGGACTTCATTTGGTCCACTTAATTTCCCTCCAATTCGGACTGTGTTGGATTCTGCACCATTGGAATGCAAGATTGACTGACCAAATGATGTCCAAAAGCCTTGAAACATGTTTCATTTGAAAGCTCACTCTTTGAAATTAAGGATAGTGGGCAAGGCAGACAATCATCCCCTCAGTAGCTGGCCTCCAAAAGTAGACAAAACTAGGTCAATTTTCAGGTGAATCGGGGTTGCTCACTGTTGGACTGATTTAGGATGCTTATGACCAAGGCATGTACTTCTGTCACCTCCTTGGTGCTTGCTAGTTCCTATGGGCTTAATGGTTGATGTTCAAGTGGCTCCAAAGGGTGGTCCCTATCACACCCCCTGGCTTGATTAGAGTTTGACCTCAAACTCAGAAGTTCTTCATTCGTCTCATAAAATGGACGGAGGTCAGCCGCATTGAAGGTGGCAGACACCCCATACTCACCAAGAAGGTCCACTTTGTATGCATTTGGACCAATCTTTTCAAGAATGTCAAAGGGGCCATCCGACCTTGGCATGAGTTTGGACATGCATTTGCTTGGGAATATTTCCTTCCTTAAATGTATCCATACTAAGTCCTTAGGCTGAAAATGAGCCTCCTTTCTATTAGCTTGATCATTGGACTTTTTAATTCTCTCCATCTTGGCATAAAGATCTTGAATTTCCTTAGGCCTCTTCTCGACCTCCCAACTAAACTTAGTTGGATTAGGGATTGGAACAAGGTCCAATGGAGTCCGTGGGTTGTATCCATGCACCACTTGAAAGGCTAGTGGCCTTGCTAGGTGCTCGGTTAGAGGCAAACTCGACATGGCAAAGCAACTCACCCCACCCTTTAATGCTCTTCTTGCTAGAATCCAAAGCAAAGTGCCCAAAGTTCTATTCGTCACTTCGGTTTGGCCATCTGTTTGTGGGTGGCAAGTTGTGCCAAACTTGAGGTGAGTGCCTAGCTTTCTCCATAAGGTGAGCCAAAAGTGACTTAAAAAATTGGCATCCCTATCTGACACCATGCTTCTTGGTGTGCCATGGAAGCGAACAATCTCCTTGAAAGAGAGGTTTGCATTATGGGATCCATCATTGGTGGTATGGCATGCTACAAAGTGAGCCATTTTTTAGAATTTATTCGCCACCACCATGATGGAATCCTTATGTGTTTGTGTTCTTGGCAAACCCGTAATGAAATCCAAGCTTACATCTTCCCAAGGGCCTTGAGGGACCAGATGTGGCGAGTAAAGGCCTTGAGGCCATAGGTGGTTCTTGGCAAGTTGGCAAGCGGAGCACCTGTTGACATATTGCTCTACATCCTTGGACATTTTTTGCCAACGATAATGTTGTTTAAGCATTAAGCAAGTCTTTTCCACACAAAATTGCCTAGGTAAGGCTTTCCCATGGAGTTCTTGAATCAATAGCTCCCTAAACCCACATTTCGATATACATAACCAAGTACCATTGAATCGGAAGCCATTCTCTAAGTGAAACAAGTCATGCGCATGATTGGAGCACTTCTCAAGGATTCCCTTGAAATCTTCATCTTTGCCATACAACTCCTTTACACACAGTAAACCAAATACCTTGGATTCCAAGGTAGAGAGAAGGAGATACCTCCTTGACAAAGCATTCGCTCCTTTGTTCATTTTGCCATCTTTATGGTGAATCATGAAGTGAAAGGATTGTAGGTACTCTACCTACTTTTCATGCCTTGGATTGAGCTTATGTTAGCCTTGAATGAACTTGAGGGCCTTATGGTCCGAATGGAGAATGAATTCTCCTCCCACCAAGTAGTGCCTCTAATGCTCTAAAGCTCTCACTATGGCATAAAACTCCTTGTTGTAAGTAGAACACTTCCTCTTGGCATCGTTGAGTTTTTCACTAAAGAAGGCCATGAGCCTTTTCTCTTGAGATAAAATAGCCTTTATCCCCACTCAGGAGGCATCACATTCCACTTCAAAACTTTGGAAAAGCTTGGAAGGGCTAGAATAGGCACACCAGTGGGCTTGAGCTTGATTTCCTCAAAAGCCTTTTAAGCTTGCTCAGTCTATTCAAACATTTTGGCCTTGAGTACTTCAGTCATAGGAGCCACAATGGTGCTAAAATTCTTCACAAACCTCCTATAGAAAGAGGCTAGGCTATGGAAACTTCGGACTTGTTGGATGGAGGTTGGAGTTGGCCACTCACGGATGGCCTTAGTATTGCTTTCATTGACATAAATTCCTTGAGCCAAGAGCACATAACCCAAGAATATGGCTTATGAGGAGAAAAGGTGGCATTTCTCCGAATTCCCATAAAGTTTCTCTTGAGATAGGATACTTAAGACTTGAAGCAACTGCTCGGCATGCACTTCCTCACTTCGGCTATACACCAATTTATCATTGAAGTACACTACCACATACTTGCCGATAAGGGGATTAAGAACATGATTCATAAACCTCATAAAGGTGCTTGGTACTGTTTGGAGACTCTAAAACTTTCTTATTACACATTTTTTTCCTCTCTTTTTTTTGTCTTTCTATTTTTTTTGTTCTTTTTTTTCTCTCTTTTTTTTCCTTTTCTTTTTTTCAAAATAAGGAATGCACTAAACACAATCAAACTAAAAAAAAAACTATCAAAGCGAACTTGAGTTGCCTCCCAAAAAGTGCACTTTTAAGGTCGAGAGCTTGACCTTCACTTCTGTGCCGGCTCGAGGTTAGAAAGAGTGTGGGTGGAGTACTTCTCAATTGGCTCCCCCATAACTCCCAACATCCTCTTTTCATGAGCCATAAAGTTGAATTCTTGCAATAGAAGGTACCACCTCAAGAAATCCGGATGGAGATCCTTCTTCATCATCAAGTAGCGCCAAACAGGGCGATTCGCATATAAAATAATCTTGTAGTGGGCTCCATCAGACGGTCCACTACCAAACTCAACTCCTAATCAAAATCATACTCAATACCATCCACAGGAGGCAAACACATCAGCACTTGAGCAAACCTGCAATAGTCGCTCGTAGAACCCTCATTAATAGGATAGGGCTTGTCCTTAGCTATGCTAGGTGGCTCGGGTGCAACAAAGTCCACCTTAGCATAAGCAAGGTCGGGGCCCTTAGGATCAACACGATCAAGCAAAAGAGGGCCAATACGACACAAATCATAAGACGTCTCAATCTCATAAGAAACCCTCATTTCTTCACAAGCAAATGAAAATAGGTAAAAATTACAGTATTCAAACAAAGTAAACTCAGCATGACATTTCCCCACATCAAATGTTAACTGCCCTCCCTTCACATCAATCTTACAATCGGAAGTGGCCAAGAAGGGTCTCCATAGAATACTCTGGGCATATGCATCTTCGGTCATATCCAGCACAATAAAGTTATTAAGCACACAAAAATCTCCCAGTTTTATATGAACATCTCCCAAAATACCCAAAGGGTACTTCATAGAACCATTCACTAATTGGAGTGAAATAAGTGTTGGTTGCAACTATCCTAAGTCAAGCTTTTGAAAAATGGAATAAGGCATTAAAGTAACACTTGAACCAAGATCACATAAAGCCCTAGCAACGCTCATATTTCCAACCATGCATGGAATAGAAAAGCTACATGGATCTTTGATCTTAGGGGGAAACTCTTTGGGAACCTCTAGACTACTCCCTTCTCCAAAAGTTACAGTTTCAAGATTATCATTTTGTTCCTCATTGATAGCTCTACTCACCTCTCTACCCTCAGAATCCTCTAATCCTTCTCTCAAGAAACACAGTGAACTGCTTATGGCGATTAGGTTCGGGCTTACTAGGAAGTCTACCTGGGGGTGTAGATGAAGAAGCAACTTGTTGGATAATTTAAGCTTCCAACATCATGTTATGAGTACTAAGCACATCAACCTTAGAGGCTGATTACTTAATATACTAATCCAACATTTGTTATGCTAAAAGCATACTCTCTATCATGGTCTCTAAGTTAGACTTTTGAGGTGCTTGTTGAGGGTACGACAGCCTTTGCAACCCAAGGGGTGGTTTAGCATTCGATTGAGGCATAAGAAGGGTGTTAGACCAATAAGAGATATTGGGTTGTTTCCTCAAACCTGGATTGTCTGTATTGGAAAATGGGTCATTATTCAGTCCAGGATTATACTTGTTAACATAGTTGACTTGGTCAGTAGCATCTTGGGCAAATGCACTCCCAATTTGGCAAATCATAGGCAAATGGTCAACTGAACCACATATTTCACGTGATGGGGAAGGGGCATTTGAACTAATAGAATTCAAATTCAAACGTTCCAATCTTTGAGACATAGCATCGACTTTAGCATTTCGCGTAGTAATAACATCAAGCTCTAACTTACCTCCAACCCTCTTGGTTTGCCCTCTCTGATTGGATCATTGGTAGTTATTAAGTATCATCTCCTCAATTAGGTTGTAGGCCTCATTCTCCATTTTGTTTATGAATGTGGCACTTGCCGCCGCATCTATAGTAGACCTCACCGGTTGAGTAAGCCCACTGTCGAAGGTTTGTACAATCATCCATTCGTTGGAGTCCATGATGTGGGCATAACCACAACAACTCTTTAAGCCACTCCCAAGATTCATAAAGCAACTCGTCTTTCCTTTGAGCAAACGTGGTGATTTGATTTTTGAGATTCGTCATCTTGCTAGGTGGAAAGAACTTTGTAAGGAAGATCTTGGTGAGCTCGTCCTATGTAATGATCAACCCCAGAGGCAATGAGTGAAGCCACGCCCGTGCCTTGTCCCTTAATGAGAAGGGAAATAATCGAAGTCAGACGGCGTCACTTGAAACTCTGTTGAGCTTTAAGGTATCACATACCTCTAAAAAGACAGAGATGTGTGGATTCGGAGCCTCCATTGAGGTACATCCAAACTGAGATTGCTGCACTATAGATATATGAGCCGGTTTCATGTCAAACTTGTTGGCTTCTACCATTAGGCTAGCAATGTTGGATGTGATCCCATCATCCTTAGTTGATCTCCTCCACCTCTTGCCATACTTGGAGATGATTGTTGGGATTTGAGCCTTTACTCCTCTTACCGAAGCTTCTTCCGCCTCAAATGAAAGAGACTATGCATAAAATGGTGAAAGACCTACAAAAACCACCACAAACACTGCCAATGCAAATAAAGAACAACAGACACAAAAAAAAAACGCTCAGTTAATTTTTAAAGAACTAACTCAACATTTGATAAATTAGGTCCCCAACAACGACGCCAAAAACTTGATAGGGCTGTAAGCACGCGATGGCATTGTAGCAAAGGTCGTCACCCACAAGGACTAGGTTGATCTAATAGGCCTTATCCCCTAGATAGGTTAAGCTAATCGAAATTGGGAATTGATAAGAAAACATCTAGATCTAATTTGAATGAGAATAAACATTTAGGAATGTGCTCACCACATGACAAATCACTCAAGCACGTTGCACATCGATTAATCTAAGCCTACTTAGTTTAAAGGACGACAATCAAAGCATCACTACTCTCTTTCAAGTTATAGTGAAATGCCTAGTATCGATCAATCCCCTACTTTCGTGGTTTTCATTCAATCTAGACTCATTAGGAAAAGGCTTATCACTTATGCCCTGCTGAATCTTTCACAAGAATTCACACATACAAATTCGATTTTAGTTTTCTAATCCAAGGTTTACCTTTCAATACTTCACCCAACATCCAAAATCAAGCAAGAAGATGGCTAATCAAGACACTCGCAAATCAAAGCTCTAAAATTATATTAAACATGAAAACAACATAAATCGAACGATTGAAGTGCAAATACTCAAAACAAATAGATTAATTGGTTCACAAACTACAAAATTTGAAAATCTTCAATAACATGATGTAATTAACATCTAATTACTGCAAAATGATCAACCAATGAGAAAGGAGAACAGAAGAGAGGAGAATTTTCTCAACCAAAAGCATGCTTGAATCCGTCGATTGGAAACCCTATCCCACTTCATTGCCAATCTTCTTCTTCTACTTTCTCTCCCTCACTCTAAAAAAATGGAGTCTAAGACCTATCTAAGATAGTGGGAACTGATCCCAAGGAGTGTAGTAAAGTTGAGTTTTTGTTTCAAGAATCAAGGCTTCCAACTGTCCAAACACATGAAAAGCAAAAAGTCGCAAAGAAACTAGCGCACTCGGGGAACAGGGATGGCTATGAACTAACATGGAGACCACCACAGACGATAGACCCCTTTACGATCTAGCCATGATGCCCTCTGTCTTGGTGGCTCTCCCTCGTTTGACTTTCTACTTCTCTTGGATCTCGCCGGACTGTGGTATTGGGCACAATACTTTCATGTTGGGTGTCTTTGGGCCTTTTTTGCTATCCTCTTTGATCCTTAAGGCCTCAAAAATTCTCATTCTACCATCATGCTTTGGGTTCTTAAGATCAAAATCTTTAAACACTTCTTAAACAAGCAAAAACAAGCATAATCGTAGGAATAGGAGCATAAATCATATAATTAAGCATCTAAATCCCCCAAAATGACTCCCAAACACTTATGAAATCTATGCAAATATGGCATTCATCATCTGCACAAAACAAATATTATCTCTATCATATTACCATAATGGACATACTAAATGTGATTTTGAAGACAGTCAAAGTAAGTTCTAGAGATGTAATCCGGGAAGAAACACACGTGAAAGAGAAATATGAGATTAAGAATTGATGAATTAGTGTTTGGGGCTCAAAATCTCGCAGGTTAATCTACCAAAGTCAAGTTGACTTGTCATCAAAATGCCGTAGGTTAAGACTGTGCATAAATATCACACTTTGGACAAAGTTCTATCATGCACACCATATCTATATATAACCTAACACTAAGATACAAGTGAACATGGCCAATCAAAATAGCACATATATTCCCAAAAAAATATTTTTGCACCTTTCAAAATTTCTTCTTTTTTCTCATTTTTCTCTTATTTTCCATCTTTTTTAAAACAAAAAAAAACATAGTTTGCCCACCCCGACACCTAAATCACACAATGTCCTTATTAGAAGTGAAAAGAAACACAGAACAGAAAACGAAAACTAAAAAGAAACCCAAACATACAAAAGGAAAACTAAGGCTAAAAGGAAAAATAAGAGACTCTAAAACTCAAATGCACAAACATATACATAAAAGAGAAATAAAATAAAAAGCACTCAAATATACCAAAAAAAAAAGGAAAAAAAAAGTGAAAGAAGAGAAAGAAATTTCAATTAAACCAGGACGGGTCCTGGGTACACCCAAACTAACTCGGTAGCACATCACTCACAAAAAATCAGCTTGCGCAGTATCAAAAAAGCCACATCACTCATCATATTTAGGCTCAACATCAATTAGAAAAGACTCATACTTAGTAGCAAACTTGTCATCAAACTCATTGTCAAACATAGAATCCTCTACCCAGTTAAGAGTAGAAACTCCATATCATCAAAACTAGAAGGCTATCTTTCATATTAAAGATGTTCAATTCTAAGGTTATATTACCAAAAGACAGTCTCATCATACCATTTTTGCAATTAATCAGAGCATTGGCAATAGCCAAGGAAGGATGTCATATAATGACAAGGACCTAACTAGCAACATTAGCCACCTTCTCAGTTTTACGCACAACAAAGTCCACTGGGTAAATAAATTCACCAACCTTAATCAGCACATCCTCTACCACACCCCTAGGCAACCTGGTCGATCTATTAGCTGGTTGGATGACCACCTTCGTAAGTTTTAGCTCACCTAACCTTAGTCTCTCATATTCAATGAAGGGTAATAAATTGATAATGGCCCCTAAATTAAAAAAAAAATCTCTATGAATAAAGTAGTCCGCTATGACTATAGAAATAGTGGGGCAATCAGGGTCCTCGTACTTCACTGAGATCTGGTGAGAAATAATAGAACTAGCGCTAGATGCTAAGAAAGCCTTCTTAGGAACACTAATGGCTTTGTTGGTAGTACACATATCCTTAAAAAACCTAGTGGAAGGAGGCATCTGCTGAATAACATCAAGTAAAGGAATGTTAATTTTGACTTGAGAGAAAGTCTCTCTTATCTTATCAACGTAGACTTGGTATTTCTTTTTCAGCCTATGGGGGAAAGGAGGTCAGGGCTTATGAACTCTCTTAGTAGCAGAATGAGAAGAATAATCCTTCGAGAGATAAGGGATCCACTAAATCAACAAAATCTTTCTTCTTAGGTTCCTCTTTATCAAAAGGTGAGGTAGAAGGTAGAGGGTCATCAGGAGAATCACCGGGGACACTATTAGTAGTATTCCTTGACTGATTGATGAATCGGTTTATGGAGAAGAGGAAGAAGGAAAAGACTTTTGAAAGAAACTTTGAGGATATTTGCAGGGTTCTTTAGAATTTTCCACTTAATTGTTAATCTCTCGACTTGATCTAAGGGATATAATTGCATTCACTTTCCTCACATTCTCACTAGGGTTGACTCCAGAAGAAGATGAGGCATGACCCTTAGGGTTTAGTTTTGGCTGAGTAGGAAAAGTACTTGGCTCTCTAGCAGATGATGCTAATTGGAAAAATTGTTCGGTCATTATTCTTATCATCTTTTCTATATTAGCATTAATTATCCTCTCCACATTATTATTAATTCTCCTCTTAATCTTATCAATATCAGTATAACCAGGAGGAGGACAAACTTGAGCAGTGGGAAGTGGAGGTTTAGGTGCACTAGGCATACCTTGGAGAGTCAATATGTGAAAAGGGTTAGAAGGATAGGAAATGGACAGGGAGTTGTTTCTAAGAAACATTCTAGGCTGCGAGTTAAGGGCCACAACATTCGATCCACTACTCATAAGAAAAGTCAGGATGATTTCTCCACCCTAGTTTATAGCAAGGAGAGAATAGGTCATTCTCAGGTTTTTGGTAGGCCACGTTGACTTGCTCTTACCCAATGGATAACTGGTAAGCAAAATAAGGATATACACTCAATATATGATCTACAGCTTCGCACTGAGAACAAGACACTATAGAAGTCTAAGAAGTTTGGGGAGTTTAAACAGACAACCCCTTAAACATGTTCTCTTAAACTGCAATCTTAGACTCTAGGTGACTCACATCAGAAACAGAATACATTTCACCCCTAGCAAATCTAGAACTTAGATTGTTATCTCTAGCGGTTCCCACTACATAGTTTTTTCAACTAAGTCCTCTAGAAATTTTCAAGTAGTAGTGATGCTCTTAGAAAGAAAGCAATGCTAACACATGGACTCTAACATGGTTTATGGTTGGTTGGTCAAGTCTTTATAAACAACTTGGCACAAATGCGCTTCGTCTAAACCACGATGGGGAAACTGGGCTAGCAAATTCTTAAACCTATCATAGTATTTTCAAAACAATTCCTTTTGCAATTGAAGAAATTAATTGATTTCATTCCTTAGCTTTACTGTCTTGGCATTACAAAAATATTTTCTAAAGAACAACTTAACAAAGTCATCCTAAGAAGAAATAGAATTAGTAGCCAAGCTATACATCCATCGTTTAGTGGCATCTTTTAAAGCAAAAGCAATTAATTTCATTATCACCACATCAATAGAAATATTAGAAAAATGCATCATGGAACATACTTGACACGCCGCAAGTGCACGGGTGTTGTAGTTTAGATTCAAAGATCATCCTCAGGGACCATAGTAATCTATCGAGTAAATGTTCTATTGAAAATGCTAAGCAATCAATCTTTTCAATGAGTTAATTAAATATACTAACTATCTAATTGGAAATTCAATTAAAGTAAAGCATTTAGGGATTCGATTCGCTAAGTAAAGAGTTAGATCATAGAGTTAAGCATGCACTTTTCATGGATTGGATGATTCAAGGAATTGCAATCGAGTTAAATTTAATCCTTTCTTTCGAAGTAAATTAAATTGCCCAAGCAAATTCAACTAACACTCTTTCAAGTTTCCTTGATTTAGTCTTCATGGAAGATTTATGAATGCTAAGTCTCCTCTTAACATGCAATTCTTTCTTGAGTTTTTCTAGGTCAAGTTCTATCAAGGTGATCTAATAGTGAGTTTCACTTTTTACTACTTCACTCTACTACCTAATGTAAGCAAGCAAAATTGACCAAACTTTACTCACAACATCTCAATCTCAAGATCGAAATAAATCATTCCAACCATAGAGTAAGCACAAGATTGTAGAAATTAAGGATCCAACTACAGTATTATGGCTAACAAATCCCTAGAATAATTAAAACTACTCACTCATATTTCAAATTCAACTAACACAAAAGTTCAAAGATAAATTCAAAGGGAAATAAAGCTTTACAACAATGTTCAATGGTGCCGCGATCTCCAAGCCTCTAAGAGCAAAATTCTCCCTTCAATTCTCTTTTTGCTCCCAAAAATGAACTAAAAATTCTAACTTATCAGAGATGGATGGGAGAGCAATGGCGAGATGATAATGTATCTCCCTTATTTCAATTGAAAAGCACCCCTTTTAAGCACAAAAACTAAGCATCTTCAGTCGCACAACAAAGGAAGATGAAGAGGTTAGCAGTAATAGGATCACCACAGTCCGTGGAAGCCGCCACTGGCTGACCGTGGTTCTTGCTCAATCTGAAATCTTCTACTCTTCTCTTACTCCACGGGCATAGAACTTGGAGTACCCCCATGGAAGGCCAATATGCACTCAACTAAGGGTCAATTGCTGGGTCAAATGGTCTAAAATCCTGCAAAAGTAATCAAAGAATCATACCCAAGTATAAAACGAGAATAGGAGCATAAATGATAACATAAAGCCTATGAATTCCCAACGAAGTGCTACAAAATGGCCCGAAAATGAAGTAAATAGAAGCACTTATCAACACTTCTTCAAATTTCCTCAAAAATAAATATGCATCCTCTAAACCCGTGAATGTAGGAAGCATTTGAGTGTAATGAGGTCTCAACTAAAATGTCACATTAAGCCCTAAGTGAGGCAAATTAAAGCAAGTTGGTAAAGTGGTCCTAGAATGATAGAAAATATCACTTAAAAGTCTCTCTTGTGCCATTTCTTTAAGTTCAAGTTCAGGCTAGGGTTCAAGTTCAGGTTCCAGTTCCAGTTTAGGGTCTAGCTCAATCCTAACAAGTCTCTTGCTCTCATAGTCTCGAACCCAACGAGTCATGCAATGCCTACACAGTCAAAAGTATTTTTGGTCTTTTTCTTATTTATGATTTTTTAGAATCTTTTTTTTACTCAACAACAAAAATAGAAAAAAAAAACTAAACCTAAAATAAAACAAAACACAAAAAAACAAAAAATAAACTAAAACAAAAATAGAATATAAACTAAAACTTAAATCAACAACAACTTAAAAAATAAAATTAAACAGAAAATTAAACTCGAAATTCAGAACACTATATACAAAAAATTCAGGGAAATCATAGAGAACATGAATATATTTTTTTTAATTTTTTTTTATCCTAGAACAGTGCAAAAAAATCAGAACAGAAAATGATTTCCAAAAATTACTAAAAATTTCACAAATGCTTAAAACTTCCACAAAATTCACCTAGGCTCTAGAAATTCCTTAGAATATACAAAAATATTAGAATAGTAAAATCAGCATTGAATTAGCCCAGAAGAATCAAAACAATTTCTAAAACTTAGAAAAAAAAAACTACGCAGTTTTTTTTCCCTTCTTCAATTATGCTTGCCCTCCAGCGTTCATAGCAATGTAATTTGTTAATTCTGATTTTTTTAGCATAAATTAATCACTAAAAATAAAAATAAAATTGACAAAAATAAAATATAAATACAAACTCTAAACAAAATCAAAAACACAAGAAATCTAAACTAAACTAATAGACACTCACTAAAATCAAAATCAAAAGGTATGAAAAGAAAAAAAAAAACAACCCAATCGACTAAAACTCTGACTTAATATAACAAGCAACCAAATTTCACAAATTCCATCCCTGGCAATGGCACTAAAAACTTCTTGTTATTTTCGATAAAGATAAAGTCTAAACCGCAAATGTATAGTTCTTCTAACACTTGAGGGTCGGTTCATATGAATGGGAGTAGATTTAGATCTCAAAATAGCCTAAACTAACCGTTCATTTAAGACTAAGACACAATTTGTCAAAGAAAATTCTAGTTTTGATCTGCATAAACTAAATGTTAAACTACCTTATTACTGACTAGCTGTTCCAATCATCTTAAACTTTAAACCTGCTACTACAAAGGTAACAATAAAATGAACAAGTTTAATTCCCTTTCTAATCATCTTAACTTCACAAAAATCCAAAGAAACCCAACAATCCAAGTTTTTTTAAAAAAATGTGAAAACAAAGATAAAGGAAAATTTACTCCACATGCAACCAAGTTTCTGAGCTTAATATGCAATTCTTAGCAATTCGAAATAGGGTGCATGGAGAAAGCACATAATTATGTTGAAGTCCTGGATTCAATCCAAATCACATCTAACCAATCTCCTTCTGCACAGATGAGAACATGAAACGAAAACAAAAAGTTCAGCAGCAACAATTAGAACTCAACACTTGAATTTGAACCCAAAAGCCTGCACAATGTGAAAACCTTATTCCAATTTCTAATTCAATAAGCTCATATCTGATTATGTTAGTATTCGAAACTAAAATTCTAGATCTGGAACTAAAAACGAAAAGAAACAAAAACAAAAGATTGAAGACTTGAAAATTAAACTCTACTATTCCCTACGCTATTGCTCGTCCTTGCTTTGACTTTGCCCAAAATTATATCCGAAAAACACCGTTGTTCAAACCCTTCAATGCTTCAATTAATCCTCAAAGGTGATTGTAACCGTTCTATTAAAGCTCAATTATTCTCTCGAATTGATGTGAGAGATAGAGAAGCTAATGGATTAGATTGATGATGGTGATGAATGAGCAAATAAGTGATGACGAGAGAGGATGAAAGCTTCAGCTATGGCAGAGGAGGGGAAACATCACAGTAGGGCTTCTCGGCTTCTCGGGGTTCTGGGAGTTGAAGAGGGAAGAGAAGAAAAATAAACAGGGGGGATCATGATCACGTGCCACACGTGTGATAGATAAATGAAAGGGGAAGAAAGGAAGCATGTTGCATGCTGGGTCTGTATAGAGAAGCTAGGCTCGGGGCACGTGACTTTTGCGTCAGGGGAATTAAGTAGGGGGAGAAGAGAGACGCTTAGGCACTAATTGGGCTAGGCCTGCGAGAGAGGAAGAAAGAAAGAGAAGATGGAAGGGATAGAGAAAGGTTGGAATGGGGGGAATTGGGCCACGGCTTAAAGGACGAGAACGCGGGCTCACGCATGCAGGAGAGATGGGTTGGTTCTTTCATCTTGTTTTTTTTTTTATTTTTCCTTTTCGCTTGGTCCAACACCTTCTCCCTTAGCAAGTAACTTGAGCATTTTATTTATACTTTCAAATTTTTCCAATTCCTACAAAATAAATAAAAATATATTAAAAATCCTAATATAATAATTCATTTTGAGCAAATACTAGATAATAAAAAAGTATAAAATAACATAATTTCAGGTTGAATAACATTACCCAATGAGGATTAGGGGGTTGATTTTGTTGTGGCCTGGGACTTTGTGGCTTTACAAGAGGAACCTGGCAAGAACAAATCTCAAAGTTGCCTATATCTAGTCATCACAAGTGATGTCAACTAGACTTCTTAATGTTCACCCAGAAGTCTCACCAAGCTGAGATCCATACCTTCGCATTTTGGAGTCTAAGGAACTATATCGATTGAGTCGTGCACAACATTAGCATCACACCCTGCATCATCTTCCATATTTCGTTGTCACTTAGGTAAACTTCATTAGAATTATCCAGATTTCTATTCATCTCAAATTGTCTATTCTTTCATGGATAGCAACCTCTATTACCTCCCTATTATACCACAACATTACCCCCATCATTCAGAACTTCAAATATAGACTTAGCCCTTCCAAAATGTTCATTCTCAGTAGCATTTATCCCCTTCCAGCTCTACAACATCATTTATCTCAACAGTTATGTCTTAGCCTCTTTTGTCATTCTCCTTAGTCTTTCTTTTGGGCTTTTTCGCAAGCATTCAAGAGTCAAATGGATCCTCCATAATCTTATGCTAAGTAACAGTAATTTTCAAAATCTTCTTTTCTGTACTCTCCTTGTCAATGTCTTACATTCTCTTGTGCTTGTTCCTTTTCCTTGTTAGCAATAACAAAAAGATCACATCCACTTCCTTGATGCAGCTTTTCTATAATTTGAAGCATATCAACATAATCTCTTGTATTTGATGGCTCGAGCCTTACCCTTAAGGTGAAATATTGAGAGAAGAGGTTTTTGAAGATCTATGTCCACTCTAAATCTAGTGAATTGATCCTCACTCCTCATTTATTGTATTCATATCAACACAATTACTCTTCCAATCTTGCTTCCCACCTTTTAAAAAAATTGTAAAAAAGTATTTCCCTAATAGATTTAGTATTCTCACTAAAGCCATGAGATGTCGAACTTGGGCAAAATAAAGCAGCAAAATTAGCACCCATTCTCTGATAATCAAATAGTGGTAATTGATAATTCAAGGACCCATCAGTTGCAACGTATTCATGATCCTCGTAGAGATTCAAGCAGGTAATGAAAAATCCATGAGCTAGATCAAGGAGCGAAGAATCACTTAATTTGATAGTCCATTGTTTCCTTAGACGCTGCATTAATTGTGTATACCTCAATTTCCCATAAAAAAAAAGTTTAATAATCAATAACTACTTATATGGATGTCTAAGCCTAGCTTTCTCCTGCTTTGGGTAGTAGTATACTCAAGCAAAGATGGTCATCTTTTCCCTCTTCCTTTAAGGTGTCATCATCAGAAGCACAACCATCTTCATCTTGGAATATCATAAACAAAGGGCTTTTGTAGATTGAGGCATTTGTCAAAGGTTTAGATCCCTACAATCTATCTTTGTTAAAAAAAAAAAAAGTAGTAATGATAAGGGTGTGTAATTGGTAATCTTAACCCTACAACCTACATCACATTTTGGTTTTGTATTCCCACATCAGGGTTTTGCATGATTCCCATTTCTTGAGCTTAGACTTCCCCCTTATTTTTGGTTGCAAGAAACTCCCTCAGAGTCATTGTAGAATTCTAATTTGGGTATTGTTTCTGCTTGAGTTTCTTAACAGACATGAAATCTCGTCATTCACCCCACTGAATCCGACGACGAGTAGACATCTTCCATGGTGGGATTATGATCTATAAAATTTAAATTCTTTATTGTGTATTTGAATACTTGTAATGCTAGGTTATTGGCAAGTGGCAACTACTATCTAATATCTCATTTAGTCCAACTAAAAGCACAAATTCTTATATCTATGAAGTGTATAAAGATTTTGTAGAAGGCAAGTATTCTACAACCAATCGGATGGTGCCATGTGTAAAAAAAATTAGCAAATTACAGATTGCCATGTGTCACATTGACTTTGGTGGACCCGCTTGGTCAAAATTAAATTAATGCAATTAAAAGCCGCCACGTGTCATCGATGATGCAGAAATTAGTAATTATTTTCTTTATTTAAAAATAAGAAAATAATTACTGGGCTTAGGCCCAAAACCTAGCTCTAACCCTAACCGGCAGAGCCTATAAATAGGGGTCCTCTCCCTTCATTTGAAATATTCAGCATCTGCAGAATTCAGAGTTCAAACAGCAAGGAGCATCCAGCCACTAAGCGAGAACGATCAAAACTTGCAGAGCTTCAGAAACTACAATCAGCAACTTGCAAATCAAAAAGCAAGAACAATCTTCAGAGTTCTTCAGCTGATTTGCATCAACCGAGATCAAGCATCATGCCCTCAGAGTATTCAAGTCATTAGGAGATTAAATAGGAGGATTATTTTATTGTATTAAATTTAGATATTGTACCTACACACCACATCAATACAAGATTGAATTTGTTTCTGAATTTCTTGACTTTATTTATTTTAGACACGAAATTTGTGTTTAGAAATTTTTAGCACGCTCGGTGGGACCACTCTGCCTCTTATCTCTTTCTCCTAACAGCAAAAAAAAAAATATGTTCCTTTGAAGATAACATGGCCCCTAAGAATGCTATCACTCAATCTTCAAGGAAAGTTGTCCGATCTACATCTCAGGGATCAACAACTGCTAGTGTTGCATTTGGTGGTGTCATGACCAGAAGTATGGCAAAAACTGCTACTGCTATCACTATGGAGCACTCAATTGTGGCTGCACCATCACAGTCACATAAGATCCAAAACCTCAGCTCCAACGTATCTGATGGAGTCAATCAAGTCGCTTCAAATGTTCTAAAGCAAAAATTTGTTCCTGGCTTCATCATGCCACAAACAATTCCACGTGGGATGGATGAACTCCAAACCCACACCAACCCTGCTTTCCAACCCTTCCATTTTGAAGATGATGGTTATTCAAGCAGTGATTCCTCTTCGGCATCCTCAAAGCGATCACTTTCCTCGCATACTGAAGCTGAATCATCTGACACTGTCGTCATGCCAATTATGGTGACAGGGGCTACTAACTTCGAAGAACAACTGGCGAACATGAAGGCTACCTTGGATAGGCTCTCCAAAGAGAGTGCAGAAAAGGACGCCCAAATCAAACGGCAGAACGATCAGATTGCTGAGCTGATGAAGAAGTTGGAAAAGAAGTCCTCTGAAGCTTCCAACAAAGGTTCGGCGCTGAAGACTCCGATAAAGAGTCCAGCCACGGTTACGAATATGATGACGAGCATAAGGCAAGAAAGGACTGCTCTTTAGGCTCGATGTTTGTTGAGCATATTCAGAGCTTAATAGCAAATGCGGTCAAGGCTCAGTTGGGAGGAGGATCTCACAAGACCCACCTGTATACAAAGCCGTATACGAAGAGGATTGATGCTCTTCGCATGCCGCATGGCTATCAGCCTCCCAAGTTTAACTAGTTCGATGGCAAGGGAAACCCCAAACAGCATATTGCCCACTTCATCGAAATGTGCAGTAATGCTGGCACAGAGGGGCACTGGCCGGTGAAACAATTTGTTGATACTCTAAAAGGGATCGCATTCGACTGGTACACAGACTTGGAGCTAGAGTCCATTGACAGCTAGGAACAAATGGAGCAGGAGTTCCTGAATCAGTTCTACAACACTCAATGTGTTGTTAGCATGACAGAGCTAACAAACACCAGACAATGGAAGGATGAGCCGGTTCTTGATTACAGTAATCGCTGGAGGTCCCTAAGTCTCGAGTGCAAGGACCGTCTATCGGAAGCTTCAGCTGTTGAAATGTGTGCTCAGGGTATGGAGTGGGATTTACTATACGTCTTGCAAATGAGTAAGCCAAGGACCTTCCAAGAATTAGCAACGAAAACTCATGATATGGAGATAACGATCGCAAGTCGCCGTGGTAAGTCTTTTTCCTCATCTGACGCTAGAAAGGACAAGGGCGAATTCAAGAAAAACCCCAAGTCCAAAAAGTCCTCAAACAAAGAATCCATGGCTGTTTCGACTGGAGAGCCGGTTCGAATATCTGGAAAGCCCAAGTATGAAAACAAGAAGGGTGGATTCTCCATGGATACTAGAAGGAAGCATCCTACATTAAAGGAACTGCAAGAGAAGAAATACCCATTTCCTGACTCAGACTTGTCAAGAATGCTTGATGATCTCCTAGAAAATGCGGTTATCGAACTTCCAGAACCAAAATGGCCCGAAGAAGCTGGAAGGGTCACCCTCTCGAGAAATGCATTATGCTCAAGGAGCGTATTATGCAACTTGCCAGGGATGGGAAGATAATATTGGATTTGGACGACACTGTTGAGACAAATCATATCTCCACTCAGCTGGAGTGTTCCTCACCGCCCTGGAAGCCAAAGCATACTTAACCTGGTGGTAGAGTAAACACTGAATTAATTTCCTCCCTTGGAGAGAAATTAATTACAATTCAATTTGGAAGTTTGGAGCCTACGGTGGTTCCAATTGAATCCAAAACCCTTGACAGAGACTGATCCTTTCGTGGATGTCTCTGATAAAGTTGATGTTGATGAAGAGGGATGGACTCTTATCACTCGCCGGAGGCTAAGGAAGCAAAGCCAAGTGCAAGCACCGCCTCTCTACCGCAGGAAGAGACAGGGAAGAAAGAAGAGCTCTTGCCATTCAAAAGGAAAGAAGAAGTCCAAGAACGTCAAAAGGCACAAAATTCTACCTATTGACCTCCTTGACTAGGAGTCGCTTGTCCCTGTCACACTCGAAGAGTTTTTCCCAACAGGCTTCTTTGAGAAAGTTACAATCAACATGACTTCATGTTCTAAGCTCGAAGAAGAGGAAGACGAAGGAAGTCACAGACAAGAGGAGTCTCCTAGAGTAGCTAATAAGACCTTAACTGTCTTGGAGGCTTTGCCAGCTTGCATGGGCTGGGAGCAAATATTTTGTCTGCCTGATGAGATGCGCCAGCATGTTGTTACTGCCTTACAATATCTAGAACTTTATGCTAATAAAATCAAGGATGCGGGAGCATCAACAGAAGACCCTGTTCAATGTGCCTATTGCAACACCGCAGTCACTTTCACTGATGATGATTTGTTGTTAGGATCCAAACCCCATAATTGTCCTTTGTTTGTGACTGGTTATGTAAGGGAGCAGAAGTTCAGAAGCATTCTCGTGGATGGAGGGTCAGCCATCAACATCATGCCCAAGTCTACAATGAACGACTTAGGCATCACAGTGGAAGAACTGTCTAAGAGCCGAACTATGATTCAAGGCGTTAACGTTGAAGGCCAACATGCAATCGGCATGATTCGTGTTGAACTAGTAATGAGAGATTTGACGACGTCCTCCATCTTCCATGTAATCGATGCTAAGACTTCCTACAAGGTATTACTTGGGCGACCATGGCTTCATGAGCATGGGATAGTGGCTTCCACGTTACACCAATGCCTTAAGTATTACCGTGATGGAGAGAAGAAAATAAACGGGGATGTCAAGCCATTCACTAAGGCTGAGTCTCACTTTGCAGATGCAAGGTTCTTTGAAGAAGGCAATGCACCTAAAGAAACCATGCCGACAACCATTTCTTCCACAGGCAAAAGTGTCGCAAAGAAGGCCCCTCGAGCAATAAAAGATGATGCTCCTAAACAACAGCTCGAGGAAGACGCAAGCAAGCAAGGCAGCACCACTTCTCGTGTTGAGCAAGTTGCTAAACAAGTTGCTGCTTCAACAGGATCAATGCCACCAGTCTTAAGGTACATACCTAGGTCTCCCCGTAAGGAGGGCGAATCACCCTTTAGCGAGTGCACAAGCAGAAGCATTGAGACCAAAGCTACTAAAAAAGATAATGGAGCTAGCATAATCGCCTTAGAGACAAAAGCAAGGCTGAGTCTCACTTGGAGCACAAGTGAACGGACGAGGGAGGGATTTGATCCTAATGTATACAAGCTTATGGAGAGGGTTGCTTACGACTTTCAAAATCCAGTTGTCTTAGTAAAGGTAGTCGAAGCCAAGCATCATGGCCTTACTGAAACTCAGAGAAAGATTCAAGAGCGGGGAGGTTCAGTGGGCATCTCTAAAGTTAGACTGGGTTTCATGCCACCGTAGCTAGTCAGAATCTCTGGGCGACGAAAGGACAAGAAGTTGGTGATTCAACACATCTTAGCTGAAGAAGTAGACTTAAGTGAAGATGAAAATGCCTCACCCAACCCAAAGCCCTTTGTGTTTGATAGGCTACAATCATCCACTTCTAAAAAACATTCATCTGTATTCGCCCGTATAGGGATAGGGAAAGATCATAGAAGCTCTGTTTTCAACAGAATCAAAGATCATCCATAGCCAAAGCCTTCAGTTTTGGCCAGAATAGGAGCTGGTGAAAAGTCCTCCAACTCACAACTTCAGCATGAGAAAAGTTCTACATTTAGTCGCTTGGGAGTGATAAATGAAGTTTAAAGCTCTATCCCTTCTCGCATGAAGCATTTCTCTAGTCTGGATGTTAAGACAAATGGTCCATTAAGAGTAAAGAGGCATATTGTGGTCTTAACAGGTCGACGAAAAAACTCTAACTCTAACGAGGAAGCAGAGGAGGGAGAAGTTGTTTCTTCCAATCATATCACAATCCACGAATGTGATGACTCAGACTCAGAGATAGAGTTGGCAGAAACCCCTAAGACTTTCGAAGATGGAGGGCAGACTACAGTTGATGATTTGAAAGAGTAGAATCTTGGAACCAATGGAGAGCCTCGCCCTATCTACGTAAGCTCATCACTCACACCCAAAGAGGAAAAGCAGTACTTGGAACTCCTGCCAGAGTACAAGGACGTATTTGCCTGGAGTTATAAAGAAATGTCTGGGTTGGATCCAAAGGTCGCAGTCCACCGTCTATCTATCAAAAGAGGTATTTCGCCTAAGAAGCAACCTCAACGACGTTTTCGCCCAGAGTTGGTACTGGAAATTGAAAAGGAGGTCAATAAACTCATAGAGGCAGGATTCATTCGCGAGATCAAGTACCCAACATGGATTGCAAACATCGTGCTTGTCAGGAAGAAAAATGGGCAACTTCATATTTTTTTGGACTTTCGGGATCTCAACAACGCTTGTCCAAAAGATGATTTTTCGCTACCTGTCACAGAACTCATGATCGACTCAACTACAGGGCATGAAGCATTGTCATTTATGGATTGTACCGTGGGATACAATCAAATTCTAATGGCGCCAGAAGATCAAGAGGCCACAGCTTTTCGCACACCTAAAGGCATTTTTTGCTATAAGGTGATGCCCTTTAGACTTAAGAATGCAGGAGCAACGTACCAAAGGGCAATGCAGACAATGTTTGACGATATGCTCCACGGAAAAGTCGAGTGCTATGTCGATGATTTGGTGGTGAAGTCCAAAAAGAGGGAGGATCACATACAAGGCCTGCGTTTGATCTTCGAACGATTATGGAGATGTCAATTGAAGATGAATCCACTCAAGTGTGCATTTGGTGTCACCTCTGAAAAGTTCTTGGGTTTTACCGTTCATCACAGAGGGATTGAGATTGACCAATTGAAGATCAAGGCAATCCAGGAAATGCCCGAGCCTAAGAATCTCAGGGATTTTCGCGGGCTTCAAGATCGCTTGGCATATATCCAAAGATTCATCTCAAATCTTGCAGGATGCTACTATCCCTTCAGCCACCTTATGAAAAAGGGTGCACCATTTGAATGGGACAACTCATGTCGAGCGGCTTTCAAGAAAATAAAGGAATATTTGTCCCATCCTCTGGTATTGGGGGCACCCATCCCTGGCAAGCCTCTTCGGCTATACATTGCGGTTCAGGAAAAATCTCTAGGAGCATTATGTGTACAGGAAAACGAGGAAGGGAAAGAAGTCGCTCTGTACTACTTTAGTCGTACGTTGGTCGGCGCTGAATTGAAGTATTCCCCTATTGAAAAGATGTGCTTAATGCTCATCTTCGCCATCCAGAAACTCAAGCATTACATGCAGGCCTATATAGTGCAAGTGATCTCCAAAACTGATCCCATCAAGTACATCTTGTCTAGGCCAATTTTAAATGGGCAACTGGAAAAATGGGCGGTCATCTTAAAACACTACGACCTTGTCTTTGTATCCTAGAGAGCAGTTAAGGGACAAGCGTTTGCAGATTTCTTAGCAGATCATCCCATTCCGGATGATTGGGAGCTAAATGATGATTTGCTTGGAGAAGGTGTGTTATACATCGATATCCTCCCTCCCTGGGAAATGTATTTCGATGGT
Organism: Selenicereus undatus; assembly: GCA_017589665.1. NCBI lineage: Eukaryota > Viridiplantae > Streptophyta > Magnoliopsida > Caryophyllales > Cactaceae > Selenicereus > Selenicereus undatus. Next base: position 83,713,462 of record JACYFF010031955.1, read on the forward strand.
GCAGCTAGGTGTGATGGCGCTGGTGTAGGAGGGGTCTTGATTTCCCCTGGAAAGCACATTCTTCCGTATTCATTTGTGCTCACTCAGTTATGCTCTAACAATGTGGCGGAATACCAAGCGCTTAACTTGGGCCTTGAAATGGCTACTAAGATGGGGATCATCGATCTCAACATATATGGTGACTCGCAGTTAGTCATCAATCAACTACTTGACGAATACGAAGTTAAGAAAGAAGACCTTGTCCCGTATCACAGGCAAGCGTTACGCCTGCTAAATAAGTTAGACATGGTCAAGTTGGAGCACGTGCCAAGGAGTGCCAACAAGATGGCTGACGCACTAGCGAGCCTCGCAGCCACTTTGGCACTGGGGGCAGAAGGAGAAATGACTATTCTAGTATGTAGCCGCTGGGTTGTTTCGCTGAATGATGAAGACTTAGAGGAAGACGTCAACATGATCTGCGTTCTTGAAACAGATGCAGAAGACTGGCATTAACCAATAATTGAGTACTTAGAGCATGAAAAACTCCCGAGTGACCCAAGGCATAAGACAGAAATACAGCGGAGGGCTTCAAGCTTCCTTTACTACAACGGAACGCTCATTTCTTGGTCTTTGGTTACGATGCTAGGACGCAGAAGAAGCAAAGCAAGCAATGACGGAAGCTCATTCAGGTGTGTGCAGAGCACACCAATCAGGGCCTAGGCTACATGATCGCATTAAAATGATGGGCTACTACTAGCCCACTATGGTGCAAGATTGCATAAATTATGCCAAAAGGTGCGATGTTTTCCAGTTCTATGCTAACTTCATACATCAAACTCCCAAACCTCTCCACCCAACAGTTACATCTTAGCCATTTGAGGCATGGGAGCTTGATGTCGTTGGACCAATCACGCCTAAATCGTCTGCTGGTCACTCCTACATCCTAGTTGCCACTGACTACTTCTCTAAATAGGCGGAAGCAATTCCACTAAGGAAGGTCAAAAAAGAAAATGTGGTTGACTTCATAAGGACACACATTATCTATTGGTATGGTATGCTGAGGTACATTATCGCCGATAATGGAAAACCCTTTTTCAACAGCCTGATGACTAGCCTGTGCGAGAAATTTAAGTTTGCCCAACATAAGTCTTCCATGTACAACGCCCTTGTAAACGGCCTGGCAGAAGCTTTTAACAAAACACTTTGCAACTTACTCAAAAAGGTTGTCGCAAAGTCTAAACGGAATTGGCATGAAAAACTAGGGGAAGCTCTTTGGGCATATCGAACAATGTACAAGACGCCAACACAGTCGACCCCATTTGCTTTGGTCTATGGAGCGGAAGCCGTTCTACCGTTAGAGCTTCAAATCCCATCCCTCCGCATCGCCATACAGGAAGGTTTAACGAAAGACGAAAATCACGGACTTCGCTTAGCTGAACTGGAAGCCCTTGATGAGAGAAGACTTCAGGCACAACAAACGCTAGAATGCTACCAAGCCCGTCTATCAAGAGTGTTCAACAAAAAGGTTCGACCGCGATCTTTCCAAGTCGGAGACCAGGTGTTGGCAGTAAGAAGACTGATTATTGTCTCCCACAAATCTTGAAGCAAATTCACCTCCAAGTGGGATGGTCCATATGTGGTCAAAGAAATTTACACAAATGGAGCCTACAAGATAGTTGGTGCTGATAGAGTGCGCGTAGGACCCATAAACGGCAAGTTCTTGAAGCACTATTATCCTTGAAATAGAATGTTGTAAAGCTCCTAAGTAGGAGCCTAAACTGCTCGTTCTTTCAAGTTAAATTCTTTTGTAATACTTCTGGCCCGCCGCAAGAGTCTAAACTATGAACGGCAAAACAAAACAAATGAAAAATGTTATGTCTTTGAACTACGTATGGCTTGATCCTTTACGGTTTTACATTCCCCTTAGGTATGTAGGCAACTTGGGCATATTTCCTAAGTACAACCGTAAAAAAAAAATGGATGAATAAATTGTGTTAGTACTCATTGGTTTTGTCCGTTGGATATAACTACATATTATTGCGCGAACTTGAATTGAAATACTCATCTTATTGCGATATATCAAAACCAATTTCAATTAAACCATATTGAGTCCAAAAAGAAATAACAAATAACAAGTTGACAAAAAAAAAATCTAGAACAAAGCCACTGGATATGGTCCAGGCATCCAGTGAGCCTAAAAGCTCTTGGGCACGTTTCCTTGCTGCTTCAACTTGAGTTGTTTCTTCTGCGGTAACTTGGGGCACAACATCTAAATCAGCAACCTTTTGTTCAAGAAGAGATACACCGTCTTTGGCTTTCTTCAATGAAGCTTCAGTCTCTACTAATGTGTCTTGCAATTCCAGCTAATTCGCCTTTGCTCGTTCAAGATCTGCCTCAAGTAGCTTCCTTCGCTTATGAGCTTGGGCGATAGCAGTAGTTGTCTCATCAAACTGCGCACCAACCTTTTCCATTGAAGCTCGTGCCTCCCCAAGTTTGTTTAATAAGGCCGCTCACTTGCTTAGCACATCTTCGGTAGGAGTCCGATCTGCTAGTTGGCCTTTCAACTTAAGGTACTTTCCGACTTCGTTCAAATATGCCTCAACGCTATTCTTTAGCCCCAAATAATTTGCCTGGAAGGATCATAAGGTTTCATATATCTGCTTAGCTTCCTGACGAATGTTTACAAGGTCGCCTTTTGTCTTCGGGATGAAATTTTTCGACTGTTGCTGAAAACGTTGCTTCACACTCAAGGCCAGATCGTTAAACACGCCAGAAGCAATTCTCCCAGGTAAATAGGTTGCAACAGAAGGAGTAAGTGATTGACATCGCTCTATTCGTTTCATTGGCGATAGTATTATGTTAATAGAATCCTCCTCAGTTGACTTGACAGTAGGTACAGTCAAGGTGGCTTCACTATCTTTGTCACCAAATGCGGCCTTAAGTGTGTCTCCAATTTTGACAGTATATCCCTACATTAAAAGAAGGATTAGGCCAAAAACCAAAGGGGGGGGGAGGGAAAGGGGGCAGGATTACATGATGCACCTCTCCCTTTGCTTTGTTATCTGATTTCAGTGAGCTCATCACATTGTTAGACTTGTTCTTGGAGTTAGGTAGCTTAGTTCAACCTCTGGTTCGCTCTTCAAGCCTGACAAATTCTTCGCTCCACTAATAGAAGACCTAATACCCGAACCTCTCAAAGCTTCAATCTTCTCTTTCCCAGGCGAACAACTTCTACTTTTTTGAGGAGATGTGTTTGCTCCCAACGAGGAACTATTGTCTCCCTGTTTTCTAAGCTTAGCTGGGGATAAGGCGTGTTCGTTATGCGGCTGCATAATTGGCTTATGTGCACTCGCTTTACCAGAAGTGACGACTAAGGCGGATGCATCATCAGCAACTCTCACTTTAGAAGCTCTTCGTGGTTGCACAGCCTCGCCTCTAGAATATTTAGGCCCTTGAGAGAAAAGATCTCCCCGCAAAGACCACCACCAATTAGCATATGCAATAGTGACTAGTGTAGACTTCTTATCAGAAGGGGCAGGAATTGTCACGCTAGACCTTGTTATATGTTCTGTAAAGTTGAACCAATAGTGAGCTACGTCCTGTAAGGTGCCCTCTCGGTCATTCATTCGTGGCTCACTTAGTACATCTTGATAGAAGCCAAATTGTCGCCTAAACTTGTAAGGGAAGTATGGTTCAATCACAATTGTTCTTCCTTGTCGCAAGGTCAAAAACCCGGAGCAGAGGCAAATCAAATATGCTTTCCAGCTTGAGGATAGATTATAAGCATCAATCAAGGTGATCGATGTATCCTTCATAAGAGTATTAGAATACACGATGGACGGATCCTTGCATTTCAATAGCTCTCAAGCTTCCTGTAAGTCAGGAGTCCGATTCATCTTTTCACCAGAGAACCTCACCATCTTAGGATGGGCGTGCTGATGATGGGGATGATCAAAATAAGTTTGGAAGTAAGTCCCTCACCATTCATAAACATAGTGAATGGGGAAAATTACTTCCAACTTATTCAAGCTCCGAGCCGTAGAAATTCTATTCAACCCCCGATAAATGCTAACCAAAGCAGGAATTGCTAGGTTTATACATTCTCCGTGAGCCAGTTTGCTTGTAGCTACAAACACAGCTGGGCGAATAAGGCACACTGCTTCAGTTGGTAGCACAAAGGAGTACATCCAACAGGAAATAAGGGCATCAAGGTAGGTATCTTCGATTAGGGCCTCAGGAATGTTGAGCGTCACAAAAGGATCTTTCTCTCTCTTCGTTCGCCCTGTGCGAGGAGCAATCAAGCCAGATGGACATGATGTGTTTGTTGGAACTTTAACTCGCTTTCTGTTGTCACGGCTGGGAGGAGGTGTGTAAATCTATTGCCCTCGATACCAGAAGCGTATCCATTCAGAAGCAGGAAGTTGAATAATGCCATAAACATCTTGGCATAGTCTATGGAATACAGAAAAAAGGAACGTGCAAGTCGCTGGAATATCATTATCTCCACGTCCTGCAGAAAGGAGTTCTTTGGCGGATGGAATGACTTCTTTGTAGTAAGCACCGTCAGCTGGAAGTCCACCTATAGTCCGTAAATCCTATAAGGAGATTGACATATCGCCGCTCTCTATGCAAAAGGTGTTGGTAGTGTGGCACCACAGTTCGTAGAATACTTTGAAGACGGCGAGACTCGTGTCATAAAAGAACAAGGACGTATGCAGTCCGTCGTGAATCCTGCATTCCTTAAGTCTGTCTTTGTTGCAACCAAGAACGTCTTCAAGCCATTCCCAATAGCATGGTATGAAGAAGTTGTCAAAGAAACAAGGTGAAAAGCTGGCCCAGGATAGTGTCCCATCCATGATACGATGTCGGAGTAAGGGTGTTGCTCCTTGAGAAGGGGTTGAAGATGCAAATAATGGCGAGCTAAGCTTTAAGACTCTAAAAGTCGAGATGACTCCGTCTGATCTTTGTATTTCGTGGGTAGATTCCACACTCCAGTATGAATCTGCAAGGTAGTTATAGAGTAAAGAGCGTCTAGACGGTAGCGGTGTTGGCATATCTACGCAGAGAGTCACGCCTTCTTCAATTGGATCATCCTCTCTATCCAGGATGATAAGAGTTGGCTTCATGGGAACGGAGGATGAGTGTAGAAAATGCACCATGATGAAGGAAGAATGGCAAGTCAACTCCAATTAGATTAAGTGAGGGAGTCTCCTACGAATAATCGAATCTACGGGGAGAAATGATTCCTTGTCTTAAAAGTCGACCTCACTTCTCGATCTAACTGGAGGAGTCGCGGCTGAAAGAAAGACTGGCAAGTCGACTCCAATTAGATTAAGTGAGGGAGTCTTCTGCGAAGAATCGAATCTATGGGGAGAAACGATTCCTCGTCTTAAAAGTCGACCTCACTTCGCGATCTAATCGGAGGAGTCGTGGCTGGAAGGAAGAAATTCAAGTCGACCCCAATTAGATTAAGTGAGGGAGTCACCTGCGAAGAATCGAATCTATGGGGAGAAACGATTCCTCGTCTTAGAAGTCGACCTCACTTCGCGATCTAATCCGGAGTGTTGCGGCTGGAAGGAAGAAATTTAAGTTGTTTCAGCAGCTTCCTGGAAAAAAAAAGAATATAAATTTAAGTTCTCTAACAAAAAGCAGAAAAGGTGACAAAAAAATTCACCCAAAAAAAAAGAAGGCAAACCAAATATAAATCAATAGTTCTTGGTTTAATTGCACAAAAAAAAGGAGATTCAAAAAAAAGAGAAAAGAGGAAGTTTGCATGTTCCCGGCAGAAGAAAAAAAAAACAAAAACAAAATAAAAGCATGCAGAATTATGATGAGGTGTTAGTCTCATCGGGACCAACACTCTAAGGTAATTGGACACCAATTTGTTAAAAACCAGACACTCGGCACACGCTACTACTTCTCGTTCTCTCTTTATCTTTCTCTCTCCTCCATTCTCTATCTCAAGAACCATTTCCCTGATCTGGGCAATTGAGAAAAAGATCATGGGGAAGAAGGGGAAAACAGGGTTCCTTCCTAAGCACACCACCAACGTCACTGAAGATGCTCGGGTGCAGATTTATCAATTACTAGAAAAATTCAGGGCATCTAATGATACAATTTATACCTTCGAAGCCAGCCTGAGCAAGCAAGAGCGCGCCATGGTTTATCTGTTGTGCAGAAAGTTTGCCCTGAAGTCGAAAAGTTCTGGGAAAGAGGATCAGCGGCATGTCTCTGTTTACCAAAGGAAGAAAAAGTCAAAAACATCAGCAAAAAAAAAGAAAAAGAAAGCGTCAAATACCTTGGATGAAAAGAAACATATCTAAGAGGGTCCTGATGGACTTATTTCTGCATTACCCACCTGGGGAAGGAAAACTGGACAAGCAGACTGAAAAAGCTCCCAAGTCACAGGGCAAAAGAGATGATATTTTTCTACGGCCTCCAATTAGCAAGAATGAAATAGCAAAGAAAGTGGAGTCTCTGGCTCGGAAAGTAGAGAAATCATCAAGACTAAAAGAGATTTGTAGGAAGAGGTCTAAGCTTCCTATTGCATCTTTCAAAGATGCTATTACCTCGACAGTTGCAAATAACCAGGTAGTGCTTATTTGCGGTGAGACTGGTTGTGGGAAAACTACACAGGTTCCACAATATCTTTTAGACTATATGTGGGCTAAGGGTGAGTCGTGTAAAATACTTTGTACTCAACCACGGCGTATATCAGCAATAACAGTATCTGAAAGAATTGCTCATAAAAGAGGAAGGAACCTGTAGATGAGTTTATATAGTAGGCAATTGAAACTTCCTACTGTTACTCCAATTCGAATATTGGTAAAGTTTATCTCTTTGAGTTATTGATAAATTTTATTTAGAACTGCTGAAAGAATTTTATCACAAATCAGAAACTTAGAAATTATCATTAGAAAAAAAAAAAAAGACGAAAGAAAAAGCAAAAAAAAAGGGACAAAAAGAAGGGGAAGCCATACGTGCCAAAAAAAAAAAAGAACTTTCAATCACATTTTTTTAAAAAAAAGGGGTTTTCTTGGATTCGAATTTATTTTTCCAAGCTTTAATTCATTAAATTTAAAAAAAAAAGCGGGGGGGGGGGGGAAGTGTTAAGTCGAAAAAAAAATAATTGGTAATTAAAAGATTGACCTGTCGAATTCTTAATCATTTGCATCAATTAAACATTCGCAACCCAACCTCTCCAAAAAAAAAGAGAAGCATACTCCAAGTTCATATACGCAGCTGACTCTCGAAGAGGCATTTGTAGAAGACAAATATTCTACAACCAATCGGATGGTGCCACGTGTAAAAAAATCAGCAAATTAAAGATTGTCATGTGTCACGTTGACTTTGGTGGATCCGCTTGGTCAAAATTAAGTTCAGTCAATTAAAAGCCGCCACGTGTCATCGATGATGCGGAAATTAGTAATTATTTTCTTTATTTAAAAATAAGAAAATAATTACTAGGCCTAGGCCCAAAACCTGGCCCTAACCCTAGCCGGGAGAACCTATAAATAGGGGTCATCTCCCTTCATTTGAAATATTCAGCATCTGCGGAATTCAAAGCTCAAACAGTAAGGAGTATCTAGCTACCAAGCGAGAAGGATCAAAACTTGTACAGCTTCGGAAACTACAATCAGTCACTTGCAAATCAAAAAATAAGAACAGCCTTAGGAGATTGAATCAAAGGATTATTTTATTGTATTAAATTCAGAAATTATACCTACACACCACAGCAATACAAGATTGAATTTGTTTTTAAATTTTTTGTCTTTATTTATTTTAGATCCGAAATTTGTGTTTACATATTTATAGCATTGTTATTACTAACGACAAAATCACATGATCCCACTCGGAGTTGGAAGGATACCCAATCGAAATCCAGTTGCGGGTTTGACTTGTCTACAATACATAAATGGCGACCACCCAATGATGACTTGCAGTAGCGCCAGCCTAATTTCAGATCAGTCTTCGTTCGTTCCAGGCAGCCATGCCGGCTTTCTTTTGATATCCGCCACCATGAACGCCACCGGTGAGATCGAGTCCCATCCTCAGCCCCAAATCGACTCTCTCTCTCTCTCTCTCTCTCTCACACACACACACACACATACTATAATTTCTGATTTTGCAGCGCACCACCCTCCGTTTGAAGAAATCGGCATTGGCTTCCTGCACTCCTCCTCGCCATCTTCGTCGCTTTCGACGACATTGCATTTGCAGGTCTCTGAATCATGTGAAAGTACCGCATCTCCTGCTCAAACGCCGGTGAGTTTCTGTCTCATCCTTTAAATTAGTTCGAAACTTCGAATTATTATTCGGACTTGTCAATGTTGGCATTAAACTGATGGTATTCAGACTGCGTTTAGTTTATTAGATGAACCCTTTTTTGCACGGTTGACCTGATCGCAGTTGGATTTGACTCTGCTTTTCTGTTAAGAAATTTAAGTATGGGTTTAATCTACTAAGGAATTTGAGTATGGCAGAGTATGGGCGTCAAGATGTTGCAAATATACCCATCATAGTTTCAAAGAGTATGCTTTAGTAGTTTCTTAATTGGGAAAGCATCATTTGGCTGATATTCTACCCTAAGAAGTAAAGGGCAGTTTTCTGGTTGGTCTCTATGATCCAATGCTGAAAACTTGTGCTGCAAGTCTTTCTGAGAAGGGGAGGGATCACATATAGCAGCCTTACCTTTGAATTGCACAGAATCTGGTTCCTTTGGACCCAAATGTGTGGACATACTTTGTTATTTGAATCGGTGATCACATTAGGCAGGATCAAGTTTCCATTTTTGTTCCTCCTCCGGCCTGTGACATTGATTGAGCATGTTCTAATCACTCCCACCTTCTGGCTGTGTCATTTGGAGTTCTCTAAGTGACTGACCTCATGTTGGGTTCACCCGATAGCCTTTGTTTGTCAGTGTCACCATTATTTAGCACAAGTCAATTCATTTATTGCTCCGTTGTGATTATGGGAATGGAAAATTCATCCTAGCTTTTATGTTCTGCATTTCCTATTTTTGTTAATGTATTTATGTTTTTACCAGCCAATTATCCGGCAGGCTAAGTAATGCTCTTTTTTTTCCCCTTTCTTTTTCTTGGGTTGGTTGGTGGGGCAGGGGGGGGTGTATTACAGCCATGCCAGAGTTTTGGTTGTAGCTTCTTTATGAGTCATGGTGTAATATCTCCACTAGCAGAATTTGCTCACAGAAGGTGCTCTTTGGGCCTCTAAAGTATGGCCTTTTGCTTGATCTTCTCCTGGATGGTGGCAGTAAGTGTTTACCTTGCATCCCATGGGCTCAGTCTTCCATCTGATTTCCCTGAGACCTTTGATTCTAATATTCATCACTTTTGGTGCCTATCTAGGGTAATAGTCTTGTTTTATGTTGCTTCATAGGATCCACATTTCTTTAGACTGTCCATTTATCATGCTTTTCATGTGCTCATAGCTGTGGCTAGTTTGACAATAAGTGACCGTAAGCAGTACATGAATGGATATTGTTTGGAACCTTGCTACAATTTGGTAGCAATTGCTAAAAGAATTGTTCCGTCCTCTTATCCTGAATTCATGTGCCAAACACATCTAGTCTATTTGGTAATCGACCCAATTTTTGTCTACATGTCAGTATAGTCTGTGGAGTGTTTTACATGTATCTGCCATACCATATCTGCTATACCATTCTCTTAATGCTTCTCATGAGGTGCTCTCTCCTTTTTTTTGGGCATCAGCCACCTACTCCCACGAGGGGGGAGGGGTGTGGAATCAAAAGTACATGGCCTTGTCTTTACAATTGCAAAAGCATTGGTTAGACTTATTCAAGGCTGTTAAACTCCATATCCAAATCTGACATTCTGGCCTGGTAGACCCTTTTGATGTGGATCAAATTGGCTCCCCGGGTCACTGGAGTTCCATATTGACCATATGGTGCTGAGGCGAGTGACATTCATACGACTAATTGAGTTGGTTCATTACAGTTCGTACTTCTTAGGATGCTGTTGTCTGGAAATGTTTAACACCCTGGTGGCAAAGGAACTTTTCAATTTAAATGCTGCCAAACAGTACCCTTATCGACAATCCTGTAAATATGATGATTGCCAGCATCTGGAGCTGACATTCCGTGCTTCAGTTAAGAATTTAAAGAAGTTTGGATTACAGTTGCACTTGCAAATGATAAACTCTCTTCTTGTGGTGAAGACATACATTTCATTCTGCGAATTTCTAACCCTCCATGCTGATTCCCATATCAAGCAGGAGATATCATCAGGATTGGTTAGTTACAAAGATCTAATGTTTTACCGCCCGCCCCCCCCCCCCCCCAAAATTCTGACCTCCAACAGACCATCTTAATGTTCATATTTCATTCAGGGGTCAACCCCCTTTTTTTTCGTGGATGATATATGACTTGAATTGAGGTCCTTTTAAATTCCTTGTTGCATTTCTTAATTTAGGAGGAGCATTACGCATGTTCTGTGGAACAAGATTATGAATCAATTTGCTGGGGTTGTGGATTACGGCATATTCTACCTTCAAATGCACCAGTTTTTAAGTGTGTTTGGTGTGGGGCGATAACCAAGCAAAATGAATGTAGGCGTGAACGCAAGAACTTGCGGTGGAGGCGTTTACGTGATCGATGCTTTGTTGTTGTCCTCCTCATATTCATGGTCTTCATTATATGTATGCCTCATTGCCCAACTCTTTCATTGTTCGCAGCTAGCAATTAGATCACCACAACCCTTTGGGCCTTAAATATTTTTATCAATTTTGTTCCTAGATTGGAAAAAGTTGTGTTATGAAACTATAACCACCCCCTCAAAAAAAAGGAAATATATATATGTAAAAAAAAACAGAGGAAAAGGGAAGAATCTCTCTGTGTCATGTGACACTGGTCAATATAAGCTTACCTCCTTGGGAGGGGCAGGTTACATTGAGGACTTTTCAGCAGTCTGATGTTATGCTGTATCCCATTAACAATTCATTAATATGTTATTTGTTGGTGAACCATTGCACTTCATGTCTTTAAAGTTTATGTGTCTTTCATTTTCAACAATCTCAGCAGCAATTTTAACAATTATTTCTCCTGAGTCTTTGGTATTTCCATATCGATGCTGTGGAATATTTAGGGATGTGATCTTATAGACTGCCAAATGCACAAGTGCTTCTTTATTTGAAACTTCTTTTTCAACGATGCTTCTTCATATATACAGGTGGCGGTGTGTGGGCAGTATACCCAGTTGTATTTTCAGTTAGTTACGTTTGTGGTGTGTTCCATTGTATAGTCACTTTCATATTAGCTGTGACTACGGTTTCCATGTTCAGCCTGGCGGCATTCTCTGATGCTGGCACGCCACAATCTATAGTCTGGGGTAGCTATCCAACTGTTCGAAAAGACGATCTACTGGACTATACTTTCTGTGAGTACTGCTCAAAGCCGAAGTCGCCTAGAACTCATCATTGCAGCTCGTGTGGAATGTGTGTGTTAGACATGGATCATCATTGCCCTTTTGTAAGTTTAAATAATTTTGTGTTGCATCAGAAAATTGATTCTTATTATAATTAAGGGTGAAGAATTCATGGCATGCCTGGCTATACCAATTAAATGATTATAAATTGCATGAGTTGAAATGGAATAGCAAATTGTTACTGTGATTGTGCATGACCTCATGTGTCGCTTCAAGGCATATTAACTGCTGTGCTGCCTTTACAAGTTCGGACACATGCTAAAGTAGATAATTGATAGATGATATAATACAACTTCTAATTTGGCATCATCCATTTTACCTTTTCAGGATTGACAGTCAAGAGCTGTACAATTCACTTTTTAAAACCTCAGATCATTGTAAATTCTGATATGCATGTACAACTATACCCGTGAGCATCACATGCGGTGCACTTTTTTATAATTGTGCAGACCTATGTGGTCATAAATGGCATGCATCATTGTGTGAACTTTAAATCTCTCTTGCTGTCACAGGGTAGCATTTAGCCCCTATTGACATAGCTATGGCAATGTTCTGTTTGAAGGGCAGCAAAGCAGGGTTAGTTACCTGCAATCTACATACTCAATCTTTGCTAGACGTAGCCGACATGGGGGTCTCTAGATGTGCTAGTCACACATTTTCTAATGGTTTTGCATGTTTTGTCTAAAATAAAGTGCCAGTGTCCATGTTCAGATTTTAGATGTCCTATGCAGATATGCATCTAAGTATCGAACTCACCCAAAAGATTTGCATGTAGTCTTGTGTCAGTTAAATTGTCAATTGTTCCTGACCATGTGAGATAAGCCAATGTCTGATACAAGTGAGATGAAGTAAAAAGTGCGAGGTGGGTGATAGTATATTTGGTTTTCCTTTTGGTAATTTAAGCTACCTATGACTGGGCCTGGTGCAGGGCCGACCCAGTGAGCTATCAGCAGGTGCTTGTGGTTGGGTGGGGGAGACTAGGCAAGGCCCAACAGAGGCCTAGCTTATAAGGTAACAGGGCCCACTAGGGAGCCCATTCACGTTTTACAAATTCCCCCAAAGACACATGCAAGGGTATTTGTTTGTCCATCCTTGGGACTCGAACCTAAACGACACTAGTGAAACCCTTAGGGGGGCTTTGAACCATTGTGCCAAAGGCATTTTGGTTAAGAGTGCAAGTAATATAGCAGACATAGAATGTGGGATTAGTGAAGTATACATTCTCCATCCAGCCGCATCTTATTGTTCATGCCTGCACGTTCATTAAAACTAATGCGAACTGTGTGTCGGTAAAAATTTCCATACTTGTCAATTTCACGGCCATTTATGGATAATTATTTGAAATACTTGAGACTTCTACACGATTTTCCTGTTCTGATGCTTCAAACTGAGGCAGCCCCTGTTCATTCTACTTGTTTCACATTCATTCTACTTGCTCCACAGATTGGCAATTGTGTTGGTGCTGCAAACCACCGGTATTTCATTTGCTTCCTAATTGCGGCAGTTCATAGCGTGGCATATGCTGCCGCCATGTCTGCATATTCAGCACTTCACATATTGCCACCGTTGAATGAGAGCGCTGCCGCTCAGATGCATAAAGTCAGGGACAGCATTGCACTTGCAGATCTGCTCAAGGAAATTTTCACCTTTTGGGTAACCTCTGCCTTATTCTTTTCAGCCAGAGGGCTTGTCCTTCTTTATCTCTTTGTCGCTAGCATATCTGTGGAGATAGGTTTGACCGTGCTTTTGTGGCAACAACTTTATTTCATCTACGAGGGACGAACATACTTGACTAGTTTAACTTCTGAGGGAGAGGCAGAAAGGGACTACAGAAACCTGTACCGATTTTTTGGGTTTCCATATCTTAGTGCTCGTTACTTGCCCAGTTGGTGTAATTCTAGGAAGATTCACAGGAAGTAGTTAGTTCCTCCACACCCCCCCTCCCCCGGCCGCTCCAAAGAAAAACGGAAGGAGTTCCAGTGAGATTTTCCTTTACGTTGCTCAATACATATTGTATTGATGTTGTTGTACACTAGGAAATGTATAATTTGTTAATTTAGAATTTAGACATCACAGAACAATGTGGTCGGGACGTTAGGAGTTTTTATAATATTGACTAAGTTAAATGTGAATTGTTATCGTTGTGGCAAGTTTCATCCATTTTTGTTCGTTATATTGATTCCTTTTGTAGGGGGTGGAATAGAATAGACCGTATATGCATTATAAGGTCTAATAGAACAAACATGTTTACCATTGAATTGTAGGAGTATGGTTGTTTACCTACATATCTCTTGGGGAAAAAAAAAACATGCCATTTGCTCTGTACTTAGCATAATGTTCTGGAGCACATAGGGTTTTTCCTTCCTTGTTTTGCGTGAACTGTTATTTTTTGCCTATTATCATATTTGTGTGGTAAACTCTCGCAACATAAAGGTGGCGCATATTAGTTTCAAGCTATCTAAAACAAAAGCACAGGTGGCGTGAGACCTGAGGAGAGACTTACACTTAAAATGTACCAAATTCAATTCGGGTTATAATTAATACATTCTCCTAAGAAACAATGATACAATGATCAAATTGTTTATATGCAACAAACAATTGATGTATATCCAAACATGTTTGGTTCAAGGCTTCCTTAGCTAGCTTCACATTTCATGCATACAGAACTCAGGCAAGATTTTCTACATGCTTCCAAAATAGCCAGACCATCATATTTCCAAACCAGTTACGTTATTTGACTTTTGACTTCTCATCTTCAAGGGCACATTATAATTGAGCTCGACTTGATCAGAATAGCAGGCAGGTGATTGGCCTGAGAGCACAATGACATGGCGTTCCTGATAGTATGTAACAATCTTACCCATTTTAAACCTTGAATAAGTATAATGCCGAAAAGGAAAAAAGAAAAAAAAAAAAAGAATCACTTGGCATAGCCCCAAAAGTCCATCTCTCCTCGTAGAGACAGTTGTTGCTGCTGTTGATTCATTTGGTGAACAGTTGATGATAAAGTGTTGGAGTTGGACTGATCTTGTTGATGATCATCCTGGTCATGGCCCACCACATGATCAGTTATCGCCCACTGGTTCTGAGGATCAGATGGCTCACAGGCCGCCACCTCAAGGCCCAGTCCAGTTTCACAAGTACCTGCACCTTGGCACAGGTGGTGGGGGTAGTCAGAGTGAGGAACAGGAGGGGGAAGGGCTGGGATCTGGTGTGGGTGTGAGTAGCTGTGGAGTCCTAGGTCAGGCTTATTCATGTACAGATCAAAAGTGGAGGTTTGTTGATAATCATTGCGGAGTAGGAGATGGTGATGGTGATGGTACTGAGCATTGGTGTCCCTTGCAATGAACGGCCGTGATTGATTGCTGCCGCTTGATCCAGTGGTGTTGCATAGCAGCTGATCAGAGGCTGCACTACTTGTGCCTCCCCCTCCACTTGCAACCTTGAACAAATTCTTCTTCTTGAATACTCTACATACCACCCATCCGTCTTCCTACAATTATAAAAGTCTCATGCAAAGTGAGGATTTATGTCTTCAATTACTTTTTACAAATTAAACTGAGAGTAATTATCAGATCTTTCAAGATTAAACAAAAAAAATAAAAATAAAATAAATGTGGGATGGATAATCTTCCATCTACGTACCTAACATATTTAATCACTCAAATTCAAGGTTAGTTTAGCAAACAACAGTAAATTGGGAGAAAATATTGAAAACAATCGTGTCATAATTGTTGTAGTTTTCGTTACTAGTGCATGCAAACTTATTAGATCGATGTGTTTGAGTTGTAATAATAAATGTGTATTGTTAACTATGACAATGTAGCCATAAGATAAACTATTACTAACCTTTTTATAACGCAACTCATTTGTTCTTTAGCTGAAAGAAATGTTTGAATCTTATGAAACATAAGTTATATATGGGATTCAAAAGATCTCGTGCTGTTGAAATTCACAAGATCGAACGCAGAGAGAACGTACTTGATATAAATAGTGTATCTAAGAAAGAGAAATTCAGCAGTTGCATGCGTTCATGGATGAAGAGACTTACACTAGGGTTTCCTTGAGGATCATCCCCATCTTCTAAGCGGTATTCATGCATGATCCAATCAGTCTTCTGGCCATGGGGAGCTCTTCCTCTATAGAACACCAAGGTTTTTCTCATGCCAATTTTCTTGAAACTGTTTCTAATGCACTTGTCTCTCCCTGTGGCCTTCCAAAACCCTGCATTTGTTGCTCTGTTTGTTCTTGATCCCGTTGGGTATTTCCTGTCCTTGTGGTTGAAGAAGTACCACTCATTTTGTGGTGTTGATCCAATCCTGCATCTCTCTATATCAACATAAAAATAAAATTCAAAGGAATAGAATTCATGTTTCAAAATGTATTTGTAAATATGGAAATGAAATTTAAGGGCCTTGAGTAAAGACAACTGGTTTTTTTTTTTTTTTTGGTTTTTGTTTTTGGGTCGTGGGTCTTGATCTGGCCTAGATGTTGTCCTAAATGCGTTAAACTTCCTAAATGTTCGTAGAGAAGTGTACAATCAATTACCAAGTACTAGATTACAAAATTCATCTTTGTATATCATTAAATGCAATAAATACCCTGATAGACCAACCTTATTGCTACAAGAGAACTAGTTGTAAGACTTTATAATCATAAAAAACATACTAATAATTCGGTGATATTATATCATCTAACTGGTACTACAATCTTACTCCATCAAATTCTACAATCTTTTAATTCATAAATGATGCATGATAGATTGGTGTCAAATTTTTTATATCTATTGGATTATAAACAAATAGTCATAGATATAAACTCAAATGAGGTTCCAACCCAAAACTAATTGGCAATTGGTGGAGTCACTCACAAGCTTAATTATACACATGCTCAAACCCTTTAATTTTATCAATGTGAAACAACACCCACTTTCACATTCTTTCATTTTATCAATGTAGGAACAACATCCACTTATATACTCCAACACGTCCCCTCACGTGTAGGATACTAACAATGCCCAACACGTGTGCATAATTTTAATCAAATGGGGACAGTGGCAAATAAAGATCAAACAACTTGCTCTAATACCATGTTAAATTTTTTTATATCAATTGGGTTATAAACAAATAGTCAATCATATTACCTCAAATGAGGTTTCAATGCAAAACCAATTGGCAATAGGTCGAGTCAGTCATAAGCTTATATACATACTCAAACCCTTTAATTTTATCAATGTTGAATAACACCCACTTTCATATTCTTTCATTTTATTGATGTGGCACAACACCCACTTACATACTCTAACAATTGGTTTTAAAATTAGTTTGAGAGAAAATTTCTTCTTGAGTCAAGATTATCATCTTTTCGCAGTCAATATATCCAAACAAAAACAAATCATTGCACATATAAATTTATTATATCAACATATCAAGGTGATAATAAGAAAACAACTCTGATAAATCAACTAATTAAATTATGATACTTCATATCCTAGATTACCATAATATGATGAGAAAATTAACACCTTCCAAATAAAGAGTTTTCAAATTGTTAAATTTTTTTTTAAAAAACTTGGAAATTAACGTTGAGCGCTAGTAGGTACAAATTTTAGCACCAAATTGTCAATGTCAAAGAATTTCTCCTAATACATAGAGAGAAACATCTCAATTATATTGTACACATTAATTCCCCTTTTTTTATTCAGTTTGATTATATAAACGTAAGCATATATTCAAATTAAAATTTCCACTTTGGTCATGAAATTTGACATTTGTTCTTCTCTCTCTCTCTCTCTTTTTTTCCTGTTTTCCTGAACTTTGGCGTGGCTAGAGCCAAAATGCATCTTTTGTGAACTTTGTTACTTTTTCACACATAAAAAGAAACAAAGTCCTTCAATTAATAAGTCTATGCTTTACTTAAAAAAAACCTTCTAAATTACTAATAGATAATAAGGTTTATTCCTAATTCTATTTCTAAGACACAAAGTTGGTCTTAATTTGACATGATAATTATGCCTTGTGTCATGAAAGCATTGAGTTGCGAAATGTAAACAATTACTAGATGCTATGAAATTAAACCATTATATTAGCGCTGTCAAACGGGTCGGGTCGGGTCAACCCATTTAATAAACGGGTCAATTTCGTGTCGGCCTTGAAAATAGCTTAGATTTGCTCAAAACTGAAAAATAACAAGTTTTCACACTAAACTGTCAAATCATGTCGAGTTCGGGTCGAAATCGGTTCGGTTCAGGTTGGGTTCGTGTTTCTCACAGTAAATTCGGGTCGAGTTCAGGTCGGATTATCGTGTCAGGTCAGACTTTGACAGCCCTACATTATATTCGTTGTTGCTATTGGTTATCTTTCCGTCCACTACTCGTCGCTTGTCACAAAATATTTTAGAAAAATTAGCTTTTGAAAAAAAAAAATAATAATAAAATAAAAATTTATGGATCTATTAAAATTAGCCTGCTTGCAAATTAAGTCAATCGTTACTAATCTTACATGAGCATGTGATATATGTATGTAGTCCATGGAGTACTATCCTATATAACCAAACACAGGTCCCACAGGATTGCTCAGCAATCAATTAATGATTCCCTTGTTTTAAAAAAAAAATGAGCTCACCTATAGATAAAGTCAAAAGCATAATTTCAGCCATTTTATGCACAATAACACGAACACACACATGCAAACGCACAAACTCGCTGTCTCCCCCTCCCCCCAACACCTTCCCTCTCAACAAATTATTTTCCGTTTCCAACTGTGTCAAGTGAAAATTTATCTTTCTACCTTCAATTTGATCGCAAATATATCAATTTGATCAAGTTTAAGCTTGGTTCAATCGACAATTTGCTGAACTCTATCCAAGATTCATCATGCAGGTAAATTTTCTTTAATTCGAGCGTTATTTTCATAAACAGATCTACAATTGCTTGAACCTTCATTAAAATGTGAATTATCATAGATCTAAAATCTCAACGTTATGTAACTATTTTCTCTAGATTTATCAACTTTTTAGGATCTGATCATGCATTTTCGATTCTAGTGGTTTGCTTCTGAAATGTAGTCCCCATACAACCAAAAGAAAAACTCAATGACATGACATTTTCTCTAAGACACATTTGATCTCGGTACTTCCACTTCCTTGCTTTGGAACATAATTTTTCCAATGATCACGTGCTCGTCAAGCTTTAGATAAAGATGTTGACAAATTAAACAGATTGTAACTCTGGAGGAAGTGTTGTAAAATAGTATTTTTGATTCGCTATGGTTGTGTTATGGATTATGAATTGTTTTTATCAATACTATTGATGAATTCATTTTGGATTGTAATTGTTGAAAACTTTAGGCTCATTCTACTTAGTCGAATAGAAATCAAACAAACTTCTAATGCATTGAACTTGCAAGTAGAATATATATTACTTGATGAATTTATAAAATTTAGTGATTAATACTTGTTTTGACTATTTCATGTATTGCATACGCAATTAATTTTTGATGAGTTTATAAATGTTGGTGATGAATATTTGTTTCTTTGGATGTATTCGAACTATTTTATATTGAATACTCAATAAATTTTTGATGAATTCATAAATTCTAATGATGAATCTTTGTTTGTTTTGATGTATTGAACTATTTCAAATTGAGTACACCTTCAGCTACTAAATATAAAAATGTTAGTAATAAAAATAGTAATAATTTCTTATGCAATTTCCTAATCGTTCATGAATTTAGTCAGAAAACTAAACAATAAAAGGCACTGCACATTCCTAGTTGATTGGTCAATTTGTATCTAAAGAACTAAAAGAAGGATGATGAGTATTTGCATAAAGATGATCAACTTGGACAAATTGGACATCGTTTAGAAAAATCATTAGGATTGTTGTAAAATTCATCAGTATTGAAGCAAAATTCATTAGTTTATTGTAAAATTTATTTGTAAAATATTTGATGTATTTGATTCTTTATCTGTATAATTTTTAGATGAATAAATTCATCAACAATAAGTACTTATAATTATGAGTGTTTTTTCTGAGAAAAATGGTAGATATGTATGTTTAAATTGAAATATTTATCACAGTTAATTAAATTCATCAATATGCAATGACAATTCTGGGGGAAGTGCAAGTGAACTTGACAAAAAATGTGCAATTAACTAATTGAGTTTTAATTAATTGTGTTCCTATTCAAAAAGTAAATATAAAAACATAAAATTCATCAACAATGTTAAAAATTTATCAAAGAACAAAAATTCATCCGTTTGTTGCAAAAATATTGTATCAGTTGAAGACCTCGGCTTTGGATATGCATGTGTTGCCACTCCGTTAAGAGTACCAAGTACAGTACTCCAAAAAGTAAGATATAATTTGCTAGCAAGATCCATATACCGTGGGTATTGATCATTTGTTGAACAATGAATGAAAGTATAACTAAATTGTACTCTCGATCGAAGCTTGCTTTTCTAACAATTCACCTATGCAAAATATAATTAATCTTCGACAAAAAAAAAAAAAAATTAATCACCGACCTCACATTAAGGCATGTAAAAACTTGTATAAAACTGGCCAGTTCATACAGCACCATGGCTCCGTCATTGAGGCTGAACTCACTAAAGACTTGGTTGCGAACGACTAGTTGTGGGCCGTGCACAGCTTGTGGAGGGTGAAGAATGAGGGGAGTTGAGGGCTTTGATAAGTGGACGACGTGCACTGCTAGATCTAAAATCAATTGCTATAATTTACTTTAAGATGGAGTTTTCACTGGATATGTTCTTTCTATACATATACACACACATGCATATATACATACTAGTGCTAACAAAAATTCGTCCGATTTAATTACTCGAATTTGTCTGACCCGAAAAAAATTAGGTACAGTCACAAAATTTTTGTGCGAATTTAAAATTTGGACAATTAGTCATGTACAAATTTAAATCCAGAACGGGTTCGGGTTTGACCATTTGGGTTTTGATTGTTCAAATTTTATAACTGTTTCGGATTCGGACAATCAGATAGTCGGGTTCAGACATTAGACAAATAGATTTATGTATAATTTTGGCACATATTCTCTATAAAATTTTATAAAAATAGTTTCGGACAACTATCTAGGTCCAGAAGTTGAAAATTTGGGTTCGGGTTTGGTCACAGAAAGTTTTGATAAGAATGTCCAAAAATCATATCACAAATTCCGACATTCGGACAATCGGGTCCGGATGTCGAACGTCTGGGTCCGGTCGTCGAACGTCTGGGTCCAGTCAAAGTGTCTGATTTATAATCTGAACAGATTTGGGTATGAAGTTTTCATACAATTTGTCAAGACCCGAATTGACCTGAACCCGTATTTTTGCAAGCTCTAATACATACATTAAAACAAAACAAACCCTTCTAATTTTCTGACAAATTTGATCCTCACAAGTTCTCTTACATGCACACACACACAGATATATATATATATATATATATATATATATATACACACATACATACATACATACATACATACATACATACATATATGTGTGTGTGTGTGTGTGTGTGCGCGCGCGTGTGTGTGTATCCACACACAAACATAAGCACGTACATGCACACATGCCCGCATGTTAAAACAAACAAACCCTTCTAATCTTTTGAAATATGTTATTTCCACAAATTTTCTAAAACAATTAATAGTATTGCTTTTTTTGATACCTCTAGTATTATTATTATTATTGTTGTTGTTATTGTTGTTGTTGTTGTTGTTGTCGTCATCGTCTTTCCAGTTTTAAAAATATTATGTACATAATAAAATTTTTTGATTCTAAATATCACCAAAATTTTGACAAGGGCTAATAATAAGAGTTTAATTATGAATATTACCAAAATTTTGACAAGGTTGGTAATATCATTTTGAATTCATATTATATTACTATAAATAGAGCTTGATTATATAAATAAGATTAAGCCAAATACAATTCGGTTCATAAATATTAGATATAAATACAAATATTGGTAATCATGAAAATTATTTTCATATCTAGTGAACATACCCTCCTATGTTTGTGTGAAAATTGTGTATGGCATGATTCTTAAATGAATATTATAATGTTTACTCGTGAGATCCTCATGCATTGTATCAGTTTAGAAACACTCATTATATGTTAAAATTCTAAGTAGACTATGCATATGTGTAAGTTCAGTCATCAAATTGAGCTTTTCCTAGCCAAAACAATCTGTAAGTTGGACCATAAATGTGTATCTATTTTTTTTTTTTCTTAGTTGATATTTCAAAGCAAAGTTTAGATCAGACAATTTTGGCCAAAACTTTCTCCAGCATCAGTAGTTGATTGGTTTACACCATTTGATCTAGTTCTTCTACTTTTACACATGAAACTAATTATGGTTAAATACAAGAAGATATGCAATTCAAATTTGAACTCTGAAGTCTAACCTAATAGTGCGAGATAGAGAGAGAGGAGAGTAAAATACATAAAGGTGACATCGTTGTCTTGGTAGAGTACGTACCTTGAAGCTCCCAGGGTTCCATCTTGTTCAAGTCGACTTCCCTAATAACCTCCATGTCAAACGTCTGAAAGGTGACCTTCTTCTTGAGGTAGTAATGCAGCAGCTCTTCGTCCGCGGGGTGGAACCTAAACCCTGGCGGCACTCCCCCGTTGCTCGACGATCCCATTCTCTTTCTCTCTTTTTATCCCTAGAGCTTCATTCATGCAACACCTTAACCAATGATTTGTATGTCTGCGTGGGAATTCAGCTATATGCCTTTATATGCTTGGGATTCGATCTAAATCAACCATCCACCTATTCAACAGCATGTGCGAGAGAGAGAGAGAGAGAGAGAGAGAGAGAGAGAGAGCGAGAGAGAGAGAGTATTAGTTTGCGTCAACGGGGTGGCGTAAAGAGGAGAAAGGCGACGACCGGTGACGACGCCGTCGGATCGGCACAAGGAAGCCTAGAGAGAGAAAGAGAGAGATTTAATATGTAATGCATATGCATGCAATTTGGAAAAAGGTTACGTAGAAAGCAAGTGAAAAACTGTGTTTTTGCACCCAATACGAGAAACTCACAGCAAATTCCGTTAATAATCGTATTATAATAACATAGCATGCTAATTTTGCTTATACTTTTTGCTTTTTGGATTGATTAATTTTGCTTTTAATTTTGTGCCGCTTTAATTTTCCTCGACCCAGTGGAAGGGCAGGCCCTTCGCCGACGTATCCTTCATGTGCTCTCTTGGTGCGTCCGTGACTTTGACCGTCTCCTCCAGGTCAAATACTTATAATGCATGGTGCTGTTGGAGTCTCCTTGCCGTCATTATCTTTAATTTTTTTTCTTTATAATAGCAAAATGATTAAAGGTCATGACTGAAACTTGTTATCCTCAATCAGCTTAAATATTGGTGTATTATCCATCAAATGAATAGATTTTAGGATTTGATTGCGTACTCCTAAATTTCATAATTGTTGGTTTATCTCACAGTTTTTTCTCAATTATAAAACACATATCATTTTTCTTTTAATTTGCCAATAGGGTTCATCTATGAGGCTTTTTTTTTCTGTATCAATCCTTGTAATATTCTTCCTTTTAATTGATAATTAATTATAGTAATAAACAATTTGGAGTTTAAAACATTTAACGCATAAGTTTAGAAGAAATCTTATTTTTTTTAACATTAAGCCATGGCTGTTATCATCATCCCTTTAATAAAAAACACTCCCTCGGTCTTCAGAAAGTTACCAAAATTTAGACAATTTTATAAAAAAAAAATATTAGTATACATTATTTACTATTCTAATGTTTCAAATGAAAAGCCATCTTGTTTACCAAAGAAAGAAATTTTGGCAATACTTATAGGATATTTACAAAGGAAATGTTTGAGAACTTTATTAGAGCGGTGGGAGTACATCACAGTCTCACGTGCAACATCTAAAATGCGTTCATGCATTATCAAGAAACCACTAACTGTAATCACTTGTGCATGATTTAGTGTGCACGTGATTTTATCCATGTGATCCAAATGAACAGTCTATTTTTCTTCACATGGGCTTACATGAAGCTCAAAAATGGGACATAAGTAGTAATGTCAAGGAGAGTGAAGATAGACTAAACTAACAAACTTTTTGTGCACGTTTTAATATAAGTTCATACTTTGAGAGTTTCACCTAAGCGAAATATCACGATCAATATAAATAAACAAATTTTACAAAAGATTTAAATTGATACTTGATTGAAGTTCGCGTAGTCTATTATACATGCAATCTAAGACAAACATTGCAATTTCTTCCCAGTACACCTTGCAATTTAAATATCCCTATAAATTATACATAGGGGGAAAATTCAACCATGCTATTTATAATATCTTAATTTTAAAGTTTTAACTGTACTTTCAAATTCAGTGTGAGATGCTAGCAAAGGTGTGGGCAAACCAATGCCCTTAGAGTCCTGCAGATGTTAAAGGTGCCTTGAAATTTTTAAGATTTTTGTTGGAGTATGAAAAGTGGGTATGTCCCACATTGATGAAATATAAAGATATGAAAGTGAGTGTTGTCCCACATTAATAGAATCAAAGGTGTTGAGTTACTCCTAAACTTAGAATAAGTTGGATGATATTTTGATGAAAGACAAAAATGATTGAATTAATTATGAACCAAATGAACCTAAGTAGTGATGTTTACATGGTTCACAAATTCGAAATAAGCATGAAAAAAAATACCCTTTTTTTACTAGTGAAACATGTGTATGATTATGGAGAAAATATGTGGGCATCATACAATATCAAAATGATTTTATTTGATTGATGAATTGGGGAGTTAACCAAGGAAATTATCTAGCCTATTCAAATTTTGAAGAATCAAATCTCTTGATATTATCTTGCTATGATTTTATCTTCACAAAATAAGCATGCTTCTAATACATTATACTTGCCATATAATCTGATCTTGCAAATTTAAAATATTATATTGACAATATTATCACTTTACTAATTTGCAAAGAAATATCATGATTGAAAGAATAATAACATTTTTATCAAGGATCAAAATCTCTTGTTATTATATTGGATTCTAAGAATAATATCAGCAATATTTTCAAGAGCAAGGAAAAGAGATTATGCAACTTCATATCAACACAAATCGTGGCACAGATTGTAAGAAAATCAAATCAGAACCTGCTGACCAGATTTCAAGGGCCTGAAATGCAATTTCAAGATATTCTGAGCATAATTTTCTTACTTGGCAGAATTGATGCACGACTACTAAAGCCTATAAATATAGGCCAAATGAGGAAGAGCAAGAAGCCAAGAAAGTTGAGAAGCAAGTTGCAAGAACATTGAGCTATACACTTGTGAATTTACTCTGAGCATTACATTGTGATTAAAAGTTGTGAGTGTATTGAGGAATTCTTTATTAAGGAGTGAACTTAGGAGTTGGTGTGAGGTCACAACTCCCCCATACTTAAATCAAGAGGTTGATTTAATTACTTGGGATCTCTAGAGTGAGGTAACTCTGAGAGATTGTGAGAGTTCATCTTAATAAAAGAAGTAGAGAGTTGAATCCTAGAGTTGGATAACTCTAGGCGGGGACCTAAGCCTGATTGAGGCCCAACCTCGTTAAAATATCGTTGCGCATTGTCTCGATTTAATTTCTGTATTTGCTTTCAATTATTAAATTTAAGTTTTTGTAATCACCCTATTGACCCCCCTCTAGGGTGATCTGAGTCTTCAATTGGTATCAGAGCGGGTGCTATTATCTTAAGACTTAACCGTCTAATAGCTTCGATCCCATGGCTAGTTATAATCTTGATTCTGATTGTCCACCTCTTTTTATGGGTACTAACTATTTTTGGTGGCATGAGATAATGGAATTCTATGTTAAACATAAAGATCTTGATCTTTGGGAGATTATCAAGAAAGGACCCATTATCATTGAAAAATCAAAGGATCAGTTTACCAACGATGATTACAAGATGATGTCCAAAAATTCTAAAGCCATTAATATGTTATACTGTGGCCTTTCTATTGAGATTTGTGAATCAGTTTTTTATTGTAAAAGTGCAAAGGAGATTTGGGATACTCTTTGTCAATTATATAGTACTAATGAAAAAATTTTAGATCTTGATTTGGTCAAACAGGAGGAGACAGTTGAGGCCAATAAGTCCGAAGTTTATAATGCTGGAGCTGACAATGATTCATACAGATAACACAGTGAAATGACCAATGTCAATAAAGAAATTGAAGATGTTAAGGATGATGGCTATTACTATGGAGAACGAATAGATCAGAAGCAAGATCGACAAGGACCAGAGTGTGACTCTCAAGAATTACTAGCTCTACAAAATGAGAAAAATGAGGTAAATTCTTTAATTAATTATTTTTCTCAATCCGATCTTGAATCTACTTATTTGAAAACTGCAATTGATAAATATGTGTTAAAATTTCCTAATTGTAGCAATAAAATAAGAAAATATGTCAAGAAAAAGCCAATGCGATTTTTAGCCTCTTTATTCTCTCTTGCTACTAACCATTATGGACCGAACAGAAAAGGGGTACCAATCTTTTGGTCAAGAAATTTATTTTTGCAGAAATTAACAAAGACTACTCGACAACTACATGGAACATTCTTCATACATCCTCATAGAAAAATCAAACAAAGTCCACAAGCCTTTAAAATCTCAAGAAGTTCAAAGAGACAAAATTTGGTTGGAGGTATGCAAACAGAGGTCATACAATTGGAAAGTAATGGATTGCCTAAGGTAAAACTTAGGTAAACTTTATTTCTCAATTTTTCCCATCCATATTTCTTATATGCCTCATGTTGAGGGGGAGATAAATTATATTTGCATACATTGATTGAGTTCGATTTGATTATTTAGTAGAGGGAAGATACTACATCTTATTTTTGAATAGTTGTTTACATGAAATCGCTCGTACAGAGGGACGTTAATATGATTATGCCTTTTAATATTAAATCATGATTCAATACCATATAACTCTTACATAGCACGACTTATTCATTTCAATAGGCTTGCATTAAAACTTGACTTAGCTTTCTTACTTCACATATGCTTGCTTTTGTTAAATTGAGTGATGTGTCTTATAATTTATATACCAATGTTAATAATATGGTTCCCTATTAATTATGTTTGTGAATATGAGATTTTGCTTAATCGGGTATCTCCATACAGGGCTATAAGTTTCAACCCATTTACCGATGTAAGTAGTTGATTGAATTCTTTAATCCATGTATATGATTAGATGACTCATAGTTGATTTTTAACTCTTTTATTGCCGTTGATGTGGTTTATCTGATTTTGAATTTTGATATGAATAATAATTATGGGTGCTCAATCAATACAACTTATACCATTTGCGTTACTTCAAAAATAGAAGAGTTAGAAAATATATTCATATGTTAACATCTCTCGTGATCACATGTATGCATGGATTCATAAGAAATACAATCCTATAAGTCTTGAGTATATGATTGACATTGATAATAATATACTTTGAATTCATGGTCATAGAACGTGATGCTTATTCTCTTAAGCAATACATTAAGTGGGAGAATATAAATTGATATAATATAATCTTTTAATATCGCTATACATAATAATATGATATTACATGATCCAGTTATTCTTATCAGAGGTCAAAGCTGTCATAATGCCATCATCTACGCGATTGTGATCAATGATGCATATCCTTGCCCCTTTACTTAAACTGATATCATATGTTTTGAATATTTTCATCAAGGAAGAGAGACAACTTGATCTATATATCATATATGCACGTTTTGAAATTTTATGATTTCACCAATGATTACTATTTATCTTATAGTGAATTTGGTATGAACTAGATTATGATTTACCCCATAAATGATCCATGTTAATTATTCTTGAAGTGGAGAGATGGTATGTTTTTAGTGGGTAGCACTTTTATATGTGGAGATATTTACTCATGCTTATTCTCTTGAGTAATTAATTGGAATTGTTGTAATCCTCAAGATTGATGTTGTATGCTGCAATTACTTTGATAAGGGGAAGGAAGCATATACTCTAATGCACTTAGTCATTTGATATGCTAAGTGATATTACTCATACTATCCTCCCGCAACATTTAATAGGGTAGAGAAAAATTTGGATTACAAATGTCCATGCTTTATGTGTCATCATACTTGAAAGAATTATATGCGTATGAATTTAATTTTTATATAACTCTACATCGCATAAATTGAGAGGGAATGCTTTCTTACTATGGATGACGAAATAAAAAGTTTTGTGGATGATTATTTTCCCCACATGAAATGAAGTCCGACGCATGAAAAGAATTGACTTTGCAATCGAGATGCCTTGAATTTCAAAATCTTAAAAAGAAGGTCAGTTCACAATAATGCCAAATATATACGGTTTATATTGGAATATCTAGAACTTGAAAATGGATCATAATGTTGAATTGCGTCCTTGGGTTCAAAATGGGTAAAATTTACAAGTAGAGCATTAGACTAAATTTCTTGGAATTACATTGTTTTGATTACTCTCTCAAAATGGGGAGAGATAAAACGTGTTCTTTAGTGTCTATATCTTATGTATGCAAGAGAAGACTCATCCAGTGAGTCTTGATACATGCAATTGATTTTGATGATTTACTATAACGTAGCTTATTGACATAAAACCCCACATTCATTTTACGAAAGTCATTTTGAGGGGGATATAACTTAATTGTTGTATAATCTATGTTATCATATCTCCAGTATTATTGTTCGAAGTAAGAAGCTATACATGATGCTTTTTATTTCTTGTGCCCCTATAACCCCATGCTTATTCTCTTAATAAAATATATTAAAGGGAAGATAATTCTTACATGAAGTTATTATTATATATCTAGGGATGATCTTGTGACATTTATTTTTAACAGGAGAAATTAAGTGTTCTGAATAGTCAATTATATTTTAATTATATAATAACTTGTCATCTTAACTCTGTGAGTAATCTTACTTTAGTAAATTTAAGGGGCAGGTATATCCTGGTTAATGTGCTATACTATTTATATGTTGTCATCTATATGGGTGTACACTCTCAAAGTTGCTATACCAAGATTCTTAATATGATTTGCTTCCTACACATTATGCTGGACTGATTATTTTTTAGAGGATCGATAATTTGTTTCTTGGCATATATTATATCACCTACATGATATTCAGTCAAGTTTTGATCATATATGATAGAATATCACATGGCTCAATCATTTTTGAAAGGGGGAGACATGAAGAATTTTGAATTATTGACATTCTAATATATTAGTGTCTTCAATGATAATCCTATCTTATGTTATTCCATAAGAAAGTGAAGTCCTATATGTCATTGATTTTGATGTTGACATATAACCCAATTTTCATATTTGTGAGTGCTATATTAAGGGGGAGCCATGCTATTAATCTACAATGATATTCTACATCCCTTTTTACTGATGACAAAGGAGGAGAAATATTATGAGCTGAGGGTAACTATATACAAGAATGAAGGTGTGTATCTCCATATTCTTCCGTACTAGCATTAATTATTTTGACCTTATAATTGTCCAACTTAATATATGGGTATATCTCTATATGCATTAATTATAGGGTGTGATATGAAATGCTATTAGCAAATTATTATTTTTATGCTCGTTTGGTCACATATATCATTCCATAACCCCCATAGGATATGCCTATATTATTTTCTTAAGGAGAAGATGAATATCTTGATTTGTGAATACGTAATCCTTCCTTAACCCTATAGTAAAAATTGCATCCGTTCGTGTGATCATAATAAAGTCTTTTGTCTTCAATTTATTAAGTGAATAATTTTGGTATTACATGTATGAGGCCACTGATGAAGAGTGCATTATATCTCTATAAATTATTCTTGATTAATCTCAAAGCTGGGATGGTATAATTAACCTATGCTTTACTTTATAAATTTCTACTAAAATCATTTGTAATGATGATTAAAGGGAAAATGAGTAAGCTATAATAAGTTCATGGCCTTGTGATATTTAAAAGGAAAGATAATTGAATTCATGATCATGGCTATTAATTCTTTTGGCCTTCTTCTTCTAGTCTTACCTTTTTGATGAAATACAAAAAGGGGGAGAAAGATGAATTGGTATGTCCATATGGTAAGATCACGATAAGCATTTAGGGTAAGCATTTTAATTCTTCAAGTTAGATTTTGTCTTTCATAAAAAAGGGGGAGATTGTTGAGTTACTCCTAAACTTAGAATAAGTTGGATGATATTTTGATGAAAGACAAAAATGATTGAATTAATTATGAACCAAATGAATCTAAGTAGTGATGTTTACATGGTTCACAAATTCGAAATAAGCATGAAAAAAAAATACCCTTTTTTACTAGTGAAACATGTGTATGATTATGGAGAAAATATGTGGGCATCATACAATATCAAAATGATTTTATTTGATTGATGAATTGGGGAGTTAACCAAGGAAATTATCTAGCCTATTCAAATTTTGAAGAATCAAATCTCTTGATATTATCTTGCTATGATTTTATCTTCACAAAATAAGCATGCTTCTAATACATTATACTTGCCATATAATCTGATCTTGCAAATTTAAAATATTATGTTGACAATATTATCACTTTACTAATTTGCAAAGAAATATCATGATTGAAAGAATAATAACATTTTTATCAAGGATCAAAATCTCTTGTTATTATATTGGATTCTAACAATAATATCAGCAATATTTTCAAGAGCAAGGAAAAGATATTATGCAGCTTCATATCAACACAAATCGTGGCAAAGATTGTAAGAAAATCAAATCAGAATCTGTTGACCAGATTTCAAGGGCCTGAAATGCAATTTCAAGATATTCTGAGCAGAATTTCCTTACTTGGCAGAATTGATGCACGACTACTAAAGCCTATAAATATAGGCCAAATGAGGAAGAGCAAGAAGCCAAGAAAGTTGAGAAGCAAGTTGCAAGAACATTGAGCTATACACTTGTGAATTTACTCTGAGCATTACATTGTGATTAAAAGTTGTGAGTGTATTGAGGAATTCTTTATTAAGGAGTGAACTTAGGAGTTGGTGTGAGGTCACAACTCCCCCATACTTAAATCAAGAAGTTGATTTAATGACTTGGGATCTCTAGAGTGAGGTAACTCTGAGAGATTGTGAGAGTTCATCTTAATAAAAGAAGTAGAGAGTTGAATCCTAGAGTTGGATAACTCTAGGCGGGGACCTAAGCCTGATTGAGGTCCAACCTCGTTAAAATATCGTTGCACATTGTCTCAATTTAATTTCTGTATTTGCTTTCAATTATTAAATTTAAGTTTTTGTAATCACCCTATTGACCCCCCTCTAGGGTGATCTGAGTCTTCAAAAGGGTTTGAGAATATATATAAGCTTATGAGTTACTCCAACCATTGTCAACTGGTTTTGGGATGAAACCTCATTTGAACTTATAATCTTATATGCACAATTCTTTGCTAATAGCCTAATTAATATAAAAATTTAACAATTTTTGGCCCCAATCATTGGATGGGTATAACCCATGAAAATATAAATTCAAAGTAAATACAAGTTTCTATTAAGCATATTCTTGATTTCTCGACTACCATGAAAGAACGAAACTTGGCTAAATTTTAATCAATAAGCCAATGAAAGTCTTCTATTTCTTACCTAGTTACACGTATGTTCAAATTCTTTTCTTAACTCCTTGTGATCTTGCTAATACGTAAAGTTTTATCTAATATGACCGACTTCAAAATATCTTAAACAGTCTCCATTGCATTGGAATAGTAAACTCCTACTTATCTGTGTTTTGAATCTTTTCTTGGGCATTAATATTTGATTTCTCTTCACTATATGACATGGTGGTCACCTTCATCTTTAAATTCTTATTTTCTCTTCTTTTATTTCTTAGTAATCTGAAAGTTCAGCTCAACATTATTGTCAAAGTGATGTGAAGAGCTCTCAAATTTCTTTACACCATCGGCAGACTAATCAACCTGATCACCACAATGACGGCTCGCCTAATGAGGTGATCATTTTTAAAATTTTCAAAATTTTGGTGTAGTTTGAGAATTAATTATGGCAGTATTTGAGTTTATTTTTATGATGAATCAAGTTGTTGTTCTGATATTTTGTTCTTGCAGTCGTATAGTTTTTGCTTGGATGTGTTAATAAGCAGCAGTGCATAGTTTGATTAGTTGCTGCTTCTTTATTCCTCAACCCCTTCAAGTTTATTTTATATACCCTTAAACAAGTGACAAAGTACCTACAATTTTATATAAAATATTAATGTTATGTTTTCCTCTCCCACCGTACTTCCTTTAATACAAATATTAAGTTACTAAAAATTTATATAGAATGTGAGATATTCAAATTCTATTGCTTACATATATATATATATATATATATATATATATATATATATATATATGTATATATATATAGAATGAATTCCATCTCTTATATACTCTAATTTTAAGCAACATTAAATTTACACCCACTGACTAAAAGTTTCATAATTTTGTTTTTGGTTAGAAATCCTTCAACTTTTGATACGAATATCCATAAAATTATTTGTTACTATATTATTTTATTTTTTAAAAAAACTTAAAATAAATACTGTTATATAAAAACACCCAGTAACTAGAAATTTGTCATTATTTTTTTTTTTGTAAAATTCCTTCAGCTTTTGATATGAGTATCTATAAAAATTATTTGATACTATATTATTATTTTTTAAAAATAAAATAAATACTTTTGCACAAAATTTTTACGTTCACCACTGCTTTCATATTTGTCGACTAGCATAGAGAGACCTCTCGGCCCTCATCCATATATGTGGGGACGCTAAATTAAACGAACTGTGCATCGGTTATCATTAATAACTACGAAGAAAACCATCCCAAGGTAAAAAGAGGAGCATCTAACAATAAGCGTAAAGTGGTAGTACATTTGAGTGTTGGAAAAGCAAATGCATAGAAAGAGAAGATCAAAAACAGCACACCATCTAATCATGCTACCTCAAGCAAACGGCCTGATTCATTTCTTGGGATACTCTCCCTATTTGATTAATCATGAATTCAACTTTTGAGCTGGTTTCATATTTTCTTCCTCGAAGAAAGAATAATTAGATTTAATAGTTGCAGCTGCAATTGCCACTGCTTGAGGCCTTCCAGCCACCATCCGTCCATCCCCTAGTAATTCCACCTGTAACCCTAATTAGTCAACCCTTGACCGCCCCCCCCCCCCCACCCCCCAACAAAATAAAAAGAGAAAAACGTTCCTTCAACCGATAATTTATGATGATAATGAAATAAGCTCTTATGTGAGACATTCTCTTCCAATGATTATTATAAAATGTGCAATCAAGGAGTGAATATGGTTCAAGCAACAATGTGCACATACAAAGCACCGGCAAAATTCAGATTCGGGTCGAATTTGGATTGGACAAATAAGACAATGTCAAGATTTGGATAAGAAATTGATATCTAATAAGGTTAGATAATTCGGACGAGGCTAAATTTGGGTCAAAATGGAGTTTGGATAATAGAAATATAAAAAATGTTGTGTTCCGATTCAAAATTAAGACAAAAAATTCATGACCATACCCGGTTTTTCCTGGTTGGGATAAATTCGGGTGTATTTGGATAAGACAACTTTTTGCTAGCTCTACACATGCGTTCTTTGTTTATTATATATACAAACTCTTAGGCTCAGTTTGGGCCTTGAAAAATTTGGTGGAAAGAAAAATATTTGGAAAAATAGTTTTTTTTTTCTTGTGTTTGGTTTAGAGAAAATCACAAAAAAAAATATGAAGGAAAATTAGATCAAAAAATTGTGAGAAACAAGTGATAAAATTTTCCTCATAAAATTGTGAGAAATGTTTGGAAAAAGTTCCCAAAAGAATTCCCGACCTCCTCCAACCTCGCATTGCTTAGATGATATGTACATGATTCAAGTAATTCATCAAAATTCAAATTTCTTATCTTAATTCTTGTATTTTTTCCTCAATCCAAACAAAAGAAAAAAATTTACTCCCTATTTTTTTTTCCTTCACATTTTTTTTTTCTTCAACTTTTCTTTCCATCAATTTTTTTTGGGACTAAACGGAGAAATACAAGAATTTGGATGAGAAAGTTGAATTTTGATGAATTACTTAAATCATGTGGATATTATCTAAGTAGTGCGAGGTTGGAAGAGATTGAAAGTTTTTCCTAAACTTTCTTCATAATTTTATGAGAAAAATTTATCATTTATTTCTAACAATCTTTCCACCTAATTTTTCTCCATATTTTTTTTGATTTGTGATTTTCTCCAAACAAAAAATAAAAAAAAAAGTTACTTTCTCAATTTTTTTTTCTTTCCACCAAAATTTTCAAAGTCCAAACGGAGCCTTAATCCTTAACATTGAAAATAAGTTATACAAGCTACTAACATTTATTTTTTTAGTCATGTAGATGACTAGGTAATTAGAAAGTAAGAGAGTGTAGCACAAACTTGGAATGAAGAGAAGGCAAAAAAGTTAACTTTTCCTTATTTTTAGGGTTTTTGCAAGACAATAAAAATGTACACCAACTAAGTAGTAATTGCTTTATTCTAATGTACTTTAATAGAAAAAAGGAGGTATTCATATCTACGCCCTTAATGTATAACAAAATAATTCCTTTAGGCTCTGTTTGGTCCTGAGAAAATTTAGTGGAAAGAAAAGTTGAAGGAAAAAAAAAAGTATGGAGAAAATGAGTTTTTTTCTATTGTTTGGATTGAGGAAAAAATACAGGAATTTGGATGAGAAATTTGAATTTTGATGAACTACTTGAATCATGTTGATGTCATTTAAGCATGTGAGGTAGGAGGAGGTTGAGAATTTTCCTCAAACTTTTCTCACAATTTTATGAGGAAAATTTTGTCACTTGTTTCTAAAAATTTTTCCACCTAACTTGACACCATATTTTTTTCCTTCGTGATTTTCTCTAAACCAAACACAGGAAAAAAACTAACTTTCCCTAATTTGTTTCTTTTCACCAAATTTTTCAAGGTCCAAACGGAGCCTTAATTTTTACATTTTGAAAATTTTTATGTACCCCTTTTCATTGTCGAAGACAATTTTAGACCCATGAATTTACACAATACTTTATCATTGGTGATTTTGAAGCTTATAAAAAGTATTTCCTCTTTTTTTTTATTGTTTTTCTCATTTACTAACACTTTTTTTTTATGTTCTCATCAATTTCAAACAAGTTATAGTGTTAAATTAAATTCATCTTTTTTTTGCATTTTAATTTTAATAACTTTTTTAAGATGTCAAGGGTCTCTACAACCAAAATAGAAAATGTTGAGATTCATTATGACCTTTGTTGCAAATTCTTTGAAGAAAGAGGGATAATTGCTTGCAGCCAACCTTTTCTTTCAAAAGAAAAAGGTCTGATAAATGGATTCTTCTTTCTTGTTTGTTTAATTGATCAAGATTCAAGTAGCGCATTAACCCCATTTGCACATTATCAAAGCTTTGTTCAAGGACTTGGAGCAGGTCAAAGGAGCTGAGAAGATAATTAGCAGAATGACTGCTCTATCCAACTAGGGAGCCTCCATATTTATACAAGAAATAACATTCCCTTTATCTTAAAAAATTTATCCTATTTAAAGTTATCTGAGGGCACAACCAGTGGGTAACTAATCTTTGATAGTTAGACACATGCTGAATTTATGTCGCCCCATGCCCAACTCTTTCAAACTATCTTCCATCAGGCAACTGCAAGCTGAGTGCTACAAATAAGCCATAAGTCTTGCTAGTGCTGTAAATGTCAGTGCTCAGCCAAGAATGGAAAGCCAAGTGCACCCCCCAGCTTCAGGATCAATTCATCTCTAACACTCACAATCAATTTCAACCCCCATGCATCCTCTTGCCAAGCTGTGACACTATGAATATTTCCTTTGTGCAACATGTAATCTGAGCCCAGAGTCCAAATACAAAAGAGACATTCACACTTTCTAGACTCATTTCCCACACAAAGCTTTATTCCAAGATACTCATTCCTTGATATTAAGTCCACCACTTTGTAGACACTGGCACACATCTTTCCAACTAACAAGTGCTAATTTCCTAGATGTGATACCACCAGTCAATCAGAATCTACTACACATAGATTCAATGACTCTCATAGTGTACTTTGGCAGGATAAAGACAAAACACCAAAAGGAAACTAAACTAGAAAGCATAGTTACAATCAAAGTCTTTTTGTTACAATTGGATAGTGAATTGGTTGCCTAAAAATTGGTTGCCTAGTTTTGTCAATTAGAGGCTAGCGCATTTTATGACCTAGCCTCTTGGTCGACAAAGGCAACCCCAATCATCTAAAAGGGAAAGTTCCAATAGCAAAACTAGTTGTATCTAGAAGCTCTTTTCTCAACAGTATCAACACCATAAGTAAAGGTCATACTTACTTGCATTGGCATACAGCCAGAACATTTCAGAAAATCTATGAAAGCATTGCCAAATTACCATGATGGAATTAAGTCATATGGCGAGCAAAGAGAAGATCAT
The DNA here is from genome assembly GCA_017589665.1 of Selenicereus undatus. Lineage (NCBI taxonomy): Eukaryota > Viridiplantae > Streptophyta > Magnoliopsida > Caryophyllales > Cactaceae > Selenicereus > Selenicereus undatus. The sequence continues at coordinate 83,749,446 of JACYFF010031955.1, forward strand.
CAGCAAAGGCCAATTGAACAAGCCTTAGTTTTGCATATTCAGGATGATAATGAAACTGGTTATCCAAAGCAGCCAAATCTAGCCTTCTAGCAAGGATATTCGTGCAAATCACAAATAGGTAAAGGGAGAAGGGGTCTCCCTACCGCGGTCCTCTAGCTGTAGGGAAATAGCCTTATGGTTCAACATTCACATTAATAGAGAACACTAGGGTCGAGATGCAAGTCATTGACAAGTGTGTAAAGTGCTGAGGGACACCCCACCCAAGTAGAGCAACTCACTAAAATTCCCAATTCACAACATCAAAGGCTTTCCTAATGTCAATTTTAAACAAAGAATGAGGACATATGTTCTTTCTCTCATAATGTTTTACCAGATTATGGGCCAACGTCATGTTATCCACAATATTTCTACCCTTAACAAAAGCACTATGTCCCCAACTAATGATGTCAGGCAATATTTTTTGTAACCTAATGGCGAAAGTCTTAGATATTACCTTGTAAAGGATATTAAAAAGAGCAATAGGCTTGAAGTCTAAAACTTTAGTTGTATAAGGCACCTTGGGAACTAGAGTTATGAGGGTGCTATCGATCTGCCTCAATAACTTTCCAGTCTAGAAAAAATTCAACATTGTATTAATGGTAGAACCAATAAAATCTGAAGCATAGTTACCAGACCCCACTAAATATCCATCTAGCATAGGTGCTTTATTATCATTTATACTAAAGAGGGTAGCTTTGACCTCCTCTCCTATAAAAGGCAAAGAAAGTACGTGTTCAATCTAAATTTATGACATTCTATACCCTTTTATTATTTAATATCTGCTAGAAATAAATAATTAAATTAGGATTTTAATATATTTTTGTTTATTTTTAAGGAATTGGGCGGGTTTGGAAGAAGAAATAAATTGTTTGTCAAAAGATGGAAAAATGGTGATAGTTAAAGAAAGAAAAAAAAGAGAAGAAATCTGACTAGGTGGCCCGGTGCTAACCTAATCTCTCTTGCGGATCTGCTCTTTTATGATGGCCTAGAGCCTGGTTGCCCAAATCCAAGCCCATTCTGCAGTCCTCCCTCTCCTTTCGGCTCCCTTTTCCTCTCCCCTCGTTCGTGGGCTTGCCTGTTCTTTTATTCCCTTTGGCCCAGCTTTCCTCCCCCCAGCTCTCGTTTGCCCTTCCTGCTCTTCTTCCCTCACATGTGGGCCTATTCTTTTATTGCATTTCTTTGGCCCACCAAGTCCAGCAGACTAGTGCCTTTCTCAGCCTGATCCTCCACTTGTTTTGCATTCGCTAGGCACGTAACTTGGGTGACTCCCCTCTTCCATTTTTCTCTCTCATCTTTGGATCTCCCTAGCAAAAACTTAAGAGTCCATGCCCTTATTGTTGCTTCATCTTTTTTCTCATTCCTTCATCTACCATAACCAATGCCTTCTCACTTAATTGCTTCTCTTTCTCTCTCCTCCTCCATTCATCACCATTCAACATCATCATCTCTCTCTCCATCAAGTGGGCATTAAAGAGAAGCTATCAATCATTCAATAGTTACAAGATAAGAGCAAGAGTTTTAATTCATGACTAATCGCAACAATCAAGAGTTTAACCTGTGTTTTTGGGCTATAATTGGAAGCTTCAAGATCAATTCAAGGGCCAGTATGAAGTAGTATCATAGATTAGGTTTTGAATTTCCAGTTCTCTTCTCGCTTTCATTTCCATTTTAAATTTCAAATTTAGTTATTAAACTCTCACATTTTATAATTTGATCAAGTTTTGTTCAATTCAGGTGAGAATTTAGGCTTTGGTGTTGAATTTGCTGGGCTTCTTCAGTTATAATACTATATTTTTAGCCCCCGATATGATTTGTGAGTTCAATTCGTGCTAGTATTGGGATGAAGAATTTGCAATTATTTGGTTCTACTTTTTGCCCCTGTTTCCTTTCTTTTTAGCATATGTTGAATGTTCAATTTTGATTTTCAACTCATTAGGCAGTGGAATTTAATTTTTTTTATCTTCGTTCTTATCTATTTATTGATAATCACGTGGTTCATTGATTTTTCTAAAATGCCATAGTTAATGTCCCTAGATTGCAAGGTTATTGGGGCTCATTATGATAGTCTTTTTCTTGAAGTTGTAACTATATTAACATCTGAATTTAGATAAGTATTATCCATAGGCTATGTTGTGATTGTGGTCATGTATGTGTTCAAGGGTTCATGTTATTTGGTTACTAATTCAGTCAATTTTGGCATGTAAACAATTGAGAGTAGAATGGTTTGTTTCATTTTTATTTAGTTTGTTTTTTTTTTATTAGCTGTAGTGTCACTGATGAAAGAGTAGTGGTTTTAATAGTCCTTTAATTTCATAACCCATCCCTATGGATCAACCCTCAAGTGCTACGGATGACTACTGTGTGCTTGTAGTTAAAACTTATCTTTATTAAAAATTGCAAGAAGTTTTTGGCGCCGTTGCTTGGAATGAAATTTGTAAATTAGGTTGCGAGGTTTATAGAGTCAAGTCTTGAGTTAGTGATTGAGTCTTTGTAGCATTTTATTTTGTTTTTTAGTCAGTGTTTATTTAGCTTTAGTTGTTTTTAGTTTAGATTTTTTGTGTTTTTGTTTTTGTTTAAAGTTTATATTATGATTTTATTTTGGTTAATTTTTGTTTTACTCAGTTAGTGACTAATTTTCAATAGAAGAAAAAAAAAAATAGAACTAACACACCAATCTAGTGCAGGAAAACAAACATAATTGAAACTAGAAAAAACTTCAATGTAGGTTTATGCAGGTTTTTACAGTTTTTAGTTTATGTTTTGAATTTTTTGGGTTAATTCGGTTCTGATTCTGCTTTGCTAATATTTTTAATAGGTTCCTAGGGATTTTCAGGGTCTTGGTGATTTTTTCTGGAAACTTTAGGAATTTTAGGAATTTTTGTAATTTCTAGAAATAATTTTTTGTTTTGAATTTTTTGCACTATTCTGGGACCAAAAAATTGGAAAAAATTGTCCATGTTCTCTATGATATTGATGAAATTTCTATTTGAATTGTTCTAAATTTAGAGTTTGAGTTTTGTTTTAATTTGTTTTAGATTTTAGAGTTTCTTTTGTTTTGAACGAGAAAAAATTCCAAAAAAATTAGAAAAAGAAAAGACGACAAATACTTTAGTGGGTGTGGGCATTGCATGATTAGTTGGGTTTGAGGCCCTAAGAGGAGAAGACTTTTTAGGATTTGATCGGAACTTAAACTGAAAACTAAGCTTAAACCTGAATTAAAAGAAATGGCATAAGAGAGCACCTTAAGTGATATTTTTTATCCTCCAAGGACCACTTTGTTAGCATGTTTTAATTTTCTTGACCTAGGACCCTGTGTGACCTTTGAATTGAGGGCATTACACTCAAATGCTCCCTAAATTTGCCTGTTTAGAGGATGCATATTTGTTTTTGAGGGAATTTGGGAAAGTATGTTCCATGATGCATTTCCTTATTATATCTGCTGATGTGGTGATAATGAAATTAATTCCTTTTGATTTAAAATATGTTAGTAAAAAATAGATGTAAGGCTTGGCTGCTAATTCTGTTTCTACTTAGGATAACTTTGTTAAGTTATTCTTAAAAAATATTTTCCTAATACTGAGACCGTAAAACGAAGGAATGAAATTAATCAGTTTGTTAAACTAAAAAGGATCATTTTGGAAATACTTACATATGTTTAAAAATTTGTTGGCTCAGCGTCCCTATCATGGTTTATCGTTAAATTGTTTATTAAGGGCTTGACAGCAAATCTAAACCATGTTAGAGTCCATGTGTCAGGGTAACTTTCTTTCTAAGAGTGTCACTGCTGCTTGGGAATTCTAGAGGACTTATCTGAGAAGACTATGCAGTGGGAAATAGCTAGAGGTGATAATTTAAGTTCCGGGTTTGGTAGGGTGGAATGCATTATGTTCCTAATGTAAGTCACATAGTGTCTAAGATAATAGTTTTAGAGAACATGTTAAAGAGATTATCAATTCAGACTCTCCAGACATCTCAGACTTATTTTGCTTATACACTGAGTTCATATTCTTATTTTGCTCACCAGTTGTCTATTGGGCAGGAGTAAGCGAGTATGTTCTATCAAAGATCCAAATACTATAACCTAGGGTGGAGGCATCACACTAACTTTTTTTGGAGTAGTGGGTCAAATGTTGTGGTCCCTAACTCTCAACCCCAAAGTATTTCCTAGAAATAACTCCCAACCCATCTCCCATTCTTTTAACTCTTGTTAGAGACCAATTCTTCAAGATGTGTGTAATGCACTTGTACCTTTATCTCCTATTGCTCAAATTTAGCCTCCTTATCATTATACTCATATTGATAAGATTAAGAGGAGAATTAATAGTAATATGGAGAGGATGATTAATGCTAATATGAAAAATGATGAGATTGATGACTAATAATTTTCTCAATTAGCATCATCTACTACAGAGCCAAGTAGTTTTCCTAGTCAGCCAAACGTGAACCCTAAGGGTCATGCCTCATGTTCTTCTAGAGTCAACCCTAGTGAGACTGCAAGGAAAGTAAATGCAATTATTTCTCTTAGATTAGGTTGAGATATTGATAATCAAGTAGAAAATTTGAAAGAAACCTGCAGATACCCTCACACTTTCTTTCAAAATTCATCTTGTTTCCCTTCTTCTTCTCCAGAAACTAGTTTATCTAGTAAGTCAGAAAATACTACTGATTGTGTCCCTAGTGATTCTTCTAATGATCTTCCTCTTTCTGACCCATATTTTGATCAAGAGAAACCTAAGGAGAAATATTCTACTGAAACAATGGATCCCTCATCTCCTAAGAATTCTTCTTCAGTTTATACTGTTGAGAGAGTTCATAAGCCTATACCTCTTTGCCCCTCTAGGCTAAAAAAAAATACCAAGCCTATATTGATAAGATAAGAGAGACCTTTGCTCAAGTCAAAATCAACATTGCTTTGCTTGATGCTATTCAGCAAATGTCTTCATATATTAGGTTTTTGTAGGATTTTTGTACTACTAAGAGAGCCACTGGTGTTTCTAAGAAGGCTTTCTTAGCCTCTTGTGGTAGTTCTATCATTTCTTATCAAATCCCAGGGAAGTGTAAGGACCCTAGTTGACTACTATTTCACAGTCATTGGGAGCCAATTTATTCATAGAGCATTGATTAACTTAGGGGCCAGTGTCAATTTGTTACCTTTCACTGAGTATGAGAGGCTAAGGTTACGTGAGCTAAAACCTACCAAAATGGTCATTTGACTACCTAATAGATTGACCAAGTTGCCTAGGGCTGTGGTAAAGGATGTGTTGATTAAGGTGGGTGAATTTATTTTCCTAGTGGACTTTGGTGTGTTTAAGACTGAGAAGGTAGCTAATACTGCTAGTCAAGTCCTTGTTATTCTAAGACGCCATTTCTTGGCCACGACCAATGCTATGATTAACTGTAGAAATAGCATGACAAGATTGTCTTTTAGTAATATGACTTTAAAGTTAAATATCTTTAATCTACAACGACAACTGTAAAGATTTGATGAAAGAAGACTTCTGCTCTTAATTAGGTAGAGGACTCTATGTTTGATGATGAGTTTGATGACATATTTGTTACTGAGTATGAGTCTTTCTTAATTGATGATGAGTCTAAGTATGATGTGTTTGAATTTGATGACTTGTGCTCTACTGCTAACTATTTGATTACTTCTACTTCTGAGTCTGATTTCCCTCCTACTTCTCTTGACTTGAAACCTCTTCTTAATTCTCTTAAGCATTCATTTATGGCACCCAATGAATCTTTACGTATGATTATTGCTTTTGACTTAGAAGGGGACCAAGAGGAAGATTTGATTTCCTTACTTAGAGAGAACAAGGAAGCCATAGGTTGGACTTTAGGGGATGTCAAGGGTTTTGCATAGAATTATTTGGCAGATAATGTTAAGCCGACTGTGACCGTCAAAGGCATTTGAGCCTGACCTTACATGAAGTAGTTAGGAAGGAAGTGCTTAAGTGGCTAGACCATGAGATTATTTATCCCATTTCTTATAGTGAGTTTGTTAGCCCTATTTAAGTTGTCCCTAAGAAGACTGATATTACTGTGGTTATGAATGACAAAAATAAGCTAGTTCCTACTCGAGTCCAATTCAGGTGGCGTGTTTGCATTGATTATAGAAAATTGAATGCTGCCACTAGGAAAGACCATTTTCCCCTTTCCTTTCTTAACTTGTGTGTGTTTAGGTCTTCCTTTGATAATTGTTTGTCTAATATGAGTAAAGTGTTGTAAAGTTGTAGGGAGAAAAATCTGACTTTGAATTGGAAAAAATGTCATTTTATAGTGAAAAAGAGAATAGTCTTAGGCCATGTTATTTCTAAAGATGGAATTGAAGTTGATAGGGCTAAGACTGACTTTATTGTTAATCTTCCCCCCCTCCCGCGCTTATGTGAAAGAGGTGATGTCTTTTTTTAAACATGCTGACTTATATCATTGTTTCATTAAGGATTTTAGTAAGATAGCTAAGGCTTTGACCAACCTTTTAGCTTAGGATGTGCCATTTCACTTCTTTGAAGAGTGTCATGTGGCATTTACTAAGCTCAAAGAAGCTTTGACCTCTACTCCTATTCATCACCCTCCCATTAATTTGGGGAAAGCCCTTTGAGTTAATGTGTGATTAACTTGATCATGCTGTTAGGGTTGTTTTAGGGCAACGTGTTGATAAGTAGCCGAATGTCATTTATTACGCTAGTCACAATTTGAATGATGTCCAATTGAATTACATGATGATTGAGAAAGAATTTTTGGTTGTGATATTTGGTTTTGAGAAGATTAAACCTTACCTGATTGGGTCTCATATTATATTCTATACTGATTACTTTGCTCCTAAGTACCTTCTTTGTAAAAAGGATGCTAATCTTAGACTTATGAGGTGGATCTTGCTTCTACAAGAATTCGATTGTGAGATCAAAGATAAGAAAGGTTTTAAGAACCTAGTTGCTGACCACTTGCCTAGGATTATCTATGGTTGAGAGGTTGAGTCCTATATTTTTCAATGCTTCCCTTATGAGCAATTGTGTTGCTGTCCATCCTGACCCGTGGTGTGCTAATATTGTGAACTATTTAGTGTCTGGTAGGATTTCTAAGGGTTGGACTAAGAATGATAGAGATCAATTCTTTTACCTTGTGACATTCTTTGTTTGCGATTACCGTTTCTTGTTTAAGTATTGTAGACTAAGTTTTTAGTAGGTGTATTTCTGACTATGAGATTAGGAGTGTCCTTTTATTCTGTCATAACCAAGCATGTGGGGGGGCATTTTAATGGGAGAAAAATAGCAGTTAAAATTCTTCAATGTGGTTTCTATTGGACAACCTTGTTTAGGGATGCTTTTAAGTACTGTAAGAGTTGCCATAGGTGTCAATTGTCGGGTAGGAGTAGTAAAAGAGACATGATGCCACTTAATCCTATCGCTGTGGTGGAGATTTTTTATGTTTTGGGATAGATTTCATGGGACAATTTCTATCCCCTTTGGGAATGAGTATATTTTGTTAGCGATGGACTATGTTTCTAAGTGATAAAGATCATTCCAACTAGGACCAAATATACTAAAGTGGTTATGAGGTTCCATAGGGAGAACCTTTTTATTAGAATTAGCATGCCCTGAGTTGTCTAATGATCAGGGTACCCACTTTACTAATAGGTCTTTCGATGCCGTGTTGAAGAGGTACTCTATAGTACATAGACTTGCTACCCCTTATCTTCCCCAAACTATTGGCCAAGTAAAAGTGTCCAACTGGCAAATTAAGCCTTGTCATCTTCCTATTCAGTTTGAGTATAGGGCTTGGTGGGCTATCAAGATGCTTAATTATGATTTATGTGAGGCTGGTGAGGAGAGGAGACTGCAATTGAGTGAGCTAGAAAAGATTAAAGCTGAGGCATATAACAGTACTAGATCTTACAAGGAGAGGGCTGAGTTATTTTCACAATAAACACATTCTTAGGAAGGAGTTTGTCCTAGGAATGAAAGTACTTTTATATAACTCTAGGCTTCACCTTTTTCCAAGAAAATTGAGGTCCTCCTAGATGGTTCCATATGTTGTTTCTCATATTTTTCCCTGTAGTTGAGATACATGATACTGAGAGTGGTGCCAAGTTTAAGGTGAACAGTAAGAGATTGAAGTAGTTTTTGGAGCTGTGAAGCACAGAAGATGTGGAGTGTCTGATACTTCACGAGTATTTTTCTGATGAGTGATGTGCTACCAAGTCAATTCGGGTGGATCTAGCGCTTGACTTGGTTGGATTGAAATTTCTTCCACTTCTTTCTCTTTTTCTTATTTTTCTTTATTTTATTTTTGTATATTTGGGTGCTTTTTCTTTTACTTCTCCTTTTTGTGTATATGCTTGTATATTTGGGTTTAAAAGTCTTAACTCTTTCTTTGGTTTCGAGTCTTGTTTTTCTTTTTGTATATTTGTTTTTCTTTTTAGTTGTTTTTATATTTCTTTTCACTCTAACGAAGATATTATGTGATTTAGTTGTGGGCATGAGGAAGCTATGTTTTAAACATTTTAACAAAAAAATTTGAAAAAAATAGAAAAATGAAAAGAAGAAAAATGGAAAATTTTTATAAAAAAATTCAAAAAGATTTTTGTTTTGTTTAGGGGAATATATCCTAATTGACTATGTTATCTTGTATGTTAGCTGTTAGGTTGTATATAGAAATGGTGTGCTTGATAGAACTTAGTTCACAATGTGATGTTTATGCCGAATTCTAACCCTGATATGTTTTAAGCAAGCTATCTTAACGTTGGTAGATGACCTGTGAGATTTTGTGGCTTAAAAAGTAATTCATCATTAGTTAGTCTCGTATTTTCTTTCTTGTGTATCTCTTCAATGATTACATCTTAAAAACTTGCTTAGATTTCTCTTCAAAATCACATTTAGCATGTGCATTGTGGTAATATGATAGAGGCGTTATTTATTTTGTGAGCCACATAGCCAATTACTACCTTGATTTGATTGTTTGACCTTTTCTAACCCTTTGAGCTTTGACCATTTTCATTGATGTGAGCCTTTTATTTTAGCCTTGGACTAAACACATATGTTTTACCTAAAATAAGATTAGTGCAACAACACTTCAATATTTGATGGGTAGCCTTTGAGCATTGATGTAATTCGTGGTTGATTTTGGTTCTTTTAGTGTGGTAACGGGATGGTTGACTTGTTTATGAGATTTTTCCCTCTCTGTAGGGTTTTTCTTATTACGACCTTTTGGAAACATAGTTGTGTTATCTTCTGACATGTCATTCATTCATTTTACTTTCAAAGGAAAAAAAGAAGGAAAAAAAATGAAAAAAAAGGTTGCTAATAGAAAAAAAAATTGCAAAAAATTGAAAAAACCTCATAAAAAAATATTGTGAATAAGATTGTTCGGCATGAGCCATTGTATATACTTAGCCTTTACTATTTCAACTCATTAATGGTTGCTTTTGGTGGGTTGTGTGTTATTTTGTTATGTTAGGAGAGTGTGTGTGGGGTTTAGAAATTGGAAGGATTTGGTTGCTCATTAGCTACTTGGCTTTTAGCTCCTCATTTTTAAAATTGACTGTCCTTATCTCACCTGGACCCTTAACCCATCACAACCCTTTTAAGTCCTCTTGATTATTTTTTTCCATTTTGCATCTTAGTTTTGGGAATTGAGAATCCTAATAAGTTTATGGTAGTTTGTATAATTGGAAGAAAATTGAGTGAACCTTCTTATATCTTAAACATATGAATGAGAGTGTTTCACATGTTTCCTAAAGTGAGATTCTCCTAGTCAGGCTTGTTCATAGTTCTTAAGGATAGATGTTATCAGTAGGGATTAAGAATTTCTTGATATGTTTGTTTTGTTTATATGTGGTCTAATGCCTGGGTTACTTGGGTAGTGTGGTTGATTGGAATATGTGAGTATATTCGCACCTGTGTTGTATGTATACTTTGAAAAAGACGAAAAATATTTTTAATTTTGAGTTTTCTGTTTTCTACTTTCTTTTTATAGATTTTGTGGGGTGTATCTTCTGCAAACTCTCAAAAGACCTTACTCATCCACTAGGGATAACATAAGAGTTTAAAGGGCTTGTTGCACATGCTAAGTGCAATTGTGATTCCTAGGAAAGTGAGTTAAGATTTTTTTTTTGGGTAGGATTTTTAGTTCTATTTTACTTGAGAAAGAACAAAATTGACGTATAGGGGCATTTTTCAACCTGAATTTATGACATTTATACGCTTTTGTTATCGAATATTTTCTTGAAATAAACAATTAGATTAGGAGTTAATATATGTTTGTTTATTTTTGAGGAATTAGGGAAGTTTGGAAGAAGAAATAAACTATTTGTCAAAAAAGTGGAAAAAGGGTGATGGATCAAGAAAGGAAAAAAAAAAGGAATAAATTCAGCTAGGTGGCCTAGGCCCAGCCCAATCTCTCTCATAAGCCTACCCTTCTCTCATTATAATAATAGCCCAGAGCCCGCTTGCCCAAAGCGGAGCCTATTTCGCAACCCCCCTCTGTTTTCAGCTCTCTTTTCCTCGCCCTTCCCGCATAGACTTGCCCATTCTATTGCTCCCCTTGGCCCAGCTTGCTTCCTCCCAGCTTGCGCCTACCATTCTACCTCTTTTTCTCTCACATGTGGGCCTGTCCTGTTGGTGCATTTCTTTGGCCCAGCAAGTGCAGTGCCCCAGTGCCTTTCCCATCTTGCTCCTCTTCTTATGTTACACATGCTAGGCATGTGACCTGGGTGACTCCCCTCCTCCTTCCATTTTTCTCTCCCCTCTTTGGCTCTTCCCAGCAAAAACTTGAGAACTCATGCCCTTGCTGTTGCTTCATCTTCTTCCTCATCCCTTCATCTAGCATAACCGATGCCTTCTTAATTTCTCTTCTTTTTCTCTCTCCTCCTTCATTGTTCATCATTCAACATCATCATCACTCTCTCCATCAAGCGAAAATTGGAGGCATACTATCAAACATTTCAGCATTACAAGATGAGGCCAAGAGCTTTAATTCATGATTGATTACAACAAACAAGAGTTTGGGATGCGTTTCTAGGCTATAAGTGGAAGCTTCAAGATCAATTCAAGGGTAGTAGGAAGCAACAACATAAATTAGATTTTCAATTTCCAACTCTCTTTTCGCTCTCATTTTCATTTTTAATTTTAGATTTAGTTATTAAACTCTCAAATTTTATAATTCAATCAAGTTTTCGTTCAATTCAAGTGAGAATTTTGGCTTTGGACTTGAATTTGTTGGGCTTGATTCGGTTATCATACTCTATCTTTTCGCCCCTTGATCTGATTTGTGAGTTAATTCGTGCTAGCACCGGGATGAAGAATTTTGCTATTATTTGGTTATACTTTCAGCCACTATTTCTTTTCTTTTTAGTTTATGTTGAATGTTCAGTTTTGATTTTCAACTCATTAAGCAGTGGAATTTATTTTTTTTGTCTTCCTTCTTATCTATTTATTGCTAATCACGTAATTTGCTGATTGTTCTAACATGCCATAGTTAATGTCCCCAGATTACAAGGTTGTTCGGGGTTATTATGATATTGTCTTTTACTTAAAGTTATAGCTGTATTGACATCTAAGTTAAGATGAGTATTATCCATGGGCTATGTTGTGATTGTGGTCATGTTTGTGTTTGTGGGTTGGTGTTATTTGGTTAGTAATTTGGTCAACTCAGGCATGTAAACAATTGATAGTAAAATGGTTTTTTTTTTTCATTTTCATTTAATTTTTTTATTTGCTTTATTATCATCGATGAAAGAGGAATGGTTTTAATAGTCACCTAGGCCCTGTTCTATTTCACGTTTTTTAGGATTTAGCTAAGGGCTTACATCTTCTTACAGCTTCTTACATCGTCTTACAGCTCCTTACATCTCCTTACATCTTCTTACATCTCCTTAAATCTTCTTACATCTCCTTACATCTCCTTACATCCTTTTACTTCTTCTT